>JAZGTH010000011.1:12352500-12952500 GCA_036877525.1 Chromobotia macracanthus
AGTCCATATTTCATACTACTGAATGATGGAGGTTTTAGATTATTTGTACCTTGCTCTGCAAATTCTGCTTAGATTTCTCAACGGTTTCTGGTGGCGACCTTTTGTGGTTACAGAACAGTCATTTACATAATAGCTTACCTTACAAATTGGTTGTAAGAGTTCTGCTGTTTTATGAAACGATCAGTGCGCAAACATTTACATAACGGTCTTCTCATACAAATATTTGTGTACTAATTTGAGAGACTTAGTGCTGGTCAGTTTTTTTGTACAAAGTACAAAACACTTAGCGGTCAGTTCAATATTGCAGAGGTTTATTCAGAATTGACATCTACAGAACCAAAAAATACAGTTTATGTTATGTCACAGGATACATAATACTGGATACAGGAATACTGCTCATGAGGAAATTTAGTATAAAGATCTTACATTGAGAAGGTCAGAAAGGTCATCTTTAGGCTAAACGTAGTGAAACGGACAGAAAGTTGAGCAGTCAGTTAGACAGTGAATCAGACAGACAGAGAGTTAGACACAGAGAGAGAGAGAGAGACAGACAGTAAGACAGAAAGAAACTCAACTTCTTTCTATGACGCATCGCTACTCCTGCAGAATACACTCACTCCTTTCCTTGATTTTCTGTCAACCGAATGCAATGATTGGATGGCATTTTATGGTCTAACCAGCACAACAAAAAAATGTTTCTGGAAAAAAAAATGCCTACCATGCCTTCTGTTGGTATATTCAAAGAGGATCATCAAAATGTGAATTCATTATATATTAGTGTGACATGCTAAACCTTATACAAGCCAATAACTAACGTGGGAAAACGTCTCCGTTTACTATCATAATCTCGGTTCCCTGAGAGATGGGAACGAGACATTGCATCAGTAGCTGATGCTATGGGGAATCCCTTTCTCCGAATTTCCTGAAATCTTATTGAATAATGCCAGTAAAAAAACTGTCCAATGTCGTCTGCATATATAGGTTGCATGTAAATACTGACAGTGTCCCGCACAATATATAATGCGCTGCATAACGACATTACTTCAGAACACAATCTAATCTGAGACGCGAGCACGGCAGCTTCCGCAATGTCTCGTTTCCGTCTATCAGGGAACCGAAGTTACAATAGTAACCGGAGACGTTCCCTTTCGAAAGCGGTTCACTCGACATTGCGTCAGTAGCTGACACTATGGGGAATTGTGTACAATCACGCCGTAAGCGCGAACGGATCAGTCCGACTAGGCGGAGCTAAAAAGGATCAAACTAAATACAACACCCAATAAGAGGCCACCAACATCCATATGTGGAAGCAGGCCAACAGCAGCAGACTCACAGGATATGAACAATTTGCATACCTAGAAAGCAGCTGCAAAATCCTTGACTTTGCGCCAACGGGGGCCGTAAGCAGGAATATAACATATAATGCATACAATAGAGAACACGGTCTCACTGGGTCCTAATAATAGTATATAAGCAGCAAGAGCGGCAATAAACACAATAATTATCCCACACATGCCCAAGCACAGCATAACAGCATGACTGCGGAGACCATCTGTGCCCCAGAGGGTAAAGCAACGCGGCAGCAATGGGGAAGGCAGCGAACACAAGGCTAACGACTAAGTGAAACATATAACCCCAAACGTTCAAGCGTTAGACGGGAGATTCTCACTCACCGAAAGCACTCGGGAGGCCAAAGGTCTAAATCTAAATGGTAGAATCTGGCGAAAGTATTCTGAGAAGACCAGCCAGCTGCCATACAAATATCTTGAATAGAAGCCCCCTTAAACCAAGCCCATGAAGACGCCAGGGCCCTCGTAGAATGAGCTTTGATATTAAGAGGACATTCAACCCCTTGGCTTTCATATGCCAAAGCGATGGCCTCCGCTATCCAGCGCGACAGTCTCTGCTTAGAAATGGGCTGACCTCTAGAGCATCCACCGTAGCACACAAATAGCTGGTCAGAAATTAAACGGCACGATTAACATAAATGCGCACGGCTCTAACGGGGCACAATCCCCGGCGGGAGCTCACTTCATCTGCTGGGAACGGCTCTGTAGAAAAAAACGGGAATACCAACAACCTGAGCCCAAAACGGCGTAGACAGTGATTTATGTACATAGCCTGCTTTTATGTACATAGCCTGCTGTAGTGTTACACTGGTCTCAGTGTAACACTACAGTCATTAGGTCCAAACTGCATAAAGTCAGCACTGACTGAAAGCGCCCATACGCTTTGCCGTAGCCAGGGCGAGAAGTAGAGCTGTTTTTAGAGACAGCTCTCTTAAAGGTGCCGAATTAAAGGCCTGCCCATTTCAAAATCGTACAGACGCCTGGTAGGAGTACGAGCCTCTGTGAATGTGTCAGGCACATTGTGCGACAGAACATCCTGCCTCAATAACCCCCCTGAATCCACCACACGTGCAGGTTCCAAAGCTCTGGGTTGGGATGCCATATCAGGCCGTTCGCTTGAGAAAGCAGGTCTTTTCTCAGCGGAATCAGCCACAGGGGGGGGTCACCAGCATCTCCGTCAGATCGGGAAACCAAGGCTGGTTTGGCCAGTTCGGGGGTACCAGAGACACCAATGCTCTCTCCTCTCTGATTTTGCATAAAACCGCAGGCAAAATCTTCACTGGAGGAAACACATACAAGCTGGCTTTTGACTAGGGCGAAGTGAGAGTGTCCCCCCCCAACGGGGAGTGTGTTATAGAGAAATACAGCGGGCAATGTGTGTTGTCTGCTGTCGCAAACAGGTCCACCTCTGCTCTCACGAATTCTTCCCAGATCAGCTGAGTCAAGCTGGGGAGTGCCGTGAAGCATGAGGAGTGCCGTGCCTCGAGAGCATGTCCGCTCTGCAGTTTAAGCGACCGGGGATGTGTGTCGCTCTGATTGATAGGAGGTGGTGATGTGCCCACCACAAGAAGTTCGTTGCCAATCTGAACAGGGTTCTGGATCGTACTCCCCCTTGACGATTTATGTACGAAACCACAGACGTGTTGTTGGTGCGAATTAGTACATGACGATTCTCCAAAAGAGGAAGAAAAGCTCTCAGAGCAAGAAAAAATGCTTTCAGCTCTAGTTGGTTTATATGCCAATTTTTTCCTCCTCCGTCCAGGAGCCCGAAACGGGGCTGCCTTCACATATTGCCCCTCAGCCTGTGGTCAACGCATCCATCGTAACCACTCTCCATCTGGTTATCAAACCCAGCGGAACACCTCGGCTGTATAGATCCGGGTCGCGCAGGCTGCCTCTGATCCGTGGAACACTCTCCGTGGAACATGAGAATTCAGCGACAATTGCAGGGGTCGCATGAGAAAAAGACCGAGGTGGCAAACCAGTGTTGCCACCGCCATCAAACCCAAGAGCCTCTGAAACTGCCTCAGGGCGAGTGAGCGGCCAAGCCTGAATGAGCGCAAAGCGCACCGAATGCTCTGTATGCGACCCTCCGACAGGCAAGCTCACACCACAACCGAATCTAGGTGTACCCCTAGATATGCTATTGATCGGTTCGGGACCAACACGCTCTTCAGCGTGTTCACTCTTAGCCCCAGGGTACGAAGATGTTGAAGAATCAAATCTACTTGGCTGTGGAGCGCATTCTGTGAATGGGCCAGGATGAACCAGTCGTCTAGATAATTCAAAACGCGCACATTGCTCTCTCTGAGAGGGGAAAGCGCAGCATTCATGCACTTTGTGAAAGTGTGAGGGGCAAACAATTTCTATTGCTCGTTTTGCAAGGAGATTGTGAATTTCTTGTCTCAGAATCGCTGACTGTGACACCGTGTTGTCTGATGACAGGGCGGTGCGCACAGCAGAAACGTGAGAGACAATCTGTGACATTGCGCTGTCTGTCGACAGGGCAAAGCTTGCCGCAGACAGAGGGGGAGGAGGAGGAAACGGCTTTCTTCATAAAGATGTTTGCATTTTTATTTTTGCAGACATAACACAAACAGCATTCAAACACAATTTCTCTTTGTCAACCTTGGCGGTTGCGGGCGGTTGCAGGCTGGTCCTTCCAGCCTTTAGCACAAGCTGTCAGCTGGGCTTTAACTGCCTCAAAGTAAGATTGGACGTGCTGCTTAATGTGAAGCGGAGCATCTCAGGAGAAACTGTGGATTGATGCACTTTTTTGAGCTTGCCGTAGCATTAGAAGGGCTTTTTTTATGAGACGGTCTCTCTCATATCTGTCAGCATGAGCCATAGGTGGCGGTGTAAAACCACCTGAAACCCCATGCTGCGGCCGATGGCTTGGGCCGTCTTCTTTGTAGCCATGAGAGCGAAGTCGATAGCTGCCCTCACGTCACGGAGAGCCTCAGGAATTGGGTCTCCATCACCCAGTGTCTTCAAAAGTTGTGCCTGGAACACCTGAAGCACGGCCATAGTGTGCAAGGCTGATGCCGCCTCACCTGCAGAACAATACGCCTTATCAGCGAGGTGAGCCGTGGTTCTACATAGTTTAGACGGCAACGATAGACCTGCCCCCAGAGACGAAGCAGAGGGACAGAGATGCGCTGCGACGGCTTCCTCGACGGGTGGGAAATGTGCGGAACCGCGGGCCTCCGCCCCATCGACCTAAGAGAAAATAGATGAGCCCAATCTTTCTCAGAGGCAGCCAGAGACATAGAATCCTCATCGTCCTTCACTCAGAAGGAAATAGCCCCTGCCACCTACTCAGGGGGGCGGAGGCCCTCTTTCACAAAGAAGACTGGAGAGCGGGGAGACAGCAAAGAACACAGCTCAAATCCGGGTTGTCACCGCCCCCACGTGGGGGAAGCTGACCCACCAGCGGCGCGCTGGCGGCACTGGGTCATTGCCCCAACTCACCACAAGCCACGTTTCTCTGCGCGCGCAATACCCACACTGGAAGGTCCTCGCAGTCCGCGCAATTGGACCCGGATAGCGGCGCTTCAGCGTGAGCGAGGCCCAGGCAGGTGATGCAGTACTCGTGTGAGTCCGGCGGGTCGACTGGTCCCGCGCAGATAGAACAAGATGATGCCATTACTGGAACATGACGAGGAATCTTTGGTCCAAGATCGTGGGTCAGCATTGGTCACAGCAGGCGATTCGTTACTCAATAAGTGAAGGAGAAAGATTCTGAGGAATCCTGACTGAATAATGGTCTCTACTCTTGAACTGATGGTTCACAGTTTTCTTTAATGTTTTATCTTCCAGTAATGAGAGCTCCTCTTAATATACAGTGAACACACCGTAAGAGCTACAATAACAAAACAGAGAAAACAAAACAAACTTACCATTCTCTTACAATAATCTTACGTACACAACTTTACATGACTTCTATAAAAATAAGCCACTTCCTCACATGCCACATTGACTAATTTATTGACTAGTTTATATAGCCAAACTTATAGCTATGAACGGCAATTTAACAAGCTCGCGCCATTTATTTTATAGCATCAAATGAATAGCATAGCATCAAAAAAATAACGCAACAATGAAATCCGGAAACAAATAAAACTCAAGCCAGCCTTGTGCCTCCTTCAGTCAGGTAATGAACAAAGTTAAAAATATCTTCAAGTTACAGCCACGACATTACTACGTTTTCATTCCTCAACCTTTTTACGATACTAAGTCCCCCTCATCCTTTTAGCGCTACATTCTTTTAAAATAAAGGCATGAACTTCACAATAAAGGCAACAACTAGAAAATTAACATTATTACAAACACCAAATAACAATATAGAATAAATAAATGACAGCTTATCAAATAAAATTAAACCATAATAAGGGGTCAATTACAATAGGACTTTGGCCAATCTCCACTCATTTCGTGGAATGTCATCCATCTTTTCCATAACTATGTCACCAACCTTTAGATTCCTTTTTGGAGTGTGCCGCGTTGTCTGATTGCAATGTTAAAGAGATATTCTCTTTTCCAACGACTCCAGAATTGCTTTGTGAGATACTGAACCTGACGCCACCTCTTACAAGCATACAAATCCTCTTTGATAAGTTTGCCAGGGGGTGGTAAGGCTTCTGCTGGCTTCATGCCACTACCTGGATCGCTCAGGTTATCAACTGTGAACGGACGACTGTTCACAATAGCCATTGCCTCGTAGAGAAAGGTCCACAGAGAGGAATCATCAAGCCTGCCCGATGAGAGTGAGAGAATAGAGCGTAGAACATTTCTTACTTTTCTAATCTGCCTCTCCATACTCCTCCCGCATGGCTTGCATGAGGAGCATTCATGCTGAAGTAACATTGCTTTTCAGCCAATAATGTAGTTAAACAACTAGCATCCACTTGCTTTAGAGCATCCCTCAGTTCGTTCCAATGAAATTACTTCCCTTATCACACCATATTCGGCGTACTGGTCCTCTTATAGCAATAAAGGAATGAAGGCCATTAATGAAGGCATCTGTTGTCATGTCATCTAGCATTTCAATGTGAATAGCTTGACAAGAAAGACATGTAAAAAGAAGACCATATCGCTTGCATACCTTGTGTCCTTGCCTAGTGGAAAATAGACCAAAACAGTCCATCCCACAATAGGTGAATGATGGTGATGGATCTACACGCTCTGGCGGCAGATCTGCCATTCGCTGTTCTTCGGTGGATCTCCTTAGCTTCCTACATTTAACACACTGATGCACGTATCCTGCAACTGCTCTATTAATCCCTGGAATCCAGTAGCCATTTGATCTAATCTCATTGATAGTTAAACCCTTCCCTTGATGTTGGATCTGCTGATGATAATGAGCTATTATCATTTTGGTAATGTGATGATTCTTTGGAATGATCACTAGATGTTTCTGTGAAGTAGAGAGAGATGCATTTTTTAATCTTCACCCTAAGGATCCCCTCTTGGTCCAGAAAGGCATCCATATGATGTAGGTTACTTTGAGCTGGAAGTTGTATTCCTTTACTGAGCAACTTAGTCTCCTTTGGATATACTTGTCCCTGTAGATCCCTCATGATGATGCATCATGCTTCTTCTCGCTCTTGTACAGTGCTGTGGTTTGTTGACTTGTCACCCGTTGGAGAAGACGGGCAACAGCTTGTGTGGCTTTATACCATAAAGAAAATTTTGACAAGAAGTCTGAGAGACTAACTTGTCCCAAGGCTTGTACATTCGTTGTCTGAACCCACTTGACTTCAGGGTCTCCGATTGGAATTTCTTTGATGACATCTTGAGGTTGATGACAGCTTGAGGAATTTCCTTCTCCCACAAGAAGTAAGGTCCAATAAACCAGTTTGACGTGAGAAGATCACTTAGAGTCGAACCTCTTGAGGCCAGATCTGCAGGGTTTTTGTCAGAAGGCACATATCGCCACTGCTGGGGAGTTGTGCTGAGATGTATTTTCTGTATCCTATTAGACACAAATGTGTGAAAGTGACACGCCTGATTATTAATATATCCCAAGACTACTTTGGAATCTGTTCAAAAGTATTCATCAATGCCTGTAAAATCAAGCTCATATTTTGGGGTATTGCTTGCTGCAACTGAGACAACAGCAACTGTTAGTTCTAATCTAGGGATTGTAGTAACCTTAATAGGAGCCACTCCAGACTTTCCTACAACTAGAGCACAATGCACAACTCCATCTTCATTCATTTGTCTCAAATAAGAACACTGGCCATAGCCATGCATGCTTGCATCAGAGAAGTGGTGCAGCTCTCTCCTCAGGATTTGCCCAAAGTCTCCTGGTGCATAGCAATGTGGTATGTTAATTTTTCCCAGATTCGGGAGATCATCCTTCCAGCGTTGCCACACTGGTTGAAGTTTACTCAGAAGCAAGTCATCCCAGCCTGTACCATGCCTACACATGTCTTCCAGAACCCTCTTTCCAGTGAGTAGGAAAGTAGCAACAAACCCCAGAGGGTCATAAAGGGAGGCAACTGTGGATAAGATGCCACGACAGGTGCCAGATTCAATGTGCCAGTAGATCCCTAATGCTCTTTCTACTGTTAAGTCAGAGAAGGCAAGGTTCAAAGTCTTCACTTCAATGGCACACTCTGATGGTGCTATACTCTCTAGCCCTGATCTGTTGTTACACACAAACTTATGCAGTCTCAAACCACCCATAGCACAGAGTTCCTGAGCCTCCTTTGCAAGCTGAATAGCTTTGTCAACACCTTCTATGCTTGTGACACCATCATCAACATAAAAGTGTCTCATAATAAACTGTGAGCCAAGGGGAAACATTCTGTAATTCTCTCTCGCAAGGTGCTTTAGTCCATAGTTGGCACATCCGGGTGACGACGTAGCACCAAATAGATGAACCCTCATGTGGTATTCCTGTGGTTCTGCATTCAGTTCTCCATTTTTCCACCAAAGAAAACGTAGATAATCTTGGTCAGCTTCACATACATGGAATTGATGAAACATCTTCTCAATGTCACACATCAATGCAATGTGGTGTCATCTGAACCTGAAAAGAACCATTAAATTATTTGTCATGTCTGGGCCTGATAGTAGGTGATAATTTAGGCTGGTTCCCTTGTATTTAGCAGAGCAATCAAAAACAATGCAAAGCTTCTCTGTTTTTTTGGGATGATAGACTCCATGGTGGGGAATGTGCCATTTCTCTTCCTTCTTTCCCATGTTGAAAACTTCTTCTGCATCACCCTTTTTAATCACCTCATTCATGAACCTTACATTATGCTCCTTCTAGTTCTCATCCTTCAGAAACTTTCTTTTGAGATGAATGAGCCGTACAATGGCAAGTTGCCTATTGTCTGGGAGATAGGGTCTTTCTTTAAAGGGAAGTGGCATTTCATAGTGGCCATGAGCATTCTTGTGAATACCTTCCTTTAAAATATTCAGAAAAATGTCATCCTGATGAAAACTGTGTCGCTTTGGGTGTTCAGAAGGACATAGACAAGTTTCTCCATATTTGGGTTACTAACAGAGGAAACCCACACTGGTACAATCATGGGATTTGTTTGTAGTGCTTTGATTGGGAATTGGCATTGGTTTGGCTTTAATGTAGCTGTCATCGTGGAGACAAGTTGGATGTCTCCTTTTACAGGTATCACATAAGTGTCTGTAACGGCAGTCCTTTGCACTGTGGCCTGCCTTGAGACAATCAAGTCTCTTGTCCTTTACATATTTTCGTCTTTCTTCCAAAGACTTCCCCACAAAGTCAGGTCAGCTGTGCAGACGATGTTTACTGTCTTGACAGAACAAACATGGTGGCCTTAAACTGGTGGCCTGTTCTTGACTGCTTCTGATTCTCAGTCTGAAAAACACTGAGTTTAGTTTTCCTTTCCTTAAGGCTGCGTTTTTCTGTGGGTGACTCTGACAGGCGCAGTGCGTGGAAAGAGGTGATGGGATTACACACAATCTCTGCTTCCATCAACATAAAGGTGACAAAATCCCAGAAGTCTGGAAATTCCTGTTTGTCTTTCAAATGTTGAGTGACTTGGCGGTTCCACCGTGAAGCTGCCCAGTCAGGTAGCTTTTGAACCAATTTCTGATTTTCCTCACAGTCATTTAGAATCTCTAATGTGAGGCATGGCATCTTGACATAAATGTAGAAAATCTGCAAATGTCCTGAATCCCTCAGCGTCCTTCGTCTGGATCTTAGGCCAGTTCATCAGCCTTTCCCTGAATGCTCTTTGAATAATGAAAAGCTGATCATACCTGTGATTAAGATGTTTCTATGCATCATTATAAGCTTCGTCATCATTTCTATAAAATATGCCATCAAGTGTCTTTCGAGCAGGGCCTCCTACATATTTTCTCAAATAATGTAGTTTGTCTGCTGATGTGATGTTCTTTCGACCTATGACAGACATGAATGTAGCCTTCCATTCAATGAACTGAATTGGGTCCCCAGTGAATACAGATGGTTCTGGCATTGGCAGTCTGTTTAAAACTATGCTATCTTGGACTACTTGAGCAAGATGAATCACGTCTGACTGCGAAGCTGATGCTACTAGTGGAAGAGTGGGCTTCTGAAAGGAAACTTGCTGCTGTCCCCTAGTACTTCAATCAGCCTCCTGTATCACTTCTTGATTGTAAATTTCCAATTTAGCATGTGCAGCTTTTACACCTTTCTGTGCCTTTAGTCTTTCTAGCTCATATTTCTGAGCTTCAAGATCTTTCTTATGTCTTTCTTCTAGAAGCCTAATCCTTTCATTCTGCCTTTCCTTCTCCAGCAACATCTTATATTCTGCTTCCCTTGCTGCTAACTCCACTCCAGCATCCACTCTCTTAGCTGCGATGATGAAGCCTGTAGAAAGGTGTCTAGAATTATGACTGGAATATCGACTTGAAGGTGCGACAGTGGATCCACAGATGGAGCAGGCATAGTCTCTTTTAAGCAGTTCACGAAGACGTTGCCTTACTGTCTCACTGTCATATTTGCCATCTATAGCTGCATCCTTTCATAAGCAACTTTAACAATGTCTTTAGTCACTGATTCACAGGCATCGCCTCGTCTCACTGGATGGAGTGAAATGAGTTCTTATTTCCATGTAGATGTCATTGACATTGTCCCTTCCTTTCTCTAGCATATCTATAAGAGCTGCAATTTGGTTATCAGGAATGTCTGACTTTAGTTGCTCTCTAGCTTCACGTGCCTGTATCTTCCACTGTTCATAGAGATGTATGAGTCTTTTTTCCCTTTTGTGAGCCTCCTCTCTCTGAAAAGCAAGCATCCTTTCTGTGGGGTTCCGTGAGCAAGCAGAGCGACGAAGTTCTTCTTCTTCACCGGCATGACAGGCATTCACTTCCTGGTCAGTATCTCTGCTATCCAGAGGTTTATTTTCGGATGTTTCCATTTTGTGTGAGTGTCACAACCTTGAAGTTCCTCGTTTATTACAGATATCAATCAAAAGAATTGTGGGACCAATGAGGTCAAAGCTCTTACTGTAGCATCCCGACTAAATAATGGTCTCTACTCTTGAACTGATGGTTCACAGTTTTCTTTAATGTTTTATCTTCCAGTAATGAGAGCTCCTCTTAATATACAGTGAACACACCGTAAGAGCTACAATAACAAAACAGTTATATTATCATATATTATTTAAATATATTAAATAATATATTTAACTCAATTACAATCTCTCACGAGTGCTCAACAATTCTTCATAAACATGATATTTAAATTATCACCTTTATGAATTCTGTCGTTAATATAAACCAAACTTATAGCTAGCGCGCTGCATAGATGAGCGGCAATTTAACAAGCTTGCGCCGTCTATTTTATAGCATCAAATGAATAGCATAGCTTTAAAAAAAAAACAACACAACAATGAAAACTGGAAACAAATAAAACTCAAACTAACATTGTGCCTCCTTCAGTTAGGTACTGAATGAACAAAGTTAAAAATATCTTCAAGTTACAGCCACGACATTACTATGTTTTCATTTAAAATAAAGGCATGAACTTCACAATAAAGGCAACAACTAGATAAATAACATATTAATACAAACACAAAATAACAATATAGAATAAATAAATGACAGCTTACCAAATAAAATTAAACCATAATAAGGGGTCATTTACAATAATTTGTCTTCTGTTAAATGAGAAGACAATTCTCATTTAAGCTGTTAAATGAGCCGTATGTACTACCTCTAAACGACGTCCATGCAATGAAGTTGCTCATCAACGTTGTTTAAAAATAGGTCAGACGGCTCATGTAACAACTAAAATTAAGGCACGCTCATTTAACCAAAATTGGGGATAATTTGTACAACAACAACATATAAACATACATATATATAATAACGAACACTGAGGGTGCAGGAGTGACCACAGTGCTGCTTTATCGGGTCACACTGGAGACAGCATGCAATCATATGGTGTGACCGTCGAACTATTTTAAATGATAGATAATAATACACTTTGATTTGCCCACCTTTACCATAATCTTAGTAGTGACAAAATCAAACAATTTTTATTCACAATCTTAGCCATCTTGCACAGCAGTCTTCAAATAAGTCTGTAATATCTGTAATACAGGAAAAAAAACATACATTTTTGGACTGATACTTTAACTGAAAATTATACTGCTTATATTTCTAGGTGTGGTTCACAATTGCTTTGCCATGTTATTTGGTAGAGAGCATAATAAATTAGAATCTTGTATTTAGCCTACAGTGCTTGACTAGTGCTTAGTATTTCAAGTTGATAGATCAAACTTGAACAGATTCAAAGGTTGATGTCCAAATTTCAGTCCAATGCACTAGGTCTCACTAGACTCTTCTTACTTAGAGAAATTATTTTGTCCTTTTATTAAAGTCAACTGTTGTGAAGTACAACAACGCAGTTCAAGAAGCTTGAGGAAGTTCAGCATCCACAAGTTTCAGGAAGCTCCACATTGCTTGTCGCTTTTGTTCTTTTAAAATTTGAGAAGAGTTACACAATTTTATGTCAATTTGAGGCTAATAACTGTTTTTAAAATTCTAATTTTTTTCCTCTGTGAACCATTGCTTTTATGGTATGTGCCTATATAGACATTGACTATCATAAGTTATTACATGGCAAATGCCATACCTGATTCTAATTGGTCCATCACACCATACAGCAATGTTGTTATGTCTAAATCACAAACGACAGTGGCCCTCTAGGAACAGGACTGAACACCCTGGATATATTGGGAAGAATTAATAAAATACTCAAAATCAGACCAATTTTAATGAGTCCAATTATTTACTTAACTAGTTGTTATACAGGGGACATCCTGCTATCTGAGCCTGTTCTGGCGGTGGGTCATCTAAGGTCTGCTCCTAGGCCGGACCTTCCTGTGTCGAATCCAGCACCTTGGTTCGTTGACCTGCAACCTGTGGCAGCGGCCCCGCCCGGTGGTCGGTCCCATCCGTGGTAGGCAGCTCCTGTCTGGACTCAAGGGCCCTGCTTGCAAGCACCCACCACACCTCCGCCACCCTGGACTGCTCCACCCAGACCTGGTCCCTGTCTCCCAGGGATTCCCCAGCATGGGCTCCCCCGGGCCATCTGTCCTCGGTCTTCCTCCTGTGCTCCCTTTGTTTAGCAACCCTGTGTTTTTGATTTCCATTATTTTGCCCCTGTTGCTTAATGTTCTCCCTGTTTTGTGTTGCGTCTTGTTCCTGTCCTGTGTTGTCCTCCAGTCTGTCTGTCTGCCCGTAGTTTAATCTATCTGGTCTGTCCGTCAGCCTGTCTGGTCTGTCTTGTCTACTCTGTCTGCCCAGCTTGGTCTGTCTATCGGTCTGGTCAGTCTATCTGCCCTGGTCTGGTCTGCCCAACTGTCTTGTCTTGTCTGCCTGCTCTGGTCTGTCAGCCCGCCTGGTCTAGTCTGTCCTGTCCTGTCCTGCTTATTTATTTGTTTTGTGTGACACCACCCCCAGTAATGAGTTACAATAGTCAATTCTTGAGATCATAAATGAGTGGATAAGCTTCTCAGCATCTGAGACAGACAGCATGTGACATATCTTGGAAATGTTTCTAAGGTGTAGGAATGCAGTACGACACATATTGGAAATGTGACTATCGAAAGAAAGGTTCTTATCTAGCATCACACTGAGGTTCTTAACTGCGGAAGCTGGTACAATAGTGCAACCTTCAATAAGGATGTTGTGGTCTGTCATGTCTAGTTTAGAACTATTGGGTTCAATAATCAAAACCTCTGTCTTATTCGAGTTAGGCAGAAGGAAGTTGTTAGCCATCCATTTTCTGATGTCGTTAATACAATCTGTTAGCCTAGAAAAATTATGGGTTTTGCTAGGTTCTGAGGAAATGTAAAGCTGAGTATCGTCAGCGTAGCAGTGAAAACTGATGTCATATTTCTTAATACTATCTCCAAATCGCAACATTTTAGGGTGTCTGAGCAGAAATTTAGAGGGGGCTAAAGCACTAAAACGGCCTAGCGATGCCTCTGGTTTGGCCCCAGGGAGGATGTTGTCTTAATCACCTTTTTATGATTTTCTTTACTTTTTTGACTTTTTACATTTCTTGTCATTTGCTGTTAATAAATGGATAAATCATTCAAACTGTGTCTTTCTTTCTGAAGGGAAAATATTTTGGATTATCGTAATTTTAAACTTAATTAATTTTGATGTATATTAATTGTACTTATGCAATACAGGTAGACAAAATATGCGCAGATATACATTATAAACTAATGCAGCTGTAGGCTATTTTGTCCATTAATAAACATTTTTTGTTAATATAATATCACTACTGCAGTAAACAGTGAACATCTAATCTCTAAATATAAACAACTTCTATACTACACAAATCAGATATCCCACAGATGTAAGATTCCAAACATTCACGTCTGTTA
Organism: Chromobotia macracanthus; assembly: GCA_036877525.1. NCBI lineage: Eukaryota > Metazoa > Chordata > Actinopteri > Cypriniformes > Botiidae > Chromobotia > Chromobotia macracanthus. The sequence goes on from JAZGTH010000011.1 coordinate 12,366,728, forward strand.
TGCATCAAGTGGATATCATTTAAACGTCGGAAAACGATGTCTATGCGATGTATTCCGTATGAACAAACACCCTAAAATATACGTCGTCCAGATGAAAACGAAGAGATCTCCGCGATGTCTTCGCGAAGCGTGTGTGCTTTCTGGGTGTATCCATATAAACAAACAGATTAGAGTGCTATAATCAAATATTACGGTATATGGCTAACAGCGAATCTCACTGGTTCTCTGACTTGTCAATGATAATGGTTAAGGTCACATCTTTTATCAAAGCTATATACCAAAAGTAATCATGGTATTGAATAGACAGATCAAATTCACTTTTTAAAAATAACTGCTGGACTTTTGAACCATTAAAACATAAATTCTATAGGTTGCATGTTTTATATGTATAACAGTGTATTATGAACAGTCTGTGTGAAATGATAGGGACAGAAGTATAAAGACCTTAACATGTAGGTACTGTGGCAGTGCTATATAGTACAATGATGGTTTCACATGCTATAATGGTAGTTTAATATAACCCATGGTACTGAGCTATTTATTCTTGTACCACTGTACCATGCCTAAATTACATGACATTACTATTGTATATAATATAAACATGACCATGAGGTTATTTGTCCATTACCACAGCACCCAGTGTCAACCAAAAAAACACCACCACATGTACCAGTTAATGCTAAAGTAAAACCATACAATGGTGTCGTCAAATATAAATGTAAATGGCTGATTTTGCAAGGTTCTTACAATTGTTGGGCAGGACTCCACATTTATGATTTATAGCTTTTTTTTTTTTACCAATAACTGTGGTTATGTACATCAATGACAGACAGTTACAGTTTCACTGTTATACAAGTAATTGCAGTTTATGTTATAGTTATTGTGCTGCTTATGTGTAAGAGAAGAAGAAAACGGCACATATTCCCTAAGCTAAGGATTTGAGGGGGCAGTTAGTTTTGAACAAACAACACAAAGCACGTGACAGTCAGATAAAGCAAAAAAAAAAAGTGTCTCAAAAGCATTATATCTTTACATATCATGTCTGCATATATTTGTGTTTATTGTAATGAACATTTTCCTATCCAATGAGACCACAGGTGCTTAGCCACCAAATTCAGCAAGTTAATTTTTTTTGTTTCATTAAAGGTAGCATAGGCAATTTTGGACAGGCTAACAATAGCAACTTAGCTTTGAAAGCATGAGAACCCCAACCCCTCCCCTCCTGAGCACCCTCCAAAACACATGAAAGTATAGGTTTGACAGGCAACTAGTACATATCACTGCATTCAGACATAGAATGTGCATGTCTTCCACAGAAGAGATGGAGATATATATATATATATATATAAATAAATTTAGATCTCTTTACATCCTGATAGCAATCACTCAGTAAAGCAACTTTTGACCAGCATACCAAATGTTATAACTAAAACAACTAAAAAGACTGCCTACCATGCCTTTAATTATTTTAAGTTTCATAAATTCTGTTGTGCGATTCTATACAAAAATTAGACTCAACCTTGGCCCTATGAAACGTCAATGGTTGATTAGTAAAATATACAAGCATTTTCATAATTTTTGTAAAAACATTAAAGCACATTTATTTTGCGTTTATAATTTAACATTTAAAAACTGACTTGAACAGTGAAAATGAAAACTTTTAGAAACATGATGCCACACTAACAACCAACTCAATAAACCACAATGTTGATGTACAAATAAAAGAAAACAAAAGGAGTGTTGGGGGAAAAAGGAAAAGGCCAGTCATATTTCCTGAGTGTCTTTAACTGGGCAGCTCGACAGCACTGAGTCACAGGTCTCCAATAAGAGCTTCTGGCAGCTCACACAGATGTCTTGACTGTACCAGTCCTGCATAGCAAGACTGTGAACAGATGTTGAGCTAGGCCCACAAGACACCAGAACCAGAGGAACCCTGAGACAACAGTAGACAATCAGCACGTTTATCACATACATTGGTGGATAAATTAAAACTGTTCTAATGGTTACTTTCAAAAGAAAAATTTAAAAAGGTGGACAATTTAAGAGAGACTAGCAATAGCAAGCTAGCTTTTAAAGAGCAAGATCCCACCCTCCCTTCAGAATGCTCTCCAAAGCTGCGCCCCCTCCAACAGAAGCCCATACATAGTTTGACAAGAAAATAGGACATCTGATTGCATTTAGACCAAATGCAATAATTGGAACATTTTATGTGCCTTATACAGAAGAAATAGTTCAGGTAAATATATTTAGACACTTTTTGATTGCTGTATGTGAAAAGAGATTCAACAGCATAAAAGTTGCTTACCCTGCCTTTAATGTGTCAGGAAAATAATACCAGAAGTGTTAGTCCATTTTTAGAATCTGGATACATTTGCAGGATATTTGGTGTAAGCCTACTCCAGTGTTCAACTGATGATGCCTACTTACCAGGTTGAATCCCAGGACCAACGTTCATTCCAGAAATTTCTCTGGCTTTGCTCACCATCTTTCATCACAATTTGCTTGAAGAAGCTCAGTGGAAGTTTCACACACCACTTGGAGGGCAGACACATCTTTGTTTCAGAGAACAGAGGAAATTTCAATGCCAGGCAACAACCATCATCTTTGACATACTTTACAATACATTGCAGTTTCTCTTCCCTACCTCTACACAACACCCAGGACATATAACCCTACAGAGATTTGAAACAAACAGCATGTCATTACTAGACAGCAAGTTGTAGCAAGTCAATAAGCAGACAGAAAATCAATTCTTACCTACTACACAGAGAGCAAGCATTATGCCATGTGAAATACAGGCTTCTCATTGTGCAACATGAACATACCTAAAAAGAACAGAATATTAGGGAGGATCTTCCATTGCATGAACTTAAGACAGGGCTGGGCAACTGGTCCTCAGGGTCCACTGTCCTGCAGAGTTTAGCTGCCACCCTAATCAGACAAACTTGAACAAGCTAACTAATGTCTTCAGGATTACTAGGATATTACAGGCAGGTGTATTTTATCAGGGTGCGTTTAAAACTGCTGGAAAGTGGACCTCAACGGCCAGAGTTGCCAAGCCCTAATTTAATGCGCCAATTCTCACCCGCCAGTCCTTGTATCTTTCACACAAGTTCTTCATGTCTCCTTTGTAAGAACTGTGCATTTTCTTGACATCAACAATAGTTGTGATAACTGAGCATTTTTTACTGCTCTTAACCTTCAAATAGAAAAAAACCATTTAAAAATTACAATAAGAACTTAAGGCTCACAAAACTGGGACATATTTAGAAGACCTTGATACATTACTGATATTAAAGTTGAGACACTGCAAGTACTTTTGTCTCTCTGGTTCTTAAACCAGTACTCTTAGCCTTTTTACTTGCATCTAATGGTGTTGAGGCAGCATCATGCCAAAGCATTTGTTACCAACACCAAAGTTTTGTAACCATGTGTATCCAATAAAAGGTGGAAAGATTTGTAAATGACTGGTCAAGTGACATCAACATGGTAACCACCAAATACTTTGTCTAAACCAGGGATGGGGAACCTTGTTTCTGGAGCTAAATTCTGCAGGACACTGGCCCTCCAGGAACAAGGTTCCCCAACTTAAGTCTTCGCCTCATGTGAGTGTACATTATTTACTTTGTGTACCTCAAGTTTATTTGCTCAATCATGTATATATTATCTCCCATAGGAAATCTCTACCACAAAGACGCACCACTTTGAAAAGATCCCTGTTGCTAGCAAAAGATCTGGTCCGACGCTTACTAGTGCAGACTTTCATGTCTAGAGGAATCAACATAAAATGTTAAGACATAACATTAAATATACATACATTTTTGAATGTAGGCGAAATGCATTGCCAGGTCATGTTTGCAAGGAAGACAATTAGTCAACGATTGTTGACAAAAAAATCTTAAAGCTGCAATCTGTAACTTTGGTCTCTATACTGCTATCTCAGTTTTAAACAAAATTGCAGAGTCATTTTCTTAACTTGAATGGCAAATTTTAAACAACTGCTGTAAGACCAAGCTACACACAATGTACCATCTACAGTACCCAGACATGCAAATAGTAGCAGAATTTTTTCAAACATTTACCGTGAAATTAGACCTGAGAGCTCAAAATATAAATCATGGGGGTAAGGAGATTGTGTTGAACACTGATTTGAAATTTTTGAAAAATGCAAACAAAAAAAGCAACAGTCCTATGGTTGTATGAACCTTGGATTTTTGCGTGAAAATTTATGTTTACAGTATTCCAAGCAACAATACAGATTCGCCTCAGCATCACTACTCTCACCTGTAAAGCAGGAATCTTGCCGACAAGAATTTCCTGAATTTAGAGCTTCCTGCACAATAAGTGTCTGGGTTACAGAGCTATAAACTGGAAAGTCATTTGTTGCAAGTTTGCATTTGTACAAATCCAGATGGAGCTCATACCGCCGAATGCTTCCTCTGCTGAGTTGGCGTCAGATGGAATGCATCCTCAGATTCTTCATTAATAGTCAAGTTGTCTGCTGTTTTGGGTAAGCAGCAACAACACCAATGTTATTGCTCAAATAAAATATTCATTCTTTTCTGCACAACACTAGTCTAATTTTTTTTTTACAAAGAGACTTTTACATTTATAGGCAAGTCGTCTTTTGTGGGATAGGCCAGTAGAGCGAATCTCCTGCATTAGTAGTTCATGCGGACAGGTTTGCTCTTTGGGCTTTAATCCCATCTTGCGCTCAGAGACCTAAGGATAGGGGAAATATAATATAAAATGTTATTTTGAAAAAAGGATGCCTGTTGTTTCTTAACGTTTAAATTAGACAAATTTAGCACAACTTTCACTTTGTGAACAAAGCTCACAGTCCATTTTTATTCTGCAACTTTTTTTTTATTATATTCAACATAAGCTGACTGGACGATAACAAAGTGACCTCCATCTGAGAAGTGATTGGAGAGGAGGGGGTTGAAAAATTAAGAGGGATTGTGACAATTAATAGTAGTTTATAAAAGTACTTTCAGAGATTACATTGTGAATTTATGAATTGTTTCAATTACATCAGGAATGTGTTGAAATAAACTGGGTCAATTTGGATTACATATTTACTACCTTTTTTCTCCCAACCTCGTTTTAAAATATCCTGTTGTCAGGGTTTGATATTGCAAATTGTATTAAAATGACTTTACCGGTCGCAGCTTTGGCCTTGAGCGAATAAACTCTAAAAGAGTCTGGTGAGGGTCTTGTTTTTTTTGGCCATTACCAACAACCTGTAAACAACAATATACAGGTATAGAGACAACAACTGTAATCGCAAGACTTTGTGTCTAAAACACTGAACATTTTCAAGAACATTTGCGAAACATGATCAGAATACAGTGACATCAGAGCATAAAAAAAAATGAATCCTGTAAAGAGTGAACACACACCTGAACTTTACGCAGTGTGTATCGCCTACACTGGATATCCAGCAGAAGCTGGTTGAATGGGGCAGTCTTTGTTGGCAGTGGACATCTACTGACATTCCGAGTCTTTGCTAATGGCCTCATCACTACACCCCTGCTTAACTCATCCAGTAAATCCTTCCACCCAGACACCTATGTATGCCAAAACAAACACATCACTTCACAATGAGAAACTTGGATTTCTCCCATTACAAGTGAATCTCAACTCTCAACAAATGTCCTGGTCATATTTAACCTATTAACTTGGGCTGTCCCCAACTAAGGATTTTCCTATTTGACTGGTAGTCGTTCATGAAATCACGTTTATGTGGGGTGGGGGGGGTGTATTTGATAATGGTTTGAGTTTCTAGGATGACAAATAATGCTATATGAAGCATTGCTACATTACAGAAATACTAAAAGATAAAAGAATATGCAAATTTATAACAAATATAAATTAAGCGCACGCATAAAGTGATCTGCATGACACCAGCAAAGGAAATGATAATGACAGCAAGAACGCAAAAAGCTCTCTATTTTTACACTTACCCATTCTGTGTTCACTTCTGTAACCAGTTTGTTCTCTGGTTCAGTTATTAGTTTCTGCAGACTCTATTTGCAGAATAAATAAACAGACATTTTAAATGTCACCTCTAAAATATCACTAAAATATCATTAAAATGGAAAAAAAAAAAAAGCCAACAATAATTTAAATACCCATGAACACAGCACATAGATATGTATTAGGATGCATTGAGAGACTGTGGAAATTCTCACCTCCCTGGACTGTTGAACAATCTGCAGATGACGACACAACTCCATGGTGTGCAACAACAGAGAGGAACACACGCTCTTGTAATGCTGCGCCGCCTGGCTGGGATTATCCAGACGTTGCTTACAAACCTGTCAGAAACAAACATTATAACCAAACATAAGCCAGCTTCAGGCCCCATTTAATATACATTCACTCCAATGCATTTTAGGTTTTTGTGATTCTGTTAAAAATATGAAATAGGGATCATTTCAGTTCCTGGATGACATCAGAGATTGTGCAGATGGGTTGAAAGGAGTATTCAGCACAATGGCTGAGATTCACTTTGGTCATCTGACAAACTAGAATCTCCAAAGTCTGGTTTAATTCCCGCTCAACCTGTATCTCCAGACCCCAGTCCAGACACCAGTAGACAAGACGACCCACAAACTCTACCACCTATTGAAGCATAACACATCTTTGATTGGTACATGAAGGAATTCCACATTTTTAGTTAAAAAAAAAAAAAAAAAAAATCAATTGCCTACCTGCTCCTCTTTCTCCATTACAAAATTTGTACCTGCAGAGAAATATTTACAGAAAAAAAATCTAGGCTTGTTTTAATGTTTTTCAATTTTATTCTATCATTGAATTACTAAAGGCACACTAGCTGGCATTATTTGAACTGTACAAATTGTCAGCCACCCTGGGTGAAGACCAGTTTTGCCTGATTTACTAAATAACAGCTAGTTTCTGTTACTTCGGAATAAACAAACAAATCAGTTATTGTCTTCACGTTAACATGATTCTTTAATGTTTATTTGTTATATTATCTTAATTAGAGTTTTGTATAGTCGTCAATAAGGCAAAATGTTCTTACCGCAATTTTTAACTTCCCTTAGAGAGATGCTTCCGTCCCTGGACAATATAACACAATTTGCGGCAGGTAACGCAACACTGAGACATGTCTGATTCCCGAAGTTATGTGAGAGTAAAGAGCAAAGCTGAAAGCACAGAGCCCACGCCTGCTCCTCGCTCACAGGTTGATCCTGCACATGGAGGATCTCTCTCAAAGACATCTGATCATATGAAGACATAGGACATACAGACAACTCCATCTCTCCTGAAGCATGCAGACTCAATCTTTGAAACGCCAAACACTGGAATATTTAAAATTCTGCTTGTATAACAAGATTACTTGAGAAACGGTAAACATATAGGTGCGTTTTCACGGTTCTTCTCCGTGATGAACATAATTAAGTGCACCTGAGTGAGTCAGCGCCAACCATACCACCCCTCCCCCCCAATTAGTTCCCTTGAGGGTCTTAAATTATTTTCTGTCTTTTAATTTAGAATGAAGGACACTATAAATCTTTATCAAGTTTAATAGGTTGTGCATTTATATTAACATGGTAATCCTTTAAAAAGGTGTTCAATTAGTATGTTTTATGGCTATACAAACACAACTCAAGCATACGCTTGTAAAAAATAATTTAATGCATGTGAACAGGGGTCCAAATGGGTAAATGGAGGTGTAGATACAAGCACAGTTAATTCATGATATACTTCACAGGGAAAAATTTTAAACTCTGCTTTTGGTCACATTAACAAGTGATGCTACAGCCATGATTCTAAGTCAGCATCACAATCTAACATTTATCAATATTAATAATTATAATTTAAAAAAAAGAATCACACCAAAACAATGACATACAGACACAGTTCTAAATCTCATTTTGTTGCCAGGAACAAAATACAGTATCAGGATAAAAAAATTGCTGTACATTATCTTCTTACTAGAAGCATAAAGGAAAAACAGCAGATAAAATATGTTTGGAGAACAACAAAAAAGTAATTCGTTTATTCAGTTTTATTTTGACTTCCTTCTTTTTGCCTGGGAGGGACTGGCTCCAGTGTTTGATTCTTAAAAGACAACAGGACAAAGAAAGGATACATTTTATTCCATTATCAAATATAATAGACATTTTCATTAAACAAATCCAAGCTTGAAAACGATCTTATGAAATACCACCAAAGCATTAGTGCTTGAAAGTTCACTTAATCACTTATGAAATTGATCAATGTGTGCTTTAAAGGCCGCAGTGCAGTTTTATTTATATATACACATTCCAGCCATTTTATTAGGTACAGCTCTTTAATTGCTATTGCAAATATCTATTCAGCTAATTGCATGGCAATGACTCAATCCATTTAAAAGGTGGACAAGGTCAAGAAGATTTGCTGAGTTGAAAACCAAGCATCAGAATGAATGACACTTTAAACATGGCATGGTTGTTGGGGCTAGACAAACTGTGTTTGAGCGTTTGAAAAACTGCTGATCAACACACACACACAGACACAACCATATCTGGAGTTGGATGAGAATGGTTGGAAAAAGAGACAAAATGTCCAGTGGCAGTTCTCTGGGTTAAAATAACTAGATACCTAAGTTGAAGGAGAACAATGAAACTAGTTTGTGTTGAAAGGCAACAGTAACTCAAATAACTAATGTATACAGAGAAGCATTTCTAAATGCACAGCACATCAAACCTTGAAGCAGATAGGCTTCAGCAGTAAAAGAACACTAGGGATTCCACTCCTTGTCAGCTAAGAACTGGAAATGGATATGAGGAATATTGTCTTGGCACTCTTAGTACCAACTGAACATTATTTAAATGTCACAGAATGGCTGAGAATTGTTGCTGACTATATTCAACCTGTTTTGACTACTAGTGGCTACATCCAGCAGGCTAACACATCATGTTACAAAGATTATCTCATCTTAGACTGGTTTAATAGTGTACTCAAATGGCCTCCACAATCACCAGATCGTAATTCAACGAGCACCTTTGGAATGTAGTGGAAGGGAAGAGTGAATACCATTGTGAAAGTGTAGCTGGCAAATGGTTAGCAACTGCATAATGTTGTCAACATGGAACGCAATCTTTAAGGAATGTTTCCAGCAACTGTAAGGTGCATCTATGCCACAAAGAATTAAATTAATTCTAAAGGAAAAAGGAGGTCTAACCCAGTATTATCAAAGTGTACACAATAAAGTGGCCAGTAAGTGTAAATCTAAAAGTGTACCTATGCCACACTTTCATTCAGGTGACTAGAACTGTAACTGGCACCTTTACCCATGTTAGATGAGGCTGGCCCTGGCCTAGTAACCCTCTTTCTCTGGCTACTGTCAGATACTTCCTCCTCAGGTTCTCTGTCTGTTCTTGAACTCCGTCGACTAGGACCTTTTGCCTTTTCAGTAGTGGCCCTTTTGTCCCTAGAAAAACAGCAGGATGTGGATGATGAATTGAGAAAATTTTACAGTCAACTTGTATACTGTTCACACTTATGCTATTTTCTATTGGCTTTGGAAATCAACTCTTCTTAATGGTCTTAATATTGATGAAAAATGCCACATCTGGCTCCTGTAGAACTGAGGAATTCCTACTTTCTGTTTTTCCTCATCTAGCACAGATAAAGTCCATCCCATTCATGACCGTTTACTAAAATGGTCACGCTGCCCCCTGCATGGGTATCTAAAGGGTTGGTACATACATACCTTGGGGCTAAGTTGGTGGGCGTCTTTCTTTTCTTTGCCCATCTGTTATAGAAGTGGAAAACAGCAGTAAACTGCTTTGATGTTAAACATTTTTTCTCCTTCCCCAAATTTGAGTAAAGATCAAATACATGGATGATCTCAGTCATTCCATGATCAACAAATGATGTCATGTGACGTTACATGTAGCATTGTATTCCGATTGTAATCAATTTAAAAGTCCAATATGAATGAGAATGTAAACACTTCAATCTGAATAAAAAGAACTCAAACTGAAGAGGGAAGGGATAAACCTTTTTATGAATCCATCAAACAAAAAATTCCACCATGTAAACACGTTAAACCGATTACTTAGTCCTTCTGCACTTGTATGGTCTTGAGGTCAAGACGTCAGCAGTTGTCAGAATGCAAAATGGCATCAGGGATGAAATCGAACTGTGCCTGGTTGCATGAGAAGACTTAAATGAGGCTATCTCTAAGGGGGAAAATGCCTGAGGAAAGGGATTTCTTTAAAAGTGCTGGAACAAACCATCACCCTTTCTTAAGTGTTTATACTAAGAATTTCTTGACAATTTGTCAAAACACAGCAATAGCTATAGTTACAAAATCATAACTGAAACAGAACATGACTGACCACTGACTGACCACTGCCTCGCTTGAGCCATATGGTCACATATTTGTGACAGGTAAAGCTACCACTCACAAGCTTGTGTTGAGAACATCAGGTACTTCCCGATGGATCTCTGTATCGAGGCTTGTTTTGTTTCAGTGAAGTGACATCATGGTGATGTTTGAAGCCTTGTTTGTGTGCAGTGCTTGAGAAAGGGTTTACTTTTGGGCACTTTAACTGTATGATAATAAATGCCCTCTCGAACTTGAAGTGGTCGAAACATTGAGGGTTATGAAACATTGTGAAACACTGACCAAAATACTTAAAAGAACTCATTTAAATTAATTTCTCTTTGTTCAACAAAAGCAAACTGCCCAGTTACAAAATTATAAAAATACTGAGCTTACTTAAAGGAACAATTTATTCTATTATTATTTTATTTTGATGTATTATTGTGTGTATGTGTTATTATATCAATACTTTGTGAACAATGTAGCACGCATTTTTGTGCTGTCAAACTTCTGAATTATTCTTTATTACTGGCTAGAAAGTTTAAAAGCTTTATTGAAGCTTCATCTCGCCACCACTATTAAATGGTCTTTGTAAGAACATTTGTAAGGCACACTGTTTATTCACAGACACCCAAATGTTAAGCAAATAAGTAGTATGGTAAAATTAATTATTAGTTACTGCAGTTCTGACACTTCTCTGCATCATTTTTATTCTTTTAAATGGATGTTTGCACTCTAAGTAGTGCACCTACTGCCACTTGCTAAGATTATATTGACGCTATACCAACAAAAAGAAATAAACTACGGGTTTTCATAATTAAGAGCATTTTACATGAAAGTAGCATGCATAGGAAATAATGAACCTCCATTCTGACAAGATTTAAAATGCAGCAAACAGGACATAGGCTAACGTGCACAGTTTGCAAGTTTTTTCTGATTTAAGGCGCCGGCACATGTAAGCACTGGATCATATTAGATAACATCTCATGTAACTAGTCATGTAACCAAAATCTTTTTAATCGGAATGATTCCAATCGGAATGACAAAAAATGTGCATGTAAACATGGCTAATGATTAAAGCATATTCAGATTAGGATACAGTAATAATGACAAAAAAAAACTTACATTACAACAAATTACAGAACAAAAAATAGAAAACTGATAATTATGAATTTGAAGGTTATTTCCTACTGATGAAGAAACAGAATTGCATATTGGCTTACCCTTGTTCTGCTGGAGTTATAATCCTTGGCCCTGTTAACATAGACAACTGAAATGTATTGCACTTGTTATTTATGCACAACACTATTACAGGGTTATACATTTTAATATTAAATACTGCTTGTATATTGTCTTTTGTACTTTGCTTCCAACAAGCTCCCTAGGATGTATCTTGAAACTGGTACATCTTGAAAATGTGTGCTTTAAAGTTAAATCAAAGTTTTGGTTCAGACTGAAAGATGGTTTTGATCAAGGATATTTACAGTCCTGTCCCATAAAGTCCTTGTCTTTTAAAGTGAATTGGTTTAATATTTCTAATTCTAATTTGAGTTTGTGACTTTTGGTTGTTTTTGTTGTGTTTTAATATATTTTTCTGATTATGGTATGCCAATTTGATTGCCATTTGGTTCTTTTGTTGTGTTTTTGGATAACTTTTTTATTTACCAGCTTGGTCAGTTGTAGATTGGTTTTCTTGTCCAGTTTTACCATGACCTGTATGAATTTAAAAAACAAAATTTAAAACCATGAATATTTTACTGGACATTAAAAAAAATCTTTGTGACAACTAATGAACAAGCCTTTTGACCACCAAAAAGTAGTTACCTGAAAGGTGTGGAGCAAGAACTGCTTCCTTTGTTTTACGTAAATTAGACACACTAATCCTCACCAGTGAAGAAGTCTGTTGATCACCAGGGAGTTGTTGGGATGTTGCTCTGGATGAGCTAGTGGTACTAGGAGTTTCTAGAGCAGTGTTAGGTGGAGCAACTGAAGTTGGAGGCAAACTAGGGGTTGGTGAAGAATTAGTCACATGACTAGAGGTAGAGGATGGGGGTGCCATATTAGATGCTGATGTAGAAGTGTAGACAGGCGAAGGAGTGGGTACAAGTTCAGAAGTAGAAACTTTTGGAGGAAGTGCAGACTGCTGAGATGATACTTGAACATTTAAAACTGTCAATGTAGCAGACGGCTGAAGTGAAGATACCATTTCAGATGTAACCACACAAGAATGAGATTTAGAGACGTCCACACTTTTTATCTGGGTGATGGGGCTTTGCTCTTTTTGTCCATCATCACAGTTTGAAGAGATGATAGGTACAGTATTTTTGCTTACAACAGTTTGGACTGGACTGCTTTTGGTTGGAGACAGCGGATGTCTGCGAGTAGCAGCTGTAGCTCCTGGGTTAGAGCAAGTAGGTGGAGAGACTACAAGCTGCTTGAAGGGTGAGGACATGTTAGAGTGTAAGGATGATTGTCCAGTAGGACTAGGTTTTAAGGCACAAGCACTTGAACCACTCTCCTGTTTTGTAACTCCAGTACTAGGCTGTTGAGTTGATGGTGCTATGCCTAAAGGGGAAGCCTGACTTGAAGGTGGTTGAACTTGAAGCTGCCCAATAATGCATCCTTGATGACTGGTAACCATGCTGACAGTAGGTGTGTTTGTTGTCATAGGTGTTGATGATAATGCAATGGCTGATGTACTTGACACTGGGTTATGACCAAGCTGGATATTTGCAGAGACTATGGGACCAACCATAGTCACAGGCTGAGACATGACATTAGTACTTGATGATACTGATGTAGCTTTAAATATTGAATACACAGGTCCTGCAATGAATTGAGGGTGTGTGTTGCTAGGAATTTGTTGACGAACATCTGGGGATCTGATGTTTTTATTGGGAACAGCAAGCACCTTGGACACAACAGCTGGTGGAACTATTGAGTCAGTGTTGGTAGCACAGGTAATGGGATTGGAAGTTACAAAGACCGTGACCTGGTTTTGTGAAGTTGGTGCTGATGAGATTGGTCTTTGTAATATTGTTTGAGTTGCATTTGAGATAGGTATAATGTTATGATTTGAACTGACTGAAGTGTTGGGAATTGAAGTGAGGCTTAGCAGCACAGCCTGGTTTGAACTAACACCAGATACAGCACTGACAGACTGCACGTTTGGACTGCTACTGGGGACAAGATTTGGACTTGAGTCCAAAGATGTTTTTGGTTTCTGATCAGTTTCATTTGTAGACAAAAAATCATTACTCTTTGTGCTCTGCAAGACAGAAGGATTAGATTGGCTTTCGTGGGCTAGCAAAGTGCAAGGGCTCCCTTTCTGCACAGGATCTCTACCTTCTTGAGAAACATTTTGAGATTTCACTGAGACAGATGGGACACCTGTATTGTTCAACAGCTGGTTAAGAGATGTTGGAGCATCTCTAAAACCCAGTGGTATGGCAGAGCCAAGCTCTTGTTGGGGTGTTGTCTGAGTTTGCTGCCTATCGTCAGCATGCTGCTCACCCAGTTTGTTCAATTCTTGACTTTTGGGCCCCTGAGAAGGCACCTCAGGGATTGCTATTTTAGGAGCAGACTGCTCTCTTGTCTCAACTGCTTGATGATACTCTGGCTGTGGAGCCACGGCTTGCCCACATTTAACTGTATCAGCACTACCAGGTAAGGTTTGCAGAGAATTTAAATTCTTTTGTGACTTCCCAGGACATGCTGAGGGGAGGGATGCAGATGTTGTTGGGATGACTGCTGCGGTACTAACCATCATAGTCTGTAAACCCAGCATTTGCTGCTGGTGTGGCAATGTCAATGAGGATTTGGCACCCTTTTGTCTTCCAGGGCTTTGAGTGGTAACTTTTCTATTTGATGCAGGGCTGAATCTTCGACTATTAATGGGACTAGCCCGTTTTGCTTGTCCAACTCCAGACTGTTTGTCTTGTTTTCCCCCAGAATTTACCATTCCACCACCTGATGAAAAAGACTGTGGGACACAATAATTACTAGTGGAGTTATTGTTGACGGGGAGAGTTGTTAGGTTTGGTGGAGCCTGGCCTATTGCTTTAAGGGTGGTTGGGTTTAAACCCTGCTGATCAAACCCTCGATTAAGGTTTGGTTGTCGCGGTGGCAGAGGGATGTTAATTTTAGGAGGGAAAAGACCAGCAATAGAGGCATTCAGCCTTTCAGGGGACAGATTTATCTCAGATGGTTCAGTACTAGGTGGACGGTTGGTTGGAGTTAGAGGGGGGTGATATGGTCGGGGACTGGCACGATTAGGGGTTTTGGGACGGGAGCTTTGGGTACCTGAAGGGGCATTGGGAAAGTGAATATTATGTGAACTAGGCATTGCTGCCACCTGCTGTGATTGCTGTTGGGGACTTGTCCCTGGCTGGTGGGGCACTGATAAAGGCACAGACTTCATTACATGAGTATTTGCATCTTGGTTGGGAATCATCTGCTGATTTCCATTTCCTGCCTGTGGACCATTTTCAGGAAGTCCTCTGTCATGCAAGCTATGAGTTCCAGGGGTTTCCTCAGGCAACCCTGGTGTTGGTTGTCCAGCCTCTGAAAGAGGTTGTCTTCTTGCTGGTCCAGCGAGAGGTGGATTCACCATGAGTGGCATTCCCCTGGCTTTATCAGGAGAAGGTGGAACACCTCCATGAAGATCTATCATTAAAGGCATGTTTCCCTGCTGCAATACAGGCATTCTGTGAGCAGGATCATTAGGATTACCATGAACTGTTGGCATGTGGCCACCCTGTTGTTGTCCCATTGGATTTTTAGCTTCCTGTTGCATTTTGAGCATTATCATCAGATGTTGTTGTTGCTGCTGCTGGGATTGTTGGAGGTGTTGTGGTGGCTGTTGCATCTGTATTGATTGTTGTGAATGAATCTGGGGCTGTACATGAGGTCCTTGAGATGTTCCAGCCTGACTTAGAGGGCCCTGCATACTCTGCATTTGCTGCTGCTGAATTTGTTGATGATGTTGTTGCTGCATTTGCTGCATCTGTTGTTGTTGTTGTGAGGGCATAAATTGCATTGGCATTTGCTGTAATACACTTTGATCTCCAGTTTGACCGGACAAACCTACAAATAAAATAAAATAGTTTCCCCACAATTAAATAAGTTTGCCATTAAAAAAACAAGCCTGTGCTCAATCAAGAGACTTATTCAATCACTTACCAGGCTGATTAGCAAATTCAGAAAGTTTTAAGTTGGAGTCAATTCCAGCCCCTTGATCACTACCCAACCTTTGCATTTCTACAACCTCCATTCCATGAGGCAATGAATCCAGACCACTTAAACCAGACAGAAAAACTTTATATAGTTAAATACAATCATGCATAAAAAGAAATCACTCATCTACATGGATATAGTGTACCTTACCAAACACCTTCTGACTGTTGTCCTTCACCTGCTTTGGGTTTTTTCTTACGAGCGGGTTTCTTCTTTTTAGGCTTGGCCTGGTTAGCAGCAACTCCCCCGGTTCCTTGCTTCCCACCAGGCCCAAACTGGCTTGCAGAAATATCACTTTGGAGAAGATTAACTAATAGGGGACTGGTTAATGTCACATCCTTGTTTACTTGAAACCCACCTGCTTGCCCACAAGGCATCTGACCACCAAACTGGGGATTTAAGGACATTCCATGACTAGGAAAATGCCCATTGCCCACCTGTAAATGTTGAGAACCACCCAGCATAACCTGCTGTTGCTGCTTATTCTGCATGTCAGAAACTATTTGTTGGCCAATATCAGCATTTACACTGCCATCTTCTAGCTGATGTACAAGTTGCTGACCAGGCTGTTGCAGCATCGCCTGCTGTTGCTGCTTTTGCTGAAGCTGCTGTTGTACTAAATGTTGTTTTCCTGGAAGTTGCATTTGAGGACCATGCATCCCCAATGCTTGATTAGGGTTGCCATTCATAGGACTTGGCTGAGACGGTTGTTGCACCATTTGCTGATGGGGCTGCTGTTGCATTTGTTGCTGTTGCATATGTTGCTGTTGCATTTGTTGCTGTTGCATTTGTTGCTGTTGCATTTGTTGCTGTTGCATTTGTTGCTGTTGCATTTGTTGCTGTTGCAAATGAGCCATTTGTTGCTGACCCATCTGAGACTGAAATTGAGGTATGCTACTTTGTTTATTAGGTGTGGGGCCTCTCATTATTTGGCCTTGCATGATTACAGGCTGACCTTTGGGGCCAAAGGCCTGCTTGCTATTTTGTAACCTATTAGCTAGCATGTGTTCCCTTGTGGTATTTTGTTGTTGTTGTTGCTGCTGCTGCTGAAGTAACAGTGCCTTATTTCCCTGTCCGCCACAGAGTTGGTTTTGGCTCTGCATTACCCCTTGAACCTGTGGCGGCATAATTTGTTTGGGGGGGGTCATCCCTTGCTGTCCTGTGTTTACTGGCCTTGACAAGACAGTCTGGGCGCCCATTTGGTTTTGTGCCATTTGACTTTGAGACTTTACTGCCTGTGTTTGATGCTGAAGACCTTGCTGAGGCTGCCCCATACTAACACCTGAGGTGGTGCCTGGGGGTTGGGATGGCATTCCAGTGTGATGGCTCGTTCCACCAAGTTGAAGGGGATTGGGCAGCATGTGGTTTGGTGCCAAGGCTGAAGGCTGGCCCCCTATAATAAGAGTTATATAAATAAAATTTAAAAATTAATGGTTGATACTTACAGTAAATAATTAGGATTAGACATTTTTATATACTGAAAATGCAAAACAAGAAACTAATGAAATAAATATTTAATCTTACCTGAGCTTGCCATGCTCTGGCTGTTTTGTAGCTGGGGTGTACTGCCTGTTCCACTGGTACTAACCTGTCCTGCTAAGCTCTGATTGACAGGGGCATTTGGGAACCCTGTGGGCATTCGTTTGGGCATACCTGCATTAAAAAAAAAATTTAGCTACACAAATAGAGGCAGACAACCAATTAACAATAAAACATCAATTTCTACCTTTAAAACTGTAACCCAACATACCTCCCATGCCACTATATGAAACCTGTCCACGTTGTGGAGTTCCTATAAAGCCTGGCTGCATGTTTCCTTGCTGGCCCATCACAGCTCTTCCTGGTGACCCAACACCCTGTGAGAACCCCTGGGGGGTTGTGAGACGTGGCCCAAGTTGTCCCTGTACCATCACTGGGGGTGTTTCGGGTGAACCTTGTTGGAAAGGAGAAGATGAGGAACCAGGAGACTTAGCTGAAAGACTCCCCTGTGGAGCAGAGGACGGAGGCAAGGGAGGAGGTGCCTTTGAGCTGACCACTCCTGATGCTCCCTGGGGGCCTTTGGGCTGAGGGCTGGCAAATTGGTTTTCTCCTGCCTGCTGTTGTAACTGGTGCTGTGCCACTGTATTAAGAACCTGCCCAGCCTGTTGGCTACCAAATGGATACGGTGGTGGTGGATGATTGGGTGTTTGAACAGATGCCAAGGAGGGCTGCCGCTGCCCCATTTGTGGCTGAAGTGAAGCTTTTCTCCAGCCTTGTCCCATTGCACCCTGAACAGGTGGTGGCTGAAGAACACCAGAGGGCAACTGGCTCCAGGGGTTAGCAGGGTTGAAAGGACCACGTGCACCACTTAGTTGAGCTAGCTGAACCTGCTGTTGTTGTTGCTGAAGCTGCTGTAGGGCTGCAGGATTTAATTGACGATTTGCTTGCATGGCTTGTATGTGATGGCCCTGTGGTCCCATTGTGCTGAGTGGCCCATGTCCCACGTGTGGATGTTGAAGTTGTTGTTGTTGCTGCTGCTGCTGCTTTAAGGTCAACCCTGACAGCATTGGATCCATTGTGTCTGAAAAGAAATGTAAACAAAATTGTAGGCACACAACTGGAGAAAAAGAGGTAAACACAGTTTTTTGCACTCAACACAGTGCAAAAAAGTTGGTGATAAATGCACATGGCAATTTTGCTGCACTATAGTGTTCTTCTAAAAGTTGACAAAGTTTGACACTTTTAGCAGATATATGCATTTTAAATATACAGCCAGAAAACAAAGCAAAAATATTAACAAATCATCCTGCTAATACTTGCTAATATATATAAGGTTTAAATCGCTACCTGTATGTGACGGTGGTCTTGGTGCAGCCATATTAGCCCCAGGGGGCACCATAGGCACCAAAGGGTTATTTATTCGCATTCCAGCTGAAAACAGAAGAACCTCACATTGTCTATAATCTCCCAGCAAGTGTATGCTTATAGGACATATATATGATAGAGGGCATAATTACCCTGTCCCTGCTGCATGGGAAAACCAACATCCATCCTCATCTGACCATCTACACCAAGGGGTCCATTGACTCTTATTTCTTGACCTCGGGTCTGTCCAACAGCAACATTAATGGCTCCCTCACCTGTATAAACCCAAGAGGTCAATTAGCATGTTCATTTATTTTGCATGAAGCCAACAAAAACAATTATGATCTTCGTAATATTGTGTCACCCAACATTTCTCTCTTATCATAATTAATTCAGACAACTTGCAACACTGACAAGTTAAACTGCTTGCTGCGAAGTGTCCTGTTTCAAATGCAGAAGTGGAAGGTTTGGTTTAGCAGAATTCCACACATTCATACCTTCAATCTGCACAGAGAGGATGCCCAGATCCCGAAGCTGCTGCTGGCTGTTTTGAGCTAGGAGGCGTAGTCGCTCAGCAGCTTCTCTGGGGATGTTAAAAGTAACTCGTACACTGTTCCACGGCTCTACTTGCTTGGGTTCAAGTCTCTTAGTACCTTAAAAAGACAGAGTACAGGAGCAATATAAGGTAATTGAATTCAATAACCAATTAACCTGTACAATACAGCAATATGAAGAAAGGCTTTAACTATTGTTAATGAAAAGTCCTTTACAATTGTAAATTCATTTAGCAGATGCTTTAATCCAAAGTAATTTACAAAAAATAGGGATAGACCCTTTAACATTTTTAAGAACCAACAAGTCTAGTCTGCAATACTACTTTACTAGTGGGAATAGTGGGAATTTAAATAGTTTCCATCAAACAGAAAATACAGAGGACCAAAAACTGTGACACAGATTAAAAATTTGAGGAAAATGTGTTTCATGAAGGGCACCATACTAAATAGACAAGGCTGTAGTGGTTTTTTTATACTTATGTTACACTTATTGCATGTTTTATACCTGCTGGATTTGACTTTTGCAAAATACCATTTTTTGTAATGGCTTGACAATAAAGTGAACTAAATAGAAAGGAACCAATGAATTACAAGACATTAAATTGATTTAAAAAATTTCTGACATCATTTACTCAAACTCATGTTGTTCCAAAACAGTATGTACAGCGCATGCAGTTTTTGTGGAACACTAAAGGAGAATTTTTTAATAATCTTTACACAACTCTTTTCTGTAAAACAGTTCATAGCTCAAATAAGATGAATTAACAAAAAATCTGTTAAGGTTGCCTATAAAACAGCTTTGTGTGGTGAAAATGTAGGTAATTATTCACAGAAAACCTTGCCCTGCGTCAAAGGTCTAAAACACATTTGCATTTAGATCTAGTTATAGTGATGTCTTATGTTTGAGGTCATTTTCTCATCAGATAGTTTCAGAAGACTTGGAATACAGCACAGGAATCACATTAACTACTTTTGAATATTTTTAATCCTTTCAGAAATGTGACAATAGCTGTGTAACGATAGTTCAAAAATGCAATTTGATTTGACATGATTTTTTGGAGTGAAATATTTTAAGCTCAATATTTTAGTGAAAACTTTAGTGCAAAAGTTCTTAAAACCTGAAAACTTTTACGAAACAGTGTCAAACAGCAAAAGTCTTTCTGATTAGCAAACTATTTCTAATATGGTTACAGTTTAAACCCAAAGCCTGACCTAGTAATAGCATATCTGGCATCCCATTTAAGATAACATCCAGCTTCTCCTGAAAGTCCTCATCGGTCACGTTCCCTTTAAAAGCCACATAGATGGTGGAGTTTTCAGTAAGATGAGGATAGCTGCTGGAGGTGTCGTCTCCATCTTCCACTCCAGAGTCCTGATCTGTGCATGAGACAGCCCGAAGAAACTGAGCATCCCCATAGAGCTCAGACAACTTGCACTGATGTGCCATAGCTCTTCACTGAACGAGCTGCATCACCTGTGGAACCTGCAACACTACACAAAAAATGTGTGGTTTTTAAATTCAACATCTAAATTCAGCATTTTTATTCACATTTTAGCACTCTCAATTGTAATATAAAAAAGCTACACAATAATATTAAACGAATGATCAAAATACTGTTTAACATAACTGAAATAGCATAGCATGTGGCAACACAATAATAGTTTCAGGAAGTGGCCATGTTTTATCAACTACCATATTACCTACATAATCATGTTCTCATGCAATTAAGACATATATAAAAAATTATGAAGTTTAAATTAAAACACATATAAAGAGATTAGTTTATCTAGACATGTCATTCAAAGTCAATATTGTTTTAAAACATAAGCAAACATGCTTTACACCATGCAAATGACAAAGACTGAAGGCGATTGCAATCTTTTTTAAGACCAAGATGGCGGCGTGTACATATTGCGAGGCTCAGCGTCTTACCAGATTTTTAAAAAAAAATGGTAATTTACCTGGTTATTTCCTGCATGTTCGCTCGATTCAGTTATGCGAACTACACCTACGGCAGACAGTTACTTTTGGACATAAACAATCAGTGCTCCAACATAGTTCTGGACTACCCTTTCGATTTCGGCGAACTCCCACCAGTGCTACAGAGATCACCGCAGGCAAGCGGACCTCTCACACTGACCGGAAGTGTTCGGCGTCGGTGCCGTGATCGTAAACAAAGACGGGGGAAACGCGCTGGGCTGCGCGCTAAGCTAAGGCTAAACCCACACTGGCCAGCTCTGCCCAGCATCTTTCTCGCCAATGTACGGTCTCTGTTGAACAAGCTAGACGAATGAAAGATATGGACCCTCACACATAGTTGGCTTAAAAAAAACGCAATTTCATGTTTTTCATGGAGACATGGCTTTTTGTAACAATGTCCCAAACAGCGTGGTGGATCTGAATGGACGTACTATATTCAGGGCTGACAGAGTAGCGGCAACCTCCGGTAAAAACAAGGGTGGTGGAGTATGCATTTATGTAAACAAAACTTGGTGCACGGACTCTGCCATTGTTGATACCTACTGCTCTGCTGATCTGGAGTTCCTGATTATTAAGTGCAGTCCGTTCTACCTACCATGTGAGTTCACATGGATTGTTGCTGTTGCAGTTTACGTACCTCCGGATGCTAATGCTAACATGGCTATGAAAGAACTCTGTGCTGCTATTAGCAAACTACAAACATTGCACCCGGATGGGGCCTTTATTGTGGCTGGGGACTTTAACCACTGCACTTTAAGATATGTTCTCCCTAAATTTCACCAAAATGTCTCCTGCACAACAAGGGGACCATGTTTACACCAATGTGACTAATGCCTACAAAGTCACACCCCTCCCCCACCTGGGTCAGTCTGACTATCTGTCTTTGTTCCTGCTCCCCGGTCATCAAACGTATGAAACCCACAACGAGAATCGTCAAGATCTGTCTTGAAGGTGCTGACTCCACTCTTCAGCAGCAGTTCCAGCACACAGACTGGAGTGTTTGCTGCCCAAGCCACCACAAACTCTCAGATTAATATCAACATTTATTCCAATTCTGTCCTGGAGTACATTAAGTGTGTGAGCAGTGTAACAACACACAAAACTATAGAAACATTCCCCAATCAGAAGCCCTGGATGAAAAGTGAGGTTCGCCTCCTGCTTAAAGCTAGAGATGCAGCCTTCAGGTCTGGAGATAGGGTGGCTTACAGCTCAGTCAAAACCAGTCCAAAGAAGGGCATCTGCCAGGCCAAAATTGCATATAAGCAAAAAATCGAGGAACACTTTAATTCTTCAGATCCCCGGCATATGTGGCAAGGCATACAGTCTATCACAGATTATAAAACACCCAGCACTGTGACTCCCTCAAGCTCTGCTTCCCTTTCTGATGAGCTCAACCATTTCTATGCTCGCTTTGACAGTAACAATAGAGAGATTCCCCACAAAATGGACCCCAAAACTCATGACCTGCCTCTCACACTCTCCACCCCAGATGCTCCACTTTGAGCAGGGTGAATGCACGGAAGGTTGCTGGCCCAGATGGTATACCAGGACGTGGGCTTAGAGCCTGTGCTGAGCAGTTGGCTGAGGTTTTAACTGACATTTTCAATCTGTCCCTGGCCCAGTCAGCTATCCCCACTATCTTTAAAACCTCCACCACTCCACTAATGACTTCTGTCCTTTCGCACTCACCCCTATCATTGCCAAGTGCTTTGAGAGACTGGTTCTAGCCCACCTTAAATCCTGTCTCCCTGCTACCTTGGACACACATCAGTTTGCTTATCGCTGCAACAGATCAACAAAGAATGCAATTGCCACAACACTGAACTCTGCCCTAACCCACCTGGATAGTCACAACACACGTTAGAATGCTGTTCCTTGACTTCAGCTTTGCATTCAACACTGTAATACCCTCCATGCTGATCCCCAAGCTCAGCCATCTTGGAATCAGTACATCCCTCTGTAATTGGACCTTGGACTTTCTGACTAACAGACCCCAGTCTGTTAAGTTAGATAACCTCTCCTCCTCCACCATCACCCTGAACACTGGCGTGCCACAGGGTTGCATGCTGAGCCCTCTTCTGTACTACCTATTCACCCACGACTGCGCTCCTGTTTATGGCTCCAACACCATAATCAAGTTTGCAGATGACACCACAGTGGTAGGTCTGATCAGAGATGAGTCGGCCTACACGGATGAGGTACAACACCTGTCTGTGTGGTGTACTGCCAACAATCTGGCTATAAACACCCAGAAGACCAAGGAGATCATCGTGGACTTCAGGCGGACCAAGAACCATGCACATACCCCCATCTACATCAATGGAGCTGTAGTGGAGCGTGTGTCGAGCTTCAAGTTCCTTGGCATCCACATCTCTGATGATCTCACATGGTCCATAAACACCTCCTCCCTAGTCAAAAAGGCACAGCAGTGCCTTTACTTCCTATGGAGCCTCAAGAAAGTTCACCTGTGCCCAAGGATACTTGTGGACGTCTACCGCTTTACCATTAAGACCATACTCACTAACTCCATCTCAGTATGGTAGAGCAACTGCTCCGCGTCAGACCGCAAAGCACTCCAAAGGGTGGTGAAAACTGCCCAACGGACTACCGGCATTCAGCTACCAACCATTGAGGACATTTATCTCAAGCGCTGCCTGGGTAGGGCTAGGAACATCATCAAGGATGCCTCCCACCCTAACCATGGACTTTTCACCCTCCTCCAATCTGGCACGCACTACAGGAGTCTACGCTCTTGGACCAGTAGGCTCAGGAGCATCTTCCCCGAGGTTGTGACCCTGCTGAACTCCACACCACTAATCTAACCACTATGAACTCATTTGCACTACTCATATTTGCACAGTCTGTCACTATTATTACTACTGCTACTCTTATTTGCACATGTACATTGTTTAATCGTCCGGCTCTTCTTACTTACACTACCCACATTTTGCACATTCTGTACATTGTTTAACATCTATGCTATTTGCACTACTGATACACAACACTTCTGCACATATAACTATCTATATGTGTATTTCTGCTGTTTTTTATATTTGCACACTTCCTGTAAATATTGTATATTTTCAACTCCCCTGCACTTATCTGTATATATAAATCACGATATTCCTGCACTTCTGGTTAGATGCTAACTGCATTTCATTAGCTCTGTACTTGTACTCTGCATAATGACAATAAAGCTTAATCTAATCAATAACTTGCAAGACTATGCAATTATAGATAATGAAAAGAAACAGTAACTGATCGGCACTTTACGGGAACACTGTGAAAAAACCCTACAATCCAATTTTATCATGTACTACCCGAATAACTACCGAAAAAGTGCTAGGTGGTACCGTAAAACAGCGTTAGCATCAGATGGTTATACCATAGTACTGCGCATATACAACATTATACTGACTGATTGCCAATATTTTCATATTTTTTCGTTAGCACAACAAATGTTTTATCACAAAAGTTCCCAGCAACTAAAAGGACAAAATTAAATATGAAAAATATACCCCTATATTAGTAAACTCATAATATGGTCCTAACGTAACGTGACAACTAACAACATGCAGCTTTTAATAATTATGAAAGGTGCTTTCTGGCAAATTGGCCAAACTTTAACTAATAAACATACAATAACACCGATAGCATCTAGAATACTATTATTGTTATTATTAATGGTTTAATATAAATAAAAAACTTAAGATGCAATTATTTTTCCAGCGTTAGCATTAGCACCATCAAAACAAAGACAAACCACTGCGTATTATTCAGCTTAATAAGCAGGATTCAACACAACTATGATTTAAAGCTAAAATGTGATAAGAAATTCCTTATTATAATATTTTAATGAATAATTCAATTATTTTAATACTTTAAAATACTCCTCCTAGTGTATTAGCTACCTATACAACACCTTGAGCTAGCCTTATTGGTCACTATCACATCCATAAATGTCCTTTAATTTTATGCATTTATAAATTTAAACGCTACTTTAGTAATAATATTAGAACGATATAAAAATGTGGTAAAAACGTACCAGTTTTAGTCCATCAGGAGGGTTTTTACTACAGTTATCAGATATATGCTAACAAACGATGCGAGCGCGTTCGCGAGGCTACTATACACGTAAGTTACGCGCCTGCTGTTACGCCGGTTACACACCGCACGCATATGCAGTACGTATACGGTGCGTATATGACGCGTATCCGTTGTGCTTTCACACCGGCTGCCCTTGCAGTTTGCATTTTCAAAATACATCTAGGCGAAAAGACTTGTCAAGAAGCTTGTTTTATTGGCAGTGTGGTTTATATAACTTGATTTATTTAACCAACATCGCTTTTGTTCTATTTGTTTTCTGTGTAGTGCGAGTTGTAGATGAAAGTCATCGCGCTGTATTTGTTACTGCGAAAGTTACGAAAAGTATACGATGAACCTTTGTATTCACCCCGTAAACCAGCTCAGGGGAGAGTTTGGTGTATATTACCAACTTGTCACTGAAACTGCCTCCCATGCCATTTCCTTAGCTTGCAAGTCTTTATACGTGTTTTGTTGTTCTACCTCGACAGTTAGACGTCGTGTCGTCCATTATGTCTACTATTCAGATGTATTCTGAGAACACACACACACACACACACACACACACACATATATATCATAACTGTGATAACATGTACCGTGTGAATACGTTGCCATGATACAGCCTCAATATTTTTTGCGTGCTCATTGTAAAATTGTATATGTGGTGTACAAGAACGGTAAGGGATATCAAAAAGATTTAAATAACTTTTGTCCCAACTGTCTCTGGATGCTACATGTTAAATTTCGTGCAAACTGACAAATGGCGTAGGAGTTTCAAAATGGCAGTAAAATGGTATTTTTGTTTGAATTGCATGAGCCAAGGAGTCAGAGGAAAAATTTTGTTGCTAGGACTTATGGTTCAGGAGTTATAAGCATAAACATGAGTGAAATTTTGAACCGTTGGTGGCACTAGAGTTTTTGAGGTGGAGACTCCAAATTTGTTACAGCAACATTTCAGACTGTCCTCTATCTGTGTGCCAAATTTCATAACTTTACTATGTACCGTTCTATGGGCCATAAACTTCAAGAGATTTTTGAAAATCAGTAAAAAAAACATAGGTAATATTATTAAAACATAATAAAATGGCTAATAACTTTTGACCAGTGAGTGGTGCTGTAACCAAATTTCTATAAGGTGAACAAGATGTGCTGGTGATGACATTCATTCAGTTTAGTACACTAAAGTTTTCTGAAGATATATTCTCAAGTCCTATTGACATGCTTGTCTTAGAATTCTTTGATGTGGTATGCAAGAACTGTTTCATCAATCAAAAGCTTTTAATAACTTTGTTAAGGGTGTTTCTACGTGCTATATGAAAAGTTTCATATAGATCTGACAAATTTTGTAGGGGGATTTTGAAAAAGTTTTTGAATTTGAAATTTTGAATTCAATATGACAAACAGGAAGTATGGTAGAATATGGCGAATTTGGTATCTTTTAATGGATTAGGATTTGACATAAGCCAATAAATCTAATGATGCAAGTTAAATGACAACATGTTGAATTTTATAAAATATAAGCATTTTCATAAATGTCATTATATCTCTTGACCACAAGGGTCAAATCTAAAGTTATGAGGATAAACTGAGTAAAATTGAAGAAAAATAATAAATATAGCTGAATATAGAAGGAGAAATAGAGGAGAAAAAGAGAAGCATTTGTGGACATCTAAGGGATTGAGAAATAAGATTAGGAAAACATGTTAAATATAACAGTAAGGTAAAACCTACCACAACACAATAAAGTGATTTATAGCTTTTAGCCAATTGGTGGCGCTGTCACCAAAGTTTTATTAGGTGGTCAGTATGTTGTGACAATGAAAACTATAAAGTTTCAAGTCAATGAACAAAAAGTTTAGCAAAGATTCAGCCTGAAGTCCATTGCATATGCATGTCATATTTGTTGACATGGTATAAGAGAACAATTTGAGCAATTGACACAAATTCCGTAACGTTTTGTTGTGAGTGTCTCTATATTCTACATACCAAGTTTCATGCAAAAAGAACAAACACTGTACAAGGAGTTTGAAAAAGTATTTTTTTAAGGAAGGGTCCATTTAAGGCTGGCACTAAATATTTCCCCTTAACTGCTTAAGTGTTCCCTTAAGTTTTGTTATGCGTTGCTACGAAGTACTTAATAACATCTCCCTTAAGCCTCAAACACGACGGCTGATTTCATGTTAACTGAAGAGAATTACCAAGCACATTTTCAGAGGTCGAAATTGTTAAATCGTATCAAACCATGTGCGCTACTTTGATATATATATATATATAACAATTTATAACTTTTGACCAACAGGTGGCGCTACTACCATGTAGCTGTCAGGATGTTTGGGACAATGACAAGTACAAAGTCAATACAAAACTTTGCAGGTCATCTCAGTATATGAAAATGATGAACCAATTAAAGTTTTTTTTGTCAATACGCAATTGTGTTTGTTAAATACTGCATTTTACGACAAAACTGAAACTGGGTGATGCCCAGAATGACCGACCATGAAACAGATATTGTTTGACTCGGCATGCCTAAAGGAAGTATTCAAAAGTTACGGGCAAAAATAGCCATATTTCATATCGTTGGACCAGTAGGTGGCGCTGTGACGAAATTGTACATGAACATTTACTGTGTTATGTGTCAACACATCAAAGCGTCGCTATACAGTCTCATGTCAGTTTTTGCTTGCTCGTCAAAAAATAGTACACACGGTATACGAGAATGGTAACGACGTGAATTCTGTAACTTTTTGTCAGGGGAGTCTTTAGATGCAACATATTCGTGCAAATCGCGCGAATATGGATTTACGAGTCAAATGTTATGATCATAAACATGAATTGCACCCCTTTTCATACCATTAACAGATACAATACTGGTCTCATTATGAGTCCAATGATGCGGAGTCTGTAACAAACGCTTAAGTTATGGACATGTTTTGTCTTAACACTGTAGCGCCACCGTGTAATCGATTAGCACAAAACACTGTGCTTACACGAATCTCGGCAAGAGTAATCGCATTCAAGTTAGATGTCTCTAGTCCTTATGGTTTGGCCTCCATGATTAGTTCGCGACAGACTGATAATAATTAAAAGAATCCAAGCAATAACAATAGAGTTTCAGTGTTTCACACAAATTACCCCCTAATTATACATGATGGATAGGTACAAAACCAGTAAATCTGACTATATGGCACATAGAAAAGTTACAGGGAAACTACAGTACATGTAAATATTTATCCTCAGGTGGTTTCCCTTTCTTTAATTTTTGTACAGCTACTAAATAAAACAGTGATTTTGTTACAGTGCAATATTAAGAAATGGTGTCCAATTGAGGCAACACATACTAAATATGCCCATTAAGGAGAAGCCCACATCACTTTTAAAAGTCAAATGATTGTAGCTCAGGAGAAAAACATTCATTGCAGTGTTTTTACATAAAAGCACTGATAGTTGACAAAAAATACATCTAGAAAGTATTCTTCTAAAAATGACATGAGTAAAATCACCCGTTTAAAATACTAATACAGTACTTAAATAACAATCATGCCATATATTAAATATACACAGACTTTTCCATAGGTAATTTGCTAGTTGAATGACAATCTGACATTACAAGCAAATTTATCTTATTCGCTTAATATTTTACACATATTAGACACTGATGTCTATGCATCCTCTTTCCTTTAAAGATAATTCCCTTTATGAATGCTGGGACATTTAATTTGATCATTACTACAAAACAATATATTTGCCAATTTATCACTAAACCCAAACCTTTAATAAACCCAAAACCATCAATAAATATGTTCATTTTAATGTTTAAAAAAAACAATCATTCATTTTAATAATTTGTTAATCTTTATGTAATGTGTATAAGGGTTTATCTTCAAGATGTCAAGATGAAATATATATTAGAAAATCAATTTCCACCCTGGAACAACCTGCATAACATTTTACATAATCCTGGAGGAACTGGTAAATATGGTAAAACTAAAACTTGAAGTACCAGTCAAAAGTTTGGACACACTTGACTGAGTTTAGGTTTCTCATGATTTTAAAATCCAGATCAGTAGTTTAGGCAAATATGCATTGCACCTGTGTTTGAATTTCTTCACAAAACTAAAATGTATTTTATTTTTGTAATTTTAAATATAGAATAAACAAGGTTCCAGCATATATGGAAAGTCCTGACAGTGTAATGGATGCACAGGGAGGGCAGAGCTGTAATCAAAGTAACAGTGGCTACTTTGAGGAAGCTTTCTTATATATAGTATATATCTTTTAAGACAGTTTTTATTTATGTTACTACATAATTTATAATACGTCAATATTGCAATATTTGTTAGGTCGTAACCAAATTTTGTTTAGTTGACTAATATTTTTTACACTAGTACAAGTTTCAGAATACAAAGTAGATGTATGTGTAGAACAAACATGCTCAAATCACATTAAAACTTGATCTGCCAAGTTCTGTATAACATTTAAGAAACATTACAATGTCATGAAAAGTAGTTTTAGAATTAAGACACAAAATGAAAAACAAACAAAAAATTTGTTTACTAGCTGACACATGCATGTTCACTCTCACCGCTTCTCTCTGTGTTTGTTGGGGTGGACTGGGTTATTTAAATCTTTAGGACATGATCCAACTATTTCACAAACAACAACAAACAGTTTGACAACTGTCTCCACACATCATACACCAGGATATGTGCTCGAGTTTAAGGCATAGACATGGACAATGCCGAAGCGTCAGCGCTGCGGGGGTCCTTCACTCCTATGATCACATCATTGGTTCTCCTGGTTCCTTCTACCAGTGAGATGATGTCCACCTTCTGCACATTATGACCCTTCTCTGTGAGAGCCTCCACATCAACCTGTAAAAATTTAGCTGGACAAATACAGAGTTAAAGAGGAATTCTGATCATCATATAACAAAGTATTATTGTATTAGATGAGCTGTTTTGGGACATGTAAAAATGTAAAAGGCCTGATTTGAGAAAACGTTTATTTATAAAATGATCATTAAATTATAAAATTAAGGATAAGTAGATTAATAATATTAAGACATTTATTAATACTATAATAAAAAAATCAGTCTTCTCATAATAGTTTTGGTAAGGTGTTTGAAAAGTTTGACTTGGCCCATCAATTGTCACATCTGCCCACCATGTCTCACAACCACCACACGAGGGCATACTAATCATACTAACTTCAGGACAAACGTTTGTTTGATATTATTAGTGATTATTAGGTCATTCCAGACTTCTGTGGATTTTGAGGCCAATGATATGTTCTATCCCCCAATTTTAACCTAAACCTTCCCCTTACACACCTCACTTTTCATTTAGTGAGAACCAGTAAAATTGGGTGCCATGATATTTCACTGTTATTGAGGACATTTGGCCATCATAAATTTAGCTAAACCTGTACACACACACCTGATGCTCATAACCTCATTACTGACTTTATAAATAGAACAGGTTTTCACACACTCTTTGCACTGTGTTGTTTTCTTGGTGAGTATCAGGTGTGTGCAGATGTGACATCATTAACAACCGGAATTATTTGTGTTACTGCCATGATGTAGTGAGGGCTCACCCAAACACGGCTGAACAAAACATCTGAAATCCAAAACCAAGAAATATAGCTAACAGTAGAGAACTTACAGTCCACAAGGAGGGTTTTAGTTTGCAGGAGAGGGTGGAGTCTCCCGAAGGACAGACTGTCAGTCATGTTTTTGCGTGATGATAAAACATTAACTAAAACCTGTGAAAATATACCAAAATACAAAGTCATTAATAAATAATAACGTCAAATTATCATTAACATAGACTACACATCTCACAGGCTACTGCCACAATAAAAACACTTCACCTGAATTATGCCACTGAGGGCCTGGTCAGCATTAGAGGATGCCAGGGCAATGTAAGTGCCACACAGCCCAATAGAGGGTCTCACTGCGATGGGGGTCAGGAAGGAGGCGGGTCTCTTTCCTGCCTCAATAATGTTACGCTGATGAGAATGCAACATGTTACAAACATTCATAACTGTGGGCACTGGACCATATCTTGGTCAGGCATGATGCAAAAAAAAAATCACAGAATTTCAGAATGCAGAATTTGAATCAAAATGCAGAATTTGCTAGAAATGTTTGCATTGTGCGTTGTTATTTGAGCGTACCGAATTCAATTCTGCTGAGTCTTGGGTTTTATTGGGCCAACAGAAGTCCAGAATCTGACTGTTTAGGAGAATCCCAGAGGGTGTCACAATGTAACTTCCAAAGGGGCGGTTCAGTGAGCTGGTAAAATGAATACCATTTATAAATGCAAATTACATTAGTTTAGCATGAAGTGTGCTGATCCACCAACTTATTACAGTATTGTGATGTTACCCACCTCATGACAGATACCATGAGATCATCTGTGCCCATGATGGTGACCTGGCTGGAGACAGTGTCATTCTGCCGCTTGTATGTGTGTAGTGTGTAGTGTTCAGCATCATACGCATGGGAATCATTGATCATTTGATGGAATAAAGCTGCCTGAGTTTTACTGAAAAACCAATGATAACATGATAATATACTTTGTTAGTCGATATCAGAATGTAGTAGTTAAAATTTTATTGTTGTTTTAATAACACAGTTTTGGGAAGTTGTTTTAGATGTCCTGTGATATTCTGTACTCTTCTGAAATCTAGAACTAGTTTAAACAGAATTATTGTGCATACAGCTATTATGACCTCACATTAATTGAATGACAACTAAAAAAAATGTACTTTTAAAATTGTTTTTACCACACAGACAATTAAAATAACTAAAAAAGGAACTAAATAGTCACATTCTCTTACACATTTATAGAATTTTTAAAAGAACATCTTTAACAAAGTTCTTAGACATTTAACCACACAAAACTAAAAAAAGTAATAAAAAGAAAAAGCAGAAAAAAATTGGAAAAGCATCCACATAACACACCTGAGCATCTGTGCCACAGCTTCTGAAACAGAGGTGTCAAACACTGGGTCTCCAAGCTCACTAGCCTGGGACAGGGCAATCTTCAGAGACTACATGTTAAGAACCATTAAACAGACAAAAACTATTAGAAATAGAAACTATAGTAGCACAATGTTACTACATCACCATTCAAAGGTAATTGACTGTAACGTCTGAATGTTTGAAATGACTTTTGTAGACAGAAATATATGTAGTATTTAACTCAAATTTAAAAAAAGATTCTGAAATAGATTAAAGCACCCAGTAGGAGTCCAGCACATAAGGGAACTCTGGAATACTGTTTAAAAAGAAAGTATACCTTTTACTGGAAAGGAATACTGCTTAAAAAGCATCTCATAGTGACAAGAAACTGGACGATAAAACGCCAATAAAACATTTTGCAAATTCTACGCAAAGGATGACCACTTTGAAGATGCTAAAAATTGTTTTATGTTGTTTTAGTCACAACATTATTTATATGCTGTAGTTACTCTGAGTTATTCCACAGTTTTAAAAAGTTTACTATTATTCTACAACCCCAAATCAGAAAAAGTTGGGACAATATGGAAAACACAAATAAAAAAAAGAAAGTAGTGATCTCTAAATTTACTTTGACTTGTATTTCATTGCAGACAATACAACAGCACATTATTTAATGTGTTCCTCATGATTTTTATTGTTTTTTCTTCAAAAAAACAAAATTATTTGTTTTTGTATTGCAAGAACCCCTATTTTGGTTCTTGCAATACATTTCAAAAAAAGTTGGAACAGGAGCAATGTAGGGCTAGTAATCAGGTAAATTGGTTAAATAATGATGTGATTTGAAATAGGTGATGTCAACAGGTGATTGTAATTATGATTTGGTACAAAGCAGCATCCAAGAAAGGTCTAGTCCTTTAAGAGCAAAGATTGGCTGAGGATCATCAGTTTGCCAACAAATACGTGAGAAAATTATTGAAATGTTTAAAAACAATGTTCCTCAAAGAAAGATAGGAAGACATTTGCTTATTTTACCTTCAACAGTGCATAACATAATTTTCAAGGAATGTGGAGGAATTTGCGTAAAGTGCGTAAAGGACAAGGGCGCAAGTCTAAGCTGAACAACCGTGCTCTCCGATCCCTCAGGCGGCACTGCATCAAGAATCGTCATTCATCTACAAGCAATATCATCACATGGGCTCAGGACTACTTTGGCAAACCTTTGTCAAGTACCACAATACGTAGTTACATCCACAAATGCCAGTTAAAACTGTACTGTGCCAAAAGGAAGCCCTATGTTAACAGTGTCCAGAAGCGCCATCGACTTCTCTGGGCTCGGAGGCATCTGGGATAGACCATCACACAGTGGAAACGAGTACAAGTCCAAAAGCCAGGGTCTGTCATGGTATGGGGTTGTGTCGGTGCCCTTGGTAAAGGTAACTTGCACTTCTGTGATGGCACCATTAATGCTGAAAAGTACATAGAGATTTTGGAGCACAATATGCTGCCTTCAAGAAGACATCTTTTCCAGGGACGTCCATGCATATTTTAACAAGATAATGCAAAACCACATTCTGCACACATTACAAAGTCCTGGCTGCGGAGGAAGAGGATTCAGGTACTTGACTGGCCTGCCTGCAGTCCCGACCTGAGAATGTGACAACGAAGACCCCGTACTGTTGCCCACCTTAAGACTTGTTTGCAGCAAGAATGGGACAAAATTACACCTGAAACACTTCTTCACTTGGTGTCTTCAGTCCCTAAACGTCTTTTTAAGTGTTGTGAAAAGGAATGGCAACATTACAAAGTGGTAAATGCTTTACTGTTCCAACTTTTTTTGAAATGTGTTGCAAGAACCAAAATAGGAATTGTTTTTTTTTTTAAGAAAAAAAAACAATAAATCATGAGGAACACATTAAATAATGTGCTGTTGTATTGTCTGCATGAAATACAAGTCAAAGTACATTTAGAAATCACTTTTTTTTTATTTGTGTTTTCCATACTGTCCCAACTTTTTCTGATTTGGGGTTGTAAAATGTGGGAAAAAACAGAGAATGAATAAGTGGCCCTAAACAACCTCTGCATTACAGACTGTTGGTGGAAGTTTGTCTGTCTTGATATTGTCCAGGAAACTAGAGACAAAAAAACTCTTTACCCAAAAAAAACTAATTTGTCAAAATGACAAGATGTTTTGCTTTTTGCCCCACTTTCCAAAAATTAGATAAATGAGGAATATTTGCAAAAAAATATATCAAAATATTTCTGCTATCTTTTGTACTATAATATTTTGACTTCTATACAGTTGCTTTTACTACAATACAGCAACACACTGTGAAAAGCACTATAAAAAATTTAAATAAATCAATCAAAATCTGAGATGTGCGAATGAATGCAGTACCTCAGCTGTCCAGTGGTACACTGTGCTCCTCGGCACCTGGTTAGTGATATTATATCCCTCCAGGATATTTAGAGCTGAGAGGATTGCAGCCCCTGAATGGGGTGGAGGAGTGGCCAACACCTGGTGACCTGTCAGTCAACATAAAACCAGACATTGATAACCCCTTTAATAAATATACTGCTGGGAAACTAAGTTTTCAAAGCCTGGCAACAGTAAAATCATAATCATTTCATGAACCACCCTGAGTCAACAAAGTCCATGTTTCACATGTTCACTGGTTTGAGTACAGATGGGGTGCAATGCTGTTAACCATAAAACCATACTGTTAAACAATATATATAAAATATATATATATATAAAAATAAAATATAATAAATATATGCATATATAAAAGTGACTTAAGTAATTTTTTTGTACTATGGCAAGCCAGACATTTTCCTATTTCCTTTATACTATTTGGACTTTCTGCTTCACTTATGCTAATATGTCTATACTGTAATAGTTTTTATCTGGTTGACAATTTATTGAATATCTCAAAACTGTACAGGTATTGTAAGAGTTGATGGGTATTTACCTTGATAAAGACTTTGCAGTGGCTTCTGCAGGACAGTAGTGTAGTTCCTGAAATCATCCTCTGTCAGTACACCCCCATTCGCTTGAACCTAATCACAAAACAGATGAAAAGCAAACAAGCAATAGCTAATGTTAGTTTTAAGTCATTGGTAATACAAGAAAACAGCTGTTCACTGATTTAAAGCTCTGGATAGACAAACCACTAATGCCATTTCCTTAGTCAGATTCCCACTGTAGAACTCTGAGATCCCATTGACTGCAATCCTGTCCAAAATGTCTGCTAAATCCAGACGTCTTGTGAAAAGTCCCACGAGTGGAGCCTGTCCATTTGGAAGGAAGAGCCCTCTGAATGTCTTAGGCATGCTTTGGTCTTTCACTTTAGACAACACATCAGCTGAGAAGAGATTTAGGAACATTTTACACCCTGTAGATTGTGTGGTTGAGTCTCAGATTGAGGAACTCATACAAACTGATATGAAAGGAAAGCAAGCTAAACTGAAACCAAACTAAGCAGCTTTAGCACAACTGTGCCACATGCTCACCCAGTTCATGTGTAACATTGAATCCATTCCTTGCGACATCTGCGGCCATAGTGATAAGCTCTTTCCATTGCATCCTAGAGAAGAGTGAAGTGTTAAAATGGTAAGTGTTAAAATATTACATGATTGTTTAAATCAAGAGTACACATTTGCTTTGGTAACTTTGATGCACAAACTTTGGAAAGCAACCAGTATGCTTAATGTCCTATTAAAGATCTAGAATGATGGTGTAAACTGTATCCTAAAATCTGTTAGCAGCATAAATTGTTTGGCAAAATTATAGTTTATAGTTGTTTATGGACTTATCATGTTTATAATTAAACATAATTAAAATGTTTTGCTTTGATTTCATTGGCTTTTTAGCTCAGCAAGACAGGAAAAAATATATATTGGAAAAATGTAGGTCTTGAAGTATTTTACTAGTACTTAGGTGTAAAGTAGTTTATCCTGATACAATTTAAGTTGTAATGTGTAGCAGACTTTAAGGTAATAGTGAAGTCTTGCTCTGTGGGACAGCTGTAACATTAACTATACCTTCCATACAGCTGATGAGCTTGATGTAATCCACTAAGCATGCCCGGTACAGCCACTAACAGACCTGACTAACAGACACAAATAAACACTATTATCATTAATAAATATATTCTTTGAACAACTAAAACTGAGCAGAAGTGATATTTGTAACTTAATTTGTAACACTTGCAATTATTCATTTGCTTTGTTTTTTTTGTCTTTGGACTCAAGTGAAGATAAGCGGAAAACTGATATACTTGAATAAACCTTTACCGTTTGATTAACATTTAACATCAAGTCCTTATGGATAGCTGCTGGTGCAGTCTCACGAAAGTCAATGACTCTGCTTTCATTCTTACGGATGTCATGGACAAGCATGACACCACCACTGAGAAGAAATAAAACAATGGTCACTTATTTAGATAAAACAACCATCAAATCCATTCTTCCTTACAAAACTCATCTTGATTTTGAAACTTGAAAGTTAATCTCTCAAATTAGCAAAGAAGTTTTGTGAGTTATAAAAAACAGAAATAGCACTCGTACCCGCCGATCCCTGAGGTGTGGGGGTGAATGATTCCCAGGCAGAGGGAGGCAGCTATGGCAGCATCTACACTTGACCCTTGTTTGCCCAGCACTTCAAAGCCCAGAGATGTGCAGCGTTCCACATCCGTTACTACTGCGGCTTGTTTATACACCTAAAAAAGTAAAAGATGACTGTCAGACAGGAAACAGATTACAATCTTAAGTGTGTATTGGCTAGAGAGAAACCAGAAACAATTATACGTAATATGAACCAATAGTGGTATTTGGTAAGGCTTGCATCAAAATTGAACAACCCCTCCCCCCGGAAAATGTTTTGTTAAAATAACAAAGCTGGAACCAAAATATTATTTTTAAATGTTGGCAGCATAATAAAGCTATTTGTTCTATACCATAAAAATAAAGCCAAGGCTGTTTGTGGCCTACTGGTTAGTGAGTTAGGCTTTTAATTAGAAGGTTGCTGGTTTGATTCCAGTGCCAGCATGTAGCAACTGTGTTCACTCTTCACCAGTGATGGGTTAAAAGCAGAGGTCACATTTTGAGTATTACCATATCTGACAAATACGTCACTTTCATTTATTCAAATTCTGTCAAATAGCATACCACAAGAACTACAGTTGCAAGAGAAAGTTTGTGAACCTTTTACAATTAACTGGATTTCTGCATTGATTATGCATTCATTCTCATCTAAGTCAAAATTATATACACACAATCTAACTAAATTAATAACACACAAACATATTTTGTTCTCTAAGTTCAAAAATCTACGGCTACTACAAAAAGTTTTCACTGCACCTGTGGGTCTCCAAAGTAGATCTGCATTATGAGTGCCACGGTGACACCAGTGGCAAAGGTCAAGCAGGCGGTGATAATGACAGTGAGGCCATCTCGCGTACATGCGCAATCCTGTGCCAGTGGGTCTCTGGTGGTCTCTCTCAGTGGAGACACATCATGGCTTGCCAAGTCTGAGGCAGAGGAGGGCAGTCGCTGCAGTCTGGCTGACTTGAGAAACAGATCAGGGTCTACACATAGTGATGAGACAGAATTTAGTATAATTTATGAGGAAACAGTTAGGGGGCTTCTTAGCAACAATTGACCAATCTTAGTGTTATGATTAAATACATTTACCCGTGTCCTGCTCACTGAGGAAGTTATCATCATCTTTGCGTGATTTGTGGGTATTGTCTGATGAAAGCACATCATCTTCTGGTAGTCTTGGGAAGCTGGTGATGCTCATGTAGTCCACAGGTGAGTAAGCGCTGCTCAAAGTCGCATCCTTCTCCACCACGGTCACGCTAGCATCGGCTGCTGGAGTGTACATGATTTACCTGCAGTTTAACACCAATACATCACCACACAATTCTTCTACACGATGACTTATCTAAACTAACAATGCAACACACTTCCAGAACAAACAGAGTAAAAATCCGGCCTCCATATAATTTTCTTATGTTTCTAACAGCCTGTTTCTGCAGGCTGGTGTTTAGAAACAAAATGGGGGCCTGATGGATGTTTGTGTATAGTTGATATCAGCAGTGCTGGTCTATATTGAAATTATTATTTGGTCTAATTAAACGTTCCATCATACATTTGCACCTGAATGTCAGAATGTAAAGCTGACGCTTCCTGAATCAGCCCTCTTGAAAATATCAATATATTTTGTACCTTAAACCGGTATCTCACGACTCCAAAAGATCGCTAAATAATCCGTTTCGGTATAACGTTTACATCGGTTAAGTCATACACGCGTTTTTAAAGACGCAAAAACAAAATAAGCCACATCACGAATCGCGATGCTCGCTATAAATCACGATCGAAGCGACGGCAAATTAGTAAACTGCATGGATTAGTAATAATCTTTCTGGTGTTTTAAACGTGATATAGCGTCTGATTCACGTACTCGTATTCACACAGAGAAGGTGCAGAAAATCTCCGGGACCAGACTCGACGTCACCTGTGCTGATAAAAACGCTGATGTGACGATCTCGCCTTCAAATACAGACAGATGGATGAACGTGATTAAACAACGCGGGTCTCGGACGCCTGTACTGATGTATTATTTGCAAGTTTTTAATGTCTGAAACGCAACGCTTGTGGCTGGAGAAGCTAAGCACTGAGACGCGACGCAACAGCCGTCCACAGACCAGTCGAACCAACTGAACGCAAAACCATCCTGTGTCGTCGCGGTTTTGTTTTTTTTAAGTCCGCAGTTTCCTTCTTACTTACAGGTGCAATATGCAGTTCAGTTCCTTGTCATACTATATCCCATGTAAATGAATACACATAGGCCTATTTAAAAACTGCCTGTTTAAAAACTGCCTGCTACGAATGCGTAGCAGCTTAACGTGAGGAGAAACGAACGTGATCCTGCTAAACGGGTTCTTCGAAGTTTGCAGGTCAAACGAGGTGTCAGCTAAATGAATAATGACAGTTTAAATATTATGTTGACAACACTGTTACCCTTATTTTATGTGACAATACTAACAAAAACACCATGATTCGTGTTTTCAGACATCTTTGATGCACCTTAGAATACCATGTAAATAGCATGGTCGGTGTCACGTATATATTAAATACATCTAATGTCGAATACTACTGTCATGGTACCAATTACAGTACTTACTACATAATGTACTATTATACTAAGTATGGTCTATCTACATCTGTATTTTGTCTGTTTTCTACTTTATGTATCTATCTATGCTACACTGTCAAAATAAAGGTTCTTAAAAGGTTCTTCACAGTGATGCCATAGAACTGTTTTGGTTTCCCAAAAA
Organism: Chromobotia macracanthus; assembly: GCA_036877525.1. NCBI lineage: Eukaryota > Metazoa > Chordata > Actinopteri > Cypriniformes > Botiidae > Chromobotia > Chromobotia macracanthus. Next base: position 12,406,080 of record JAZGTH010000011.1, read on the forward strand.
TGACCACTCAACGATTCTTAAAATAACTATTCTTTCTTAGCTTTTTATAGTCTAAGGAACCTTTTCCACTAAAGAACTTGTGAAACAAAGGTAACAAAGGAAGTATACAGCCATATGCTTCTTCTGTCTTTATTAAGCACCTGTCTTGAAACTTGTATCTATCTGTCTATCTATCTATATAATACATACATACATACACACACATATATAATATGTTAACTGAATTTACCTTTATGTATTTATTTTCATTTGTGCATAAGGAATAATACAAACACACAAATAATGAATCTACACTCAGTCCAGTTGCATCCTGAGTGTTTATTGTTATTGTCTGGTACCTGCATTTCTGAATGGATGCTGAAAATCCATCAGAGTATTTTGCATAGGTCTCTGATGCCCATGTCACATAGATGAAACAGCTGGCACATCATGACAACCATGCAGAATAGTTAAAGGCACAATCACCACAGATGTCATATACACCAGTCACTTTAATACTCTGTTTGTATTTTGTTACTAAAGTGAACATCTCTTTTATTAACAATATGATGAAAAATACAAGCATATTTGTTTCTGTTGCCTATTATTTCATGTTTTAAATGGACCTGCTGCTAACCCTCAAATCACAATAACTATATTTGCCTGCTGTACCAGCCTGTGGTGAGGCCTAACACACAAATTATATATTAATACTTAAACACACACACAAACACAGAGTATACAGTGTCAAGCTATGATGGTGAACAAAAGTGGTGAATCTCTTGGCAGAGATGTTCATTATGTCATATTGCACTGTCTTGTTCATTGAATAGAGTAGATATTAATATCCAAACAATGCAAATAGAAGACAACTTAAGTGGACAATGTTGAGGACCTTTGTACAGGGCACTGGATCTTTTTAAAGATACACCACTGACATTCTTACTACTCTCTCTGAAGAGAAAAATGATGTCAAACAGGCCATTTGTAAATTAAAACAGAAATTAAAGCATATTCAGGTTTACATTATAGTTAATTATTTTGTTGATGGACAGCTTTAGCCTACTACTACAATAATAATTTTGTGGATTTTTTCAGGTGATAGGAAATACTACAATAAGTATGATTAAATTATTAATACATGACAGAATACATAAAATAGTCAAATCCAATCCTTATCCTCTTAATGCAAGAGCTGCATGGTATAACATACAGTGTTACTGACAACATGGCAAATGTTTGTTCATATAGTGAAATACCCAGTAGAAGTATTTGGAACAACAAACTTAAAACTAAGGTAAAATGATGCTATTAAACAGGAAGGTGAGGTTTCTAAAACAAACATAACTCAGACACTGAATTTGCAATTATATACATTTGCAACTAATTGCTTGCAGTATAAGGTAGCTTTTGTCCCAGCTCATGCATGTTGGCATTTCATTCACAATTGCAAACAAAAACGACATACTACGAAATACCATAATTGTCCATACAACATAAGCCCCTCTCTTTCCCTAAAGTCTCAGAAATATACAAACAATTATATATTTATATACTTTTAGCACCACTGTTATTTATTGTTATTCTATTCATTACTAAATACACATATAAAAAGATCACAATGTGGTGGATTTTCTGTAAATGTGCAGAGAGTTGACTATTGAGGAAGTGCACATTTTAGGATTAAATGTATGCGCTGGGTCCATCACAAGACGTCTACCCTGCGCACTTGCACAGGCTACAGAACAACAATTAGACTACAGTGACAATGTTGAATGAAAGTAGAGCACAATCTTAGAATTGATATTATGGATGAGTGCAAATAATGGTCTTTTCTAAATAATGGATGATTAAATAAATGGACAAAACTTTAAAAATCTGAAACTAATTCTCAGTGTTCACAGTGATTTCTCACATAAGCATCATGTGCTGGACAGGGAAAATTTATCTGTTGAACATTGAAGTCTTTGTCAAAGGACATCAAATAAAGGGTCAACAGTCTCATCAGAGTGAATCTCACAAAAGCATGTCCAGGCCACATTTTACCTCAAAATATAATAAAAAATTAAGAAATAAAGCATTTCTTTACACACAAAAAATGTTGGGGTAAAAAAATTAAGCTTATTTCAGAAGCCATTGTTTTGTTTTTTTTTGCTTTATTTTCATGGGAATATTAACAACACAAGTTTTTTGTAGTAATTTATATAATTCTCAATGATGATTCTTATTCCATGTATATTCCAAGATTTTAAAGGCGGTACAACAAATACTCTTATATTTAAAAAAAATTATATTTTTGCATTACGGTAATGAGAAAATGAGGACATGTGACCCAGACATGGTTTCATGCAGTAATAGTAAAACTCATGGCAGTGTCTTGTTTTTGAATAGTTCTGTATATTGATAATGTGACCGAAAAAGACATTGTACATTTCCCTGATACCTCATAATCTTTTTATTAATATTACTTAAAGGGATATATCAACTTTAATTTTATGAAGCGGTGTGAATCACTTTTGTGCCCCTCCCCCAAAAAACAACAAATAACGACTTTATTCAACAATTTCTCTTTTGTGTTAGCCTCCAATGCGCGTTCATTAGAGCACCAAGACACATGCGCATGGTGCTGACAGGAGCAGGTGTTCTGTCACAGAACCCAGAAGGCAAAAAAATGCAAGTAATCCTCTATTGTTTAACGTACAGTGTGCATCTTCCTCTGCTTGTAAACACAGTGCAGTGATTTCAAGTTCTACATCAGATCGCAGCATCCTGCGTCAGAATGTAGCAACCTTGGAAATTGGAGACTAACACAGAAGAGAAGAAAATGTTGAATGACATTGTTATTTTTGTTTTTGGCATACTAAAAGAATTCTCGTAGCTTCATAAAATTAAGGTTGAACCACTGGGGAGGGACTGGGGGGGTCAGAAAGCTCTCAGATTTCATGAAAGATGCTGTTAGCATGTTGCTAAGCTAATTAAGTGACACACTAAGAAGCATTACTATTTATATAGCACACACAAATATTTTGTAAAATAGTTCATTGTTTGTTTATTGTTTTTATCAGTAATTAATAGAATATTAATATATTTATAATTGACATTTCTCTCAACTCTGGCTGCCATCTTGGATATTGTTTTAATGAGCAATGCATTCTGGAATTACCTAATCTGCAAAGGATACTGCAATTCAAATGTGATACTGTGTCAGAATCACACCTATGACGCTTTCAACTGCTGTCTCAGAAGACGCTCACTAAGGTTTGTAACAGAGCTAATATAATAGCAAAGAATCAAATACAATTTTGGGGGTTTAAAATTACTTTTAAAATTAGCCCTGCAGTGTTGAAGATTTTCAAGATGCAACATATGCTTTGAAATGACCTCACAAATATGTTTCCCTCTATTTGATCTGCTCTGCAAACTTTCAACAAATTTTATCTGTTTTTCCTGTTTGCACTATTTTTACTGTCTTCTATTTCTTAGAAGACAGTTTTCATAAATGACACTTCCATTGTTGTAGTAGCTGCATTGACTAATGTGACATTAGTAAATGAGACACACAGCTATGTTCTCTGGATATCAGTGTATCTCAGCAGCCATGAACAAAGGATGAGATCCTGTTCTATAAAGCTTTAAAATTGTTTGCATATTCTTCATGCAAACAACACAATTTACCTGGATGTCACAACACTAATACAAAAGCAAAACACATGAGATTTAGTCCTCAAACCCAACATCCTGCACCTGAATTGTTTACGTTCCATATCTATGAAATTGTTTATAAAGCTACCTACAGGGTTTGCATGTCTCCATTTTAGATTTATCTTGCTACTTCTGCTTTGGGGATCTAACTGATGTGTTACAAGGACACCCACGAAGTACTTGGGTCCATACAGGCAAGAAACGCAGCCTTATTACTGGTGGACTGTCAAATAATAGCGGGAAGAGGAGATACATAAACTCATTTGTGTTCAACAAGGGCTAGACAAACCTGATGAATATAAAAGAATATTGATGTACAACTTGCAAAAGCAAAAGGAGCATAAGGACTTTAAAGAGGGCAACTGAGAAAGTAAAGTATATGTAGGGTGTCTATATGTAATAATGCCCTCAATGTAAACTTTAAATGCCTCAGTGGCAGAAGTTGCGCTGGCACGGTTGGTGCAGGAAGGAGTTGCGGGTGTAGGTTACATGACGTTGGACCTTTTCACACACATGGTTTTGGCGCTGCATTCTATTACGTCCCAGGTGGCGACGCTCAGTGCGGGCTTTGGCCCTCTGGACCCTGGAGACCTGGGTGATTTTAGCCAGTGCACCTGCCTGGGCAGCTGCTCCTCTGGTCATGCGTGTGGGCATGCTGGTCCTGGTAACAGCAGGAAGTGCTGATTCAGACATCCTGCTGAAGGATGTGCAGAGGAGGAATATTGTTATTAAAATGTTTGTGAAAGGACAGAATTGAGTAAAAAAATGAGAAAAGACAGACTGCAAAAAAAGGATCAATACGATCCTTATAATGTTTAAATAGGTGCTAAAATATTTTAAAATATTAATTGTGAAATTAAGCAAAAGTAAAACACTGTAAAAGACTGTAACACTTCTCACAGCATTTTGGTTTCATGCAAAATTATTTGACACTGGAAGCAGTCGTGGTTTAGAACATACACAGTGAAAGTGAAACTTACCTCACACTGCCAGCCAGGCTGACAGCACTCTCCTCCACGGTAGAAGGATGGCCAGGTGAGACATACACAGACATACTGGGGTGCTCAATGAGCAGGTCCTCCATGGGGCTGGCCTCCGCTGTCGCTCCCTCTGCAGTAAAACAGGGGGGAGGGGTGACAAACCAGCTCTCATCCATACGGCAGTCACTACAGGAGCAGGAGCCCTGCTTGCTTAACAACACATTCACTTCTACTGACTGGAGGTGACAGAAGGAGGCAGGGCCAGGAGAGCAGGTGGAAGAGGAGCTGGGATCTAGTGCCCATATCCTGCCTTCTCTAGTCCTGCAGTTTTTGAAGGTAGGAAGAGAGGGGCCATATTTCTGAGAAGTGGGACATTGACTGCTGGGACAGGCATGTGCTACTGATACTGTCACTGGCCCATTCTCGCTTTCATTATGGGATAAAGTGGAATAGATGTATTTCGGAATATTTCCAGTACCTGAAAGGTTTTGTTAAAGCCGTGCAAGTGGAGGATGGCAATACCATGAGGGCGCATACCAGCAAAAATAAATTCAATTAAATATGGAGAAATGAGAAGGGGTACAGAAACACCAAAAAAAAAACATAAAAAATAAGAAAACAGTGATTAGTTGTTTTAATAACTCTTTAAAATTGTATCACCATTTCCTAGTCTGTGAAGTTATAATGACTATGTTCCATAGCCAGTGAGTTGCCTTGAGTATTGAGATGTTGATTATAACTATCCTTGTATTTTAACTATTATGGCAAAGTATTGATAAAATAGTGGCACCTAATTAAATGATTTGAATGATATCAAAAACACTGGAACCAACCACAAATACCTATACTATAAAATTAATGTGTGGTCCTGTCAAACATTACAATGGTTAGTTACTGTTGCTTTAACAAATGATAGTATGCAATGGAGTTACTCTTATAGAGTTACTCTTAAATGTCTGTGCCAAATGTGTTATTCAGTTGGATAGGAATATGCATTTTGACATTTTAAAGGATCATGAAACACTAAATCACATTTTCTGAGATTAACAGGGGTGCTTGTTTTGCACATCATAGAAGACAAAGTTATTATCTGTTAATTAAATTCTACATTGTGTAAACATCACAAGTTGTGAGATGGCAAAACACTACAGTAAATTGATGAAGCACTGGGTTTAACAATGTTAATGATGTTTATCTTAATTATTAATGAATCTTTCCTATACAAGTGCTTGTTTCTGGTTGTTTCCGAATGTCTTATGTGCTTTGCATTAGGAGAAATATTTACATGATGTAACTGAGTGTTTTTGTAAAGCATTTTACAGGCACATATGAGGTTCCATGGTGGATAAGATGCTGTCTTTTACTTTTTTTCTACATACTGTATGCAAAAACACAATTGAAATTAGCTTGCCTGAATTGTGCTCTTGGTTTGTTACCCATTACATTTAGCTCCAAATAAAGACCACATTTTTGGCTGTTGATTAAGGACACTCACCAGGCATGTTCACCAGGAGCCATCCCTCCTCATCAGCTTCAGTCACACAGGGCTTTGGTCCCTTCAGCTCTGGAGTAACTTCCTCCATGCTTCCGAAAAACAGACTGCTGAGCCGCTGGAACATGTCTGCCTTAGAGGTCAAAGGTCACAGTTGTTTGTTTCCTGAGGGATAGCTGCCTTTAAAGCTTCACTTACAAATGTTTTTTGACCACAGTTGCTGCCGTTTTTCAATGATGAGGGCAGATAGATCACAGGTGTATTGGCCTTTTTTGTTGTAGCAGGAGTTTTAGAAAAGCACTATACAATTTAAGGTCTCACTTGGTTTTTGTGGTACAAAGATCTGTAACTGACTAAGACAGAAATAGAAGAATAAAATTAGTCAAGAAAATCATATATTCAAAATCTTTCAAAATGCAAAGGGAAAATGCTAAAATGACTACAATTGGGCAGTATCCAATTAATTGGATAAATCTTTGGTCACAGCTTAAAATGTATTTTATACCTAACTGGCTGTACACATCATAATCAAACACCTGTTTGTTTGTCTGTGTGTATCCTCTTTTATATATATATATATATATATATATATATATATATATATATATATATATATATATATATATATATATATATCATATCAAATTAGTGACTAATTTAACTGAAAGCAACGTTTAACAAATTATGCCATTAAAACAAATCAATTAGTATGAATCATTATGAATGAATGACAGCGATGGAGGACAGTACAAGGGAAGATTCATTGTGGTGAGGAGAGGTGCTGAAGAAGGTTAAAAAATAGTGGACTATCTGCAATTATCTGTCGGGTTACATTCTTATTTTATGAGTTTACTTTATATTTAGGCCAATTTATTGTTGTTACTTTATAGGTTCATATACCTTTACAATATTTTTAGTTTACTTTAGAGCTTTATTAATCCTCTTGATACAATTCAGTTCAGACTATAGTGGTGCCTTACAAATATAGGCAACACTTAATTCACAACATACAAATACTTAAATAATACTTATACATATAAAATGTATAATATTAATAGTATAATGTATAACAATATGTATAAAAGGAAATAGCTGATAAATCGTTATTTATTTTGCATTCTATTTAATTCATTTAAAATAAAATAAGTTTTAAATAAAATCAATTTTCTTATGAGCCCCACTGTCTTCTCTTGCTGCTGTATGAAACAAGCTGTGTAGTGGGCGCGGACTCCACAGGACGCTAACGAAGTAAAACCCTACGTGAGAAGACGTCACAGACGCAACTGATCCCGCCCTCTTTATACCAGCGGACGGAGTGTGTAACAACAGTAAGGAAATGTACGTCTTGACATCAGACGCTGACCGAAAACACCATTTACGACTGCGGAGTGTTTGTAACAGAATATTAATAAAGGCTACAAATGGTTACAAATGTAATGCACACATCGAATAAATGACACTGTGTTGACGATTAGAGCTCATTTAAACGTACGTCTAGTAGCGCACGTACGAATAGATCAATGTGATTTGCGAGCTAAACTGTTTTATATGTGGAGAAACAGTAAGGTGAAAAGGACACGGATGCAAACACATAAAAAGCCCTGAATATAATGATATAATATGAAGAGCCCAAGCAAAGTGAAAGAGTGACTGAGCGCAAAGGTTCAAAGCAATGGCAGCTTGGATCAAGGGTATTTACCAGCGCTCTCAGATCACTCATATAACTTTATACCGTATACATTAACTCAAAACGACATTGTATTTACTAAAGCAGCTGTTTTATCAAAAACTGACTGTAGGCAAACAATTATGAGGGTTACACTGCAGATACGTCAAACGTCAAAAATGCCAGGGAATGTCTGAATTTTGGTATTTTAGAGCAAAACTTGACAAAATAAAAATCCGCATCCAACTCTGAAAACCAGTAAAAGAAAAGGATTTAGTCTACTGCCACTATCTGTACGGGCTTGAGAAAATGATGATGATATAGGTATCACAAGAATTATGTAAGAAATTAGATCGCGTAGCCAAACAACTACCGCTTATCCACATTAGTTTATGGACAACTGAAGACGTGTTATTAGCGTTTGCATTATAAATGATAAGCCCGATCCGTGGTTTCATTAGATAGACTAAATTCTACTGCAAAATCAAAGAGGCTTTAAAAGATGGAAACAATTGTAGATTCGGATCTTACCTGCAAAATTATTCAAGTTGTTAATGCGACTACCACACAATGAAAACGACAACAAATCTTAAAGCATAGCTTTAGGTATTCTTTTCATTTGAGGTAGCTGATTCACAAAAATATTAAAAAGTCTTTCTTCTTAGAAGAAAAGGCGTGTAAAATCTTATTCAGATGGTAATATCTGCAGCTTGTTTTTCGGCAGATATTGTTTGTGATGTTATTGCTTCGCCCAGCTGATCCGCAGATCAGAATACAGAACGTACAAACAGCTGATTGTGACGTCATAGTGCTAGTGGCAACGGTTTGACCACGCCCACACCGGACACTGGGCCAATTGGAGCTTTACACAAGACACAGCACTGTAAGAGAAAACGGTGGGGGTTTGGTAGATAGCTTTATCAACGACGCTGTCTGTAATTTTAGTTTTAAAACACTTCTACAATTTAGATTTCAGTCTTTGGGGCCTTATCGATTCATCTATTGTTATGTTATATTTTGTAGAGCAAGAACTGATATTTCTATCGATGTAAAACATTTAGTGTATTTATCGAAGCCAAATTGTATGGAAATGCTAATCGCTAATACTGTTTAACATTACATGTTTATTTGAAAAAAATGTAAAAATTAAAGTTTTGTGCATAATCATAAGGTTACAGCGTTATGATATTATCTTTCACAAATACTTTTTGGCGTGTACTAGTTCTACAGGTAATTTGATCAGAGCAGTGGTTGTGTACTCAAGTGTCGTTATGTGAGTTCTGTCTCTGTGTTCGTAAATATTGCCTGTCCCTCCCTTTCTACATTTCTCAATTCTCTGTCATTGCAAAGGTGGGAGATAGACTGCCAAAAGTAACCAATCATAACGCTTAGTCTGAATATTAACATATCAGCAGCCACTAGAAAACCCTGCTGGTTAACTTGAGCATTTTCAACAGGCTTCGGCAAATTTATATTGAAACTCATATGCAGTTCCTTAAACAGTAGAATAATAAATGTTTATTTTATTTCAAAATAAACCAGAGTTGACTGGACATCTAGACAGTAGACTAATGTTGTTTGTAGAAACTAACCAAGCTAGTCAGTTACGCAGGAATTAAAATTAATAAAAGAAGTCCATCTCATGTATCATAGATTGCTAAGGCCAACATTACTAAGATTATTACTAAGGGTTAGGGATATCTTTTCCCAGAGTTTAACAGCTTGGTCACTATGAACTGCCTTGGTTTTTTTAACAAATGTAGTTTTTTGTCTATGCCATTTTTTGCTAATTCTTTCTTTGAATATAGGAAAATTACACATATTTACATACTGCTGCATAATGACAATTTTAAAAAGCTATATAATAAAGTAAGAGGTTTAGAAGATCAATTTGTATGGAGATTTTGTTTAAAACATTGGCAGAGCTTGAACCAGTACTCAACAGGTTTTTGCCAGACACTCCACACCTTCCAGCGATCACAGTTTCTTGTGATAAAAGTTTATTACCTATTTTAGTAAACGCATGTAAAAACACAACAAAATCCAACAACAACCTGCTCATCAGTGGAATGTGATATGTAGCCATGTGCATAATGACACCAACACAGACATGCCCTGGATGCAGTTCTGTCATTACTGTTGTATTTTTGTTTTTCAACTGTTGCCTCCCAGTGAACAAACCAAAGGTGATAGTGCCAACAAACCAAAACTCCAATGTTGAAAAAAAAACCTTGGGAGAACCTTACTCAACCAGAAGGGTCAATTCTCCTCTGACAGATTATTATAATGCTGCAGCAAGATGAATACTGAGCTTCAGGCTGAACCAGAAACAGAGCTGGGTCTGTTGTCCTCTGTTGTATTTGGGAACCAGACATGGTAACAAAGCAAAAGATGATTTTAATGTAGTGGCTGTTCACACAATATGTAAAAATTGTATTAAATTTAAAGTGTTTGTGTTCAGTTTTGGATGGGCTAACTAACAGCATAAACATGTGCAGGTAGTTAATTAGGTGAATGCTTGGCTAAAGAGATGACTCTTTAGTCTAGACTTAAACTGACTGTGTCTAAATCCCTGTTTGGATATAAGAAGGCTATTCCAAAGTTTGGGGGCTAAGTGGTAAAAGCCTCTACCACTTTTTCAGGATTTTGATATTCTGGTAATTTTGAGACAGCAATGTATGTGTGATAGACTATAATCTGATAATAGCTTGCATAGATACATAGGTACTAGGCCATTTAGTGTATTATAAGTATAATTTGCAAGATTTTAAAATGCAAATGAAACAGGTGAGGTAATGATGGACTAGACTGATATGATCATATTTTTTATCTATAAAACAGGTCATTTGTCACTCTGAACAGTGCTATCTCTGTTAACAATACAGAAACTGTATGTGCCAAAATGTGCCAGATGAGGCTGATGATTATTGGTGATAGCAGTGTTTCCCATTCATTATTTAGACTGTGGTGGTCCACCATAGTCAAATTTGTCCTGCCACAGTTAAAAAAAACGAAAATACTTTTACACTTTTTATAACAACATACAGAAGTTGTGTTTTGTGCCTCTGTTTCGGCAAAGCATTTGTCAAATCTCTGTCTGACCCCAGCACCCACTCTTGTTCTAAAAAAATCCACTCTGAAACAACCCAATAGACTTGAATTCTTTTTGATTTTCTTTTTGTCTTTATAACATTACTACAAAGGTACTATGTAGTGATGTTGAAATGTTATCTTTATCAGCATGCACTCAACCTATGACTAGAGTTACACTTTTTACAACTTATCACATGAAATCAAGCCTGTAGGAAACTCTAATCTAATTCAAATATTTTGTTTAAATATGTAATAACTACACTGTAACTAGTCTACTATGGATAGGGATTTTCAAACTGGATTCCAAGAATAGGGCTTACAATTTGTGCATGTTGCTCCCTGCTGTGAAACTGTGTGTGTTGGAGATAACACAGATAACAGATCAAGAACGCTGTTTTAAGAACAAACATCACAACAACTGATTGAGCTCCTCACTCTTTACACTGTCCTGGCTTTTTTCCTGGCCCACTTAACCTTTCCAGAGTTCCCACTAAAAACAGTTAGGATTTGTTAGCAATGAAAAGTCCTTGACATGACAGTGGACTGGAGGAAGGGCCATAGAAAGCCTCATTACATCTCCACGGAAACACATAAACACAAATATGTGTGTGAGAGGCCAGTAGTCTCTCATTTAATTCAATCATATTTAACACTTAACACACCTACTGGAGAATCTTTCTTATTGAACTATGTAAAGAATTTAGATAATGACAATATACTTTATAGGCACGGGCCTGTTAATGCTTCTCACATTCTGCTCTCTTTGGTTACATGGTTGTCAAGAGATTTCAGGAGCCAAAGAAGAGGCTAATTCCAGAGGTTAATTCCTCGGCATAATAGGTCCCAAAGGGCTGCTGCCAGGGGGCAACTCCAGCCATGTATGTCTGCCTTCTCATATAGGCAGCAACAAAAGTGTGTTGTTGCTTGAGCCACCCCCTCAATGAGCTTGGGGGTCGAAAGCAGCACTCTTGCCAGATACCTTTAAAGGAGAAGATGGATATTAGGAACGTCATTCTTGCTAAGAAGGCTTCGGGAAAGGGATCCTGACTCAGGCCTCTGAGGGTGCCCCCTCCCAGCATGGAGCTAGTTATATCTGCTCCTCCACTGAGTCCCCAGGAAACTGTTACATTAACCCTGCTACCCTCTGCATATCAGTTCATGCCAGTTTCCTCTGAACCCAAGCTGTTAGGACTGTCAGCCAAGTCTGCAGTCTTAATGGGTTCATCAATCACAAGAAGGCCTGTAGAAAACCTGCTTCGGTCAAGTCCTGCCGTGAACTTGTTTCAGGACAGCAAATTCATTGGAGAGATTTTCCAGGGTGCTAAATACTATACGGTGGGGTTACAGGCTCCAGTTCAGGTCTTGTCCAGTTTGGGTCTTGTCCCCCAAAGTTTAGCGGTGTGCTGCTCACAATGTTTATGCAACTGGAAATTCAATCTCTTCTAGTAAAGGAGGCCATAGAATGCATTCCTTCTCAAAAAAAACACCAGGTTCTACAGCTGGTATTTTATAGTGCCAAAGAAGGATGAATGTCTATGTCCTGTTATAGACCTACGACACCTGAACTGGTCTCTGAGGATATTCAAGTTCAAGATGCTTACCATTCCTCTTATCATGAGTCAAATCAGGTCGGAGGACCATCCTTGCTCAGCACAGAAAGTTGAAAAACAGCCTCTGAAACAGCCTCTAAAAAACAGTTTCAGAGGCTGTTGGGACTTATGGTAGCAGCATGCAGTGTCATTCCTTATGGCCTGCTACACATGAGACCCCTACAGTGGTAGCTCAGGACGAAGGGGTTCTCCCTGAGAAAACCCCCTTCTGTATGATCAGGGTAACGTGCAAGTGCCTATATTCCCTAATCATGTGGAGGAAGCCATGGTTTCTGTCCCAAGGTCCTGTGGGCAGGATAATATTGACAGATGCTTTCCACATAAGCTGGCCTGTGGCAATTGGAAGGCCACTCAGTTCATGGTCTCTCCATCTTTTTGGCATATAAATTTCCTGGAGATGTTATCAGTATGGCTAGACCTAAGGCATTTTCTCCCAGACCTCACAAGCTGTCGTGTTCTAGCCACTCTTTATCCCCAGATGAATGTGGGTGCAGACATACTATTAAGACAGGGACTGAGGCCCGGGGAGTAGATGCTCATAGGGAGGAAGTTTGGTCGGGCAGAGATAGACTTGTTTGCATCTGAAAAAGTTAGACACTGTCTTCTGTGATTTTCCTTTCCATTCAGCCCCATTAGGGTTGGATGCTAAGGTTCAGACATGGCCAAAGTTCCATCTGTACACCTTTCCCTGATTGCTCTGCATGTTTGCCAGGATGGGGTTTGTCTGCTGCTAGCTCTATTCTGGCCAGCCCGAATATGGTTCTCTGAACTTTTTTATCTCTTTTAGATGGTCCCTCATGGGAGAGGCCAATCAGGAGGGACCTTTTAACACATGCAAGGGGTACAACATACTACCATTTCCCTGAGGGGAACTAGCTATAGAATGAAGGTCTTTCAACTGAGGATTAGGAGACCATCTTTAACTCCAGAGCTCCCTCCACGAGGAAACTAAATTCTTTGAAATAGAGAGTCATCACCTTATGGTGCAGAGACCATCATGTGGCCCCACTTAACTGCCCAGTGCTGGAGATCCTCTAAGACCAGTTCTTCGCCAGTCTTTCGGGTATCAACACTCAAGGTGTATGTGGCGGAGATTGCTGCCTTTCATGCTCCCCTTGGTGGTATGTCTTTGAGGAAGCACCATTTGATGTCTTGTCTCCTTTGTTGAGCGTTGAGGCTGAGGCCTGTAGCCCAGGTCAGGGTCCCACCCTGGGACCTAGCCACAGTATTGGAGGGGCTCACCCTGGCATTCTTTGAGCCCCTATATTATGAATATCTTAGACATATCACTCAAAAGATAGCATTTTTCCTAGTGATCACATCACTTAAGAGGCCCTGTCTTATGCCTCTTCCTGCTTGGAGTGTGCCCTGGGTAAGGTTCTCTTTATAGCTTCTGTGCTGTATTTTGTCTGCTACTAGAATATTGTATTCTAGTAGCAGAATACAATATCTTCTTGTAAATGTAGCTTTGTAGACTTCGCTTGTTGACTCGCAAGGTTCAATGCTCTCGTCCTTTGTAAGTCAGCATGTGCTTCAGACATAGTCATGCTGAGGGCATTCCCCAAAGTGTTGTCATACAGCACAGCATCTCGTTCCCTTTTTAGGGAAAAGAGGTTGCAGTCATAATCTGAGACGTTTTCTCCATCTGCCTGATGTGTCTACACACAGCTAGGACAGTTCCAGTGGAATGCCCTTGGCAGGAAGATAAAGCACATAGAGTCAAAGGGACTGGTCTCACTTGGGATCAGACTCCAGGTCCCTGGGTACAGACTTTCACCAGGGAACAAACTGTTTCCACCTGTCAGTAGACTCATAAAGTCAACAAGAAAATCTAAAATTAGACTACTTACCTGATAAACATTACTGGTTTAATTTTAAACAATAAACATATGCTTTATATTATAAATAAAATATCTGATTGAGAAACCTTCTTCTTCTGACATCACCAAACAATTTGTAACCCCTTCCTTCAAACTACAGAGACCAGTCTTCACCTTTCAATCTACAATATCTGATGGATAAAGTTTCTTTATTCAAGGTTTTATATTTAAATTTTCCATTTAAATATAGTGTAATCTTAACAAAACTCACACTTTGTGGGACGTATTTGACCTCATTACATACATAAACACATCAGCACATGGTCAGGTTAAAACAGCAGCCTCAAATTACATAACCTTTCCATGCCTTGTCTTAAAATATCTTGTGTCTCCTCTTACCCTCAGCTTTGCCTGATAACATGAATCTGTACATGGACCAAAGGTCATGGTACAATGAAGAAACCAAAAATAAAAATACTGATTAAAACATTAGTGTACAGTACTTTCAGGTACTTTAAGATAGTCAGGCAGAAACATCAGATGTAAACAGCACAGATAAACATATGCATATACATACAGCTAGTCCTGTTAAAAACAATTCTAAAAACACAGAGCACAGTTTGCATATGAATATATTGGCTGAAAATTTACCTGGGTCTGTTACTGGCCTGAGGTCTAATTGAACCTGGGCCATTACCATGAGTATTAATCCCATATCAATTATTTCTCATTCTGCTGTAAGGCAAAATCAAATGAAATGTAAATTAATGAATAAATGGTTTTTAAATGTATTTGGAATTGTAATAATATAATGGCACCAAAAAGGTTTTTACATGCCATTGCACTAACAAAATATCAAAGCAAGTGTTTGGTGATAATACATGCACTGTCTGAGACATAAAACCTTTGGACCCTTTCTGGTTGTCAGAGTTGATGAAACATGTCTGTAATAAACATGATTAGTTTTCAGTGTGGTTACTCTGTAGGACACCTGTGTGAAGTAATTCACCCTCCAAGAGCTAGTAATCTTAACTCACAGTCTGCAATGCCAAATTTCCTTTGATTATGGTTGTGGCGTAAGTTAGAGAGTTGTCTTTAGTTGTTTGTTGAAGGATGGGACAGCTTAATTGCATTAGACAGAAGGTTGCATGGCCAAAAATTGTGACTTAATACCCTGCACCTTGACTTAATATCATTTTTGACTCAATACCCTGCAAACCAAAGCATATGTTCAGCCTGTTCCTTCAAAAACCAAAGTTCAAGTATTAGAATGACAGCCCAGCCCTTGCTGAAGTGACTTTTCCTGAATCTACCATTTTACCAGGATCCCAAGGACACGCTGATGTATGGAGTATAGCACCATCTAGTGGAGGTGAAGCCATGCTTTAGACAAGCGCCTTATGGCTACTGACATTAGAGATCATATAAATCGTTAATTTACAGTAAACTATTACAATACTGTACAAACAACAAATAGTTCTGCAATTATAAATTACAACAATGTAACAAATATGCTTACTGTATTTTTAATGTAATATGCTGTGGTATTATTCATAGTTTGTTGTAATTTTGACTCCTGAGTAACATTAAAATCTTACAGTAAGCATGTGTACACATGTGTAAAGATTGCACTTACTAAAGGAATTGGTTATTATTAAAGAACTAATGTTGCAGTGTTTGGTCTGAGCATCTGTCGACAGGTTCAAAATCTGGATTTAAAATCCAGATCGTGCAGAGATTTATTTACAAGGAAGGATGATACAAAATGTCAAAATACAGTTAGCAGGTGTCAGCCAATAGCCATCAACCCAAGGGTATAATAAGGAACCATAATCAATATACAAGATAAGGAATATCTGAAAATACCAGAAAAAAATGAACTCGTCTTTTAAGTGTTGTATGAGTTCAAGTGTTAAAAAAGTTTAGTCCCTAAACGTCTTTTAAGTGTTGTGAAAAGGAATGGCAACATTACAAAGTGGTAAATGCTTTACTGTTCCAATTTTTTTTTTAAATGTGTTGCAAGAACCAAAATAGGAATTTTGTTTTTTTGAAGAAAAAACAATAAAAATCATGAGGAGCACATTAAATAATGAGCTGTTGTATTGTCTGCAATGAAATACAAGTCAAAGTAAATTTAGAAATCACCACTTTCTTTTTTTATTTGTGTTTTCCATACTGTCCCAGCTTTTTCTGATTTGGGGTTGTAATAAGTAATAATATAGTAAATATGTAGTAAATATAGTAAGTAATAATATAGTACGGCTTATGTACATACAGTGTTTGTTAGACTCTATAAATAAATACATACAGGATAGTTTAATGATGAGAAAACTCTAAAATTCAACATATTGGAAAGTGTGACCTCTGGTGGTGAGAAGGTAGACTTACAGCTATTTCAACTAACAAACTACTTGATACTCAGTTGAGGGAAACTGTAGTGCAATGACCTTGGACACTTTAGTGACTTTAGGATTTTCATTCTCTACCTCTGTCACAACACCATGCTTAGTGTAGTGTACTGAAAAGCGTTACTTTGAAAGAGGGTTCAGTATAAAAATGGTTATATTTAACCATTATAGTAAAATAGTAACCATGGATTTTTGGTGCATTGATTTCCATTTATATTACCACAGTTTTACTACAAATTGTCAGGAACACAAAGATCCAAAGACTGGATCTGGAAAAAAAAAAAAAGACTGAGTGATCACACCAAGGTCCTGACAGTACCCCCCCCTTCCAGCAGCGCCACTGGGCATCCCAGGAGAGCATCCCGGGATGGCACCCAACTCCGTTCCTCCGGGCCCTCCCAGTCCACAAGATATTGGTAACCTCTACCCCGGAGGCGAGCATCTAGAATTCGCTGGACGGTGTAAATCGGCGAGCCATCCAGAAGATGGCTCCGGGGTCAGTTGGAACCCCGGTGAGATCTGCTGCCTCGACCTGCAAAACAGGAGAAACAGAGACAGAAACAGGCGGAGAGGCAGCACCCAGACATGACGCCAGACAGGACGGACTCCAAGCCACTATGGACCGTCTCACCCAATCAACGTGAGGGTTGTGCTGCTGCAGTCAAGGAAGGCCCAAAATTACGAGTATGTTAGGGGATTCTATGCGGTATCCCGCTGCAGGTCGTCGAGTGTGATCTGGAGTTCCGCCATGCCGGCGGAGAGGCGCTCGATCTCCCGGGACGCCGCGTCAAACTGCCAAGAATGCCGGCCCAACAGGACCCCCTTGTGGCTAGAGTAGCATGAAGAGCATCGGGTTCTGCTGGATCCACGTTGGTCAGATCGTACTGTCAGGAACACAACAAAGATCCAATAGCGGGTTAACTGTCTTTATATTAACAGAGGAAGTTCAACAGGGAGGCTGGGCGGAGGACGGGCGATTAAGTGGGCGGAGGAGCGGGCGGGCGGGAAGGCAGAAGCGGCAGTGCGTGATCCGGAGGGAGGGAGAGATGATGAGGTGGACCGGATGGCGAATCTGCAAACACAAAAGCGGGGCAAAAGAGGGAGACAACAAAAACACACGGCTTGGGTCTCAGGCAGAACAAGACAAGACGGAGGTCAGTAGCAGTATAAACCGAGACGATCTGACAAAGGATGCACAACGAGAG
This sequence comes from Chromobotia macracanthus, assembly GCA_036877525.1. NCBI lineage: Eukaryota > Metazoa > Chordata > Actinopteri > Cypriniformes > Botiidae > Chromobotia > Chromobotia macracanthus. The sequence goes on from JAZGTH010000011.1 coordinate 12,424,035, forward strand.
GGGAAATATAAAGGGAACGAAATCAACGGGAAACAGGTGAGGGAGATAACGAGGGGACAGGGTAACAAGGAGGGCGGGGGAAGACGCGGACACCAGAGCATGTGGTGTGCCGCCAAAACAACGCCACGCGCCCCGACAAAAAACAATACAGACTAGATGATCACACTGAGGTCCTGACACAAATACCATGGTTAATTTGTGGTTACCATGGTTTAACTATAGTATCCATGTTTTTTGGTGTAAACTGTAGTAAAGCTATATTCAATTTATTTATATAGAGCTTTTTACAATGTTACATTGCTTCAAAACAGATTTACATATAATAAAAAAGAATAATAATAATAATTAAAAAACCCAGAACAAATGTCAGACATGTTCAACAAAGAATACATTGTATTATTGCAACTAATATGTGTGAGAAGTATATTAATAAGACTAATTAGGCATACTATGTTTATAGTAGATTTTTAAATAAAGGGTTGACTGCCAGGAACGCGGGGAGGGAGAACCCAAACACAAGCCAGGTTGATAAGAAGATAAACTTTATTAACAAATAAATTTTTCGCCCTGAAGGGGGAAAAACAAAAACCAAAAAGGAAATATAATTCAGACAAGAACTCCCTAGAGGGAAAAAAAACAGAAACCCAGCGCCATAAACAAAACCGAAATAATAACTTAATACTGGACACACATAAAACATCCAAAAAACACATTGGACAGAAGACAAAAGTCAACAGGCAAACTAGACAGGCAAAACGGACCAGCACAAGACAGGAGAGCACATGGCACAAAGTAACCAAACAATGGCCATGTGCTTCCACAGATAACAAAGACACAGAGCATGAGTCTAGATCCTGACTCCAAGAAACAAGAACCAAGACTAGGATTGAGTCAGGATCCAGACAACATGCTCTGACACAAACACACAGGGAAGTCAGGGAAGACATTGAACTTCCGGTTTAAATGCAATAATCCCCTATTGCATCTAAAAACTCGATTTTTACTTTTTACTTATTATTATTGGTTCCTATATCAGCTCCCTATCACCCCTGTATTGTATACATTTCGCTGTCGCAACTCGCTCCCTCGCTACCCATTTGCTGTGTGCTTATTCGGATTTGTGCTAATTACATTGTAATGTAACGCAGGCCCGGCTACGTGAACGGAGAACCGCGCTGGAAACATCTTACACAGACACGCCCAGACCCACGCAGCTTGTAGCTAACACTACAATCACCTCTATGCCGTCAGTCTCTATGCGCAGGGCCGGTACGTGACCAGCCCACGTGAACTTCACCCCGGTGCCGACACACCAGCGGTGTAAGGTGAGAGCCAGGACCCAGGCCACCACCGCTCCCCCTACGCCATCGGTGATGTTAGCTCTATCACTCCTCGCTATCGATTGGGGAGAACCATTACTTCAGACACAAAAGTCAGATTCACAAATGCCTTGCCAGATATGTCTAACCTACTCGGCACACCAATTAATGCTAAAGATCTAGAGAAATTGACAATCTGCATGGACTCCACTATATTCTCCACTACTTTGGATACCGTCGCACTCTTCAAATTAAAAAAGTTAGAGAAAAAATATTGCCCCATGGTATAACAGTACGACTCTCACTCTAAAGAGAGAAAATGGAGGAAAACAAATCTGGAAGTATTCAGATTAGCGTGGAAGGATAGTATGTCCCATTATAAAAAGGCTCTAAAAGCAGCAAATACTTTTCATCTTAGCAAACAAATAGAAAAACATAAAAACAACCCTAGATTTTTATTCAATACATTTACCAGATTAACTAATAAAAAATACTACCTGAAGACATTGTGCCATCAAACTTTAGTAGTAATGACTTCATGAACTCTTTCACAAAGAAAGTTGAAACCATACGACATATAATTCAGAATACACAACCTGCAACTTCACCTGAAGTTTCACCTTTCTTAAACATTGCCCCTCTAGAACAACTCCAAAGCTTTACAGCTATAGGCCAGGACGGTCTACATAAGCTTATCATTACTTCCAAACCAACAACGTGTTTATTAGACCCTATACCGACTAAACTATTGATAGAGCTATTACCAGCAACTGAGGAGCTTCTTCTCAATATTGTAAACTCCACTCTATCTCTAGGTCATGTCCCGAGTCCTCTCAAGTTAGCAGTTAATAAGCCTCTCATAAAGAAACCTCAAATAGATTCAAATGAACTGACAAACTACAGACCCATTTCAAATATCCCGTTCATGTCTAAAATATTAGAAAAGGTCGTATCCACGCAACTGTGTACCTTCTTACACAGTAACAATATCCTTGAAAAGTTCCAGTCAGGATTTAGACCACATCATAGCACAGAAACTGCCCTGGTCAAAATTACAAATGATTTACTTCTAGCTGCAGACAAGGGTTACATCTCATTGTTATTTTTACTCGATCTTAGTGCAGGATTTGACACAATAGACAATGTCATCTTGTTCACATCGCCTACAAAATTACGTTGGCATTCAAGGACAAGCTTTTCAGTGGCTTCGCTCCTACTTGTCAGACCGTTACCATTTTCTTCATTTAAATGGGTAATCATCAGAATTAATGCCAGTAAAATATGGCCTGCCTCAAGGATCTATTTTAGGCCCTCTGCTATTCACAATATACATGTTGCCCCTCGGTAATATCATTAGAAGTCATGCAATAAACTTCCATTGTTACGCTGATGATAGTCAACTATATATTACATCAAGACCGGGTGATATTCCTACCTTAGCTAAATTATCAGACTGTCTTAAAGACATAAAACATTGGATGACTTGTAATTTTCTTCTTTTAAATTCAAAGACTTGAATTTTAGAAAACATGAAGTAATATATGAAGACATATTACTTATTGGACCAAACGTAAGTCAACAGAAGCTCTCTGATTACAGTTTCCAATTAGAAGGTTGTAAAACCACTTCATCTAATACTGTTAAAGACCTTGGTGTCATATTAGACAGTAATCTGTCTTTTGAAAATCATGTGGCTTATATTATAAAAGCTGCCTTCTTCCAGCTTAGAAAAATTGCTAAACTGCATAGCATCTTATCTACTTCTGATGCAGAAAAGCTGGTCCATGCTTTTATGACCTCCAGATTGGACTATTGTAATGCACTTCTAGGTGGCTGTACAGCTTCCTTAATAAAAAGGCTACAGTTAGTCCAAAAATGCAGCAGCTATGGTTCTTACAAGGTCCTAGAAATATGATCATATAACTCCAATTTTGTCAGATCTACACTGGTTACCTGTTAAATTTCGTATTATTTATAAAATTCTACTACTTACCTACAAAGCCTTAAATGGGTTAGCCACCATGTACTTAACTGATCTTCTCTCACGCTACAAGCCAATGCGTGTCTTACGCTCTCAAAACTCTGGTCTTCTGGTCATTCTCAGAATTGCAAAGTGCACTGGGTTCAATCCCAGGGTAGCTATAGATTACACCTACAGATGGACTCAACTTCAGACATATCTACTCAAGCTCCAGTCCCTCTGGAAAAATGCCCCTGCTACGGTACAGTCAGGTGCTCATCCTTGCGCAATAGAACAGTGACTACAGCGACACCTGGCCCTCCCAAAGGACCGGGAATATGTGATGGACATCTTTTTTAAAAGAATTTTTTAGCTTTAGCAAAGGACTGCAGTATTGGCCAGAGGAGAACTGGCCCTCCCTGCTAAGCCTGGTTTCTCCCAAGGTTTTTTCTCCATTTATATATCACTGGAGTTTTGGTTCCTTGCCACTGTTGCCCTGTTGGCTTGCTTATGGGGATACTGCTGATATTAGCTTAGAACATTTGCTTTGTACATTGTGTTATATTTGATCAATTTTGAATATTCTTTCTTTTCTCTTCCTAGTTTTCTCTCCTCCTACTCTTTCATTTTCAATTTTCACTTATACTTTTGGATATTTTCATTTGTACAGCTGCTTTGTAACAGTGTGCCACTGTGAAAAGCGATATATAAATAAATTGAACTTGAACTTGACATTGACTGAACCAATAAAACTACAAAATCATTAATCAAGATATGCCAATCCACCTTACATGGAGATGACATTTAAAAAGATAACATCTTGCGGGACAGGGGTATAAGGGATTTGCAATAATACTATAAAATACAGACAACACACAACAGTAAAATGCATATATAACATATATACAATAAAAATACCTGAAGATTACACAATGAAGGAGAATGGAAGACAATTGGAGACAAAGGAGTAGCAAAACAGAAGAGTCCTTTGGACTGTAATTATATCATTATTTTAAGTTAAGTTAGATGTCAGCAGACTCTCAGTAAGCAAGTCAACAGGGCAACATTGGCAAGGAATCAAAACTCTAATGATGTATAGATGGAGAAGAAAACCTTGGGAGAAACCAGGCTCAACTGGGAGGACCTCCACTGTTCTCCAGAGTTCTCCACTGGGTACGAGCAGAGAATTGATTATAATGATTTATAATTATTTATTGATAAGAAACTGTCAGGTCTAATTTTATCTGACAATATGTCAGACACTGAAAAATGTTACCAACAGAAATAGCAATGAAGCAAAATGTTACTAATTGCAGCTATAACAGCACACTGCTGTGACTAAGCAGGGAACAAAATATAGAATAAAATATACCTGCCTCCTGAACAGTACTGGGAAGACTGCTCCAGAGTTTGGGTGCCAAATGCATAAAGGATCTATCACCAGCGCTTGATTTAGAACTTCTGTGTATTATCAAATGGTCAGAATTTTTAGATTGCAATTATTTTGAAGGACTGTAAAGAGAGGAGGTATTGAGGAGCTAATAATTCAGTAGGTAATTCATTGTAGGTAATTCATTGTAGGTAATCAGCAAAACTTTTAATGAAGTTTAACGATTCTTGATAGGCAGCCAATGCAGTGTTGACAAAACTTGGCCAATATGGTCATACTTATGCGTTCTCGTGAGAACTCTGGCTGCTGCATTCTAAACCATCTGGAGTTTTTGTATTAATCCTGCAGGGCAGCCACCAAGTAGGGCATTGCAATAATCAAGCCTTGATGTCATGAATGCATTAATTAATTTTTTGGTGTTTGACTTAGAGAACATGTCGTAGTTTTGATATATTTCTGAGATGGAAAAATTCAGTTTTACAAATATTGGAAATATGGTTTTCAAAGGACAAATTGCCATCAAAAATGACACCCAGATTCTTAGTGTAACGCAGGGATGGAGATGGTAGGATGCATTTGCAACACTTTATTAAAATAGCAAACATATATAACATGGGCTAGGCAAATCAGTAACAGAGGCAGGCAGAGGTCGTGGCAGGCAGCAGACAATCATAAACAATAAACAATCCAAAGGGTCAGGGCATGCAGGGCATGCAGCAAACAATCAGTAATCAATAAACAATTGAAAGGTATCAACAGGTAATCCAGAAACAGGGTAAATGCTCAGAAATGATCACCATGGCAAATCAAGACTTTGCAATGTTCAACAGTTAACATGAGGCTTATATATTGGGTGGTAACGAGGAACAGGTGTCAGGGAAGTTGGAAATGTAGTCCAAATAAAACTAATACTCTGGTGAGGGTTCCCACTGGTGGTTCGGTGCAGGCGGTATGGGAGCCTCCACCGTAACAGAGTCAAGTAATTCCTTTACTCGATAAGCCTCCTCACCGTCGACCAGGATAGGGGGAGGCTGTTCCCTGGGCTCCCCTGTCCGCCTCACCAACTGGACCAACAGCGGGTTTGAGAAGCGAAACATGAAAGGTAGGAGAAATATGGTAATTAGCAGGTAATCTAAGATGGAATGATACAGGGGTAATCTGTCTGAAAAAAAAATCTGTCCAAAAAAACAATTTCAAATGGGCCGACATACCTGGGAGTTTTCTGCATGGGAGCTTCAGACGAAGGTCCTTGGTGGATAGCAATACCCATTGACCTGGAGTATAGGCAGGTCCAGAATGGTGGTGTTGGTTGGCTTTGTGAGTCTGTCGTCTCACAGCATGGAGAAGGTGGGTGTGTGCTCTGTCTCATACTTCCTCACTCCATTGCAGCCAGTCAGTAATAGAGGGTAACCTGGTAGGCTCACCAGGCAGTGGAATTAATCTGCAGGCCTTGGAAAATCGATCAACGACTGTGAGAATATTTGTGTTTCTATGAGAATTGGGTAGGTCGATGATGAAATCTATGGCGATATGTGACCAGGGTCTTTGAGGAGTGGGTAATGGTTGCAAAAGGCCTGCAGGTAACTGTTTGGGAGGTAACTGCTTGGTGGTTTGGCAACTAATGCAGTTATGTATGTGTTAAATGGTATCAGCCAATAAGGATGGCCACCAGAATCAATTATGGAGTAGATGAATGGTTTGTGTTATGCGAGGTTGACCAGAGCTAGTATTTTCATGAACCTGAGTGAGTAAACATTCTCGGAGAGGAGAAGGGACAAAGATAAGATCAGCGGGGCATTCGGGAGGTGGCGACTCTTGACTATTCATGTGATTAATCTCTGTGACAATATCCCATTGGACGGGAGCAACTAGCAGATTTTCTGGGATGATATTCTCTTGACTTGACAGTTCTAGCACTTTTTCAGTTTGATGAGACAGAGCATCAGCTTTAATGTTCTTAGATCCCTGGCTGTAAGTGACTGTGAAATTAATGATTCATGAAGAATAATGCCCATCGAGCCTGCCTGGAGTTTAGTCTCTTTGCAAAGGGAAGATATTCAAGATTCCTATGATCGGTCAGTACACTAAATGGATGAGAAGATCCCTCAAGCCAGTGATGCCACTCCTTCAGTGCTAGCTTCATGGCTAAAAGTTCTCAATTGCCAACATTGTAATTTTGTTCAACTGAAGACAACTTCCTTGAAAAGTATGCACAAGGGAAAATTTTAGGTGGAGAATCATGACGTTGTGAGAGAACGGCACCAACCCCAGTACTAGAAGCGTCTACCTCTTCTATGAACGGGAGATTCATATCGGGATGTTAGTAGTAAAGTGGCAGTAGTAAAGCGGTTCTTTACATCTTTAAATCTAAATCTAAAGGCCTGTTGTGCTTGTGGAGTCCAAACCAATTTGAAGGATTGTCGCTTGGTGCTGTTAAGGGAGCGTCTACTGAACTGAAGTTATACATAAAACACCTGTTTTGTCTGAATTTAGTAGTAGAAAGTTGTTAGTCATCCAAGTTTTGATACTGACTATGCATTATATTAATCTGGTGAATTTACACATCTTGTTGAGCCTAGAAGAAATGTACCAATGAAAACTAACTCCATGTCTCCTAATAATTGCTCCTAGAGGTAGCATGTACAGGGTGAAAAGTAGAGGCCTAAACACTGAGCCCTGTGTTACTCCATACCGAATTTGTGATCGGTATGACACCTTTACACTCACAGCAACAAACTGGAATCGATCAGATGAATGATTTAAACCATGCAAGTGCAGTTCCATTTATGGCAATGTAATTTTCAAGTCTATTTATAGTAGAATGCTGTGGTCAATAGTGTCAAAGGCTGCGCTAAGGTCTAGTAACATTAGATGCATCAGATAATTTATCACTCTGATGAGAGCATTATCTGTACTATGATGTTGTCTAAATCCTGACTGGAAATTCTTGCAGGTACCATTCCTTTCCAGGAAGGAACATATCTGTGAACATACCCCCTTTTCTAGTATTTTTGAAATTAAAAGTAAATTTGAGATGGATCTGAAATTTACTAGTTTCCTGGGATCAAGTTGTTTTTTTTTAAAAAAAGGTTGTGGTACATATCCCAACACCAATGCTAAATTAATAATACTATGTTGAGGATCTATAATTTCAGGAAGCATCTCTTTCAGCAACCTGGTAGGTATAGATATACATGTTGTTGATTTAGATGATTTAATTATTTTTGACAGTTCATCCCTATCTATAGCAGAAAATGACTGCTCCTTGGGCACATTATGATGCACCATCCGATGTGATTGTGTTGCAGGCAATTGTATGTTTTTTCCTCTGTCAGTATCTATTTTGTTCCTGAAAAAATTCATAGCTTCACAGCTGTCAAAAGCAGACGATGCTTTATCTTTGGTTAATTTAGCCACTGTGTCAAATAAATATCTAGGGTTGTGTTTTTTCTAAAAGATAAGTATGCAGATCTGAAGCTTTTTAAAGCCTTTCTGTAATTTGAAACGCTCTCCTTCCATGCTGTATGAAGTAACTCCAGTTTGTTTTCTTCTAATTACATTCCATTTTCTGGGCTGCTCTTTTTAGGTGCGTGGGTATGCTTATTATACCACAGCGTTGGGTAGCTGTCTTTTTTTTTTTTTAACCATAGAGGAGCAACTTTGTCTAAGGTGTTATAAAAGAGGGATTTAACATTATCTGTTGCACTATCAAGGTTTTCAAAGTTATCTGTTATGCTAAGGAATTGAGACAGTTCAGGTAGATTGTTGATGAAGCAGTCTTTAAAAGAAAGAAGTTAATGTTCTACTGCATTAGTAGCAAGGAGCTATAGTTAATTAAAAAAAAAATATGTAAAAGTGTAAATGTAAAAGTAAAAGTTTTAACAAACCACATTTTAAACAAGGTCCCCAAAGTGGTTTTAAAAATATTTTGGGAACATACAGAGAAAGAGCAGAGAAAGTATAATACTTTATTGTATTGTCCTAGTCATAATAAAACTACAAAGTTTCCTCAAAAAAATGCATGCGCTGAAGAACTTTCCCGGTACACATACTAATAAAATACTGTCAAGAGCAGTGATGGAAAGAACCCAGTCACAGAGCAGCTTAAAAAAGGTATTTTATTGAACAAAACTCCCACAAAGGAGCAGAACAAAACAAAATACAAGAACCAGAACAAGACAAGAGATACTTAAAACCAAACCAAGACTAGATATTCTTGAAGTTGAGCTCAAAACAACAGGATATGACAGGATAGAAACTAGAATCAACAACAATAAAAGGCAAAGCAATACAGACACAAGGGCATTTAAAAGGAAAACAAACAAGGCAGGTAACAAGGGCAGGCAGTTGAGGGGCATGAACTTATAATGGGATAATTAACAAGGAAACAAGAGTGGGGTCAAGACCGGAGAGCACATGGCACAAAGTAAACAAACAATGGCCATGTGCTTTCACACAAAAATAACCAAAAGACACAAAGCATGAGTCTAAATCCTGACTCTAAGATGCAAGAACCAAGACTAGAATAGAGTCAGAATCCAAATATCATGCTCTGACACAAAAACAAGGACTGTCAGGATCCTGGCATGAGAATTTAGTAAAAACCCAAGACAAGGAAGCCAGGACCCTGACAACTACATCAACAAAACAATAGTAAAATAAACATAACAAATCGTAACCTAAAGAGGCAAAGGCAAATTGCACACCTCATAGGCCATAAAGTGTCTCAACAGTCAAATTACCAATTGTTTGGAGAAGGGGAAACCCTTTTTATGAGATTCCAAACACACCAATAACTCTACATTGACAGGTCCTTCTCACATAGGCTTCCAATGCTCAAACCAGGCAAAGTAAATGTAGCCTCCTATGGTCAACTGACTCATAAAATGGAGGATTTAAGGCCTGTAGTATCACAGATTACACAGCTACATTAGAGGGCACTTTGGGCATGTAACCTGGCCTTGGGTGGAAAATAACCCTTAACCCTCTCTGGAAAGAACTCCAGACAGGAGGAGGGAGATACATAAAGGGCTTGCAGGTCCCCAACCCTATTGAGGGAAGTAATAGCAAGAAGAAAGCCTATCTTAAGAGATTAACATTTCAGCCAGTTCAAAGGAATCCAGAGATAGCCCTTCCAGAACTATTGCCGGGTCCCGCTCTGGTACACTAGACCAGGTGGGCGGCATCATCCCCTTAACACCATAGAGGAGATGATGTCTCCCCAAAGGCCTATCACTCAACAGTGTGTGAAAGGCAGCTATGGCAGCCACATAGACCTTAAATATGCACGGGGAGAGGCTCCCAGAGAAATGTTCCTGGAGGAGCTCCAGCACTGAAGCCACTGGGCAGTAAACTGGGTCCAACTGGTGATCTCTGCACCATAAATTAAAAAATCATTCCACTTAAAGGCATGAAGTTTCCTCATGGAGAGATCTCTTAAGTTTAAAAAAGAAAAGACCAAAGACTAAGAGTTGGAATTTGTCCTGGGACCAGAGAAGAACCTGATATGCCAACCTGCAAAGAGGGAACTCAGGCCTCCCGATGATTTATGTAGGCGACCACTGAAGTATTGTCCATACGGACTATATAACATGATGGTCCCTGAGGTCTGAGAAAAAGTGTTCCAAAACCAGAAACACAGCCAGCATCTCCATGCAATTTATGTGCCAAGACAGATATTGACCTCTCCACAGAGATTACCTCTGCATTGGTTGTCACGATTTTGTGGTGACAGGATGCTCCCAGAGGCTCACAGACTTAGGGAGAATGAAGGCACTTGTGCAAACTTTGATCATGCAAAACGGGTTTCCCCTCAGGGAAAACCTCCTGGATCTGAGCCACCACTGTAGGGGTCTCATGTAGCAGGCCAAAAGGGATTACGTTGGACATTGCTGCCATAAGCCCCAAGCTCCACTTTCTGAAGGTGGTTCTCCGTGATGGCTTGGCCTAGCCTGATCCCGGATAAAATGGCAAGGATCAAATCGATACGAGAGGGAGACAACTGTGCCTGCCACGTAGTTGAGTCCCACATTATCCCCAGAAACTCTCTGCAGGGGAGAAAGTAAACTCTTCTTGGCATTGAGCCTTATCCCCAAACACCTGAGATGTCGCCAAGGACGACATCTCGATGCCGATATCTGATGACATTGGCCGTCTTCTTAATGGCCCAGAGAGACAGGTCTGTGGCCCGACAATATTGTATGTTGGATGAAGTTGGCCGGGTTGTTTCTAACACTCTAAAGCTCATGTAGCATATTTTCTTATAGAAAGGCACATTGAAGGAAATCTTGTGGCTGGCAATTGGCTGAGGTACCCCTCTGCAGGTAAGGGAGTCGGGATACCTGATGTTACGAATGCGTTCTGTCCCTCCACCCTTCCCTTCTGAGCCTATTGTTTCCCAGACATACTGAATGAGCTCTTAGCTTCTCGACACACTTGTTGTCTTTCTGATTGATTGGAGTTTAAATCTTGTTCGTACGGTAGGTGATTTTTAAGTTTATTATGGGGATATTCTGATTTCTATCGTTCATTCACAGTCATGGAGGGTTTGTTGCTCTTTCTAAATTGTAATTTTTATTGCAGATACATCAGTGGTGTCACTGCTCATAATTAGCTTTCCTGTTATGTGGGCTACGTGGGAACTGTCACCTGGAGACGCTGTTGCTTTGTTTTGGTAATTCGTTTGCTAATTTCTTTCCGTCTTGCTGTGAGGTCTTATGTGTGTGTGTTCTTGATTTATTAACATTCTTTTCTCTTTAAGTATTCGATTGGTGTCTTTATTGTGAAACGTGTCTATTGTTGTGTGTGTGTTTAATATGAGATCAGTTTCACTGTGTTTTTTGTTTTATTGTTGTGTGTGTGTTTAGTTTATTATGTAATTTATTGTTGTGTTTCTATATTCAGTGTTTGTAATAGTTGTGAGCCTGTTGATGTCTGTGCTTACAATTTACAATTTACAACTTACAATTGTTGCTGTTATCATCATTATCATCATCATCTATATTATTAGTATTATTGTCTTTGTTTTGTCTTTGTTTTGGTGAATTTAAGTATTTGTTAGTTGTTCTTTTGTGAGTCAATTGTGTGGGTGGAGTAACTCTTTTATTGTAACCAACCTGTGATAGAGTGACTGTGTCTTTCAAGTGTATAATCTGACTTTTGCTTGTTACAGGAGCTGAGTGCCAAAGTCAGTGGCGGATCCCTGGTGTTGGTGTTTCTTTCACAAATGATGGTTGGAGTGGTTGTGTCAGTGCGTGCGTGTGTGGCACAGGTATAAGTGAGGAGTGTTTTGCTGTGGAGGCCTTTTGTGCCCTTAAGCCCTGCTGTCAAGCCTTGGTTCCTGTACCTGGACCTTTGAATGTCCTTGATGACTCAGGTCCATCGTTGTATTTGTGAAGTGTGCAATTGAATTTGTTATATGTGACTGCTGAACCAGTGATTTGCTTCTCCCCCCTTCCTATTTTTGTAATAACAAGTTTTATTGTAATAAAACTTATCTTTTGTATATTTACATCTCCTGCCAACTTCATTGTGAGCTGACCTGTGTTGCCTACAAAGAAATTTAAATATTGAAGGTCTCTGGTTGAGATCCAGGGTGGTGTAGTCGTGCTAAATTTTTAATCTCTTAGTGCTCTGCCACACCATAATATGTCTTTACACACAACAAACAAGACAGACAGCTTCACACACAGAACGCTTTCTCAAGACCAGAACTTCTGTACATTCCGACATCCTTTTGTAGCTTTTGTGATCTGTCGTCACATGCTAAGTCATCACAGAGCACCAACCAAGATTGGACTAGTTTCACACATACTTTAGATGCTGTCATGCTGAGGGTGTTTGCCAAAGTGTTGTTTCATGGCACAGTGCAAGTTCCCTCGACAGGGAATTACACTTTGTGACACGATGATGAGTATATATTGTACGTATTTCATACTTATCTATGTAATGTTGGACAGTTCTATTCTCCTCATCACCGTGCATTAAGACACTGTAGACAAATGTCCCTTTTCAGGCATATTCACAGCATCTTTGATTGGAACTTGCTCTTCTAATTATTGCTCAATTTCATTTTCTTATTAACCTTTGCGTGCTAAGAAAAAACAACTTACAACTTACAACTTACAGAACAAATACACTTCAAAAATATTATACTCATAAACATGAATTTCTGCATGTTTTGCTGTGTTTGAGCACATGGCTTTGTTTTGACAGTTTGCCATGTGCTCATCTGTCATTGTCTTGTCTTCCCCACCCTTTTGTTTCCTCATTCTCCCCACCTGTTCTCCCTCGTTAACCTCCCTTTATATTCTCCTCGTGTTTGTCGTCTTGTGCTGGATTGTTTTTGCCTTGTTAGCTTTCGTTGGCAAGGGCATTAGTGGTTGTGGTTGGTGGTGGTGGTGGTGGTGGTGGTGGTGGTGGTGGTGGTGGTGGTGGTGGTGGTGGTGGTGGTGGTGATGATGATGATGATGATGATGATGATGATGATGATGCCGCCTTGGTCATTAGGTTCCTTGTCTTGACCAGGTTGTTTAGAGTGTCCTTTCACCTTTTTCCAGTAGACAAGCATGTCATGTTCTGTGGCAACAGCATTGAATGTTTGGAACAGGTGTTGGTGTTTGACTGGCTTGTTGTTAGCTGTTTTGAAGCCATTTTGTTTCCAGCCAGGGAGATGTCACACGAAATGTGTAATTAGAGTCTGTTCAGATGAGCAGTTCTTTAATGCCATGAGCAGATGGAGTTTGAAGGGTGATCAAAATGGCTGCTACTTCCGCATATTAAGGACCCAGATTGAAGTGTTTTGGCGGGCACGGTGTGTCATTTATCCATAAGACACCCGTCATGATTGTAGGAGCAACCATCATCGTAGGCAGTTGGCAAGCCCTTGTGGGCGTTGTCCTCGAAGTACCAGTGACAAGTGGGTTGCAGCATCTGCAGATCATCTGTATCAAGTGTTGTGGTAGATGTTTGCTGAACAATTTTGGCACATAGCTAATCCATCGCCCAGTGCTGATTTCTGATTCTGGGCATATCGTCATGATGACGTGTCCTTGGAGAGCCATCAACCATGTGGCAATTTGTGCATTGGTGACTATGCTGTCTTGAATGCGTTGGCTGTTGAGAAACATCACTGATTGGTGGCAGGTTTCTATAATCACCTTTTGTGCTCCAATGTAATTGGAGAATCATTGAATGGCCCACAGCGCAGAGCAGGGCCTTTTTGCAATTAGAGTACTTGAGTCTTGTGGGAAAAGTGTTTTGCTGGCATCAAAAAAAAAAAATCAAGTTTATTGTCACCTCAACATGTGTAGAGGTGTGAAAATCTTGAGTGCGACTCGAGACAGTGCAATACAGTATATAAAAACAGACATGTAACAGTAGCAAAACATTTAGATATAACAGTGTGTAGTATATACAATGACAAAATGGACAGAATATACAAATTTACAATATACATTATATGCGCATAGACATGTTGTAGTGTACTTAAAATTATGTAAAAATATACATATGTAACAATTTACATTTGTACACACAATATGTGCGTTTACATATGTGTATATATACACACACGCTTACATACATACACACAGTAGATATATTATGTAAAGTGTACATACAATGAACATGGACTCGTAATAAAAACCTTCTTATGTGATGTGTGTGAAGTAGTTAAAGTGCAGTGTATGGAAAATGGCGGGGGTGGGTTGAGATTATGTCAGTTTGCATTAAGTAATCGGACAGCTTGAGGAAAGAAGCTGTCCCCTAGTCGGCTAGTGCGGGTCCGGAAGCAGCGGTACCATCTACCTGAGGGCAGTAGGGAGAGCAGACCGTGACTTGGGTGGCCAGAGTCACTGATGATTAGACACCGCCTGTTGTAGATATCCTGGAGGCTCACCTCCTGTGATGTGGTGGGCAGTTCACACCACCCTCTGCAGGGCCATCTTCGGCAACAATAAACAGTCCATCAGTGTTTGAGTTCTGCAGCTTGCGAATAGCACCATACAGTTCACAGAGTGTATCTTTAGCATTAGCACTGAGGGGAATGTATACTCCGATTATGAAGAGGGTGGTGAATTCTTGTGGTAAAATAAAATTCTGTCAGCATGAAACAAAGTTAGCCCATCTAGCTGAATGGCGGTGTCGAGCGCTGGAGGCCTGGTCCTTGCAGCAAGCCGAGATTGCGTAGTGTCTCCAGCAGATCATTTTGCAGAGTAGCTGTAGTGGTATTTCCTAAGTTTGTAAGTGTCTGGCAGTGGTATACACGAACACAGAGAGATGTCCATGTGCTTTTAAAAGTCAGGCTAAAGACGGGCTAAAGACGAAAATAGCACCATATTGTATCCGGAGTGGCTGCGTAGTTCTGAGATGTTGGTGGGTGGCTTAATGTTCTGGATAGCTTGGGTGCGGCTGGATTGGGGTTCTATGCCCTGTGGGCCTATGAGTAAGCCCACATAATTGACCTTGGTTCTGCACCACTGTCCCTTGTGAAAAGCTATTTTAGCCCCGGCCATGGTTAGCTGATTCAGAACATGGTCTATCTCTTTGAGATGATCGTCCACTGTGGTGCTTTTCATGAGGATGTCGTCGATATAGATGAGCCATGGTTGAGTTGGCATAACCAAATATATACCATATACCAAATTTAAAATATATTTAATATGAAAGGGGAAAGTGGACACGTAATGATTGGTAATGATGGTAGTAACTGTAATACTGATAAATAATGTGACCTGTATGTTTCATGTTTTCATAAGGTCAGGTTGGTTAATGTGTGAGGGGTGTGTGTGCGTGCGCGTGCAGAAGGTAAAGATGGGCTAGAAATTTTTAATGTTTTTGAGGCATGTGACTTTAATCAGATGTAATCACTATGCAGATTCATCTTTCACAAAGCTCATGTTTCATTTGTCAGAATGTAAACAGATTCTTCATTCTTCTTGTCCCTTGACCTCTGGATATTGCTCCTGACTGTTACATGTGTAATGGGCTCTGTCTCTGCTGCATTCATCAGCCTTCTCCTCCTGTTCCTATAGCGACCAGAGAGCCAATCCACTGCCTCGCCTGTGATAAAGAGACCTCACTTAAGATAGCAGATGGAGGAGGCAGCATATGGACAGCGTACCTTACACATTGGGAACACACACATGCGGTTCCCTGTTCATTCACACACGAATCTGTGTTTGTCATTTTCTTCCATTGTTCCTCACATGAACGCCCCATATGGAACGCCAAACGGGGCCAAAAGTATTACAATGAGACACATTATATTTAGACGTGTTAATACAGATACTTTGTTCGCGTCTTTGCATCACAGAGTGAAAACATACCAGCCAATGCCATTTCTGTATTCAAGGATATATTTGCATTTGTGAGTGATGCCCAAATAAACATATGTTAAACAACAATAATGCAGTAGCAACAGAATATTCTTTAGTGACAGCATTAAATGTAAACTTAGATTTAGATGTTATTAAGCCCAGTCATCGCAATTATAGGTGACGCTTTCTACGTACGCGTTTACACGAATAAAACGTTCGTTTACACGCGCAACCAAAAACACGCTAAAATGTCGCGTTAAGGTGATTTAAACGATCATGTTTTTACGTAACAAAAACACACGGTCAAAAACGTCGGGTAAAGACAATCGTTCGACAATCGACAATGTTCGTGTCTACACGTAACAAGAAAACACGTTAAAATTGTCACGTTGACCGAAAACGGGTTTTGTTTTCATACTTTTGGACCCGTTGGTGTTCCATAACCCAGTCCCCAATCTCACTTTGGGCTGCTGCTGATGCAAGGGTGTGATGATGTGTGTGACATCACAGGCCATCCGCAGAGAAATGCCCATTGTGACGATCCTGAATGAGAGAGTGTACCGTGTTCCCAATTTACAAACACTCGCTTCACACAACCACACCAGCAGACCCACAGCCATGGCACACAGACTCGACATGATGTGAGTATATGTGGAATACACTATGCGTTGTGTAAATTGGAGCTTGTGAGGTGTTGAGATGGGGTTAACATGACTGGTCGGTCGCGTTTTACGCGCTAATTCTTTGACGGATTTGTGAGCGTTTGTAACCAGGAATTCCACAGGGTGGTTGTGGCGTGGATAATAACGACAGAGCGGCGTTGTTATGCTTTACACGAGGGCAGGAGCTGCGTTTGTGATTGTTTTAAATATACAATGTTTATCTGACATGCTGTTGCAGGAGATGACCTCAGAGGTGTTAATGTTTGGCGTCTGCTGGATTGGGGTGTTTACATGCTTATGAAACGAGAGAGAGAG
Organism: Chromobotia macracanthus; assembly: GCA_036877525.1. Lineage (NCBI taxonomy): Eukaryota > Metazoa > Chordata > Actinopteri > Cypriniformes > Botiidae > Chromobotia > Chromobotia macracanthus. The sequence continues at coordinate 12,440,999 of JAZGTH010000011.1, forward strand.
AGAGAGAGAGAGAGAGAGAGAGAGAGAGAGTGTGTGTGTGTGTGTGTGTGTGTGTGTGTGTGTGTGTGTGTGTGTGTGTGTGTTCGTGTGTTCGGCTTAAGCTGATGTGCAATGTTGCTAAATTTTGCAGACACATGCCAAGAACAAAATGTGCAGCTCGAAACTTCCTCTCCTTAATGTGCAGAGTTTAATCTTTCTATCCATATCTGTGAGATGATTTCAAATAATTGTATTTGTAATTTTGTCTTTTTACTCTAACCATTGTTTTTATTTAACCATTTCACAGCAGCGTGTGTGTTTAATTGAGATGTCACCCTGTGAAGGTGAATGAAGTCAAAGGGGACATCTGTTCACACAAGGGCTAGCAGTTTAGCAACTTGGTCTTGGGATATGCTAGACAATATCGGGTGCTGCAGTGTTGCACTTCAGGGTCATTTGAAGGAAATAGTATAAAGTGGGTGTTAGATTATTTAGTTCCCCACGCTAATGAACATAGACAAGACCCCTTAAGGGTTAATGAGTTTTAATATATCCTTTTGAATACCATATACTCTATTGCATAGGGAAGTCTAGAATACATCCTGCAGCTGTTGTTTCTAACCATACATGGCAATAAAATATAATCCAGCTGTTTGATTGCTTGAGACAGTTTTAGGCACATCCTGTTCTGATCTATATAATCTATTTCTGTTGAGGAAATAAGCTTAATTCAGCTACACTCTAGTGTCTGTGTCTCTTGCTTCCAGAGCTCTGCTGAAGGTACCTCCTCACAACATCCAATTGTTCTGGTATTGAAGGAAACTGGTGATCCAAACACAGCAAAATAAATTAGAATCTAGTGGGTATTGCTTGTATTTTTTGTTTTGAGATGTGAAACAGTGTGCAGCATGCAGTAAAACATGACCTAATTTGTTGCATATAATTCAGCGAGTGGCATTTATTATCTCCAAAATAAATATACAAAATTGTGTATGTTTACTGAAGGACATGGCTCTTGTATCTCACATTTATTATTTTGTTATAAAATTATTAGTTTGATTTACTAAAAGCCAAATTCAAGTCTTATGTTTAAATCGCTGGAGGTGTAGCCAAAATCTCCACACACCTTTATATTTTAATGTGAGCCTAAATACCCCATGAAATGACTTGACCAGCACAATTTTGTTTCTAGCACTGAGATATTTCCTATTGGAACAGGAGGCTGGGGCAGGATTTTCGAACAATTAATCTGCTTAAGTCTGACGTCACACACAACGGCTTCCAGAACCACATGCAAACAACAAACAACACTAATATACAAACAACACTATTATACAACACTAATATACACTTATGTGCTGTAAATCTACAGATTAAAAATTAATCTCCTAACTTTTATCTCCATACCGAAACCTTAGATGGCCAGACAGTGAATGTCTTTTAATGAATCGTTAAATATTGTTCGAGACACCGTGAGCCGTGAAACGTTAGTGTACACTGTGAGTTCATAAAAGCTTAACCTAAATATGTGATATGAATAAATACTGCTTATTTAACAGCTGTTGAGATAGCAATCTCACTTGAAGTTACTGGAGGTTTGGACCTGAAAATTAGAGGAGGTTTGGAGGAGTAGAATTTCTTATGTCAAGCAGATAGCTTGTCAAAGCAGCCCAGTGAAATTATATTTTGCTTCTGGCTGTTGTTAGGTGGTGTTAGGAAATATATTCTTACTCTTACTTTGACAAAATTTCCTGAAGAAAATACTGTACATAGTCGGATACAATATCTTTAGGTAGGCCATAGAACCGGAACACACAATTAATAATGAGCTCAGTGGTCTCGAAGGCAGAGGGTAGTTTGGGTAATGGAATGAGTTGGCAAGCCTTAGAGAACTGGTCAGTTATGGTGAGAATGGTAGTGTTTCCTAGGGAATTGGGCAATATGCGACCATGGACGTTCTGGTGTAGATAGGGGTTGCAATAAGCCTGTCAGGAGCTGTCTAAACGTCTTGGACTTTTAACACAAGGTACAGTTATTGACAAAGGTTGTAGTGTCAGCGGTTAGAGTCAGCCACCAAAAGCAGATTTGCAGGAGGTGGATTGTGGCTGTAATGCCTAGGTGGCCAGAACTGGGTGCCTCATGAACTTGGGTCTTCGAAAAGGTTCTGGGACAAAGATGCGGTTGTTAGGGCATTCTGTGGGTGGCGGATCTTGGTTATTTGCCTGGTTAATCTCAGTGATGATGTCCCACTTAACGGGAGCAACAAGGAGTTTCTCAGGTATGATATTTTCCTCAGAGGGAAGCTGTGGCACCTCATCTGTCTGGCGAGAGAGTGCGTCTGCTATTTTTTGAACCTGGGCGATAGGTAACAGTAAAGTTGAACCAAGTGGAAAAACATAGCCCATCTTGCCTGCCTGGGGTTTAGATGCATGGCTGACTGAAGATATTCCAAGTTCTTGTGGTCGGTTAGCACCGTGAATGTATGAGTAGCTCCCTCGAGCCAGTGACCCCATTCCTCTATAGCAAGTTTAATAGCCAGAAGTTCTCTGTTCCCCACATCGTAGTTTCTCTCTGCGGGTGATAGTTTATGGGAAAAGAAGGCACAAGGGAACATCTTGGAGGGAGAGCTGTGGCGTTGAGAGAGGATCGCACCAACTCCAATATTGGAAGCATCTACCTCAACTATAAACGGTTTGTCAGGGTCTGGGTGGTGAAAAATGGGAGATGTGGTAAAGCAAATCTTTAAATCTTCAAAGGATCTTTGGGCCTCGGGGAACCAGATTAGCTTTGTACCCTTAGATTTTGTTAGAGCAGTTAGAGGGGCCGCGACTGAACTGAACCCTCTAATGAATCTTTTTATAGAAATTAGCAAAACCTAAAAAACGCTGTAGTTCCTTTACTGTATAAGGTCCAGGCCAGTCTGTCACTGCTTTCACCTTCCTCTCATCCATAGCAACCTTTGTGGCTGATAATGTATCCAAGGAAAGACGTTCCTGTTCTGTTGGAATTCACATTTTTCCTCTTTGGCGTATAGCTGATTCAGAATTAGGTGCTCCAGAACTGGTCTGATGTGCTGTGTTCTTCTAACGTCTGAGAATAGATTTATATATCATCTGTATAGATAATAACCCATTTGTCAAGCATGTCTCTGAATATGTCGTTCATAAAGGATAGAAATACTGAGGGGCTATTGGCTAGGCCTAAGGGCATAACTAAGTATTCATAATGTCCACTAGTGGTGGAGAATGCTGTCTTCCACTCATCCCCTTCACAAATACGAATTACATTGTAAGCACTACGACGATCCAACTTGGTATAATACTTGGCCCTTCGTAATTGTTCTACAGTGGCTGGAACCAGAAGAAGCGGGTAGCGAAACTTGACGGTGATGTCATTAAGGCCTTGGTAATCAATACAAGGTCATAGACCACCATCCTTCTTTTTAACAAAGAAAAAAACAGCTGCTACAGGGGAGTTTAAGGGACGAATAAATCCTTTAGCCAACTCTTCCTTAATATAAGTGTTTATTGCCTCAGACTGTCAGGTTGGGACACCTGAAACTAAATCTATGGCACAATCAGTGGTTCGATGGGGAGGAAGTTGGGAAGCTCACTTTTTACTAAAGGCTTCTCTCAGATCAGCATATACAGAAGGTAACAGCGTTTCTGACTCAGCTACCTCTTCTTGAGAGCTCTGGCAGGGGATATTGCGAGACACTTGAATTAAACATTGATGATAACGTGGAGCCCCATTTGATGATTTGTTCTTCAGATCAAGAGATTACAGGATTGTGTAGGCACAGCCAAGGGAGGCCAATGATTATAGGGTAATTTGGGGAAGGAATTGCATAAAATTGTATGTCTTCTGTATGTAGAGCACCAACCTGTAGCTTTAGCTTCTCTGTGGTTTGTTGTAGGACTCCCTTGCCAAGTGGGCGTCCATCTATGGCTTCCACTGTTAGGGAGGAATTACAGGTGATTTTTCTGATGCTTCTGGGTGAATTCGATGAAGATGAAGTTGTGAGAGAGCGTGAGTGGAAGTGCTGCCATTAGGAAAAGTTAATTCTACAGGAGAATGATTCTACAATTCAACACATATAGAATTAGTTTGTGGAGTAGAAACAGTAGCCGCACTCACCCACTGTGATTCTCTTGCTGGTTGAGTGGGGCAGGAGGATTTGAAATGACCAGGTCTCCCACAGTATAAACACAGGCGGAGTCCTCTCAGACGCTCTCGCTACTCTTGCGTCAGACAGGTAAAACCGAGCTGCATGGGTTCGTGTCTATGGGGCTCACAGGGCGACTGGGGTGATTGAGTAGTATCTGGGCGACGTGAGCATATAAGATTGTCAATCTGTCATCCCAGCAAACTAGTTCGGACTGGAGCTTTCAATGTGGACCCTTCCGGAAGAGTAACTTGAGCGTGGTATCCACCCAGTCGGTTTGGGCTGCCAGTGTTCGGAAGTTGAGGGCATATTCGGCTGCGGTTAATTCCCCCTGGGACAGCCAATAGTAGTCTCCCACCGGGGCTTTTTCCCTCCACGTAATGTTCAAAGACCTCAGACCTCACGAAACTGTTTAAGGAAGGACTCGTAAGTGGGAAAGACTGCTCTGTCATCTCGCCATACCGCTGATACCCATTCGAGAGCCTTCCCGGAGAGTAATGAGCTGACTAGAGCTATGCGGCTTGAATCTGTGGAGTAGAGAGAGGGTTGTTGATTCATGAATAGTGAGCATTATAAAAGGAAACTTACATTTGGAGGGATTTCCATCTAACTTTTTAGGGAAGGCCATTTGTGGACTGATTGAATTAGTGGGAACAGGACTTGTGCTAGCAGGCGAGGCAACGGGAGCGGTACAGGAGCAGGCGGAAAGAGGTGCATGCTATGCACAGTCTTTACTAGCTCTTTGGTTAGCGTGGTTAGCCGGGTTAGCTGTAACTGAGTAGCCTGTATCGATAACTCACGTGTTCAAACGAGAGATCACCGGACCACAATCCAGCAGCGCAGTGTTCTGTCATGAAGGGTCTGACAAACGAGGATCCATTTGCAGCTTTGTTACAAAACCAAACAGGCAGGGTCAAACCCAGTAAACAGATGTAACGTAGAGAAGACAAAGTTAAAAGATATGATCAACAATTATTCACAGTTCATGGCATGGATCTTTAGGCATTGTACTTTTAATATGTACAATTTAATATGAATATGTCCAGGTCCTTCCCTGATCGGGGCTCTTGTATTTCAAGAGCCCCAATCTCTATAAAAGTTTGTTTTAAGGGGCCTTTTTTTTTTACTGGAGGCTTACATTATAGTTATAGTTTATTAACACTATAGTTTATTACAAATTTGGAATATAGATTTAATTAAATAAATAAAATATAATAATAAAATAAAAGTGACATTTGTACCCTGCTGGGTGAGGCAGGGCCAGTTTTTAAAATGTGGAATTTTCAGCCAGTCAAGGTTCCATCCAGAAATGCGATGCCTGAAATCTAAAAAATTATGCATTAATATAACAGCATTTAAATTTTTAGAATACTTGCTTTGCCAAACACTGCCCTTTTCTTTTTTAAAAAGAAACTTTGGAAAATTCTTCTTTTTAAACCCCCCCCTTTCTTTTTTAAAAAAAAACACCCCCCCCCTTTTCCCCCCCCCAAAACACACTATTTTTCCCCGCCCCCACCAACAAAAAAAAAAAAAAAAAAAAAAACAAAAAAAATTTTTTTTTTTTTTTTTTTTTTTTTTTTTTTTTTTTTTTTTTTTTTTTTTAAAAAAAAAAAAAAAAAAAAAAAAATTTATATTTTTTTTTATTTTATTTTTTTAAATTAAAAAAAAAAAAAATTTTTTTTAATTTTTTTTTTTTGAGGTACCAAAAAAAAAAAAAAAAAAAAAAAAAAACACCAAAAAAAAAAAAAAAAAAAAAAAAAAAAAAAAAAAATTTGGCAATTTTTCCTTTTTATTATATATATTTTATATTTATTTTATATATATATATATATATTTTATATTATTGTATATATGTTTTGTATATTGTATATTTTATTGTTATATTGTATTTTATTTTTATATTGTTAATTTAAATGATATATTATGTATATATAATGTTTTTGTTATATTGTATATATAATGTTTATTTATATATGTATATATTTATATATTATTGTTTATATGTTATATTATTTATTATTTATTTATTATATATTTTATTTATTATACACACAGTGTTCTGCGAGAAAAAAAAGAGTTGCTTTATCTGGTTGTGTGAAATATATCCACTGTGTCTCTGTGGGTCTCTGCAGAGCATGTGAGATGTCTGTGGGAGTGTCGACAGTTCTTGAGCATACAGAACGAGCAGTATGAAACACATAGGGCGAGGGGAGATTTTCCACTAGCTAATCGATCACGGATGGTTTCATTAACTCGGGCAGATAAAAAGTGTAAGAGGATAATAATAGTAATTATTAGTAAGAATATAATAGTAATAGCGCCCCCCCCCCCAGGTAAAGTCTGAGTGTGGGAAGCACTGATATATGTGAGAGGGATGAAGTGTGTGTGTGAGTGAGAGATGAGTGTTATGTATGGGGGCAGGGTATAAAAAAAATTGCATGCTCATTCTTAGTATATAAAATGCATGCTGAATTAATGCCATTTTGTAATGTTCCCAGGACGTAGGGCTAAGATTATGGAAGCAAACACAGCAACACTGCTAGATAAGTAATAACATGCCTGTATTGTTTATGCACACACACACACACACAGGTTTTATGTCTTGGTAACTTCATGTTGGCTCAAAACAAAACTTTGCTATTGTTAAATTGTTAATTGCATTTCAGACAAAACTTAGGTTTGACAGTTAATGGTACACTAACTTGAGTAGTGTTAATGTTAAATGATAACGTAACAGCAAAAGATTACCTGTACAATTGCCACAGCACAATCCTTGTGAATTTATTGATGGCATTTCTATCAAGCAGGAATATTTTTAGAATTACACGGGATATGAACAACTTCATCCACTTCAATTTGTCACCTGGTCTTCTCAATACTTAATGAGAATGTGACGTATTTGGACATGGGCGTGGTGACTGACGTCACACTTGTGGGGCGGATTGGATGTCCTTGTTGAATGATTCTTTTGTTACATAAACATTTGGGCGACATTATTCAAATATTCCCACACTGTGACATATGAATGTGGGAGAGGAGTCAACTAAGATGTTTTTGGCAGGTATGAATGAGTCAGCCTTTTCTTTTAGTTAATATAAATCATTTTGTGGGAGACTCTGAGAATTGTAACTTTGCAGATCTTACGCAGCTGATTGTTTATGTGTAACACACTAAAGGAATCATATGACCCCTTTAAAACATTAAAACTGTATCGAAGGGTCACACACAGAGGGATCCATTGGCAGTGTTTTATTCATTAACCAGGCAGACAGGGGTATGCAACAGCAAATGGGAACAACGGAGACAAGGCAGAAGAGTAAACGTAAGAAAGGTGTGGGTCGAGGCAGGCAGCAAACAATCATTAACTATTAGACAGTCCGATAATGAGGGCAGGCAGCGAGTAATCCAGAAACCAGGTAACAGTCCAAAAATCAAGGCAGGCAGCAAACAATCCAAAATCCAAGTAACAATCCACAGTACCGGGTAATCCAATAAACAGTAGAAAACACTCAGTAATGTCACCGGGGAAAAACAAGACTTCGCACTGGGCTAAGGAAAGTCAGGGGTTTATATACACACAGATTAATACGGTTCAGTTGAGCAAACAGGAAGTAATCAAACCCAGGTATGGGGCATTATGGGAAACGTAGTTTTACTGGCGTTATTCTGGAAACTGCTCCTGCTGGTGGTGCGGAGGAGGTGGAGCAGGGACCTCCTCTGTAACAAAAACACAGTCACAAACAATCTGTGTTTGGCAGTAGTCTGGTACACAAGTTAAATATATTCACAAAGAAATGAAGTCACATCTTTATCTGTCGTTTATTCATCAATATCAAACACCAGCATTGAAAATATGTCTGTAAAAACTATGCCAGTTTTTACCATTGGGTATTAATTGACACAGCAACGTGTTTATGAGGCTAGATTTTAAAAAATGATGCCATCTGGACATAATTCTAATATTATGAACAGTAAAGTTTTGAAAAAACAATAAAAATGTCAAAGTAATAATTTGATTTTCCTTTAGGTAAGGCATTTTTGGCTTCATCTGGTATCAGAGTGTTTTTAATAAAGATCAAAAGGACACTAGTGAGCAGAGAAATAGAATTTATTATCTATCTATCATCCTATGGAAATCTGATGGATGAAATTGTGTTTGGAGTAATAAGTAGATGGCGCTCTTGCTGTTTGATGTGCATTTCTCCCTGTGTCGTAGGTATGTAAATGCTTAGCACCAGTACTGCCGTCCTGCGTCTTTGCATTCTAAGCAACTAGCTCTGAGTGCAGGTAAGAGGCAGTCTAGTCCAAGACTCACTGTCTAGACTAACATAAAGCTTTGACGAGCTTTACATTTTATTTCAAAGTCTTAGTAAAGTTTTTACAGGTCTGTTGGTATTTTCATCCTTTTAAAGTATAGTGAAATGCCTTTGTATACAATTTTGGTCTGTCTTATCAATTAGTTTATTGTATGATATTGTCTGTTGGCTAGCTTTTTTGTAATTGCTACATTATATGAGATCTGTTTGAGATAATTGATTTTTAGTGGTTTACAATGACAGCAGCTGAATGTATTTTCTTTAATGTTTGAAATTCATTGTGTTTGTAAATTCTGTGTAGCAATGTTTTTATCTGTATATGAGATGAGCTAGCTCACCATAACATGTAATGAAAACGTGTGAACATTTTAGAAGAAAAAAGAAACATAGACAAATGTGTAAATATTTAATGTAAACATTTTAACAAATCATTCTCAAATCATTTCATGGATTGTTTTTTGTAAATCCTGTTTAGAACAGCATTTGTATGCATTTGTATTCACAATGAACCTTCAAATAATAAGAACTTACCCCTCCAGTTTTGTAGATATTATTAATGATATATATATATATAAATATTAAAACAATTTAAAACCTAAATATACTATTCAAAAAATTTACTATCCAAGTAGTACTAAAACATGTTTGTTGTCATAATGATGATGGTAGCACACACATAAACAGTAGCTGTTCTGTGCAACATGCGAACTGCGCCTGAGTCTGGTCGAACTGTGAACTATGAACTAGGGCTGGGTAAAAAATATTCATTCTTAGATTTTAATTGATCTTTAATTTGATGAGACAATACAGTGTTTTGCATTGTTGTTTTGGTTAAGCATCTGTCGCTCACAGTCAGTCAGAAACCCACCCCCTCCTGCTCCCACCACCACCGCTTTAGCTCCTGACTAACTGACTAACAAACTGGGCTGTATTCAAGACACGCCGGACTGACAGATAGTGGTTTTCTGTATGCACATACTCAGGGTGCGCAAACTTTTCCTCTGCTTATTGCACTTACTGTAAATAGACAAAGCCATGTACAATTATATCAAAAAGCATTTTCTTATGGGGGACCATGCCCCTGGACACCATTTCAGGGGAAGAGGTTTAGCCTGTAGTCTCACTAAGTCCTGTGGTAAAAACTGTAAGAGAATGTGAATATTACTTGTATTTTGCCTCTCGTCCTGTGCGAGCGTGGTGTCATTAATACATCCTGCAAGTTTCATAGCTTAAAATGTCCTTATCAGCAACGAAAACATTTATGTAATCATTCTTCAAAAAAAAGAAATGTGAAATGGATGAATTTATGATGTCACTGGGTAGATTCAACAAAAAATAGTAATATTGTAATTACACCTCAGGGAAAACATGTCATGACCTCTTTAAATATGGATTCATGTCTGCAAATCTTAGCATTTTTTTTTAATATTGATAACTAATCAATATTTAACTGAATAGAATTGAAACCATATAAATAAGGATCGAATCAAATCACCAAACTGGTCGCAATACCTAGCCCTATGGTGAGTCCTACCAAATTTTTGTAATGATATACAATAACATTTGTAAGATATCACATTTTACAACAAACTTCAAAATGGTTGATGCCCAAAATAGCCAACCAAGGAACACTGGGTATCATTTAACTTAATGTTATGCCCCAAGAAATCTAAGGAGAAAACACAATTAGTTTAAGATGAAAGTACTTCAAAGTTCTAAGCAAAAACATCCATTTCTTATATCTTCTGACCAGTATCAGGCACAGTGCCGAAAGTGTGCATGTACCCTTTGGTCGTGCTTGTAATGACTTATACAAAGTTTTATGTCAATACACAAATGCATTGTGATTAAACAGCCTCACATCCATTTTGCATCCACATGCTCACTGTCAAATTCGATGATGTGGTATTCGAGAACGGTTGGGTCTATCAAAAAGTTTTTCATAAGTTTTTGTCCTGAGTGTCTCTAGTTGGCTCTAGTAACATATCAGACTGTCATCTATGTGTGCCAAATTTCATAACTTGGACCGTCATAAAATCATGAGTGGAAGAAAAAGATAATGAAGAGGAAGAAAACTAGCAATTTCAGTAGGAGTCTTCATCCCTTTAGGTGCGAATAAGTTGAAAGGACAAGACAGAATACACTTAAGTTCAAGAAAAAATATTTAAATATTTTTTAATAGTCTGAAATTAGCTGGAAAATAAATGCATTGGTTTTAATGGTTAGCATGCTGTTTGTCACTTCAGGTGTGTTGGCACCTATTGTATTAGTTATCCCATTGTTGGTCTGTTTATTCTGGCTGGAGTCTCCTGAAGCTCCAAGACCCATCTGGAATAAAGTTGTAAAATTTAGCAAATTTAGCACACTGCAGGTGTCAGTGTCTTAAACTCTGTAGCAGCATCTGTAGTGAACATTAATCGAGCTTACTCTACAGCTTTCATTGAATCTTCTAAAAATGTGTGTCAGATGACTCTGAGATTAAAATCAATTGAAAACCTTTGATTTAGTGTTTGTATGTAATGCATAATTTAATTAGATGGTTTAAGAGTGGTATCTTTACCAGTGTTCATAAAATGTAGGCAAAAATAATTTTAACATTTAAATAATATGATGTGAAATCATGTTTCTGTTCTATTATTCTGTTCATGTTTGTATTCTCAGAGGTGTTTTTTCTGCTCCTACTGCTTTAGGTTGTATGTAGACTCAGACCTGTTTGGATTTTTGGGCTTCAACAAAAAACTTCATATTGATAACATTTGTTTGTAGCATTATTTACACATTGTAGTGAGAATACCATATACCATTAAACAAAGACCCAAATCAGGACAAGAATGCTCTGCAGTTTTGTGGAAGTTCTTACATCATCTACTAATGAGTCTATGTCATCAATTAGTCACATGATCAGTTCTAAATTCAGATTTGCAAGACTTTCAGGAGTAGATTAGATGATTGATGTTTTTATTGAATCTTTCACAGCTCTGTTGTTCAGTTTTCCCTAAACCGAGATGAATTGTACTTATTAACCTCAAATTACTGGTATTTGTTTTTTATTTAATTGAAATCTATCACTCTTTTTTTTACACTAAATTTACACTAAAATATTTGATAAATAAAGCATGTATGAGTAGATGTCCTTGAGAAATAGTTTAGATGATCTCCAGCTGTGTTCAGGTGTGTTCTGTAAGATGTTCTTATAGTGTGTATTTCTGACAGGGATGATAGTGTCCTGCATCAGTTCTGTTGTCCATCATCTGGAAGCAGCAGTCCTTCAAGATAGCAGCAACAACATCTCCAGCCCAGCCAAGGAACCATCCCCTCTGGCTGCTCTTTTGATGTGTGTGTCCATCTTCTGAGAGAACAGCCTCTTGAGGAATTAACCATCAACAGAAAAAAGACAGATGGGAATGTCTCAGCAGTAATTTGAGCATGCTGGATCAACACAACTGTAGTGCTAAAAGCATTCGGCACTCATGTAACTCCAATGCAAATCTAGACAACTTGCAAGTGAAAGAAATATCAGTTCAGTTCAATGTTCAGAGTGATGCATGTCATATTTATTTTAATGTTAACCAGTTATTGTATATGCGTTGTTGATGCCAGATTATTGTCTTTAAAATTCAAATTAAACATTTTGGCCTTTTTTGATCGTTCTTGCTTTATGTTCTTTGTTTCTAAACATCAGCACAGTCATGTTTTCTTTTTCTTAAGTGATAATTATTAAATAAAGATCGGCATTGGTGGCAGAAGAGGTTAAATCATGCAGCAAATTATAAATGCTACGGGATAAAAAATACTGCTTTCATTTTTTCAGAGCATTTATTTTATGCATAAGTTTTTTGAAAAGCCATATGGATGAATGTAGTACTTGTTTAAGTGCGTTAAACAAGTACTTCTGTGTTGTTTAGTTAGTTTCATATCTACTGTTAAAACCAACAGACAACAGCATCATAGCCACACATATCAGTGAAGTCTGGGTGCTTAAATACAAATTGATCACATATAGTTTCAGCTGGCTTTTTGAATGTAATGAGCTCTTCATTACTTTACAACATATTTCGTTGTTGATTTTGAAGATGATGCTTGAATTAAAAAAATGGTGTTAGAAATCATACAAAGGCACCAGTCTCAGATGCAAGTGAAGTCACTTGTACTTTTCACAGCTCATATTGTTTCAGAACAGCTTTGCAGAAAGTCATGCCTAGAGCTGTCACAGTATCAGATTTTTACTACACAGTTATCATGGCCAATATTATCAACAATATTATCACGGTATCTTTTGAAATAAAAACAATAATGCTATCAGTTCATCTTTAATTTTTGGTTTATTTGATGTTTTCTCTTTCTTGACCAATAAATCACTCAAAATGTGAGTGTAAGGAGGCAGAGAATTTGTAACCATTGTGGCTCTTAAGTCAACATATTCAATCAGTGCAATAGCACCATCTTCTTTGTTGGATTGTCAACCAGATATTGGTGCCGAATTATTCATGAAATGATCATGTTTCAAAACAGTGTCAACAATTATTGTTATTTAGTATCATAGTTATTGTTAATATGGACATATTGTGACATCTAGTCATACAATAATGTTTTATGCCATTAGAACTTTAAAAGACAGATCACAGTGTAGCCTAACCAGATATGTTGCAAAGTCTCTTTCAGATCTGTTTTTTTTCTTGGCTTGATGAGTGTAAGAATGTTGGACTGTAAGAATGTGGTTGGAACTAAGTTTCATTACGTCTTTCAGTTTGGCAAAAGAGTATTTAAGTACTGTTTGTAAAGACTGTGCATGTGTGTATGTGCTCTAGTACATGAGTGACGTAGTATGTTATAGCCTTTGGGAAACTACATCATTGCACACTACTCTGTGGGTAGTAACAGCCATGTTTTAGGACACACTCATTAGGATATTAATAAACAGCAACAATAAACAGAGAAAAACAATAATGAATGATGATCAAGTGCAAAATTCTATATAGAAAAGCTCAAAGGGGAAGCAAAGGAGTGGTACTTAAAATAAATCTTAGAGAAAAGATAAAATTAACTTACATGTACAAAAACAAAGCGATTGCTTATAGCCTTGTCAACTGTGTTTTTAATAATTGAATGTTACATCACCTGTTGCATTTGCACTATATTGTTTTTGCCTTTCTGGGTTCTATGTCAGCAATTATGGGCTCAAGCCCAAAAAGGGCACAAAGGAAAATATTTGTTGACATTATAATGTATATAACATGCATATTATATGTGTAACATATATATGTTGACAAACATAGGTCAATTAAAAGCACTTAAAAGCCAATAAAATTATATAATAACTTTTGACCAGTAGGTGTTGCTGTCACCAAATTTCATAAGGTGAAAAAGATTTACTAGTAGTGACATGCACCACGTTTTATGTCAATACACTAAAGTTTTGTGAAGATACAGCCTCAAGTCCTATTGGTATGCTCACCTTAAAATATAAAAAAGCTGTAAATGCTTACCTTAGAATTCATTGACACTGTATACAAGAACTCTTTGATCAATCAAAATGCTTTTAATAATTTTTTGTTATGTGTCTACATGCTATAAATTTAAATTTTGTTCTGACAAATTTTGTAGGAGAAAAAGTAGGTTTTTGAATCAAGTTAAATTATGGCAGACAGGAAGCATGATAGAATATGGCAAATTTGGTATCATAATACAATTTGGCATAAACCAACATATCTAATGATCTAAAGTGAAATTTTCATAAGCATTTTCATAAATTTTATTATATCTCTTGACCACTAGGGGGTGCTGACCTAAAACTATAGGTCCTTTCAAAACTTGGCCTTGTTGAACCATACAGAGTTTCGTAATGATACATTCATGCATTCATACAATATAGCATTTAATGACAAAATTCGTAATAGCAGACACCCAAAATAGCCAACCAAGGAAAATTGGATATTGTTCTCAGCATGCCTTAAGGAATCTAAGGAGACAACCATCATTATTTTAGGACAATGCATTCAAAAGTTATATGGCCATTTTTTTTTTAATCTCGGCACCAGTAGGTGGCACTGTGACGAAATGTGCATGTACCCAGGCCATGGCTGTGATGACATAATCCATGCATGTTGGATTATAGATACAGTTGTCTCCCTCCACCCTGAAGGTGTATGTGGCTGCTCTTGCAACATATCACGTTACAATGGATGGGAAATCTGTAGGTTAGCATGGTCAGATAGTAAGACAGAAAGTCCTTGTGAGCCTGAGGAGACCCCCTTTTTGAGCACTAGAGTCAGTCAAACTTAGTGCCGTCTCTTAGAAGACGGCCTTTCTGACCACACTCATTTCCATTAAGAGGACAAGGGATCTACAGGCATTATCTGGGTCCAATGAGTGCCTCAGCTTTGGACCAGGATAATCTCACATTTTATGGGTCCTCAGCCTGACTATGTGCTCCCCAACTGGTTGACTTTGTGGCTACCCAACTGGCTAGCTTGCTAACAGATTCTCATATGTCATATGTAGTGATTACCTTCTGTAATCCCATATGAGTATTTTTCTACAGTATGGTTTCCCTGTCAGAAAACCTGTGTCTTTCACTAGATGGAATTTTCTGTCATGGCCTATAATATGGGATGATTCTCCCTCTGGAAGTCCCCCGCTTGTAAAAGATGTAATTTGATGTGGCACTTCCCCTAATGTCCTTCTGTTTCCACACAAAACCTCCCCTTAGGTAGGTTGTGGCCTCTGCAGTGTCTTCTGTGGGATAGTGCACTATCCCAATGCTTTTGACAGACTCGTTCTGCAATGACCTTCTAGAACCTTCATATTCCGCCACTTCATATTCCGCCACGGTATGCTTAGCTTCACACCTTTTCAGTGCGTTGGAAGGTTATGGACTCTGTGATGACTTGCTCAGGCACACAATGCTTGCCAGCAGCTTGTCTGTAATGTGGTTCAGCACTTGTTGTGCTTAGTTTAGGGACCCCTTGTGTCACTACATTGACATAACGTTGAGTGAATTACAGAAAGGGAACATCTAGGTCCCATTTGTAACCTCAGGGAACGAGATGTTGTGTTCCTCCTGCCACAATGCTAAACTGACGGCTGACGCCTGGGTACCTCTTGGCTTCTTAGCACAAACCTAAATGAGAGGTGCGCACCAGCTCCCATTTATACACAGATGTCCAGGGCAGGGATTGGCATGCAAATCCCAGTCACCAAATTCCTATGGTTTTTTTTTTAAGACCAACTCTCAATTGCCTTTCTACAAGAAGCAAAGTGATCAGTCTCCCATGGTTGAACCCCTAGTGTCACTACATCAACACAACGTCTTGTTCCCTCCATCAGGGAAGGTTACATACATAATGGAGACATTTTCAACCCTGATCTTTCTTATTTAACACAATGGTTTTAGCTCATAAAACTGTATCCTAATGAGTTGATGATTTGAATCAAGTGCTTTAAAATAAGGGAGGCCTACCGAATGTGCAGAGCTGTGGGTTCCCAGGACCAGGAACGAAAACCACTGACGTAAATGAACTGTTTGTTGTTTTACATGTTAGTCCCTTAAGTGGGCAGTTCTTGGCCAGAAGAAGAAATGTTGATCTTAAAAGTTACCTGTTATTTAAAACTGACATGAAAAGATGACTATTGATGAGATGATTATTTTGTAACTTTGTAACTTAAGATGAATTAGGTTGTGCCAATGTGACAAGAAAAGCATATTGCATAAACTTTCTCAACCTAGTAAATGTTAATCTGATTTGCTTACAGCAAGTAATGGCACTTAGGTTTGTTTTTCTTTTTTAATTTGCTGTACTTAGTGTCTCCACCACTGAGGTCTATATCTGACTAAATTGCGGATTCTAAACCAGCAGCAGGAGGTGAAGCCACAGAATGGACATACTGATTTCTGGGGATATTTGTAATGTTTGTTTTTTAATTTGCAAAGGATAAGCGATAAATTGCTAATATGGGTGTACCTACTATAATTACACCTAACCCATGGACCTAGCATAAAATATATTCCTATAGGTTTGTAATTATAGAGGAAACAGTATCTGGGATTAGCATCCTGATTATTAGGATTATTAAAATTGTTTTAAACACCACACAAATACTGAACTACCTTTGCAAACACTTTGTGCAAACACTTTGTTGCACTTTTGTAATGTAAATTCATAAATGTACATGACATTTGCATTATAAAGATGTACAGGCAGATCTAATATATAAAATGTTAAATGAATGGGCAATGTTTGCATTGGATTTGCTTTCAAGATAAGGTATGCCAATAAGGCTGCGTTGTGGCTTCAGTGATATGACATCATGAGCAATCCCTTTCTTTGTTATAGATGTTTTACAGTATGTTTTCTGTTCAATTGTTTGTGGAGAGTTCCACATTATTTTTCATGTCAGTCTATTATAGTGCTATATCTCTGAAAACAAAACAAAAATTTACACATTAAGCGACCACATTTACAGTATGACTAATTTAATAATTGCTTGTCCATACTTCATGTGTTCCGGCATGCAGCTTCAGTCCCTAAATGTAAAAACCATATGCCCATATTAGTCTGTGACAGTCTCGACTGTGAGCTGCCTGTGAATAAATCCATGATTGAACTGTTTGGTTATTCTGTATGTACTGGTTTTAGGATGAATTGCAAAAATGATGGTGCTGATCATAGAGTGCTGAATGTCTGCATGAAGTCTAGTAGAGTTTAGATTTATTAAAGCACTGATTGATTTCATGAGTGGTGCTAAAGCAAACATTACTCCTACTATTGCATCCAATTACAGGCACCTAGACACACCTTAACATCCAAATACTGTGTAGACAATGCCATGGCAATACCTAACCTGTGCCTTTGACAGCTGCATAGCATCACTCAAATTTCAAATCTGTGTAACATAAAAACCTAGTTAGTCTTTGTTTCCTGAAGAGTGACTGTAGTCTGTCTAATTAAGACTACCCATTGTTTAATTTATCAAATCTGGAGAACTATAGTATTAACCAGGACATTACATACATTGTGGTTTATTTTTATGACATCATAGCGTTTAGAAATGAGGGAGTCCCTCCCCTCCAAATGTGGAACCACCAGAGGCAAACCATTCGCAAGTTCAGTAGTGATGTTGTTGCCAGGCAACCAGGATCTCTTCATGGATGCAGCGAGTGAAATGCACTTATAGGTGGGAAAATCCTGCAGCAGGAACCTCCTGCATTGTTTATCCTCTGAACCTGCAATGCATGTGGATCTTTATACGGGTTGAAACATGCTGGAGATGCTATCTTCCCTGTGTGTTGATGTGTATATATGAAGATGCTGATACTAATGGTTGGTGCAGTGAGGGTGGATCTGTGACTGACCTGGTTTCTGTATGAAGGCAGCTACATACAGTAGACATCTCCTGGAAACACGCTTCTGGAGAATCTGTAATTAAGCTTTAAAGCATAGTTTGACTCGTGTGTTGGGCCTATCAGACTTATTGCAATATTGCAGGAATGCAATCAGCAAGTACAATGATGTTCTACACTCTATCAGCCTTTGGCTTTTGTCTCTAAGGTGAAAATGGAGGTTGTTCATTTTGCCATATGATTGCTGAGCCCTAAAGATGTCACGATTCAAAGCTCTGTGTTTAAATTACTGGCAACTTTTGTGTCTGCAAACTAATAGTGCATTTTTCAAAAGGTAAGTCTCAGTCCACTACACACTCTGCTTAAGATGAATATTTCTTAACTCATTACAGGTTCAAATGTAATTGTATTTCTGAGGTGACCAATACTGTGTAGATGCTGTGTATTGTAGATACTGTGATGGACATAAGGTCTCCTATTCCAGAGTTTGTGTAATCAGAATAGAAGCAATCAGCATTATTAACATGTTTCAGATTGCTCTGTTTAATTTAATAGATACAGTAAATATCGCAGACAGTATAGACATTTCATTTCAGAGCTCTCCCTGGGCTTTCACAGACTCTGAAGTCATCATGAATATTTTATCATGGATGATTGTGGATAATCAAAAATGTGATTTAATCTGAATGAAACTGGAATAATAACCACTCCACTGTTATTTCTGATTGGACAATGTAGTTTTATTCTTTTGTCCTTGAGGTTATCACAACTTTTCTGTCTAACTAAACCTGCTGTCTTCTCATGTTTAGCTGTTCAGGGTGTGAGTCTGGCTGTGTGTTTTTTGTGTACTGTAAATAAATATACAGATTATTAATATATAGATTATATATTAATATATAGATTAAAAGTATAGATTAATTTTTGTTATGTTTGTTAAGTAACATCACAGCGCGCTGTAAGTAATGGATTTTATTGACAGACGCATTGTTTTAAAAATCAGTAATATAAGGAAAGTACATCTCAACATATGATATTCAACTCAACATAGCTTCATACAGTACTGTACTATCTAAACAATTAATATGAAACTGTACTAACATACTGTATTAAACTATTAAAACAACTACAGTATCTTATAAACATTTTCCATTCACCGCCATGTACTGTCAATGCACAGCCATTTGTGTCTGGGTCCGTGAAGTGTGACAGAATCAGAAGGTGAGAGAAAGTCATTTACATCAGTCAGAATCATGTGTGACTTTCATTTATGTTTAAAGTGTAACGAAACCCCCCTAGTTTAGCAGTGTTTTTCACACCTGCGATTTGAAAAACGTTCCAAAAAGGAGCATGGTTTACTGAGATGGTGAGAGGGTAGACTGTGCAAAGAGGTATTGGGGGATTGCATAAATGTCATTGTGAGAAACACAATGACATTTCTCCTGTTCTCTTGTAGCTCAGTCTGTTCTCCTGTAGCTCAGTCGTAGAGCATTGCGTTAGCAACGCAAAAGGTTGTGGGTTTGATTCCTAGGGAGTACATGTACTAAGAAAATATATAACTTCAATGCACTGTAAGTTGCTTTGAAAAAGTGTCTGCCAAATGCATAAAATGTAAGAAGAAACACTGGGCTGTATTCTCTAATGAGAATGTTTACTTTACTTTTTTATGTTCTCTGATTATATTCACACTAAAACATGAAGAGAAATAAAACAAGAAAGAAGCTATTTGAAAACAATAAACAACTTTAGTCTAACATACATATCTGTGAACAAACACTGTTCTGCAAACTTCTGTTTGAGAGTCAATTGGCAACACTATTGGCATGTTCTGCAAGGTCCCTGGGTAGATGCTTGTGTTACTGAGAGAAGTGACAATGGAGACCTCCGATAACAGGATAACCCAGTCACCTGACACAGCAGACAGCTTTACTTATTTACTGAGTGTATCAGCCAGCCTCACATTCATTATGACACAACTCATTTGCTGCTGGAACTCTGACTGGTGTTTTAGAGAAAGAGCTTGTGTGTTTAAGCTGAGCAAAGCAGTAAACTATAGACTTTAGCAGGCTTCTCTGAGCTACGTGTGCAGCCAGTCAGGTGAGCGTTACTCTTTTAACATCTGTTAGTGGTTCTTCACTCGTCTCTGGTAACTTCAGCAGACATCATAAAAAGCTGAGCAGGCATTTCTGACTCATTGATTATTAGTTTTCTCTGTGACTTGCATTTATAAATGTATAGCTGTTCTTTGTGTAAAGGGATTATGTAAAAAAACAATCTGTTGCAATCATTTTCCTTTTAGCCTTTTAATTATATAGCCTTAATTATATAGCCTTTTAATTATATTAGTCAGTGTATTTTTCAATGTTCTTTCAGGTCTGCTGGTCCACCTGCTGTAAATTTATATTTGAGTTGAAAGAAATAAAAAAATTAAGTTAATCCTGTAGGTTATCTGATGTTCATTTGATTTTACACTATTAATTTACACTGATAGAGATTTTGTTCCAGGATTTTGTATTTTTTGTCATATCAGTGTGAGGCAGAATCTCAAAGAAATGAATTCAGCCCATTGTTGAATCCAAGCCATGAATAATTCAGACAGTACTTGGGGCCAAAATAAAGTCCTATGCAGTATGCTAGAGGTGTACCTTATGAAATTGTCACTCAATGCAAGTAGTTAGTTAATTCAGATAATGAACTTTCTCCATTGGCCTAACGTCCTATTCTTTCTGATGGCCTCCAGGGAGGGGAGGACCCTCCACAGAGAGGGTGAAAAAATGGCTCCAGACCTTGAACCGCGGTCTCGACCAACACGTAAACTCCCGCTAATACAACAAGGAGGGCTGAAAAACACTGGCAGCAAGCACTCTCTCGAAGGGAGCAAAGGAATAGAAAAGAGGTTCATCAGGGTTGGTTGGGCACCAGTGAGCAAACAAATGGCTCCTGAAGACAAAAAAGCTGATGACATGCTCTACAGGTGCCCTATTATACTAGGGTGTGCACCTGATGCGCATTAGCACTGCCGTGTGCCATTTTCATTAGTGTGATTAGACACTAATGAAAATTCAGAGATTCAGACACCAGTCACACCGAAGGCGTTACCCACAGCGTCGAGCCTGATGCAGTGTCGAGTTCCCTCAAAAGTGAACCAAGAGCCTAGTCTGAAAGTTAAAAGTAGTATAAAAAGTTTTAAGAAATTTGTTTAAGGGTAGACAGACAGACAGACAGAAAAGGAAAACTGAAAGTTTTACCATAATTTAACATGATGCTAGGAGATTTTAACAAGATGCTAACAATTTTTTACATGAGGCTAGCACATTTGAACATCAACTAGCATGATGCTAACATGTTTTAGAATGGTGCTAACATGTTTTAGCATTAATTAGCATAATGCTAGTATATTTTGGTGTGATGCTATCATATTTTAACATCAATTAGTATGGTGCTAGCATATTTTAACATCAATTACCGTGATTCTAGAATGTTTCAGTATGATACTAGCAAGTTTTAATGTGGTTGGTCATGTGACTCTAGTCTTCCTAGTAATTAAGTCTTTATAAAATTCAGAAAGTCCAATCCATTAGAAAAGATATAGCAACCTGAGTGGGAACACCCTGAAGGTCTGTGGAAAATTTGATGGGTGTCGCTTGAAAGCTACAGGAGGCTACAATCAGAAAACTGGCAAATCATTTAGCACACAATAGTGGTCAGCACTACTAGGCATGGTCGTGGTTGGGGGGCTCTGTAGCGCCCCCTTTTAACTAAAGTGGGGGGGGGTTAGTTTTGCTTGCTTTTATAAAACTTGGTACAGTTATCGTCTTCATTAAGTCAGACAACTTTCAAAATTATATTCATTAGCTCCACCCAACCAAAAAATATTGTTTGTTTTTGATATTTTGAAAATTTTGATATCTCGAATGGTGTTGCCATGGCAAGGCAATAAATAAATGGCAAAAAACGGAAACAGGAAGTGGCTTATATCTGATGTGTAAATTGAGTAATTCATTCAAATTTGAGCTGTATGTTTGGTCCTAGGGACTGATTACATAGAGGTCATTATTGTGAGTCAATTACAGTGACACCAACTGGCAGAAGGAAGTATATTACTTAAATTTCAAACTTGGTTAGAAAAACCCTTTCTGTCGGTCACTTTGTTTTTTTTAGGAGTTCGTTCTTGAGAGTTCAAGTTCAAGCTCAATTTATTTATATAGTGCTTTTCACAGTGGCACACTGTTACAAAGCAGCTGTACAAATGAAACTATCCAAAAATATATTACAGTGAAAACTGAAATTGAAAATGATAGAGAAAGAAGGAGAGAAAATTAGGAAAAGGAAGAAAATTCAAAATTGATAAAATTAATAAACAATGATAAAAACACAATGTACAAAGCAAATGTTCTAAGCTAATATCAGCAGTCTCCCAGTAAGCAAGCCAACAGGGCAACAGTGGCAAGGAACCAAAACTCCAGTGATATATAAATGGAGAATAAAACCTTGAGAGAAACCAGGCTTAGCAGGGAGGGACAGTTCTCCTCTGGCACACTAATGCTGTAGTCCTTAGCTAAAGCTAAAAATAAAAAGATGTCCATCACATATTCCCGGTGCTTTGGGTGGGCCAGGTGTCGCTGTAGTCATTGCTCTATGGCACGAGGATGAGCACCTGACTGTACCGTAGCAGGGGCAGTTTTCAGGAGGAACTGGAGCTTGGGTAGATCTGTCGGATGTTGAGTCCATCTGTAGATGTAAGCTATAGCTACCCTGGGATTGAAACCCCGGGATAGAAAACCAAAACAGAAAAAAATTAGCGTAGCTGCTGTTCAGTGGCTTTACAACCTTCTAATTAGAAACTGTAATCAGAGAGCTTCTGTTCTTCTGTACTTACGTTTGGTCCAATAAGTAATATCTCTTGTTTGTCTTATTTGATGACATGACCTAGAGATAGAGAGGAATTTACAATATTGAGAAGAAGCAGTTGCTCAGTTCCTCAGTTGCTGGTAGTAGCTCTATCAATAGTTTAGTCAGTATGGGGTCTAATAAACACGTTGTTGGTTTGGAAGTAATGATAAGCTTATGTTGATCATCCTGGCCTATAGCTGTGAAGCATTGGAGGTGTTCTAGAAGGGCAATGTTTAAGAAGGGTGAATCTTCAGGTGAAGTTGCAGGTTGTGTATTCTCAATTATATGGCATATGGTATCAACTTTCTCTGTGAAAGAGTTCATGAAGTTGTTACTACTAAAATTTGATGGCACAAGGTCTTCACGTAGTATTTGTTTATTTGTTAATCTGGCAACTGTATTGAATAGAAACCTAGTGTTGTTTTTATGTTTTTCTATTTGTGTGCTAAGATGAGAAGCCCTTGCTGCTTTAGAGCCTTTTTATAACGGCACATACTATCCTTCCACGCTAATCTGAATAGTTTAAGATTTGATTTCCTCCATTTACGCTCAAGGTTGCGGGTTTCTGTCTTTAGACTGAGAATTGTACTGTTATACCATGGGGCAATATTCTTTTCTCTAACTTTTTTTATTTTGAAGGGTGCGGCGGTATCGAAAGTAGTGGTGAAGAAAGGTATTGCCCATGAAATAAGATGATGATCAGTGATCTATATCTGTAGGGTTCAGTCCATGTGATATAATTAGGTCTAGTGTGTGATTAAAGTGATGAGTATGCCTAGTAATGTTTTGCGTGACTCCGAAAGAGTTTAGCAGGTCCCTGAATGCAGTTCCTGACACATCATTAGCATCATCTACATGAATATTAAAATCTCCAACAATCAGAGCTTTGTCAACAGTCACCAATAGATCACTGAGAAAAACAGAAAATTTGTTCAAGAACTCAATGTGGTGCCCAGGAGGTCTATACACAGTAGTCAGCGTGAAAGAAAGCGTAGATTGTTTCCTTATGTTTGGTACAGTAACACCAAGTACCATCAATTTGAAGGAAGTAAAGCAAAGTTGTTTGATCTGAGAAACCTTTAGTATGTCTGTATAAATAGTAGCAACACTACCACCACGACCAAACAGATGGGGCTCGTGCTTATAAGAATAGCCTGGTGGGGCGGATTCATTTAGACCAATGTAATCATCTGGCTTGAGCCAAGTTTCGGTTAAACAAAGTATATCAAAACTGTTATCTGATATCATTTTGTGTACAATAACTGCCTTTGGTGTGATCTTATGTTAAGGAGCCCAAGCTTTAAGAGGTGTTTTTGTTCTCTTGTGTTGTTATATTCTGGTTTAATCAAGATAAGATTTTGTCTAGGTCTTGCTGCAGGTCTATTTTTTTGCCTCACCATTCGGGGAACAGACACAGTCTCTATTGAATTGACTATACAAGTATTTTTATTTGTTTTTAAAGCAGAACAGCAACAGTGATGAGATGCGTCTGAACTTACTAGTCAAATTGTTCGTAATGTCCTGGAGATATTGTCCGACATAAGATCTGCTCCGAGTCTTCTGGGGTGCAGGCCGTCAGGACGAGAAAGCTCCAATTTCAATTATTTATAAATAGTTTCTGTTCATTACACCAAGAGATTAACCATTCGTTTAATGCAAATAGTCTACTGAACCTTTCATTTCCTCTTCGGTACGTGGGAAGTGGTCCTGACATGAAGATCTTTGCAATGAGCAGCATAGCGTGTCAATCAGGCTACTAAGTAGCTAATTTGAAAACCAATGGGTATCCTGGGTCCTAGCTTGTGCCTTACACTGCTGGTGTGTCAGTGCCGGGGTGAAGTTCACTTGGGCTGTTCGCGTACCGGCTCTACAAATAGAGACAGACGGTGTAGAGGTGATTGCAGTGTTAGCTACAAGCTGCGGACTTACTGCAGGTCTGGGTGCGTCCACATAAGATGTTTCCAGCATGGTTCTCTGCTCTCGTAGCCAGGCCTGCTTTTCAAGAAGGTTGGTAATCACCTTTTCCAGTTTCCAGCAACTCCAAACGCACCGTTTGCAGCTCAAATGAGTCATCACCTGCACTCATAGGTAGGCACAAATCCGAAACATTAGCCATTATTAGCATACAGCGAATGGGTAGTGAGTAGCAACAGCAAAATGTAAATAACGTGGGGTGATATTGAATTGATATAAGAACCAAT
The DNA here is from genome assembly GCA_036877525.1 of Chromobotia macracanthus. Lineage (NCBI taxonomy): Eukaryota > Metazoa > Chordata > Actinopteri > Cypriniformes > Botiidae > Chromobotia > Chromobotia macracanthus. The sequence continues at coordinate 12,465,890 of JAZGTH010000011.1, forward strand.
AATAATAAGTAAAAAAAATCAAATTTTTTGATGCAATAGCGAATTCTAAAGAGTTTCATTTTAATTATAAAGTGTTTTTAGATTAGCTTGACAGAGCTCTAACTCAAACCATGCTGTGGTGTTGAGAGCCCAGTCACCTCTGATCTTTGTATAAAAGGCCAAAAAATTGGAGAGTGGAATTTGCATGCCAGTCTCCACCATATCTGGGTATAAGCAGGCTGACGTACAACACTCATTTAGATTTTGTTCTTTAGAGTTGCAGATGCTGCGGTCCTGACGCCTTAAATTTTAGCTATTTAGCTATCTTTCTTCTTCTTCCTGCTGTGGAAATATGGTGCATTCAGTGGTGGTTTGCTAAACTTCCCAGTTCAGCAGGGCAACTACAGAGCCTAAAAGGGTGATTTTTTCTTCTCTCCTCCCACAATGGTAGGCGTCTTTTAAAGATGTTTTTCCGTCTATGTGTTTCTGGATGTGGCCTTTACATTGCTCCCTCAGACAGTGCCTTTTGTGGATGGATCATGTTCTCATTATAAGATGACTATGAACACATTGTGGTCTTTACTCAGAAGCAGGAATCCTCCTTGTCCATTTCCTTTCCCAGGATCTGGGAGGACTGGGTTGGTAAGCGCCGGGGGCGATATGGGGAACCCGCTGGGAAATAATCCATCAGGTCCATGCCCACAGACCTCCCAGCCCTTGATACACTCATTCCCACCAGTCAAGTTCTCGGGGGCGGCAGCTGGGCAGTCCCAAGTGGGCGAGATCGCCATCTTGTTTGGCGCTTGAGAGAATGATGCAATGTTAATCACAGCATCAGTGGGCATGCTGCTTCTCTCAGGGATAACTTATTCAGGAACAAGCCAGCAGTCCCTCTAAAACTCTTTCTTAGTCTTCTGAGGCATATGGCATCCTTGTATATATTGGTAGTTCCGCCTGAGGTTGATGCATAAGAGACCACTCCAGCACTGGCTTCAGGACAGAGTCAAGAGGCGAGCCTGGTGCCTCGTTCTACAACGGGTGGTTATCACCCCAAAGTGTTGCTTAACCTTAAGTCTTTGGTCTCACCTTGCTTTATTACAGGCAGTTGCTCCCCTAGGACAAGTGTCCAGATGCATGATTATTACAACTGACACATTAAACATGGGCTGGGGCGCTGTGTTCAACAAGCACCACCTGCGTTGGACAGGGCACCACCTGCGTTGGCACATAAATTGCCTGGAGCTGCTGGCGGTCCTATTTGCCCTATGGAGGTTCCAACCTTTGATCCAGGGCAGACACATATTGATCCATACCGACAATACAGTGACAGTGGCCTATATCAACCACCAGCGTGGTGTGCAGTCATGTCGCATGTCACAGCTTCCTCATTGCCTCCTCCTTTGGAGTCAGCAGTGGATCAAGTCCCTGCAGGCCACTCACATCCCCAGTCACCTCAACCGCATAGCCACTGTGCTGTCCTGGCAGGTTACAACTCAAGGGAAGTGGAGACTTCATCCTTGTGTAGTCCAGTTAATTTGGGAGAGATTCAGAGAAGCCCAGGTAGACCTGTTTCCTTCTGCCAAGTCGACCCACTACCTGCTGTGGTTCCCTGTCTAAGACTGCATGACTGGCTGAGACATCTATGTTTCCCTCAGTGAGCCTCTTTGCACAGGTTCTATGCAAGGTCAGGGAGGAGCAGCACGAGGTTCTTTTGGTGGCCCCAGTCTGGCCCGACCAGACCTGGTTCTCAGAGCTTATGCTCCTGACAAAGGCTCTCCTCGGTGCATTCTCCTGAGCCAGGACCTTCTTACTCAGGGGCAGGGCATGCTCAGTTACCCCAGACCAGACCTGGGTGCGGTGTGGAGGACTTTGTGGGTCTTTCATCAGCGGTGATTGACACTGTCACTCAGGCTAAAGCCCTCTCTACCAGGCAGCTCTATGCCTTAAAGTGACAACCTTTTGCACCATTGATGTGGCTATTATCAGTCACAGTCATATAGTGCCACCAACTGGCAGCAGGAAGTCTGTCACTTACAACAGACTTACTTATAACAGACTTTGAAATAGTCCTCAATTATTTTTGGAGTGGAATGCATGTAACAAACATTTTTTATTCTCGGAAAAGCACCAAATGGCAATGGCACCATAGTCTGACCAACTTGCATAAATATATACACACACACACACACACATACACACACACACACACACACACACATATATATATATATATATATATACACGGCTAAATTACAGCTGTGAGAAGAAATTTATACAATATAGATGTGACAGTGCAAACAGTTCTATTGTGGAAATACAGTAACAGTTAGATTGTTCCTAAAATATCAACATTATATTGCTAATGTCAGATCTCTCTCTCACTGTCTCATGCCCTTTCTCTATTAATAGGTGCTTTCTCTTTCCCCACTTGCATTCCTCTGCCACTATGTGAGTGTTTACTCTTTCTTTCTTTCTGACATGTAAGGGGCTCGTGTAAGGCTCTCTGTGTGACAGGTGTTATGGAGTCTGTGCTGTTAGTGTGTATTCTCTGAGCTGTCAGGCATTTGGATCCAGTGATGGTTGACTTTGGTGCTTTAAGGACATGTGTTATGCAGCAGATATGTGGTGTTTACAGTGTAACTCTGAAAAACCATAGTCTCTGTTTGTGCTGGAGCATAACAACTGGTAAGACTGGACTATAGCTGGTGTTTGTGTAAGATACCAGCTCCGAGCTGGTACTTAAACAGTAGAGTGACTTTAATTTAAAATGCATGGTATGAAAATAAAACTGATTTTCTCACATGTTGAGAGTCTGTTTGTGAATTAAGGCACCAAATGTGACATTACTTAAATTATCTTTGTCAAGCTACATTTGAATTGTCATCAATGGCTGTGGAAAAAAATCTGTGTTGTTAAAAGGACTGTATGTATACAAGCCTCCTACTATCATTCATTTAAAGCAAATTCATTTATTTATGTTTTTAGTGGAGGTTATGTGTGCTGGTAAGAATGTTGCTCTGTATTTATTAAATGGTCACATTAATGACAGGTATTTTTAAACCATCCAGCTGAGTGAAACAATGTTGCATGCTGGCTAGTTTGTGCTGGTTATAAATATCTTACAAACTAGCACTTAAACATCACTGTATAAAACTGAATAAACCTGTATGGGAGATCTTGTATCTCTCAGAGATGTCCTCAGTTGAGGTTAGATGTCTCTCGTACAGAGAGAGTTACCTTTTAAGTCTCAAGCTGTGGTTTATTTATGATGTCCAGTGTTGTTTTGGAAAGTCTGTACTTCACGTCTTTGCATTTATTGTTCCATAAACACTTCAAATCAGATTAGTTTGACTCTAGACTTTTCTTTAATGTTTTTCATACTTATCTGTGAGCTGTATAGTTTTGTTTGTGTGGTGATAAAAATTGTTGTTGTATCAGGATTTAATGCCTGAGCCATGAGTGTGTATTGTTTTATTGGTGCAGTGTTGTGTCCTGTGTTACATTTCATCAGTGTTGAGCTTGATAAGAACAAAGAACAGGAGCAGGAACAGCTTTTTTGTGCTGGAGGACACAATTTCCTGTGCCAACAGACCAGCAGCACAAAACTTTAGCTACAGCACTCACTGGACATTATTAGTGTTTTGATGCAAACACTGTTGATTATTAGATGATCACTGAATTATTTGGTTGCCAGTAAAATAATTAATATGTAAATGCTTAATAAATACTTAAAATATGTAAATGTATAAATATCAAAGCAGTTCTTCACAAACATTTTTCTGGACTAATTTTTCTGACTTACTCATTTAGCTTGTGAACTGCTATCATGGTATCGCAACTGTAAGTATGGTGTGTGACATACTTTTTGGTTCTGTAACTAACCCTAACACACACACACGCACATATCTGATCTGCTTTGCGGTCTGCTTTTCATTAACATTAACCCTGGAACTCCTGTATGTGTTTCCTGCCGCTCTTCTCATCCATCTCTTCATTTGGAATGTTGAAAATTCACATCATTGACACACCCATGTCATGTGTGTATCCCTGTGTCCTACCATCACATGCTCTCTTACATTCCTGTGATGTTATTCAGTCTTCAGCAGTGACTCCCAGAAAAAAATGTCTTTATATTTTTATTTAAATTTAAACTAGTGTTGAATGTACAGTACCAGTCACATATTTAACATTTTACACATTTTTGAATAATAGTCAGTAAAGTCAATATAACTCTTAGAGACTCACAGCAAAGTTGTATTAAAAAACACAACTGTAAGTATATAGGTCATGCAGTCACCAAAACCAATGGTAAACCAAAAACCTTATGTTGTTTCAGATGTTTGTAACTTGCTTTCTTCTGTGGCACACAAAATATAGTATTTTGAAAAATGTCTGCGTTGTTGTTTTATTTTGTCCATACAATTCTAAATAGAGATGAAAAGGACATACAGTTGTGTAAAAGTAATTCAGAATATACACGTGGTATGCTCCAAAATTCTGAAGTGATATGATGAGTTTATCAGTACAAGACTTACAACAACTTTCAGATGAAGAGGTTTCTATGATTTTTAGTACACCCCCTCACCAAAAAATTATTTCATATACTAAAAATTATTTATTATTTAAATAATTTTAACACCATCAGTTTTTTGATTGATAGTATAGTTCCATTAATATAATGTGAGAATAAAAATCAGCAATAGACAGAGCAGTGGACTGCAGTGTATTTACATTTCTAATGTTCTGTTGAATCTGGAAACAGTTGTGATGTGTTGTAACTGAACACATGGTGTTTTATCTGCTAGTTATCTGGCAGATGTATGTCTAGTGTTTCTGGTAGTAATCTGTGATGTATGTATGTGTTTCTGTTAGGCTGTAGAACACAGCTGATGAATCTGAGAACACATCTCAAGTCCATGTGGGTACCATATGATCAGAGTGCAGGTGAAATTAAGAATATGATTATATCAGCTGCCATTTTTAAATCTGGACTCCTTCACGTTAGTCCAACAGGCTGATGGGACAGCAAGGTGTCCATCAAATACCACCTTTTGCCTGTACACTGTAAATATTAAAGAATTCTCAAAGCACATTTAAAGGTTTCTCAGATGCCACACTGAAGAACCTATAGGAGCCCCTTCATATTTATGAAAAATTTCATTTTTTTTTCTGCATGAAATGTTTTAGAGAACATGAACTGCATAATTAAATTCCTTGAGCACACAAATAAGCTTTTTAAGATTCCTTTAAAAGATGCCCAGAGGTTCTTCAGAGAACCAAATCTGATCAAATTGAAGTATTGTGTTTGAAACCTTTGGACAGTGGTGTGTTTATGGATGTGGCACGTCAACCTTATGCTTCTATATGTGTAATTACTTTATGATGTTCTGTGGTACAGCTTGGTGTCCAATATGTGACGTGTTAAAAACTTAAATGATATTTTAAAAAGTTGTTACTTTTTAGAGTGACTTATGATGGAGGAAAGGGCTTTACTGGAAAAGTGCAAGTCACACACACACACATTGTTACTGAGTTTAACCAAGATTCAAACTGCTAGTTTAAATCTCATTTACAGAGACATGTAGGTGAGGATATATGTAAATAAGTTCATATTTGTTTGTGCCAAACACTTTATAAGGTTTATAAAATGTTTGTGGTCTTAATTAAAATATGACAAGCATAATATGATAATGTGAACAATGGGTAATGGGAATTCTGGGTAAGATCTTTGTTGACAGTAAAATATGGAATTTTTCCTGTTTTGGTATGTCATGTAGAGCATGTGCTGTTTCTTGTAGAAACTGCTTTCCAACATAATTTTGCTGTAACCATCTTGGGCTCTTTGTTTTTGCTTGTGCTATAATGTGCATAACTGCACAAAATTACCACACCACTCCTATGTCTTTCACTGGTTTGTACTTACTTGTACAGTTTTTACTGCTATGCATAACTGCATTATTGTGCATTAATGAGAAAACACAGACATGTAAATCGTTTTTACATTTTAAGAGTAGTATGGTTTCTAAACTGTGTGCTGGCATGTGTGTTTAAATACTAGGCAGGCTCACCAAGTGCAAGAAAGCAATGCGTCACAGCACAGATGGTGGACGAGATACATCTCTAGAGATATTATGCAATACGTGTGAATTTCCCTGTGTTGTTTGTGTGTCTCATTAGTCTTTGTGTCTTGGTCACTGGTACCTTCACCTTGTTTAATTTTCTGCAATTATAATTAAGAATTCGGAACATTTCTCTGTGTGATTTTGGCTGTATGATGTAGCAGAATTGCTGTTTTCTCAGACTGTAGCAAGCTGTGGTATTTTAATGTGATATTTTGGTCCTTAGACACTTTACACAACATGTTAATCTTATTTTTAGGGAATCCCTGAGCTAAACAGCTCAGAATGTGCAAAAACGTATTGTAATTTGGATAATCTTAATTTAACAGTAAGAATGAAAAGCATATGAAAATGAAGTACACTACCAGTCAACTCACTTTTTCTTTGTTCATTTTTTTAAATTTATGAATAATAGTAAACTTATTAAAACTATGAAATAACACAAATGTAACTTTAGGAATTATTCTGTGACTAAAAATTAAAAATAAGGTAAAATAGGATATATTCTAGCATATTCAATATAGTCACCCTTCATCTAGAATTTACAAAAAATTTCTTGACGTTTTCCATCACCCAGTTTCCTGAGGAATCATCCTGAGAAGATTTTAAAAGTAGCATCTGAAGTTTGGAAGGAGTTCCCCTCTATCCTGTGCTCTTATTGGCTGCGTTTTTCTACATTATTTGGTCCAAATCAATTTCAAGAACATTTTTTTAATTGTAGTTTTCTAATAACAAAAATTAAATTGAAATTAATATGTTGGCACAATTATATTTTTATTTTGAAATTTTTAACATTTAATCAAATGTCTTCAGATTAAAAGATTTTTAAGATAAGAAACATTCCAGTCAAGTGTTTCCAAATTTTTGACTGGTAGTGTAGTGGGTGTCAAAGGGGAAGTCAAAATGGTGCCAACATTTTCCCATGCATTCATACAATGCATGTTTCTACATGCTGTAATATTTAGTTGTAACAGCCTAATTTACTATATTTAGTACCATAGTACTATGTAAATCAACGGAATTGGTTAATTACAAAAGGTGTGCTTAGTTTACATTCCAGGTCACATTGAAATGTCTTGATTGCTCAGTCTAAAGTGCAGTAGAGACTGTTGACTGGAAACAGTGTTTGTTGTGAAGACTTCATTAAGGAAGACATGCCTTCAGATAATACTCTAGATAATACCATGGATATGACTAAGATAATACTAAGTAAATATTGGCTCACACACATTGTGTAAAGGTCTTGTGTTACTCAATTTGTTAGGTAAGTATGTGCTGGAATAATAGATTGGGGTCTGTCTGATGGTATACATATTTACAAACCTAACTTGTTGGTTGAATTTGTCGTGGTTTCTAGGGCGGTAGCTTGATTGGCTGATATTATTACTGTACATTATTTACATTACTGTACAAACTAGAGGTAAATTACACTTAACTTTTCTGTGTAGTCAACATAGATGTTTAAATGTAAATCTTGAGTTTTCATGGTTCTGTTTAATCTTATTTTTGTTTATTTTATATTCGTGTTTTGGGGGGTAGAAGCACCCAACGGTCCAGACTTCTCTTGCCAGTCCTCTGTTTCAGAAGGCTGGACAGATAGACAGGATAGTTCCTCTCTTGGACTTCCTGGCAGCGTGGAAGCTTCTGCCCAGTTTGTCCCCATGGTTAAGAACAATAGAGAGTACAGAATTCAATTTGTCTCCTGTCCTCCTCGTTTCGACAGCATTTTACAGACTGTGGTAGTTGGAGAGCAGCATTTAGTGTTGGCCCGGAAACTAGAAACTCTCTTGGCGAAAGGGGCCATAGAACGTGTTCCCCTGCACTTGAGAGATATAGGCTTTTACAGCTGATACTTTATAGTTCCCCGCACCTTCACAAAGTGCGTGGATGCAGCCCTGGCTTCATTGAGACTCCAGGGCATCCGCATTCTGAACTACATAGATGACTGGCTGGTCATGGCCAGCTCTCAAGAGTTAGCTACACAGCATCGAGATGTTGTGTTAGCTCATAGGAGGTGTCTAGGGCTGAGACTCAATCCCAAGAAGAGTGTGCTTTCTCCAGTTCAGAGAACTACTTTTCTGGGGGTAATTTGGGGTTCCACTACGATGCAGGCACAATTGTCTCCTGCACATGTGGAGTCCATCCTTGCCGCTGCGGGCAGCATTCAGCTAGGCTTCCATCTGACAGTCCTCCAAATTCAGAGGCTGTTAGGTCTCATGGCTGCAGCAGCCAGTGTGATTCCTTTGGGTTTGCTGCAAATGAGACCATTTCAGTTCTGGCCAAAAACAAATGGGTTTCATCCCAAAATCCACCCGCTAAGGGTGGAAAGGGTTACACGCCAAGGGCTTCGTACCCTTTCTATGTGGCTCAGACCCCGGTTTCTTACCTTGGGTCCCACTCTAGGAGCATTATGCCGTCGCAGGATTTTTATGACGGATGCCTCTCTCACAGGCTGGGGTGAGGTTCTTGATGGCTGCCCAGTCTGTGGTCAGTGGGAGGACGCTCATCTCTCCTGGCACATAAACTGTCTGGAAATGAGGGCGGTGTTTCTGGCATTGAAACACTTCCTCTTACACCTCAAGGGCCAACATGTCCTAGTCCGTACAGACAACACCACAGTGGTCTCATACCTGAATCACCAAGGAGGGCTGCGTTCGCGCTCCCTGTTCAGGCTGGCACAGCAGATCCTTCTTTGAACAAAGACCAGGTTGCTTCCTCTATCAGAGCGATGTATATCCCAGGGCATGCAAATCTGGGAGCAGATATCCTGTCAAGCAGGGGCTGAGGCCCGGGGAATGGAGGCTGCATCCACAAGTGGTGGAGTCCATTTGGCGGAGATTTGGCACAGCGGAGGTGGATTTGTTCTCCTCCGAGGAGTCGACACACTGTCCCCTCTGGTTCAGCCTCATTCATCCAGCTCCCTTGGGGCTGGATGCCATGGTGCAGATGTGGCCGAGGTTATGTCTGTATGAATTTCCTCCGATAGCCTTGCTCCCGGGAGTCCTAGCCAGGGTCCGTTAGGACAGAGCTCTAGTCTGCTTCTAGTAGCGCCCTTCTGGCTGACCCGGGTCTGGTTCTCAGACATAATGTCTCTTCTGGACGGGACTCCTTGGGAGCTCCCAGTCCGGAGGGACCTCCTATCCTAGGCTTGGGGGTCGATCTTTCACACCCGGCCAGAGATCTGGAAACCGTGGGTATGGCCCCTGAGGGGAGCCAGCTCATAAATTCTGGTCTCTCAACTGAGGTTTTAGAGACCATTCTGAGTTCCAGAGCCCCATCTACTAGGAGACTGTATGCCCTGAAATGGCAGCTCTTTGTGTCGTGGTGTGAGTGACATCATGTTGACCCGGTTCACTGCTCTGTTGGTTCAGTGCTGGAGTTCCTTCAAGAGCAACTCTCTGCAGGGTTGGCTCCCGCCACCCTAAAGGTTTACATGGCCGCCGTGTCTGCTAGCCACGAACCTGTCGATGGAGCCTCTATTGGGAAACACCCTTTGGTGTCTCATTTTTTGTGTGGTGCCAGACACGCGGGTCCCTTCTTGGGACCTTACCATTGTTCTAAGGGGTTTATCTTTGGCTCCATTTGAACCTCTAGAGTCAGCCTTGGATAAGTTTCTGACTCTGAAGGTGGCTCTACTTTTGGCTCTTACATCACTCAAAAGAGTAGGAGATCTACAGGCTCTATCTGTAGATCCTGCCTGCTTGGATTTTGCCCCTGGCTGTGTTAAAGCCATTTTGCACCCTAAACCAGACTATATCCCCAAGGTGCCTGCTGCGGCTGGCCACCCGGTGGTACTTCAAGCCTTCTGTCCTCCATCGTTTGAGTTGCTGGAGCAGGAGAGGCTTCATTTGTTGTGTCCAGTTAGAGCCTTGAGGATTTATGTCCACCGCTCAGGCCAGTGGCATAAAATCTCTCAGCTCTTAGTCTGCTTTGGTGGCCGCAACCGAGGTAATGTGGTCACAAAACAGCGCTTATCTCACTGGATCACAGATGCTATTACCCTGGCCTATGAGGCCTGTGACCTTGTGTCACCTTTGGGCATTAGAGCTCATTCTACCAGGGGTGTAGCATCATCTAAGGATCTATCTAGGGGAGCATCCCTAAGTGATGTTTGTGCTGGTCCTCTCAAAACACATTTATTAAATTTTAGACTTGAACTCAACTCCAGGCGCTCAGATCCTCGTGGGTTGACAAGTGTAAATCTGCTCCTTTGCCCTGTGCCAATGTTTCACAGAATTCGGGGCAGGCTTTCCCTTACTGTGGCATAGTGGGTATTACTTCCCCATAGCGTCAAGCTGAGACAGTGTCGAGTTCCTTTGAAAGGGAACATCTCAGGTTACGTATGTAACCCTGTTCCCTGAGATGGAGAACCAGATGCTGCGTCGCTTCGCCACATCTTGGTCTCGCCTGTACGACCTTTCTTCAGACCTAAGCTGATGACATATTGTGCAGGCGCTTTTTAAAGGCTTTGTGTCACACAATGCTACATCACTTGACCTTGAACTTGCCTATAAATAGGCCTGGTTTTACATAGCGTCAAGCTGACACAGCGTCTCGTTCCCCATCTCAGGGAAAAGGGTTACATACGTAACCTGAGACGTTTTTTCCCTCTCTTTCACAAGTTGGTAAAAACAGACCCACTATTTTGGGGATTTTATGTCCCCTATAATGACCATCACATGTGTAAACAGTACATTTGTGGTATTACTGACTTTTGCAAGATGAAAGACACACACACACACACACACACACACACACATCTTTACACACAAACCTTTCAAAGTATACTTCATGCACGTTTCATGTATGCGCCCAACTGTGGGTGCCACTGCATTGACCTCTCTATCTATAGTCAATCTCCTTGTATGTTTTTGGTTTTCTTATGTTCCTTTTAATTTAGAGATTTTCTTGTTAAATAGTTTTCATTAGCTCCTCCCCGATTGCCTTAGTTACTAATTGTTTTTACCTGTATCTAGTTATAGCCCCCAGTTTTGTTCAGTTTATCATCAGTTGTTTGATTAATGCTTGTGTTTTGCAATGGTGTTTTGTGTTCTCCTGAGTTCCTGAGTTTTGGTAGTTAAAATTGTATTTTGAAATTATTTTCCTGTTTCCTTGTATTTCTCTTAAAAATACCAATTTACATGTCAGAAAAAATCTGTCTGCACACAGAGAGTGTGCACAGACGTCAGAGAACTCTGCTTATGACAAAAATGATTCCATGTGACCTGTTCTTGTGTTAGTGGAATGCAGATGACTGTGTTTTTATGTATTGGCTATTTAATATTTTTTGCTTATTTTGAAAATCAGTTCATATACTAAATTTTATTGGGCAGTATTACACAAACAAAAGTGCTGTTGTGCTAAATATTAATACAGCTGTGATTTGGCCAGAAGTAATCATCACCAGTCTTGGTGTTGTTTGGCTGATCAAATTTGAGTGGAATATATTGTTGTATAAATCTCAGGAAGACGAAATGAAACCTGTATGAGGATTCCACAGATGTTGTAGCATGTAAATATATAATAATTCTTTTGTTCTCTTGTCCTGTCCAGTGTGGAGGGGGATGTTCAATGCAGTGAGTCTGGCCCTGCCTTGGACAGCAGCACAGAATATGGCCACAGCTCTGTGACACAAAGTTCTTCCCTGAGTCCAGAACAGTTTGAGAGCTCTGTGTATGGCCACAGCATCCAGCCAAATTCAAGACCCCAGCGGCCCAAACTACAACACTCTCAGTCAATTCTTCGCAAACAGGCAGAGGAGGAGGCCATCAAACGCTCACACTCTCTCTCTGAAAGTTATGAGCTTTCCACAGATCTTCAGGACAAGAAGGTACAATGTCATGGATCAGAGGTTTACACTAATCTATAGTCCTATTTGCAATTGATCATTCTGTTTCAACATGAACACTTCTAATAAATTGTAATAAACATATGCTCCAATTATTTTGCTATGTAACCATTACTTACTAAATATCTTGGTTCTCAAAGGTGGAAATGCTTGAGCGGAAATATGGAGGCCGTTTCATAACCCGCCATGCTGCTCGCACTATTCAAACAGCTTTTCGGCAATACCAAATGAACAAGAACTTTGAACGCCTCAGGAGTTCCATGTCAGAGAATCGCATGTCACGCAGGATTCTTTTGTCCAACATGAGAATGCAGTTTTCCTTTGAAGGACCTGAGAAAGCACACAGCTCCTTTTTTGAGGGGAGACAAATGTCTCTCATTGAGGATACCAGCCAAGTAGGAGCTATGTTGCAATCTGGAGAGAATATTCCTGCTATTTTGGAAGTTCCGGACTCTCAAATCGACTTAACAGACACAATCACAGAGTTGGAGGACACATTTACAAAGCAGGTAAAACCGTTGGCAGAGTCTGTTGATGATGCATTAAACTGCCATAGTCTGCATGAAAAGATCCAGTCGGAGCAAGTGGTTTGTCAAGAGGACATACAGCAGGAAGATGAACTCATTCGTCCTAATGACCACCACAAGTTAAGAGAGATCTGTGATGTGACGCTCTTTATCGATGAAGAGGAGCTCTCCCCACCTGTTCAGACAGCCTGCTCTGAGCATCCATCCAGCACTGAGCAACACACCCAGTCCATTAACTCCTCTCAAGAGCACTGGATCATGGACATCAAAGACAATAAGGTGGACATGAACACTAGCTGCTGGAGCACTTTTTCTCTCCAATGTCAGGAGCCACAGTTCCATACAAACCACTTATCACTGCTAACCACTGAGCCTCCCAGCAACAGCTCAGCGGATATGAGTGATCGCTCTGAATGCAGTTCAGTCAAGCAACAGAATATTCAGGAACGGACCATAGCAGAACCACAGGCTAGTCCAAAGCACATCTCCCATGGACTACCTCCCAGAGTTTCCTTACTGTCTGAAGATGAGGAGCCACTCAGACACCGACAACTGGAGAGCCATCTAGCCACCAATGGCAGCCGGCAGAGCAAGTCAGAATCAGACTTCTCTGATGGGGATAATGACAGTATCAAAAGCAATTCAAACACTAATGACACAATAAACTCAGAATCCTCATCAAGAGACCAGAGTCTGAACAAACAAACATACCACAAAGACACTAAAAACAGCTGGGACTATTGTGCATTTAGAAATGACATCATTCGCAAGAGACAATACCGCATTGGCCTCAACCTTTTTAATAAGTATGTATTTTAATAAATATAACGCATACATTCACTTAAAAATGTAAATTCTTAACCATATTTCTTTCAGAACACAAGTGTAGAAATAAAAAAGGCCTGTTCACTCTTGTTTATACAACAACAGTAAACAGCGAACAAAGTTTAAAACTTTAAAAGAAAAAGACGCCAAAGTATCATAAAGTAATTGGTTGCAACTTGTGAATATTCTAAACTTTCTGAAGGTATTCTTTATGAGTTGCCATGAAACAAACATAAATGTAGTTTATTTTAAAAAAAAAGTATATTTACAAATGTACTTTTTACTAATTTAAGTTTTTATTTATATATATGTATATTTATATTTGGTGAATATTAAACAGTACAACACTTTAGGAAATTTACCTTTATACTGTCCTGGCACCTTTATATTTTAAGTATACCTTTATGGAATGCTTAGTGTCTCTTTCTTTAAAACAATACTTGATGAATACATGGGAAAGAACACCCACTTTTTACCAAACCTCAGATTTTTTCCTTTTTACAGGGACCTGTAATTTCATAACATTCCTTGTATTTATTTTGGCTGCAACACAGCCAAATCATCTTACAAAATACAAAATATGAATACAAAATATCCATCTCCTAAATTAACCTACATTAAGTCAGGTTAACTTTGCTCAAAATACCCAGATTAAATTTATACAATACAGCTTTGCTTGCAGCCATGTCTGAGGTCAAGAAAAAATATGAAACCCAAAGGATCTTTAAACTGGGTGACTCAATGATATGACTGACCAATGTGCATGACTGATCACAGTCTTATTTCCTGGCCTTTGTTGTTCCTGGTGATGGCTGTGAAATTAGCCACTAATTTTACCACAAATGTTTAATCTACTGTATGTAAACTATTTTTTTTATTTCTAATGATTTCTGGGAATAATGGTGTTGCAGTTTAGTAGTTTCAAATGTTGGCATTGCAAAAAGTGCCAGAAAGCAACTTAAAAATAATGATGGAAACTCTTTGAAATTATCCCCATTAACACAATATAAGCCCTGCAAAAGGGTTCAGACCCTTTATATTCCTAAATGATCAAATTGAAAGTCAAATAAAAAAGACTTTTGTGCATGATGATGTGAGAGCAGATCAAATGAATCAGTTGGCTAGCTGCTGTTATGTCAATTGATGAAAAACAATTTCAAGTGTTCAGTTCTGTCCAATGGGTTTATATATTTTATATATTTATGTACTTTAATAACTCTATTCAGTGGTTATATTGCTACACGCCACACATCAGAAAAAGATCATAGTTTTTTAAATAATGTATTGCATCACCTCTTCTGATTTTATCATCACGTCATGTGGCACAGGTAAAATTTCATGTATTCAGACTGGTAGGAAGTTAACTTGTAGTGATCTCCTTCCAGAAAGCCAGAGAAGGGCATACAGTACCTAACAGAGAGAGGCTTCATTCCTGACACACCTGTGGCTGTGGCCCATTTTCTGCTGCAGAGGAAGGGCTTGAGTCGACAGATGATTGGGGAATTTCTTGGGAACCGGCAAAAACAATTCAACAGAGATGTCTTAGAGTGAGTATTTTTGCCTTTTTGTTTTTTTCACCTGACCTGTCTTTAAAGCATTTCTGAAGTTTTTCTTAGAATTTCTTTTTTTTGGTTTTCCTTCCTTTCTTTCTTAGAAATAGATACAAATGAGACAGTTGTTGAAAATGTATATTGTTTAAGTTTTTACTGAAATCTCCAATAAAATGTTCTTTTGATGGCAGACTTAGTTTGAGACATTGTTGAGATCCCTTCTCAACAAAAAAGATAAAAACCTTAATAAATCTTGTTGCGTGATTGATTTAAATACTTTCCTCTGATAAATTTTGTGTCTAAAACTCCTACAAATGCATATGCAATAAGGTCAGTCACAAAAATAACAATATCCAAGCCTTTTCAGTGCTAATTTTACACGGTGCTTAAATTCTGATAGCCAACACAGTTTCGCGCTGACACAATCTGTTAGTAGTCTGGCCCCAAAACCCTGTACCTCCAGCAACAATTTAACTCATACAGATTATTTCACATAAATAAGACATGAGTCTTGTAACCTGTTTGTGGAAAGTGTTCTTTCATTAGACAAGCTGTGAAGCTCTAGTGAAGTGTTTCCTGTGTGTCTGTGTGTCTGTGTGTCTGTAGCTGTGTGGTAGATGAACTGGATTTCTCAGGGATGGAGCTGGATGAAGCTCTGCGCAAATTTCAAGCTCAAATCCGGGTTCAGGGGGAGGCACAAAAGGTGGAGCGGCTAATTGAGGCTTTTAGGTGCTGTCTCATTGCAGGACAGACATCTGCTACACTTACAACACCTCTTACACTACAACTGCAGATGAATGTTTATGTTTGTATTTTAATGGCTGCTGTAGCAACACAAACTTGATGGGTTAAATCCCCAGGGAATGCACTTACTCATAAAATACATGGTTTAAATGCACTGCAAATCACTTTCAAATGGTTGCCATTAATGTAAAATGTAAAATATGTACAATGAATAAATGCATCTAGAGATATATAGAACCATACCAGGGTGGAAGTTGTAAAAGTAATACAATTTAATGATAGCAAATAAGAAGAAATATACAAAACTGCTGAAATAAATACGTATGTAACCCAGTTCCCTGAGACAGGGAATAAGACACTGCATCAGGCTTGACACTATGGGTAACGCACTTCAGGTGAACCAGAGTCTAAACACATATAAAATAAGGCCTATTTAAAGGTAGGGCAATGTCATGTGATGTAGCATTGCGCTACAAAGCCTTTAAAAGATGCCTGAAAAATACATCATCAAATTCTAAGTCTGAAGGAAGGCCGGGCAGGCAAAACCAAAGTGTGGCAAAGCAATGAAGAGTCTCGTTCCCTGTGACGGATCACATACATAACCCGAGATTCCCTTTCGAGGGAACTCAATGCTGTGTCAGGCTTGATGCTATGGGGAATGTTAATGCCCTCTACGCCACAATGAGGAAAGGCCTGCCACAGATGCTGTGAAACATTGGCACAGCGAATATCAGGAGCAGAAATACACTTGTCAACCCAGGAGGACCTGAGCACCTGGAGTTGAATTTAAGTCTAAACTATAAAATCTAAAAAATGTGTGCAGAGGGGACCAGTCTGCTGCAGCACAAACATCCCTAGAGATGCCCCCTAGACCTAGAGCTTTAGATGATGTTATGCTTTTGGTAGAATGGGCTCTAATGCCCAGAGGAGACACCAAGTGACAGGCCTCAAAAGCCAGGGCAATAGCATCTGTGATCCAGTGAGATAAGCACTGTTTTGTGACCGAATCTGTTGCAGCCACCAAAACAGACTAAGAGCTGGGAGGTCTTATGCCACTGGCTTGAGCAATAGACATAGATCCTCAAAGCTCCAATTGAACATAATAAGTTAAGCCTTTCTTGCTCCGGTGACTCATACAGCGGAGGACAGAAGCCCTGAAGCACCACCAGGTGACCAGCAGTAGCAGGCACATTGGGGATATAGTCTGGTCTAGGTTACACAATGGCTATAACAAAGCCAGGGCCAAAATCCAAACAGGCAGGGTCTAGAGCTAATAGTAGAGCCCCCTCAAGAGTCAGAAACTTATCTAAGGCTAACTCTAGGGGCTCAAAAATAGCTGAAGATCCGCTTATAGCTAAAGACCCCTTAAAACTATAGTAAGGTCCCTAGAGGGGACCTGCGTGTGACATCTGGCACCACATTGAAAACACGAAACCATGAAAGGACTCATGGGAGCAAGGCTATCAGGGGACAGGCATACAGACGTAGGCTCGGCCATGTCTGTACCATAGCATCTAGCCCCAATGAAGCTGGATGAGTGAGGCTGAAACAGAGGGGACAGTGTTTTGACTGCTCAGAGGTAAACAGATCCTGCTCAGCCATACCACCACTTGTAGATGGAGCCTCAATTCCCCAGGCCCCAATTCCCCTATCCTGCCTCAGCAGGATATCTGCTCCCAGATTTGCATGCCCTGTGATGTACATTGCACTGATGGAGAGAAGCCTGGTCTCTGCTCAAAGAAGGTTCTACCACGCCGCCTGAACAGTGGATGTAAACACAGCCCTCCCTGTTGATTTATGTATGAAACCACTGTGTTGCCCGTACAGGCTAGAATGTTTTGGCCATTGAGATGTGGAAGTGCTGCAGTGGCAGAAACACTGCCCTCATTTCCATGCCCTCCCACCGACTACTGACTGGGCGGCCACCGAGAACCACATCCCAGGCCATGAGAGAAGCGTCCCTCGTGAGAATTCTGTTACAGTATTGTACTCCATGAGTGGGACCCAAGGTAAGAAACTGGGGTCTGGTCGACATAGAAAGGGTATGACGTCTCAAGCTCTTTAGCCAACACTAGGTGCTGTTCTCTTAATACTATAGTCTGCATGAAGTGAAGAGGATGGGAGGCAAACTGTACCCTATGAATCCTGTACCCTCTGTCTGCTGTACTCAACAACTATGGGAAAAACTGGGTAGAAGTTTCCACACTGCCAGAAAATCCAAGAGAGGGATCATCCTCTCTACCTGTCCAAAAGGCAGAGCCTGTCTTTCATCAAATCAAGCTGCAAACCCCACAAGTGCAGCCTCTGCTCCGCCTTAGCAGAAGCGAGACCTGACCCACGAGGTGCAGCTGCCTGGCTCCCATCTGAATTAAAGAGAGCAAGGTGGGAGTGAAGTGTCTTCAATGAAAGTAATTGCAGTCAGCTCCCAAACAAAATACACACATATTGTATCACCTGCTGTGATGTAGCATGGGCAGGGTGGGACACACTTCTTAAAACTAACGAAAATCTTATTTTTTTCCCTCACACTCAGACCTGACTAACATGCAAACAAACAGGCTTCCTGAGGACAAGAAGCTGATGTATTTTACAAGAGTTATTTACAAACTTGGCGGTGTAGCGCACACTGCTATGTAACATGACTATGACCTGCCTATAAATAGGCCTGATTGTATACGTTCAGACATGGTGCGCCTAAAGTGCATTCCTCATAGCATCAAGCCTGACACAGCGTCATGTTCCCTCGAAAGGGAATTTATTTTATACAACATCTCCCCAAAATTCACAAAAGATTACTAATTACAGTTGTTTCTTTAAATATGACTGGCTGTAGTTTTTCAAACACTTCTTTTTATCGGGCATACATAATACTGTCAGATAATGCTGATTATCAAAATGGTCAAACAATACACCAACACACTGGTCTACCAGTAGTTATGGCCAATTTCGCCATTAAAAAGTTATTATAACCATTATGAAGTTATGTTTGTTTTTATCACCCTGGATTCATCGGCATTAGATTAATCTGCTGTGTGTTTGTTCTGATGCAGCCAGCGCTACTGTATCTGTAATTCTGACATTGTGCATCAGTTCCGGAACCCTGACACCATTTTCATTCTGGCATTCGCCATTATCCTCCTCAACACAGACATGTACAGCCCCAACGTCAAGTTGGAGCGCAAGATGAAGCTGGAGGACTTCATTAAAAACCTACGAGGTTTTCACTGAACATTTAATTTCTTCTTGTTCTTAAATGAGCTGCAGTTCAGTCAGGAATGTGTATATGGACAGTGCTCAGTTGATGTTGTCTTTAGTTGTGGTTTGTGATTGCAGACAAATAAACTTAGTGTAATAGTAACTATTATAAAGAATTATATATTGTTAAAAAAACAACCAGTCTAAAAAAACAGCCAGTCTTTTGTGTGTGTTTGTGTGTGTGTGTGTGTGTGTGTGTGTGTGTGTGCGCGCGTTTGTTAAAGGGGTTGATGATGGAGAGGACATACCTCGTGAGATGCTGATTGGGATTTATGAACGGATCCAGCAGAAAGAGCTTAAGACCAGTGAAGACCACGTGTCTCAGGTGCAGAAGGTGGAGAAACTCATTGTGGGCAAGAAACCAGTAAGTTCAGCTTGGTCACACTCCACATTTCCCATAAAGCTGTTCTCTGTGATCTGTAATGGATTTTTCTTTTACATTTGCACTTTTTATTTTTGCCTGACTCTTTAGGTTGTCAGTATTTCCAAAATTTCCACAAATTCAGAAACAACAGCTGTTAATTTATAATTAAAGAAGCATTAAACATTCATTAATCTCAACTCACATTACAGATTGGATCACTTCACCATGGCCTTGGATGTGTAAGTTTGACTTCGTAATATTTCAGTGCAGTTTTAGATAAGATTATATACAATAGCCTGGTAAAGTATATTTCTAAAGCGTGTCATTAAACTAAACTATATTAAAAAATAAAATATGAAAGCAAGTGCGAAGTACAAACACAAGTTTCAAAACAAAACAAGTTTCTTAAATATAAAATGATAAACCAAAACAGTGTTGAAAATGACCCTTTGTTGTTATGACACTTTGTTGTTGTCAGATGTTAATGAAACATGATCATAGTGTGATGATCTTCCAGAGATTTTCTCCTCTGAGAACTAGATGGGAAAGTGGCTTGACACCAGTTGCTAAAAAGTCACTGCAAATATGGCTCAGAGAAGTAAAATTAGTTGTGAAAAAAAGCTCCAACAGCATTTTTATTTACAGACACTTGCTTTGATATCAATTAATCTAATGCATCTAATGCAAAAACATTCAGACATGTTTGAGTTTGTGAGGTTTAATGTTTAATGTTTGGGAGGGCAATAAACAATTAAGACATATAACTGGAAGCATTTTGTGTCACAATGAAGCTTTTTGATGTGTTTCATTAGCTGTAGCAATCAGCAGTTTGAAAGCTTGTGTGCACGTGTGTGTGCGTGTGTGTGTGTGCATGTGTGTAGGTGCTGTCTCAGCCTCATCGTCGGTTAGTGTGTTACTGCAGACTCTTTGAAGTCCCAGATCCAAACAGGCTCCAAAAACTCGGGCAACACCAGCGGGAAATCTTTCTGTTCAATGATCTCCTGGTGGTAAGAGACCTCAAAGACACAAATAACAAGCCAATTGATTAATTGACATTGATTTGATCAATTGACATTGATTTGAAGTGATATTACTACATTATATGATATATTATAATATTACCACTAAAGCTGATAAGAATGCTCTTTTGAAACCTTTTTTAATGTATATGTATAAACATATACATTAAAAGTAGTATATGAAAAAATTAAAAAAAAAAAATAAAATGTGTTTGTGTGGCCACTTAATGATCAGCGTATCCTGTCTGTTTTGTGATAGGTTACCAAGATCTTCCAGAAGAAGAAAAACTCAGTCACCTACAGTTTCAGACAGTCTTTTTCTCTGTATGGGATGCAAGTGATGCTCTTTGAGAACCAGTGTAAGAAATGAGTCAGAAAAATGAAGAAACACAATATGAATAGCTTTCTTTTTGTCAAATGTCAAATATCTTTTTAAGAGCAGTGCAGGAAACACTGTACAAATGCCGCTTGAAAAAATAAAATTAATTTATATGAAGGAATTTAATTACATTTTAATTTATGAATTAGTAAATTAATCATTGATTACATTTATGTCATGAAGTGGCACTGCTAGTCATTCACTTACACTAATGCTGTATGCAAACCATGTCAATAGACTTGTTGGGAGGCTTGTTCTGGTTATCTTTGTAATGGTTATGAACAACATTACTGCTAGATATCGCTTCACTGCAGGCTATTTGTGTCTGCTGATTTTTCCAGGCAACTTTTTAAAATATAATCCCTGTATATAATTGAAAATATATCATATAAAATGATATATGATATATGAAAATTGCTCATTGCAATGATTTATTTTGCTGTTTGTGAAAGAAAACATTAGTTCCTTTTCTGTCTGTCACTCAACGCTGTGTCAGTGACGACACTAGGGCTTCGCTATTGGGAGCCCACGCACCTCCAATCTTTTATATAAAAGGCCAATGAAAATTGCAGAGTGGAATTTGCATGCTAGTCGCCACCCTGGATATCCAGGTATATAAACGGGTTGGAGTACGACACTCACTCAGATTTTGTTCTTCTGTGTCGCGAATGTGGCTGTCCCGA
Organism: Chromobotia macracanthus; assembly: GCA_036877525.1. Classification (NCBI taxonomy): domain Eukaryota; kingdom Metazoa; phylum Chordata; class Actinopteri; order Cypriniformes; family Botiidae; genus Chromobotia; species Chromobotia macracanthus. The sequence goes on from JAZGTH010000011.1 coordinate 12,487,182, forward strand.
CATGTATTTACATACGGAAGAAAAATTGAGCTTTTTCTCTCATTCCTGCTGTGTACAATGGTGCGATCAGCAGTGGTTTTCCTCATCCTGTGCGATATGGGGTATACGTTGGGAAATAATCTGCCGGGTCCATCCCCACGGACCTCCAAGCCCCGTTACACTCGTTTCAGCTGGTAGAGTTTACGGGTGCGGCAGCGGCGCTGGTCACAGCATCCGAGGGTGTGCTGCTCCTCTCTGAGGACGACTCTCCTGAGGCTCTGCTCTCTCAGGGTGGGGTCCAGGAAGAGGCGGAGGTGGAGCTAGTGGCGGTGCTATCTTGGGTGGCAGCGAGCATTGGATTGGAGTGGAAGCCTCCATCCCCCCCCTCCCAAGCACTCACGGCTTGATGATTGGTATCTGGGGTCGGGATGCGGTTCTAAGCTACGCCTCGGTGCCTTTCTTCCCTGAGGTGCATGATGACCAAGTCGAAAGGCGAGCCCGGCGCCTCGGTGTACACCAGATGGTTATCACCCTGCAGTGTCGCCGAACCTTCAGCCCGTGGTCTTGCCTGTCCCTATGGCCAGGTGTCCAGACGTGTGGTTGTTACAACCGATGCGTTGAACGCAGTCTGGGGCTCTGTGTGCAACGAGCATGCAGTGTTGGGACATAAATTGCCTGGAGCTGGTCCGTACGGACAACACAGCGATGGTGGCCTATATTAACCACCAGGGGGATGTGTGGTCACATCGCATGTCACAGCTCTTGTCCATGCTGTTTCCAGTGGATGCACTGCACATTTATCTGGAATGCACGGAGAGCGTTTTTTAGCAGACAATTTGGCAGAGGAGTTGTCTACTAGGCCTGATAATTGTGTGCATGGCCCTCTTTGTAGGTAAGCCCATATACCAGTGCTAGGTATAGTGCTCCATATTCCCCATGCCTGGGTAATGTATAGTCCGCGGGTTAGGTTTCAAGTCAAGATGCCCTCTCTTTAGATAGGGGCTTTCTCAGTAGTTTCCTATATGTGTACTACCTGTCCGGTATGTCCATATATTGTATTTACCACATTGCACCTATTATTATAGAATGTGGTCTGCATAGTGTTCCCCCATCAGCAGAATGTCACGCTGTCCCAGACAAGCAGTCGGTGCTTTACACAGAGACCTGATCTCACAATCAAGTCTGACTGGGGTTACATAAAAAACAGAAAGAACTGAGACAGACTAAATCCAGAAGAACTGTGCCTAAAGACGCCTAAAGAAACCTACCTGTAAAGCTACTTTACTATGAAAGGTTTTAAGCATGTGTGTAAAAATGCTGTAAAGTGAGAATTCTTTTAAAGATCATGTCATAGGTAGATTTTATTTATCAATTAACTTGTATTAACTTAATCAAATCAATTTGTTTTTGTCCTATTTACACTTGTGCATAGTTTCTCAGGAAGCTTTGCAGGCAGGTTTCTCATAAAAAAGTAAAATCTGAATAAAACCTGAGTATAAATAAAATCAAATTTGAGGATGTTGCATGGCTTCCCCAAGATACGGTCAAGCTTAGACTGCTATGGGTGGTTATTTGGTCATTTACTATCAATACAACGACATTCTTTGTGTAGCAAACATTTTTCTCAGGTGAGCTACAAGAATTGGAAAATTCTTTTTCTTCACTGCCCCAACCACTGCCACAGCCGTCAAAGCCCACAAACGTCAAAGCGTTCGAGAGGCAAACATGAACTGAAGCGAGATGGGGGGGGTGCTTGGTTTCATGACCCTTTAAACACACCAACTGTCATCACCAAGTTTCTATTGAAAATATATCAGGCCATGTCGCTTTGTTGCTGTGAGTCACTAGCAGTGTCAATAAGGCTTAATAAATGCATAATAATATATATTTTTACTTAATATTAATTTGTTTTAATTAAAATAATGTGTTCTCCTTTTGTCAGTGTATCCAAATGGTATCCAGCTCACTTCAGCCATTCCAGGTGCAGACATCAAAGTCCTGATCAATTTCAACGCTCCCAACACTCAGGACCGCAAGAAATTCACCAGCGACCTGCGCGAATCCATTACTGAGGTCCAGGAAATGGAAAAACACCGGATAGAGTGTAAATAGCCTTTTACTCTTCCTCACCTACACTGCCTATCTTTATGAGTTGCTTATCTCAGTCTAACATACAAACATTACTGTGCATCAGTAATTGTTAAGTCAGACTCAACAAGTGATTGGGATTGATTAGTCATTTTCATGAACATACAACTGCAGACAGAATCAGATTGTTTACTCTCTGTATGTTACTCTCTGTACCTGTTACCTGAGGTAACCTCAGACCCTGGAACAAAACTAAGAATGTATATTTAGAGGCAATTTAATTGATAACCACATAACTGTAGTAAATATTAATATTTTTTGTGTTTTTAAGTTTTTTTCTTTTAAGGTTATTTCATCTTACTAGCAAAAAACTGCTAATACCCAGTGAAGCCACAAGAAAAAGCCTCATGCCATCTGTATGTCAATTTGCAGTTTTGCTGTGGCAGCACACTTTTCAAGGCAGTCGTGGCCTAATGGTTAGAGCCGGACTTGTAACCCAGGCTGCAGGTTTGATTCCTATTGCTGGCATGAAAAGACTGAGGTGCCCTTTAGTAAAGCTTTTCCCCCCAAGTTGCTTCCTGGGCACTGCAGTGATAGCTGCCCATTACTCTGGGTGTGCGTTCAAGACAATGTGTATGTGTGTTTGTTCACTACTCACTGATATGGGTTAAATTCAAAGGTCTCACTTCAAGTATGGGTTACCATATCTTGACAAACACATCACTTTCATTTCACTACATTTTCACTTCACATAAGTCTGAGTTCGGTTGACTCATAAAAAAGTAGTGAAGTGGCTTTGGTAACTTTTTATAACCAAGCAGTGTATCAACAGAACCTTTTGTTCAACAAAAATGTTCTGCTTACATTAAAGGTCTTTATGAAACCATATAGCCTGACAGCGCAAAAGTTTGGTGAATGGCTACCAGCTTAAAGCCAGCAGCCGTTTATTCTGTCCATTTGTAAATGTATGCCTTATGCAATTTATGTTTGCTGAAGTTGTGTTTTGAATGTGTTTAGCTGAACTGGAGAAGCAAAAGGGGGTGGTGAGACCCAGTATGTCTCAGAGCATGTCTGGCTTGAAGAAAGAGGCAGGAAATGGGACCATGAGCCGCACTAGTCTGGATGACACGTATGCCATGGGGGAAGGGTTAAAACGGAGCACACTCAGTAGCTCTCTGCGTGACCTCTCTGAAGCAGGTAAGTTCAGTGCATGCAAGTTTCAGGTGCTGATCAGGCTTTGAGTCCATTAAAAGGAGTTTTGAAATGTGAATCTGTTTCTTTTTGCTTGATTCCCTATGGCAAATGATATTCTTGATGATTTATTGGTGAAATTAGATGACTGCATTGGGTTATATAGTGCTAGCATACAGATTCAAAGTTTGATGCCCTTCTGTGATTTACACCCCCAAACGCATTGTTTGTCTTCTGAAATATTTACAGCTTCCATTTCCCTACATTAGTTTTAAAACTACTTAAGGACAGGGTAGGTGATCTTTTCCAGAAACATTTTTTATGCTGTCAACATAAACTCTTAGACTGTGCTCAGAGATACCAAAGTCAGAAATCCCCTAATAAACTCCCAAGTATGATCAGAGTAAAACAGCAAATTCATTGCAACTTAATTTTCATAAGGTGCATCCTGAGATGCTTGTAAACAGTGTTGAAGGAATTGTCACACAAGAGGCCCTTGTCTATATGTGGAGCTCAATCGCCCTAGTTTTAGTCTTGGTCTATATCTGTTGGGATATAGCTGTCTTTAGAAAGGTAACATTGAACAGTAACAGGATTGTAAATGTTATAGATCAGTTGGATAATATTAGCCTCATTTTATAAATCAAGACACTGAAAGGTGTTTATTACAAATAAAATGTCATGCTGACAAATAAATACCTATAGCCTCCCGCAATAAATTTAAATCTCTGACCCTGGCCTTTAGGACAGTCACCAGAACTTCACCCCCTACCCCAACTGACTTATTCAGATGTTGTTACAGATGCTCTGTAAACGAATGCTGTGAGATTGCAGACTGTGAAAACACACCTGTTTCACCTGACTAATCCCTAATGCTCTGCTTAATACTCTTTTTAAAAAAAAAAAGTACTCTTTCTACTGTTCATCCTGTCTCTAGCATTAGAATACAATTCCCACTTGTAAATGTAGCTTTGTAGTCTTGGCTCGTTGGTTCTTAGGGCATGTTGTTTAATGCATGTTGTTTAATGAGACTGAGCTGCTCTCAGTCTCATTTAACGTCGGCATCCTCACCTAAACATCCCATGTATTTTGTCAGCCATCAGGCTAACATAAAATGAATATAAAATCACCAGACCCAAATTAAAACTAGTCATTACTATAATTCAATACTTAAATCATAACAGCACTGATTACGATGCTGCAAACCTATAAAACTTTATATCAGAATACTGACTGCGACGCTGTAAATCTGTAAACCCTTACACCAAAGTACTGATTGCAGCTGTAACGCGTCAGAGGAGAAATGACCCTCCCGGTGAGCCTGGGTTCTCCCAAGGTTTTTTTCTCCACATTCATCATTGGAGTTTGGGTTCCTTGCCACTGCTGCCGTGTTGGAGTGCTCACTGGGAGTCTGCGGATAATAGATATTTGATACTCCATAGTAAATATCTGACTTGATACTTAATTATTGATAATTGATTGATAATTGACATACCATTGTTACTTTATCATTGTATATATTTCCTTTTTTTTCCTTTTTCCTCCCTGTAAAGGGGCTTTGAGACAATGCCACATTGTAAAAGCGCTATACAAATAATTGAATTGAAATAATGCTCTCTCTCTCTTTGAAAGCTGCTTTGGATAAAAGCGTCTGCTAAGTGAATAAAAGTAAATGTTAATGTAAAACATGGTATCGGTACTGTAATGTGGAGACAGAGACGGTAGGACCCATTTGCAGTTGTTTATTAGAGTAGTTGGGGCAGGGGGTCGGCAACAGTAAACAGGTATATCAGGGATTAGGCTAATCAGCAACGATAAACAATTCAAAGTCAGGGCAGGCCGCAAACAAAGAAACGATAAACAATCCAAATCGGGACAGGCAGCAAACAAACAGAGAAACGATAAGCAGTCCAGGTATTAACGGGTGATCCAATCAATGGAAACCGCTCAGAAATGTCAGCCGGGGCAAAACAAGACTTCGCAGTGAGTTCACAGGCTGGGGTTTATATACACAAGAGTTAATTGATAACAGGTGAACAGGAAGTAATCAGCCCCAGGAATGTGGCCCTATGGGAAATGTAGTCCAAACATGACTTTGTACTCAGGTGACGGCTCCGTCTGGTGGTTCGGGGAAGGCGGTACGGGAGCCTCCACCCTAACAGGTACTGACATTTTAAGTCTGACAAACATCAGATACATTTACCTAAAGGTAATAAGGTTATATTGACCAAATTCTTTATTCACCATTGGACTGAGGGCTTAGGTGCACAGTGAGAAATGCTTCCAGCTCAAGTACGGTTGAGTACAGTACCACTGCAAATCATTCCTGCCCGGATTTCTCTGCACAGTTGGTTAACCTTTCTTGGTTGCAATGAGAACTGCTCAGCTTGATAGTTGGTAAAAATGCTAGTAAATTTATAGAATAATACATTATATATATAATACAGGGTTGACAATAGATTTTAAAACAAACATTGTTAACTTGAATCCAACTATTAAATTAGGATAAAACCTTAAACAAAGTGACACAAATGGCATGTATTTTGCAGAATAACTGTTTAGGGTTAGACTAAAGTAATTAACGTATAAGTTTCATTTGAATGATGCTTTAATGAAAGTGTTCAGTAGGATGTACTGAACGTGAGCTCTGTCCCTTCACATCTCAGCTGCATGCCAATGCAATTCAATTCAATTTTATTTATATAGTGCTTTTTACAATATTACATTGCTTTAAAGCAGCTTTACATATAATAAAAAAAGAATTATAATAAAGAACAGAACAAATGGTCATCCTTACATGTTCAACAAAGAATACATGGTATTATTGCAAATAATTTGTGAGATAATTTGTGACTAATTAGGCATACTAGGTAAAAAGGGGTGACTGAACCGATAAACCTACAAAATCATTAAGCAAGATATGCCGTTCCAGCTAACATAGAGATGCCATTTAAAAAGGTAACATTTTATGGGACAGGGTATAAGGGATTTGCAATAGTACCATGAAATCCACACAACACAAAGTAAAATGCATACAAACATACAATAGAAATACCTGAAAATGACACAATGAAAGAGAATGGGAGACAATTTGAGACAAAGGAGTAGCAAAATAGAACAGTCTTTTGGACTATAATTATATAGCTAGAAGCAATATTAATAACTTTTTACAAAACTTAGATGTCAGCAGTAAGCAAGCAAGATGTCTCCCAGTAAGCAAGTCAACAAGGCGACAGTGGCAAGGAACCAAAACTCCATGGTGTATAGCTGGAGAAAAACCTTGGGAGAAACCAGGCTCAACAGGGAAGGCCAGTTCTCCTCTGGCACGTTAAAGCTGCAATTTGCAACTTTCTTGGATACTGACAAAGAGTATATAATTTCAGAGAGTTTGGATACTGACAGTAAAGATCATAATGATTTATAGATATTTATTGCTAAGAAACTGTCAGGTCTAATTACATCTGACAATATGTTGGGCACTGAGAAATGTTACCAACAGAAAAAGTGTAACATTACAAGCTTAATGTTAAAAACAGAAGCATAATGTTACTAAGTGCAGCTATAACAGCACAATGCTGTGACTATGCAGAGAACAAAGTATTGAAACTAACTATGCTGGAGGTAGGTGTTTAATGATAAGTTTACTAAAGAAGTTAATCAAATCCTGATGATCTGTCTCAGGGGTCGTACCATCCTGTCCCCCATCATCTGGTCTCGAAGTTTGGATCCAGCTGACTACAGGACCTTGGAGAAATGAAAGACAGACAGATTTAGTGTGGAGCTAGTACATCTGTACCTATGGGAGATGTCCCCAGTTCCGGTTTACCTAATTAATGCAGCCTAATAATCCCTTAAAGGATTTGAGTAATAAATCCGTAGGACTATGTCTAGGCTAGATTAAAGAGGTGGGTCTTTAATCTAGATTTAAACTGACATAATGTATCTGCCTCCCGTACTCTGAAGACAAATACGAAAAGGATCTACCACCAGCGCTTGATGTTGAAATTCTGGGTATTATCAAATGGACAGAATTTTCACTTCGCAATGAATGCGAAGGACTGTAATAAATGAGGAGCTTGCTTAGGTATTGAGGCGCTAGACCATTCAAAGCCTTGTAGGTAATCAGCAAAATTTTGTACGTAAGTTTATACGATGCTTGATAGGCAGCCAGTGCAGTGTGGACAAAACTGGGCTAATATGGTCATGCTTATGCGTTCTTGTGAGAACTCTGGCTGCTGTATTCTGAACCAGCTGGAGTTTTTGTATTAATCCTGCAGGGCAGCCACCAAGTAGGGCATTGCAATAATCAAGCCTTGATGTCATGAATGCATGAATTAATTTTTCTGTGTCTGACTTGGACAGCATTTATTGTAGTTTTGATATATTTTTGAGATGTAAAAACGCAGTTTTACAAATATTGGAAATGTGGTTTTCAAAGGACAAATTGCTATCATAAATGACACCCAGTTTCTTGGCTAATGAAGCAGGCTGTATAGAGCATCCAGAATAACAGAATAAATCTATTCTCCACCATTCCCTGTGTAAGGGATACTAACCAATTAATTGTACCATTAATTTCAATTTAATTTTTGTTATTTAATATTAAACTACAATTAAAAAAAAATTTTTTTGAAATAGATGATTTGGACCAAATACTGAAGGAAAAAAGCAGCCAATTAGAGCGCAGGATAGAGGGGAACTCCTTCAAGACTCTTAAAAATCTTCTCAGGATGATTCCTCAAGAAACTGGGTAATGGAAAATGTCAATAATTTTTGTAAATTCCAGACGAAGTGTGACTATATTGAATATGCTAGAATATATCCTATTTTACCTTATTTTTAATTTTATTTAGTCACAGCATAATTCCTAAAGTTACATTTGTGCTATTTCATAGTTTTGTAAGTTTAGTACTATTCATAAAGTTAAAAAAAATGGACAAAGAAGTAAGTGTTTCCAAACTTTTGACTGGTAGTGTGTATTCATAAATATAAATATATATATATATATATATAAATATATATATAAAAATATTAATAATTGATTGGGATCAGTGAATGATTTGGGGAATCAATGTAATACATTGATTTAACACTCTTATGGAACATGTAGCAAAGATCAGCAGAATTAGGGACTCCAGATTATAAGCATGAACCAGCATCATTTTGTTCATGGAAACAGTTAATTTAGCTCAAAGGAAAATACATATAATTATCATTAAATATACATATTTGTAGTACCTGATCAGCAGGAATGATTACAATAATCAGCTTTTGCATTCGTCCAGCGAGTGCATACACAGTCTTATTGAATCTAAGAAACATTATTTGTCTGGCCTTGAAAACAATGCTTCTCTGCTTTAACAGGACTTTAGAGCATGTAGAAAGATCGAACACAGTTTAAGTTACCTTATTGTTGAGCATTAAATGCAGCAACATTCAAGGGTGAATACATATGGGTGCTTATTAAACTAAACTACAGGGGAAACATGTAACATACACACATAAACATACACACATTAAACACATGTACGGAGAGCAAGGAGAGAGAGAGCCCATACAAGTTAAGCCCGTACAAGTTAGGTCAGCTAAGCATTTTGAATGAACCACCAGTAGAATCACCTTAATAAAGGGGCACAACTTAGCACAGCTATTCTGTGTGTATAGAAAATGGATATTTGCATTGAGCTCTAGTGCAGAGCGCGAATCCAAATGCGCATGGAGAGAGAGTCCTGAGTGGTTCAAACATGTTGGAGTTCGTTGAGTTCCGGAGATCAATTTAGCTGAAGTCCAGAGCCTGTCTCAAAGGAATTGAGCCAGAGGCTGGAATCCCCGCCCACCCCTCCCCTTGTGCCAGGGCCGAAGATCCTTGATTGAAGAGTGGGAGAGACCAAGGGCAAGAAGGCGAAGACAAAGGCTAAGGTGTTGGCGGTCATTTTTTAAATTCATCCTAACGCAAGAATACAAACAGAACATCACTCCAAACTTGCATAACTATCTACAGAGTTACAGTTAAGATGCACAGTTTTGTAGCCAGCATACAATAGGAATATATACAAATATCTACAGTTTAGGACAGTTTAGTTGTTAAAGAGAGTGGTCTTGGGCCATGTGGTGTTACTGGAATGTTACTGTCCTGTTGGTGTCAGAGGTGCTGATAGCCATCTGGAGGAGAAGTTTGCCTCCAGACCCTCTGGAGCCTAGGGTCTTTCACCTCCACAGTAGGTTTGTAAGTTTTAAGTAAAAAGGGGTATTTTATGATCCATACATGATCCAAATATTAGGCCATGCCAGACACTACACATTCCACTAACAACTTATAAAATGATATATAACATTAATTATACAATGTTACATATTACATGTACACCACCATTTGACAGTCATTTTACTTGCTCAACCCATATTTTGCACATACTGTACATTGTTCATGCTACTTGCATTACTCACTCCTGCTCTTACGTGTGTATATAAATCACTATATTCCTGAATTTCTGGTTAGATGCTAACTGCATTTCATTAGCTCACTACTTGTACTCAGCATAATGACAACAAAGTTTAATCTAATCTAATTTACAGAAACGTTTTTGATAACTTTGAGTACTTGAGTATTTTAGCCCTGAGAATGCTCCCTGTTAGCTGGCTTGCTGTTTGTTTCCTAGAACAGAGGTATCACAGGTGTAAAGTACATCTCTATGCTGCTGCATGTCTCGGGCAGGCAAGTGAGGGTGCCGCACCTGTGCAGGATCTCTAGACAGCAATATGGCAGTAAGCAGGAGGCAGTGGGTGTCAGTGAATTGATCTGATAATGTACATTGCAAATTTATTTGTACCTTCTGTGCTGCATTGATTAGCTGATTTTTTCCTGCCTGTTTAAATGCATGGACTGCCTGTCTTCTCACACTAGGGTAAATTTTTTAAGTGCAGGTGCTATTTAGATCTAGTTGTTTTGGTGTAGTTGGAGCTGCTGTTACTTGTGTCTGTTAGGCAGGTTATGATTGATGTTCTTCCCTCTCTAACAGACAAGGAGTGAAGCTACTCTATTGGAAATGTAGTTTTTTTGTCTTGGGTCATATCTGATATCTTGCCTCATGCACCTCATGATATGCCATATTAAAATTTAAGATGTAGTCTGCCATCAGTTTGAACAGAAAATAGTCAGATTCTTGTAAATTATTAATTTATTTTATTTTTTCTTGTTTAATAGGTTAAGAGCCTATACAGCATACTGATTAAATGTAAAAAGTTCACCTAAACTAAAACAGCACGCAATAGGCTAGATCAACTTCCTATTTAGATAATCTAAGCATTTTATTTTATTTTGTCATTTTTGAAATCATCCCCAGAAGACCACACAGCACCTGTAAAAATTTCAAAATTTGAACGGTTTTAAAAAAATGTAAGGGGCTAGATAAAATCCCTCTTTAACAAATTCCAGCATTTCTTCCTATTCTGATGTTATATGTTTAAAATATCACCCCCAAAAGACCACTCGCTATGGTAACCATTACGTGCCCACTGAGCATATGTGCGTCTTTCATAATTTCCAAAGTTCTCCAAAAAATTACATAAAATCCCTCTCTATCGAGTTCCAGCATTTCATCCTATTCTAATGGTTTTTTTAAATATCATACCCTGTGGCAACATTTTATCTTCTATTTTAAGATACTCTTATTGAGATTTAGAATTAGTTTTCCCAAAATCTGTGCTGCCTCTTTTTATTATCGCTGATATACAATTAATGTATATCTTATAGACAATTAATACAATTTTAAATGAAACTCAGAAATGGTCTTTATCATTTTATAAATGTATTATTCATTTATTGTTTTTTTGTCTTAAATGAATGTTATTAAATGTTTTTTCTGTATTATTGTTCCTTTTTTCCTATTGCTGAATGTAACCTTTTTTTCTGCTACTGAATGCCATGACCTGAAGCTATTTAACAATTTCCAACACAAATGATGCACATTAAAGACATTGTAAAAACTTTGCAGATAATTTATTTGGAATATGTTCTGTTCTATTAGACGATTAACTACTAACATGTACTACTCTAACATACTCATACATACAGTTTAGCATCGAAAGAAGGTTAAAGTTAAAGCAGTGTAAGAAATAAAGTATGAAGTTATAGAAGTATTTGAAATTTTTATTTTGAAATTTGAAAAACAATTTGTTTCTTAATTCTAACACACTTTAGTGAAAAGGGGTCCATGATGAATCCATTTAAAGTCTAAGTATGATACTTGCATGTCTTTCCCATAATAAAGTGTCCTGATGCCAATTTGTTGAGGCTTTAGATGATCATGGCTAGACACTAAAGAACTGAAAAAGCCAAAGTAATGGACTTACTGTATGATGGAATATGACTTAATGGCATAGCTGCAGTTAGTAACACTTCTGTTGCCATTTCTGTTTGTAACTCCTCAGTGTCTGACATTTGGCACAAAAGCAGACACAACAATTTTTAAATCAACGTAAAATTGTAAATAAAGTTTAAAATATAAAATAATCCAAAAAAATCACGAATTGCAGCTTTAACTTGCCAGAGGAGAATTGGCCCTCCCAGTTGAGCCTAGTTTCTCCCAAGGTTTTCTTCATTTATGCATCATTGGAATTTTGGTTCCTTCCCACTGTTGCCTTTTTGGCTTGCTTGATGGGAGACTGCTGACATTTAACTTTACTTAGGTTACAACTTGGTTGTTAATATTGCTTTTAGCATAACACAATGTTCAGATTTATTATTATTATTATTATTATTATTATTATTAGTAGTAGTAGTAGTAGTAGTAGTAGTAGTAGTAGTATTGCAAATCCCTTAAACCTGGAACGGCATATCTTGCTTAATATGATACCTATCATCTATCATGTTAATTGACTAAATGTTGCATAGTCTCAGAAGTACATACTGTTTTAGTAGGCAGTCTGAATACATTACCCTCTCATAGACCACTGAGAGAGGTATGAGCCTTCACATACAATGACATACCATGTATTCTGTTTTCCATGTTGTACATGTTTGATATTTTTTCTATTTTCTGTATTTTATTTTTCATTATATGTAAAGCTGCTTTGAAGCAATGCAACATTGTAAATGCATCCATAAGCCTTGGGTGCCCATGTCCTTGATGCTGATTCACCAGTTGTCCTTCTTGCACATATTTTGGCTACATATTTTAGCTACTAACCATTGCACCAACTGTTCACTTGCTTCCTCATATCTCAGCCCATGACAGGTGCCATTATAACATATATTCATTGTTATTCACTGTCAGTGGTTTTAAAGTTGTGAATTTTCTGATGTGAAGAACATGAATGTGCAAAATACATCTGGAACCCAAAGCCAGTGAAAAACTGACTAGTCACTGTCCATTTATCTCTCAATGGCAGTCTGCCCTTACCAAAATTGAAAATGTTGTCATTATTTTACATTCATGTGAGTGCAAGCAAACAATGGCAGTTAAACATTACAGTTCAGGAATCTCATGTTTGAATCTCACAGGGTCTATGTAGGTCTATTCAATTCTATTCTATTCTATAATGTTCATATAGTACATTATATTTACAGCACATTATATTTTAGTTTGATTTTCACCAAACCCATTATACCTTCAGAACACAAAGTGAATACCACAAGTCGTGTGGAAATATTTTATGAAGCCTTTGTATCCATTTGAAGCTTGAAGATTTTTTTTCTCAGTTTTTGTTCAGAAGAACAAAGAAAGGCATCTGGGGTTTAGTTATACAACTGTGAGTGAACAGTGACAAAATTTTTATTTATGGATGAACTATTACTTTAAGCTGCTTATGCTGTACATTTCCAAAATAGTTGGTATAGATTAGTCTAGATGGGTTAAACTGTAAGATGAATCGATTACAAGTGCACCTTCATCACAAGCTGTTTTGGACGGAGGAATTTACTAAAAATAAATTGTGCCCACTAACAGCATTGTTTATTTGCATGTGGTGTCTGCATTACTTTAACAAAACTATATAATGGCATTGATCAGGGTTCAGCGTTTTGAAGCTCAAAACACATCCATCTTTTATTGAAGTAATCCAAATGACTCCAGTGGGTTAATATATGTCTTCTAAAGTAAAATGATACATCTGTAAGAAAAAAAGATTATTAATCTACTGGAGTCATACGGGTTACTTTTATGATGGATGGATACGCTTTTTGGCACTTCAAAACGCAGAACCCTGATCAATGCCATTATAAAGCTTGGAAGAGCTGGGGGAATTATTTAACATAACTCTGATTGTGTTCAGCTGAAGAAAGAAAGTCATTAACATCTGAGATGGCATGAGTGTGTGTAATGAGTGAACTCTCTCATAATGAGAGTTATGGGAGAAAATTCATTTTGGGGTGGAGTTTTCCTTTAAGCGCATATTTGCCCCAGAAAAGATTAACTATGATTTAAGTGAATGTGGATGCTGCATCGTAATACCAGTGCAAGTATTTGGTATGTTGAATGTGTTTACCAAGTAACATGCACAATTGTTTAGTGAATTTTGCCCTCTTAAAGATAGTTAAATCTTAAAAGAAAAAGAGTGTTTGATGTATGTTTGTTGATTCCGCTCACAGGGCTACATCATTAGCATGTCTTCTCTGGACCAGAGAGAACCACTCACCCGGGATCAACCATTTCCTGACACACAATGCTCCAAACTCCTCCCTCATTGGATTACTGCAGGTGGTTCAAGCAGTCGGTTCTGAGCGCTCCACCTTTCCCTCAACACCCAGCCAAAGCCTAAAGGATCTGCAAAGGCAGCACCTGTCTTTAAATTATGTCATGCCTACAGGTGAATCTTATTTAAACATCTCCAGGTCTATTTCATTCCAAAGACAAAAGAAAAAATGTATTTAGCACAAAGAAAATATTGACAATGGCAGATTACGATCATTAGGGTGTTTATCAATAGGTTTTCAAAGATGCAAATATGACAAAGTGTAAGTTCACCCCAAAATGCAAAGTCTGCCCATAAGTAACATCATGTCATTACAGTCCTTTCTTTCATGGCGCACAAGAAAAGATTAGAAGAAAGTTGATGCTGTTTTCTTCATATTATTTCTTAAATTGTCATTATTTCCCTTTTGCTAAAAAAACTGTATTTTTTTTAATCAGCATAAAGACAACACACATCAGACAGTATATATAGAGAAATGTACTTTTTGTTTAATAAGAGTGTTCACAATCTTACTAATTTGCATTGTGACATTGTTAGTCCTGAAATAATGTTATGTTTTTGTGAAATGACATTATATATATGGAATATATGGAAATAACAATGACTTATTTACTGGGGTTGAAATATGAGCTAACATGTTCTTAAACAACAAAACCATTGTTTGTTTGCTTGGATTTAAAACACAGTTTTTGAGCTTGACATTTCCTTGAACTAGCAGAGAGTACATGATCTCATGCTGTAGAGACATGTGGGTGGACTTATTTGATTTGAGCAGTGGTCTTTAGGTATTGCCCTGTCAACTTCCTGACCACACCCTAGCAACCATTTAGATCACCCTATCGACCTCATAACATCATGAATAAGTTATTTGTATGTAATTGAGTTGTATATCTATCATGTTATTTGTCATAAATCATACTAGCATCATGCTAACTCCTACTAATATCATGTTACCTCATGCTAAGTCATGCTAGCATCATGTTACTTCATGCTAGTATCATGCTAACATCATGCTAAGTTATGTTAGCATTATGTGCAATCATGTTAGCATCATGTTAACATTGTTTAAATATTCCTGAGTTTTGCCACAGCAAGCACCACTTACATTTTCTTCAAACTGAGTTGAAACATACTGTTGCAGTATTTAAGCTTATTACTAGTGGTGCTTGCGAAGCAAAAAAAAAAGTTTTTCTAAACAAAACTTTATCTACTATGTAACTCATCTTGCACCGTTTGTGGTAGACCCATGAATGAGGGGTCACATCAACAGACTTTATAAGAGGTGTGATATGACTTTTGTAAGTTATTAGGTGTAAATGTTTTTAGGCATACAAAAATGGGCGAACACTTAGCAAGCAGCACCAAACAGTGACATTACAACTTTATAGCCACACCCTAGCAACCAGTAACAGTACCCTAGCAACTAGCCCCCTAGCATGAAATATATAAGCCATATCTTATCATCAGAACATTGTAAAGACATATAGGTGGTCTTATTTGATTTGGGCTGTCAGTGGGCTTTAGATAATGCCCTGGCAACTTCCTAGACACACCCTAGAAATCATTAAGCACCATTAGCAACCATATAACATCAAGAATAAGCCATATTTTAGTATATCTATCATGTTTTCATGCTAAATCATACTAGCTAAAACATGCTAGCATAAAGTTAAACCATATAACATATAACATACTAGATTCATCTTAAAACATGTTAACCTCAAGTTACAACATGTTATCATCACATTAAAATGTGCTAGTATCATGTTTATTAATGTTAAAACATGTTAACTTCATGTTAAAATATGTTAGATTCATGTAAAAATATTTTAGCATCATGGTAAAATACGATAAAATCATACTAGGTTGTTAAATGTTTAGTAAAACTTACTAAAATATGTTGGAACTTACTAAAATAACTTGTTACCATCGTGTTAGATAATGTCAGTCCTCTAAGTGAGTATTTCAAATCACTATACACTTTTTAGACTCATTGTCAAGCCAACATAAAATTTGTATTCAAACATTACTATCTAGTTGTGGATGTTATCTTAGCAGCAATCATAAATCAACATGCTAATGACCATTTCATATATACTCATCGGCACTATGCTCTGTGTGCAGTATATTAGTACAGTAGTGTAATTTAATCCATTGTATTCAAAAAGTGATGTTATAGAATACTGTTAAAATTTATCCAGAGTTTTTTAAATATAATATCTTGGTCAGTTTAAGTTCAGATTTAAAGAAGAATGTCGTCAGAAACTTTGTGTTGTGGTTTAATATAAAGAGCACAAATCGTGTGACACATTGAACTGCTCAGACATGTACAGCATATAGGTCATATGAATTATGACATGATAATTACACTTTTAATCAGTAAGGACTTAGTAGGGATGTGAGATGTTAAAATATTTTTGCATGCCTTTAACCTGATGTAAAACTTTTTCAATGAAAATTGGGTAATTTTACATTTTTTATACTCCAGTCTTTGTCTTCAGTTATGTGCAGGAATTCTAAGGGCCAGTGACTGAATTATTTTTCTATGTGTTAGGGACTTTCTTTATAAGTGCAATATATCGTGATGTCTAATGTGTCAATCCCATTACTTCATTATAATGCCGTATGGATTCCTATTGGAGCAGCATTTTAACCTTGGATGGAATGTGATTGGCTAGGCTTATAATAAACAAACTGTGATTTGTTATTGATGTTCTTGGTGTTTATTTATTATTAGAAGTGTTACCTTGACAATGAAGTGCAATCATGTAAAGAATACTTTTATCTTTGTCTTTTAAAGAATAAGGAGATTGTTTGTTGCCTTTCACAGTTTCAGGTGATTCTGCCATATTATGCAAGATTCTGCACGACTTAGCAGATTCTGCCATATTATGCAAATATCTGTATGTTTAGAAGGATGTAGAACCGTAAACAGATTTTAATTGGTAAAATGCATTAAATGCATCAATTAAATGCATTTAATTGGATGCAAAAGTTGCATCCTGAACAAATATATAAGCTAAACTAAAGAACAATAATATTAGTGTCCTTGTTTTTAGTATGAAAGAGTGCACATATTCTTTATGTTAAGTTTTAATGAAGTTTTCAAGATATCATGAAAACATGAACTACACATTTTAATATCAACATGAAAACAAAGTGCTTCTGTTTCATGTCCTTGACAGATTTTGGGTCCTGATTGGCTAATAGCTTTTCTTTATTCACAGCTATAACCTCATCACCAAGCTGCAGTCAGCACCCATAGCAGATCAATATTTAAGATGATGTTAATGTTTTGCCAGGGACTAACAACCATTTTACTTAAAAGACAAAAACAAAGAAAATTTAATTAACTGTTGTGTCATTAATTTTTAATTAAGTTGTAACTATTTTATAAAAAAACAATATAGCATCTGAGGCTGTGCCATATTGTGAATATTTTTAGCTTTGTATCATGCCTAACAGCAATCTTCAGCTGTCATTGTATATCACAGCCTCTAGAACATTTTATTGAAACTATTTAACGTATATATTGCCTAAATACATTGCACAGAGAATTTTTTGTTTCCAATAACAAACTCTGTATTTAAAACGAACTTCCTTTTTTGCCTGATTGGCCTGCCTGATTGAAGATGATATGGCAACAATGCACTGAAGGTTCAAATTAGGGTACTAACAAAAGTTTTTTTGTCATTCTCGGTGGCATTTTATGTATTTGAGCTGTTGTTGCAGTTCTGTATTGTGAATTTATCAGTGCTGCATGCAAATAATTTACTCCTGAAATAAAAGGATCATGTCCCTCTAGTGCCCATCTGTTCAGCAATCAATGTTTTTAAAAAACAAATTTAAGCAGAAATAGATCTAAAAGGGGAACAAGTGTGGAAACCGTTGTATATTTGGTCCCAATTGCATAATGTGGAAATGTATTTATGTCTGACTGTTGAAACAGTTATCTATGTCTGTCTTCTCACAGGCTGCTATACTTCTGCTATACAGCTGAATGGGTCAAGATATGAAAGGATTTTCAAAAGAACAGGAAAATCTTTTATTTTGATATGATGGCAAAAGAATGATTTTATTTTATATTTTGTTTGTTAAAAATGTGTTGGTTATTTCTATGTCAATGTATAGTTAATGTAAAACTCCATCTTTGATGTTTAGAACACAAAATAAAATAAAACGAAATACAAAGTTTACTAATCAATTCTTCATTTCAGAAATCACACAATGCAAACTATCTGTCAGTCCCTGACACAGACACTTTTTACTGATCAAAAACAAACAGCAGCAACTTTCATGACCTCATTCATTTAAAACTCTTGTTCTTGTAAAACTGTTATGCTGTGTGTTTGCTTCTGTGGGGGTAATACAAATTTTCAGAAATATCTTCTGGTCTAGCTTGAGGAATTTTAGCCTTTATTATTATTAAAAATTCATAACTTATTTACCTAATGGTGGGACAATTAATATTATGGAAAAGCAGAGCTAAAGTTAGCCATTACCCATTAAGGATTGCAGTTTACTTTGGGGACAACTTTGGTTGGATCTTAATCATAGCAAAAATATATTTATTTGGCTTGTGGCATTAACAGTAAAATAAAAAACTCAAACCAAAGAAAATAATTTAAAATGTATCCCACATTCCCTTAACTGGGGTATTTTGAAAAAATAAATGTTTGACTGATACATTTTATATTTTATAAAAGTTTAGGGTAAATGCAGGTAAACTGGAACAAAGAGTTATTCAAAAATGTGCAGTTTGTCTCTATATACGTAATTATGTTGGATTTGCCTAGGCGCTGTAATGATAGTTGCCCACTGCGCCGGGTGTGTTTACTACTGTTAAAATGTCTTTGTATCATGTTAATTAATGTTAAAATGTGTTAGATTTATGTAAAAATATCTTAGTATCATGCTAAAATCATGCTCGATTGTTAAAATGTTAACAATATACTAAGACATGGTAAACTTTTGTACTATTGGAATGTCAGTTCTAAAGTATTTCAAACCATTATGCACATTTCAGGGTGGGCATTGTCAAGCCAAAATTAAGTTTGTCCTCAAACTTTACTATCTATTTTTATTTATAGACCAGGCCTTCTCAAGCCAACAAAGTTTTCTTTAAACTTCTACCTCATCTAGTTGACATTATAATTTTAAATCATTGTACAACACTGTTGTAAAGCATCAATGAATTTACCTACTATGACTATGAATTCCATCTGTAAAAAAAAAATCACACATGACTTAAGCAAACAAATTTGTTTCTCATGGGCAATCTTGCCCTGAAAATCTAGCTTGAAAACTCATATACATTTAGCAGACACTTTTATCTTTGAATTAGTGCTTTTAACATTTTAACACTCTGTTTTCTGGGAATCAAACCCATGACGTGCATTGCTAACACAATGCTTTACCCTTTTTTCATTGTATGTACTTTGTGTGCAAATGATCATTGCTCTAGCACGAACATAAAATTAGTTTGTTGAAAAGGTTTGAGTAACAGGTGTCAGGATATAGGGTCTGGTCTTGTGTCTTAGAGCATTATCTAAACAGTTTCTCTGGACTCTCAGGAGCTGCTAGCAGTGTTAAGAATCTGTCATGTAATGTCACAGGCAGGATGCTGAAGATACATGACCTCTGGCATCCCATTTACTGTTATCCAAATTTCTATGACCTTTCCCGTCATCTTATAGATATCACTCTGAGAAATTTTACACTTCACAAAATATTTCAGTTTTTACAGTACAATTTATCTTCACTGTAGAAAGAGCCATGATTCTTCCAAATGTTTGCTATGAGCATATAGAAACCATATGTAAATATTATGAGTTGATACAAAATGCAGGCAGACACACTTCCTCCTCCAGCTTTATTGACAGTTTACATTTCTATGGACTTCATTTGCAAATTCCTTTTGATTTGAAAACTGAGTACAAGCAAATTATGTTCTTACTGTAGTCCAAGCAATATTGTACAAAAATATCTGATTTCTGTGAAAACATTCTTTTTGCAAATTGTTGCAAGTCATTCCATTGTTCAGGATAATTTATGGTAGAAAGGACTAAAATTACTCTAACTTTCAGCAATAACAAGCAGTGCTCACTGAACTTTGCAAAGGTGACTTTTTAGATAACGTCAAACAGTATAAAATAAAAGGGATCAAAAGCAAAATGAAGGATATCAAATTCAAATTCATCTAGAATCTGGATATATAACTTACAGTTTCCACACACTTTGCTGTAAAAACACTTGAGAACCAGATTCAGACAGTTTCTATGATGAAAATGATTAGAGCATCCGTCACACCCCCTTAAGCCATCTTACAATTTCTCCATGTAACAAAAGGAAAAACTAAACAACTTCAAAACCGAGCCTTCCCCTCTAACATTTTATCTGAGGGTCACAGCTGTGAGCTCAGAGGTCCCATGTGGCACTTGATGTCCCAGTAAAGGATCTTTTCACCAGCGGCTTGGATGGTTTTTTTTAACAAAGTGTTATACATTACATCTCTACCAAAATAAAACATTTTATTTTGAATGCATTATAATTTTCGACCCCTTTACTTAATTAAAAGGAAAAACAAAACTCAAAGCATCTGACTGGCCTGGAAACAGCCTCTGTGTGCCAGTTTTTGACCAATGAAGAGGATTCAGAGAAAAGAAACAACCATCAATCCGGAAAGGAGGGGCAACAGAAGAAATGGTTAAGTGGATGCTTCAATGGTGCATTCTCTTGCCAGGTGACCAGTCTTGCCGCAGTTGTAACAGTTCACCTCCGTCGCTTTGCTGCACTGCACTGCCACATGTCCAATCTCACCACACCTGCAAACCAGCACAGTAATTTCTGCTGTGTTCACACCCTCCATCAAGGACCCTTCATCATATTTCTTTGACTTTTTGATGATACAGGTTATTGTACTACACTGTAAAAAAAACCTTGCTGTCTTAAATTTTTAGGTTTAATCAATCTGGTTGCACAAGTCATTTCAACTTACTCTTTGTAATCCTGACTGGTGTAAGAAATATTTGGAAAATTTCAAAATTTGGGAGCATTTGTATATATAGTAAAACATGAAAGTTTATGCACTGATACATAAAACAGAATATATTTTTAAAAACGCAATTAAATATAACAGGTAGCCTTATTAATATGCCGTAGAATGCTGTTTGTATTGTAAATAAAGCACATGTATTATGCACATTCGCATATTTATAAACTTGGGCAGCTGTTTAAAACTGTAGAAAGTTGTTACACTGTAAAGCACTAATCAACACCACACTGTGTCTGTGATCTACTCGTGTTTAAATTAATGAAACACACAACTGGAGCGCTTTAGCGCTTTAAAGCGCTGCTTGCTCCTAACACAAACACCTCTGACAAGAGCTGCAGCAGTAGAAGTGCACGTCAAAGGAAAAGTGAAGCGTGCGTTTAATAAGTCATTTATAAGCATATGAACATATTTAATTAATAACACAAACAGATGCTCCCAGGAGTATCTTATAATGACCGAAGTATTCTGAAGTATTTGGTGTGTTGGATCATTACCATTTTATATCTGTTAATGTTTGTATCTCCACTGTAGAGCTAATTTAGGATCAGTTTCTGGCTCAACATATACAGCTTCTATTCAAACATATTCTACTTCTATTATCCAAAGCTGTATGAGAAAATCGTAATGGGGGTGTTTACATTGAACTCTTAAACATCAAGGAGCAGTGTTCATCTTACATCTTACATTATGATTATTCTTTCCTTCGAGTTAACTCAATAAATGCTTGTAAATTAAAGTGAAACACAGAAGGCCTTTTTTTTTTATAAATCTTTACACAGTTATTGTCTTCTAGAGACAGTTCACAGCAACCACATAAAACATAACAGCCGTTTGTGGGGAAAATAAGTCATTATTCAGTTAGGGTCTTCCTCTCCACTAGCTCACAGTCTTATACAGAATTGTGTTTACAAGCACACATGGTTGGATTAATAATATTGATTGCATTGTCATTTATGGATACAGTAAACGTGAACTGACACTTGGGTTTGATTCCCAGAAAACACATACTGATAAAAAACTTCAATGCTCTCTAAGTCACTTTAAATAAAAGCATCTGCCAAATGCATAAATGTAATGTAATCTGCTATGAGTTGAACAACTCTCGTAAACGGCTGGGCCCTGACAGGAAAATGCCTCACCTGTAACACTTGACTTTGTCACACAGTTTTTGGATGTGTCCAAAACTCCCACAGGAGTAGCACTTTTGTTCGTTGGCATGATCACAGTCACGTGCTACATGCCCGGCTTTGCCACAGTTGTAGCAGCATTGCTCTCTTTCCTTTTTGGGTTCTTTACAGTCTCTGGAAATATGGCCACTCCTGTGGCAATTATAACATGCTGTGGTTAAACAGAAGAGAAAATTTTCAGTAAGCAAGTCTACAATGCAAATAACCCAGCAGATTTTACAGATGTGTGGTAAGTTTTCTCACCATCTTCTGTCTGTTCACAATCCCTGGCGATGTGCCCCTGCTCTCCACATCGATAACAGAACAGATCTACAGGGAGACAGTCAGAGAATGAGAACGACAAAACAGAGTACCAAGTACCAAGTTTTAATAGCTCTCTCACTCCTACCCTTTCCTCGTCCCCTGCCCCTACCACGTCCACGGCCAGCATTAGGACAGTTTTTGATCCAGTGTCCAGAGCGGCCACATCCAAAGCACTCACTGGTACTCATATCCATTACCTGTGGAGGGAGGAGTCACAAACTTTCATAGCTCCACTCACACCATTTGTTAGTGCTTAGCTGTTTTTAAAATCTTTCTGTTTTGAAATCTTTCTATTTATGCCAAGCTCTAGAATATTTTATTGGATAGAAATTGTGTGTGGGGGGAGAGGGAATTAGTGATTACTGAACTGCAGACATCCCACCTCTCCCTGAAGTTCCGTGAGTCTCACGTATATTCGTAGTAGCTCCCTGATGCCCGCAAATTAGATACAATATCCCGGAAATCATGCGAGTGAACGAGAGACACATGTAGTGATATAAGCCGTGTCTCATTTCGGGGGCTGCACAATGAGACGCAGCTAGAGTACGTTTTGAATTGCAGAACAAGCATCCTCTGATGATTACATAGACTACATAGACAAATCAGTTGTCTCTGTGGGCGAGCAAACAGTCAACTCTCACTCTCTCAATCTCCTATCAGTTCAGAATTCAAAATTAATAAATTCATTCACACAGACTGCTATGCCTTTGAGCCATTCAGTAAAATGCTCAAATCTGCAAAGCAAGGCACAAGTCAGTACAAGGACAGTTTGTAAATGAAATGGCAATGAAAGAGTCTGGTCTCCTGAGAAGAAGACAGCTGACCGGTACTGAAGTAATGAATGTGTACTGAAGTAATAAATGTGTGTACTGTAAAGAATAGTAATTGAATAATAATTATGAAATGAGGTTTTGCGGAGTGGGATATCTGGAACTGACACATCATACACGTGCTTTTAAGACAAGACTGCATGACTGATTAACTGTAATACATGTTCCTTACTAGCATTTTATGAGTGTATTCATACGCACAGCTGAACTAGTTTGCTTATCAGAGACCACTGCACATGGATTTATTGGATCAGCATGAAGAATTACACGTGTACATATGTGTAAATAACATGACTTTAAAAGAGCATGTAAATGAATATCATCTTCAGGTCACGTGAACCACATCACGTAATTACACACAAACCACACACTCTTTCTCTATCACTCTTATGCTGCAGTGTGCGTTTATGCGCTCGTTTGTGTTTTATATAGATTATCTGTACATGTGCACTTCTATGGGATTCCCGCGCAGGCCTCAGCTCGCTCAACGCACAAGCACAACCAGCA
This sequence comes from Chromobotia macracanthus, assembly GCA_036877525.1. NCBI lineage: Eukaryota > Metazoa > Chordata > Actinopteri > Cypriniformes > Botiidae > Chromobotia > Chromobotia macracanthus. The sequence continues at coordinate 12,511,013 of JAZGTH010000011.1, forward strand.
AGCAAGAACCCTGCGCTCAACACAACCATTACGTATCATTCAACATTCAGCAGATCATGCGGTTAATTTAATTAAAACCCGTTTCCATCGTAAGCTAATGATAAAAAAACGTGTACTCACCTACAGATGACCACTAGCCTGTTTGCTGTAACTCGCTGTTGACGCCTTCCTTTAACTCTGCGCATGAACTCAATGAATGACAGCTACAGTAGCCAAAAAGACATCTTGAGTTTAAGCGGCCTAACCAATGACAAACAATGTCTGAAGACACCACCCCGTATTCTGTCCAATCAAAGGCATAGAAAAGACACCACACCGCCCATAAGTGTCAATGGGAAGTACGTTGGGACTGCAATAATAGTACTACATACTACACTTGTGCATCCACTACACGCCATTCAACAAGTTCACTATAAATTATAAATCTTGAACTTTTTGCTTCTCTCAGATACTCAGCAATTAATTTGCAGTTTGGAGGACAGAACTAACAAGCAATTTTAATTATACAATCAAATTAAAGGGTATCTCAGCTATTAAAGTGTATGACTTAATAGATTAACACTGACATTGATTATAGGGTTTTTAAATTCATTGTGATTTTATTTAAATTTCAAAAATTCCTTAATTTGGAGGAACTGTGTTACTGATATGAAGCCGGCGTGCTGCCATGTTCATGGTATGCCTTGTTTTTTTCCTTGTGTCCACTATAGAAAACAGAGCATATGACTAAAATATCTTTCAAAATTAAATACTAATATTAATTTATAATATTAGTATATTAATATTATAATTAATTTAATAATATAATCTATTTAATTAAAAAAATTAATTCACAAAACCTTTCTTTCGTAGTTCTCAGGAGGAAGTTGTGCCATCACTGTTTGATCGAACGTTGATAGAAGTTTTTGCTTAGACTGGCTGTTTTTCATACCATTTAGTTCACTCTTTCCATATATCAAAAATGTTTTTTGTTAGAGAACGTTCTTGAGATTCACCCCAAATCGGCTGAGGTTAGTTGAAAGGCCATGAATGGCCCACACATTTTTTTTCTATGGCAGGAAAGTTAGTTTGATGTTAGACATTCATTAGACATTCGGTTTCATACCAATTAAATTCTTTCAGCTGTTATTTTTTTTCATATACGGTACTGAATCCATATTTTTGAGATGTTTAATATACTGTACCTACTTAAAGTCATTCAACTCTGACAACGTTTGACATAAAGGAATCAAACCATCTGTAAAGATGCCTAAATATTATCCTCTATAATGCAAAAGGCAGTTTTTTTTTTCTGATTATGCCTGTATTATTTTTATATATGGTACTGAATCCATGTTTTTGATATGTTAATATACTGTACTTAAATGTATTAAACTCTGCAACCGTTTGAGAAAAAACTATCAAACCAGCTCTACAATTATCAGAATATTCCCTATAATGCACAAGGCTTGTTTTTATTCAGATTATTAATATCATTTTTATACAGTACTGAACTCATTTAAATCCATTAAACCTGAACACCATTTGTCATTAGAAATTATAGTTGTCATTAGACATTAGAGTTGTCATTATAAAGACGGAATCATTATAATGATTTATAGATATTTATTGATAAGAAACTGTGGGGTCTAATTACATCTGACAATATGTCAGGCAATGAGAAATGTTACCAACAGAAATAGCGTAATGTTACAAGCGCAACGCATAATGTTAAAAACAGAAGCATAATGTACTAATTGCAGCTATATCAGCACACTGCTGTGACTATGCAGGAAACAAAGTATCGAAACTAACTATGCTGGAGGTATGTATATAATGGTAAGTTTACTCAGGAAGGTCCATTAAATCCTGATGATCTGTCTCAGGGGTCATACCATCCTCTGCCCCATCATCTGGTCTCAAAGTTTGGATCCAGCTGACTACAGGACCTTGGTGAAATGAAAGACAGACAGATTTAGTGTGGAGCCAGTACATCTGAACCTATGGGAAGTATCCCCGGTTCCAGTTTACCTAATTAATGCAGCCTAATAATCCATTAAGGGATTTGAGTAATAAATCCGTAGGACTATGTGTAGGCTAGATTAAAGAGGTGGGTCTTTAATCTAGATTTAAACTGACATAACGTATCTGCCTCCCGGACAGTACTGGGAAGACTGTTCCAGAGTTTCAGCAACTTTATATGATGTTTAATAAGCAACCAGTGCAGTGTGGACAAAACTGGACTAATATGGTCATGCTTATGCATTCTTGTAAGAACTCTGGCTGCTGCATTCTGAACCAGCTTTTGTATTGAGTTTTTGTATTAATCCTGCAGGGCAGCCACCAAGTAGGGCATTGCAATAATCAAGCCTTGATGTTATGAATGCATGAATTATTTTTTCGGCGTATGACTTGGATGTGTCATAGTTTTGGTATATTTTTGCAATGGAAAAATGCAGTTTTACAAATGTGGTTTTCAACAGACAAATTGCTATCAAAAATGACACCCAGTTTCTTGGCTAATGAATCAGGCTGCATCCATCGAGAGTGAGACAGTGTTCTGGGTTGTTTTGTTTGGAAGATTATGGTCCAATAAGTAAAACTTCTGTTTTATCTGAATTTAGTAGTAGAAAGTTGCTAGCCATCCAAATTTTGATATTGACTAAGCATTCTGTTAATTTGGTAAATATACGCATCTCGTTGGGCCTAGAAGAAATGTACAGCTCCATGTCTCTTAATAATTGCTCCTAGAGGTAGCATACACAGGGTTAGAAGTAGGGGCCCAAGCACTGAGCCCTGCGGTACTTCATACTGAACTTGTGATCGGCATGACACCTTTTCACTCACAGAAACAAACTGGAATCTGTGAAGACACCACCTTTTCAATACAAGAGTATGCACTGCGTTTCCGTACCCTGGCCACTGCCAGCAGGTGGAATAAGCACTCCCTGCTCACAGCCTATCGTCAGGGCTTGGACTCTTCACTCTGACTGCATCTCTCTGTATTTGATGACACCATGGGGTTGGAGAAGTTCATCCTGCTATCTACCCATGTGACCAACTGTGTTCATGGATGTATGATGGCCGAAAAAACTCACAATCCGCAATCATCTCTCCGCCAGCCAGAGCGCCCCGGCATTCTAGAACCAACCCCAGAACCTATGCAGATTCACACAACCCACCAGAACTTATGCCTAAATTGTGGCCAAGGAGGCCACATTCTTCTCACCTGCCCAGTTCATCCTCCTTGTCCTCTTGTGAGTGCCATCTCTAATTCCTTCACTAACAATCATCCACTCACCACTGTTGTACAGCTCACTACGCTGTATCTTGGTGTGTTGCAGTCCATGCCCTTTTCGATTCTGGGTCAGCCGGCAACTTCACTGCTGGGGTGGTGCTGGGATGCCCCAGGCTCATCACCCACCATCTCCCACCATCACCGACCCCTCCATCTTTTGGTCCACTGGGGAAGTCCTGAAGTGGGGCAGTTGCTGTTTCCAAAATTGTTTCCTGGATCTCCTGAGACATGTTAAAACCATCTCCAAGATTCCTGTGTTCTCCACCTCCATAGAAAGCCCCATTGAGAACTTGTCTACCCAAGTGCTATGCCCCCTTAAGTGATGTCTTCTGCCCCAAAAGAGCCACACAATTACCTCCTCACTGACCATGGGACTGTACCATAGACCTCATACTGGACCAGCCAGTGTACAGAGGTAAGGTTTACTCACTATCCATACTTGAGCATAAGGCCATGGAGGAGTATATTGAGTGGGCTCTGAACCAAGGATACATCCAGCCACCTACTTCCCCTGCTACCTCCCCCCCATAACCTATTTTGGATCAGGGAGGGGGATGAGTGGAAAATTGCTTTTATTTCCCGTGGCCATTATGAGTATTGGGTGATGCCGTATGGTCTGGTAAATGCCCCATCCGTGTTCCAGGGTTACATGAATGAGGTGTTTCCAGGAGTTTCTCCAACATTTCATCATTGTCTATATCGATGATATCCTAATTTACTAGGAAAAAGGCTGAACATCATCAACACGTTTCTGAGGTCCTGCAGTACACCAGCTCTATCTTAAGGCAGAGAAGTATTTGTCCCACCAAAACTCCATCCAGTTCCTGGGTTATGTCAATGACCAACAGGGCATTAAAATGGACAAGGGAAAGGCAGAATCAGTTTGCACATGGCCCATCCCTTCCACCATCAACGAGCTCCAACGACTACTCAGATTTTCTCATTTCTATGCTGGGTCATCAAAATTTACAGAACTATCACTTCCCCTCACTGATCTCCTGGAAAGCAAACCCCACTCACACCACTCCTGATACATCCTGACCCTACGAGACCCTGTCATGGAGGTTGACGCCTTCACCTCAGGTGTGGGAGACGTCTTATCCCAGCAGCAGGGGAATCCTCCTCAACTCCATCCATGTGCTCCTAGGTGTGACTGTCAGCCTATCTTCTGAATACCATCCCCAGAGTAATGGTCAATCTGAGAGAAAGATCCAGGAGATAGGCTGGTTTCTCTGTACCTACTGTCACAGCCACCAGAACTCTTGGAAACAGTACTTAGCCTGGGCAGAGTATGCACGGAATTTCCCTTGCCAATCAGCCACCAATCTAACCCTTTTCAGTACATCCCCCCTGGTTTAAGGAACCATCCAAGGTCCCCTCTGTCAACCACTGGTTCCAGGAGAGCAAGAGGGTCTGTGATTCAGCCCACCAACATCTCCAGTGGGCAGTGAGGAGTTTGGAGAGCTACCATCCCACCTTTCTACCTGGACAGAATGCCTGACTCTCCAGTCAGAACATCAGGTTGGGCCTCCCCTGCAGAAAGCTGAGTCCTAAATTTATGGGCCCTCATTTCATGTTTCAGAGTTAAAGCCATATCACTCATCTGTCTCTCCTATCCCCACAATGCCTGGTCCCGTGGAACCTTCCCCGCTGCCTATAGTTCTGGAAGACAGAACTGTCTATTCCATCAAAGAAATCCTCAGCTTCAGACGTCATGGTGGTGGGCTCGAGTGCCTTTTGGATTGGGAGGGGTACAGTCCCCAAGAACGATCCTGGGTTCCAAGAGATATCCTAGACCACAACCTCTTCAGAGAATTGCATAACTCTCATCCCCAATGTCCAGCCCCTTGTGGTCAAGGCTACCACCATGACAAAGAATCCTTCGGCCCTCAGGAGGGCCGTGGAGAGGGGGGTTCTGTCACGGTTGCACCAGGCTCTGCCCACACCCAACGATCCCTATCACCCGAATTCTAGCACGCACCTGTTCCCCATCACTGGATCACCACAGAGCACTATAAAGACACTCCTTCCTGACTGCCACTTTGTCTGGTCTCCCCTTGGTGTACAGACTTAAGCCCTGCTACCTGTGACTCTTCAGAAGTGTTGTTACTCCAATCTGATCTCCTTTCGTCAGTGTTCCTGTTTCCTGCTCCTCTCGTTATCGACCCTTCGACCCTCCTGATATATCTGCTAATTTCTATACTCACCTTCCTGCCAGCTCCCAGGTCCGCTCTCATGGCATATGCTTCCTGTTCTAATTGCCGTACCTGGTAATACAAGACCTCCCATTAACGTCCCATATCCCAAAGACTGTATTATCTTCCAAAAACATACTCACCTGCCTTTTACTCCTGTTGATTTAGTTGTTTCAATAAATCTACCTGGACCTGAGTGATTTTAAAAAAGGAAAAAAAAGGGGGGCGGGGCCCCCCCCAAAAAAAAGGGGGAAAAAAAAATTTTGGGGGCCCAAAAAAAAAATTTTTTTTTTAAAACCCCCCCCCCCCCCCCCCCACAAAAAAGCAACACCCCAAAAAAAAAAACCCAAAAAAAAAAAAAGGGGGTTGGTTTTTTGTGATGCCCCCCCCTTCTTATTAAAAAAAAAAAAAAGGTGCTTGTTTGTTTTTTTTCTGAGAGAGAAGAAAAAAAAAAAAAAAAAAAAAAAAAAAAAAAAAACACAAACATTTTTTTGGTTTTTAAAAATTCCCTTTAAAAAAATTGGCCCCCTACAATTTTTTCCAAAAAAAAAACAAAAAAAAAACCCAAAAAAAATTTTTTTTTTTTTTTTTTTTTTTTTTTTTTTTTTAGCCTTGTTTATACTTTTGTCTGGCACCATGATGGCCTCTTTTAGCAGGATAATGCACCTGCCACACTGCACACATTGTTCAGAAATGACTTGAAGAGCATGACAAGTAGTTCACAGTGTTGCCTTGATTTCAAAATTCCACAGATCTCAAACCCATTGAGCATCTATGGGATGGACTAACAAATCCTGTGGAGGCCTTACGTCACAACTTGCAAGACTTAAAGGGATAGTTCACCCAAAAATTAAAATGAATCCATAATTTACTCACTCTGAAGCCATACTAGGTGAATATGACTTTCTTTCTTCAGAACTGAGCAGAATAAGGGTTATATTATATACAATTCTGACTTGGCAGTGAATTGTTCCAGAGATTTTGAAGCCATAAAAAATGCATCTACCTGTCATAAAAGTAAACCATATGACTCCAGGGGGTTAATAAATGTCTTCCAAAGTAAAAGAATACATTTGTGAAAGCTGTTTTTTTTAGCTTTTTAAGTGATGCGAGTGCTAAATTAAAATATAACAGCATGTTGATGATTTCAAATGTCAGAGGTTCTTGCAGAATATTAGATATCTCTCTACAAAAGCATGTTTTGTTAATTTCGTGATATGATCACAGATCAAAACCTAGATGTTCTCTGTTTGACTGAAATATGGCTAAAACGAGATGAGTACATTACATTAAATAAGAATATCCCCCTAAATGATAGGTGGATATCAAAGGGGATAGGTATTGCTGCACTTTATTGGAATATTTTTAAAGTTGCCCAGAGATCTGATTTCAGATCTTTTAAAGTAATACTGCTCAATATAACTTTATCTGGTGTAAATGATAAATTGAGTTTATCATTTCTACTGACTACTGTATACAGGCCACCAGGGTTCCACACAGACTTTATCAAAGTATTGGATGACTTTTTATTAGAAGTATTATTGGCCATGAAGAAGAATTTATTAACCAAAATATAAAGGAATCAGGTACAAATTATTTTACCATTATAGTTCTACTCTACATTTAACTGTGCAAGCACATCTCTTCTTTTGGCATCAAAACCTTTGAAAAAAGTCTTTGAGTGGGTCTTTTGAACAAATTGGTGACCCCGACGTGATTGGAAAGGTGCAGAGGAGTGGAGGACCATAGTCAGCTGGCTGGATGGGCAACACAAACAGTTGGCCATCTAAGGTAAGCAGTTTTTGCTTATTTTATTAGTTTGCGTTGATCTCCAGAGGTTGCCCGTGGTGGTAAGGACACTCTTAAAAGCACCTCCAAATTTCATAATGTAAAAAGTAAAAAAGTTTTAAAAAAGAAAAAAAGGGTTTTGATTCCAAAAGCACTAAATGCATGAATTGATCTGTGTTTTCTGTTGGGTTGGTCTTGAGGAGAACAGTGAAGACAGATTTGTAATGTTTCTGTAAATGTAGTTTAGATTAGATGATAAAAAGAAAGCAAATTCTTTTTTTTTTTGTTAAAAAGAAGTGCTGGTAAGTCCTATTGGCCAAGTCCTACAAGAGGTAGGTATCAAATCCTGCAAGGGTTGCCTTTCATTGTGTTGAGGAAGTGTATCAATGAATATTAAGTTGTGTGTTTAAATTGTATTTGATTTGTTTTGTGTAAGAGCTGTGTATAGTCTGTGTATGGTCTGTGCGAGTATGACTGAAGTATGACGGTGAAAACAAGCTCTGCATCTCGTGAGCAGTGACTGCGTAACCCTTCTGTATCTCACAGAGGGAGAGTAATTGTTATCTCACTTGAGAAGAGTGTATGAGCCCTGTAAATAAAGGGACCCAGCATAATTGTATGAGCCCTGTAAATAAAGGGACACAAATATGTGTACATGAGCCCCATTCTAATAAAGGGCCTATATTAATAATAATAATCTTGCCTGTATGGGTTATTGTGACTGAAGTCTATTATAATAATAATTAAGTGTATATCTATTTATAAAAATTGAATACTCTATCTAAATGATTGGTTTAAAATTTAAAAATGATGGGTAAAACTTAGAATTAAGGGAAAAGTGGCTGATATTTCTGTTTGGTATTACTTGAACATAAAACATAAGCACTCTGAGAATCTGTCGTGAATTGATTACTTAAAATTTTGTATAAAGGAAAAACTTTTATAAACACTGATAATTTTGTAAAAGTTTTGGAGTGGAAACAATTCAAAGTTAAGGTTTACTGTATTGAAAAACTATGGCAACAACTCCTGTAGAATTTTTGGGATTAAAGTATCCCTTGTGTAAAGAATTTATAGATAAGCTCTATAAAAAATGGCAGAAGAGAACAGAAAACATGATGACAAAAGGCCCAAATAGGGAAATTTTGATGTAGTGTTGTGTGAGGATATGGAAACATTGGTAAAATATAGCTGCAAGCAGCAATTATGGAGCCAAGCACACCAGAGGTAACATGAGGAGCTAAGCATGGCATGGAGCACCAGATCAACTGCAACAATTAGTAATTAAAACATATCAAATCGATGTGGTGTGGTCAGTGTAAGGAGACAATTGCACATACAAAGTTTGGTGTCAATATATCAAAGCTTTGCAGAGATACGATTTAAGACATAATCTGGCATCATGCCTCAGATTTGTCTATTGTCTTGAAATCCATAACTTGACTCGATTTTGGTGAAAATCAGAGCAACGGTCCAGGAGGAAGTCCAGGAGGAATAAAAGTGTGTTTTTATCATAAATCAATATGGCGGACAGGAAGTTTGACAGACTATGGCATAATTGATATCTATGTTGTCGTCATGACCCACGGAACATTTTGAGATCAGTTTCATTATAATAGGCTAATGCTATCAAAAGTTATTAACAGTGTTGCAAATGTTAATAAATGGTTTGTCATTCTTGACCAATAGATGGCCCTGTTACCAAAATAATGTGGTATGGTCAGTGTGAGGTGACAATGGCACATACAAAATTTGGTGTTAATATGTCAAACCTTTGCAAAGATACAGCCTCAGATGCAGTTTGGCCTCTTTCAAGCAAATGTATTGATGTGCTAAACAAAAATCATTTTGTATATCGACACAAAATCTATAACCTTTTGCCAGCATGGTTTGAAAATGATCCGAGTCAAATTTTGTGAAAATCAGACTAACGGTCTAGGAGGAGTTCAAAAAAGGAGGTTTTTGACATTAATCAAAATGGGGGACAGTGTGATTTTTGGCCAAACCATTCAGAAGTTAAAAGCTAAAATTGCTATTTTTCGTATCTCCTGACCACTAGGTGGCACTGCACCAACACACTGCAGGTAGCCTCAGGTCATGCTTGTCATAACACAGAGCAAGTTTGGTCTCAATACCTCACATGTAATAGCTCACAATTAGCCTCACATTTATTTTTGTGTGCTGTTCGTCAAATTCGTTTGTGCGTTATTCAAGAACGGTTTGACAAATTGACTTGAATTCCATAACTTTTTGTCGGCATGGTCTGAAGGTGATCTATTTCAATTTTTGTGAAAATCGGAGCAAAGGAATCGAAACTGACCTCTGAAAGTCAATTTCAAAATTACTCAAAGTAATGGTAGAAGTTTCTGGAGAGATGTAGATGGAAATGTGCAGATAAGAGATGAAAAACAAATGAGGCCTTATGTCAAACTAAAAATCAGACAGGATAGGAGTGAAAAGAAAAACCTGTATTTAGACTGTTATAAACAAGTACAGACAGCTGAGGAGAAAATAAAAACACAGTATAGGTACAAGAAATACCAGATGAAAAGAAACCAGCTGAACAGACAGGAAGGATAGAAGAGGAAATTGAAGTAGACGCAAGGATGAGGAAGATGATGAGGAATGATGAGGAAGTTGAATAGAAGGATTAAGGAGACAGAAAAGTTAGTGGATGAAACAAATAGATTATTGAGAAGAAGTGGGTTTCTAGAAAGTAGAGTGGAAGAAAGTGAAAAAGAGTCCTCATCTGATTAAGGAAGTTGGTCACAGGAAAAAGGGAAAAGACAGCTTAGGCCGCTGGCAAAACAACTCCCTATTTTAATTAAAGGAGTGCAGGGGCAATACATACCTTGGGGTTCACAGGACCTTGAGGGGCTGGTTGCTCTCCTCCCTAACATGCACAAGGGAGCTGGGAAATGGATTAGAGTGTTTGAATAAGAAACTATGGGCAAGCTTTTAGCTGTGGGAGACGTCAAAGCACTCCTAGCAAAAATTATAGGAGGTGCAAAGATGAAAAAAAACCTTTAAGCATCTGGCGTAGAGCTGTAGACTCACATTACATGAACAGTACTACTTTTAATGTATACCACCCCACCGTGTGGCAAGCACTTTGTGCTGATTATCCAACCAGAGTCGACCCTAAAGCATTGAAGGGCAAGCAGTTGGGGGAAACTGAAAACCCAGTCACATATGTTCAGAAACAATTATAAAAAGGGGGGAGCAAGAGACTGAAGGGAATCCAGAAGGAGACCCTCTAATGGCTACATTGTTCAGAAATGCTGTAATAGAAGCCATGCCACAAGCTGAAAAGAGTAAGTTAGAAGATGTAGTTGGTCTGAACTCCAAAACACAGTTTTGTGACCATGTATCTCATGCAGTGGAACTGTACAGAAGAAAATGAACAAAATCTCAAAAATCAAGTCAAAGAACTACAGAGAAAATTAACTTGATTACAGCTTGAAGAACTAACAGCCAACATAACAAAAGATTCAAGCAGTTGTAAAGAAAGAAGAATCTAACCAAATGGTTGTAATGGCTTCTGTAAATGCTTTACAACCAACTGTCCAACTGTTTATTCTCAGCAGCAGGGGCCTCTTGGGTGGAAAAGAAAAACTTAAGCATGGAGACAGAGAGGGAGAGGTGCTCCTGTGCTGGGGATGTGGACAGCCAGGACAGAACAGAAGAGTCATATCAATCCATAGCAACAGGCTCCTGAGGTTGAAAGGGGGATGGGTTGGCAGGCACCTTTTCGTGGTCCTGTGAACCCCTGGGGAGGCCCAAATCAAAAGTACTAGGGATGCCTAGAGAATCCTACAGGGGAGAGTCAACTTCCAATTATAACTACTAATGCAAACCAAGAACCTGTATTGCAAATTGAAGTAGAAGGAAAAACCATACCCATGATGATAGACACAGGAGTAGTTTATACATGTTTAAAGTCAAATTACGCCTCACACCTCCCCTCGCAGTAGGATTCTCGGAACAGATACAATTGATTCCTATGACTGCTCCAATCTGTCTGCAAACAAAAAAACAAAAGTGTGACCATGCCTATCCTGAAATCAAATCAGACTCCTATTGATCTGTTAGGAAGTGATGCATTGTGTAAATTGGGTTTACAGATTTGGTGTTCTGCAGAAGGAATGTATGTAGACATGAAGGGAACCCGAATGATGATCTCTGAGCCGAAAGCAAATGTGTAGTGGATAAGACAGATAAAGGAAGATGTGAGACAGACAATTAATAAATGGGGTAAATTCATTGAAGCACAGATCCCTGAATCACAGATAACCAAGTCAGGATTTCACTGAACGATGAAATATGATCCCTCGAGAAATGCAGACATAGAAAAGAAATGGCAGGAAGGAACTAAAGGGCAAAAAATTGAAATTATCTCACAATACATCATAATACATAATAAGCAGCCATGAAAATAACATAAAATTAATGCATACAGAGATGGTTCAATGTAAATGAGTCGATGCCACATATATCTTTATATGTAGGGAAAATTGTAAAACAAAGGATCTAAGACCAATGATAAAAAAATCTGTACAAAGCAAATGGGAGCCAATAAATCCATAGATTTTTCATTTCTCTAACAAGAATTACATACAATTTTGAGAGATTCCATTAAAGTGCTTACAAAATTAGCCCAGGGTCACAAAGTATCTAAAACCAAACTGCAGTATTGTCAGCCACAAGTTGAATATTTAGGGCGATTAATCTCATATGACACAAAGGCCAAAGCCCCAATGTACTTAGAAGGCATAAGTAAAGCACTATTGTCACAAACAGTAGGCCAGATGATGACGTTTTAGAAATAACTGGCTTCAGTAGTGATTGGATAAAAGATTATGCTATAAAAAGCCCCAATGAGAGATCTTAGTGACAAAAGATTACCAAAACATTTGGCGTTCACATGAAAGACATATTGTTGCACCAACCAACTCTTAAACAACCTTATTCTAGATGCACATGGTTTTGACCATTGTGCAAAGGGGGAAATAATAAGGAAGATTAAACAACAAGGATATTGGTCTCAATACTTGTACGCAATGGTAGAAGAATTTTTGTCTACATGTGAGATCTGTGCTAAGTTTAATGTCAGAAAGGGAATAACAACACCAATAAGTCATATACCTGTACCTGAAGGACCTTTCAAACACTTGGTGATGAATTATGTGGATATAACAGATAATGGATCAGCTAATGGATTCAAATAATGGATCAGCTTTCATCCAAAAAACTGTAAAACAAGTATTACAACACTTAAGAATAAAGCAAAGATTAGGCTGCATTTACCATTCTCAGTTACAGGGACAAATTGAGAAATTAATGGTCTTAAAGGAAATTAAAGGCCTACAAAGGACCCCAATTAGAATAATTGCAAATGGAACTTAGATCTTACATGAAAAAACTAACTGCAATATATAAAGTTATCTATTCAAAGGAAAAGAAAAAGGAGCCCAGGAGAGAGGGACACTACAATGTTGTGGCAGCTACTCCAACAGCCGTTCAAGTGGAAAGAAGCACTACTTGGCATCATCTGGACCACTGCACAAAAGTTCCCAAAGTAAAATCAGAGAGAGAAGGAAAAAAAGCTGAAGGAAACAAAGAGAGTCAAACATTGCAGGGTGATAAAGTGCAAAGTCTTGAAATGGGAATCAATAACAATAGGAGGATTGGTATTTTGTTTCCCATTTAAAAATCATTAGTTATAAAAGCCATAGTTATCAAATTCAAGTATTAAGATGCCAAGATGAGAAATTAATTCTAGTAGATAGCAAGGATATTTATCTTTAAGATTGGGATTTACAAACATCGAATGAGGATTCAAGCACCTCTAATGTGGAAGAAGAAGAAGATGAATAAAGATGAGCCATGACCTGGGTGTAAGTGCTAGCCTAACCTCTCCCCAAGGGTGACCCTCTACGATGCGCAAAGTATCTGGGTTCAAGACACTTGCAAAAAGATATTTTATTATTTTGATTAACAGTTATTTTATGATATAATGTATTTTATTTTATTTTACCTTTAATGTATTGTACATAACTGTGACAACTACAGGCAAGGCTGAAAGAAATGCATGCTCATGCTTATAAAAGAGAGAGGATCTTTTACTCCTTTCTAGTCAAGAGTGAGAGTTTTGGTTTGGTCCTGCTCACTTTCAAAGTGCTGTTGCATAAAATGGTCATTATTAACAAAACTGTGTGACTTGACTTAGTCACTAGATAACTTAACAGAGGAAACTGAATTATGAAACTGCACTTTGGGTATAGGCAATGAAAGTGAGACGTAAACGTCTCAAAGGGGGAATATGAAGAAGATTTTATTAACCAAAATATAAAGGAATCAGATACAAATTATTTTACCATTATAGTTCTACTCTACATTTAACAGTGCAAGCACATCTCTTGTTATTGTTCGGGGCCCAAGGGAGGAAGATAGTAACTCCAGGAACCCCTCATTAACTCATTTTGACGTGTGTGTGAGAAGACTCCTATAAAGACCCCCAACCAGGCACGAAGGGTTGTTCTGCAGACCAGCTTGGCTTTATGTCTCTGATAATAAAGTCTCTCTTTTGCATCAAAACCTTTGAAAAATGTCTTTGAGTGATCCTTCTAAGATGTGGAAGAAACCACAACAGCCACAGATAAAGTCTTAATTGCTGGTGATTTTAACATCCATGTGGATAATGGAAAAGATGCATTGTGGTTGGCTTTCAAAAGCATTTTCAACACAGGTTTCACAATGTGTCAGAAACCCATTCACTGTCGTAATCATGCTGTAGGTTTAATCCTGCTGTATGATCATTATCTGGTTTCCTGTATATTACAGTAGAATACAAATACAGTAGAATGATAACTTCTGCCACTAAAGATTGTTTTATCAACACTCTACCTGAACTCAATTCCTTATCACAACAGATAATGAAAGTGCAGAAAAGACAATAGAAAAGGTCAATTCCCTCTTTTCTAATACCTAAAACAAAGTTGCTCCTCTGCACTTAAAGGTAACAAAGGACAGCAGTCCATTGGAAGCAGATGTGTTTGGAAGTGTTTCAAATTACAGAAAGGCCTAAAAAGCTACAAATCTGCCTTCTTTTCAAATCTTTTAGAAGAAAATAAACGCAACCCTAGATATTTATTTTATACAGTGGTTAAATTAACCAAAAATAAAGCATCAACTGCTTCTGACAGTTGTCAATATCATAGTAGTGATGATTATATGATTTTCTTTAATAACAAAATAGATAGTGCCAGAGAAAAAAATCATATACAAATGCCTACAACACAATCACATCAGAGGGTGCATCATAATTTGTCCAGTCATTTTACACTATAGATAGGAATGAACTGTCAAAAATAATTAAATCATCTAAATCAACAAGTGTGCGTATGCTAGACCATATACCTACCAGGCTGTTGAAAGAGATGCTTCCTAAAACTATAGATCCTCTACATAGTATTATTAATTCATCACCGGTGTTGAGATATGTTCCAAAACCTTATAAGATGGCTGTTATCAGACCTCTAATTAAAAAAAACAAAACTTGATCCCAAGGAACTAGTAAATTACAAATCCATTTCAAAAATACTGGAAAATGTGGTGTCTTCACAGATGTTTTTTCCTCGAAAGAAACGGTATCTGTGGGGATTCAGACCATATCATAGTATAGAGACTGCTCTTATCAGAGCGAAAATGATTTGCTCTCGTCGGTTGGTCATGGCTGCATCTCTCTTCTAGTGCTAGCACACCTTAAGCACAGCCTTTGACACTATTGACCACAGCATTCTGTTAAATAGGCTTGGAAATTATGGACATAAATGGAACTGCACTGGCATGGTGAAATATGAGTAAATCTTTATGAGTAATGTTGCTTTTAGTGAAAAAGTGTCATGTCGATCACAAGTTCAGTATGGAGTGCTACGGGACTCAATGGGCCTTTACTTGGGCCTTTACTTTTCACCCTGTACATGCTACCTCTGAGAGCAATTATTAAGAGACATGGAGTTATTGATAATACTCAGCTGTACATCTCTTTGAGGCAGAATGAGACTATACGAAACTAACTAACTTCACCAAACTAACAGAATGTATAGTCAATATCAAAATTTGGATGACCGGCAACTACTACGGACAAACGGAAACTAATTATTGGACCAAAATTTTCCACACTGAACAACCTAGAATACTGTCTTACTGTTAATGGATGCTCTATAAAGCCTGCTTCATCAGCTAAGAATCTGGGTGTCCTTCTCTATAACAATTTGTTCTTTGAAAACCAAATTTCCCATGTTTGTAAAACTGATTTTTTTTCACCTTAAAATATATCAAAAATACAACCCATGCTCTCTATTTCAAACACCAAAAAAGTAATTCATGCATTCATGACATCAAGACTTGATTATTGCAATGCCTTACTAGGTGACTGCCCTGCAGGTTTAATTTAAAAACTCCAGCTAGTTCAAAATGTAGCAGCCATTCTGAGTTCTTATGAGAACAAACAGGTATGACCACATTAGCCCAGTTCTATCAACACTGCATTGGCTGCCTATCAAGTATCATATAAATTTATGATATAAACTCATATAAAATTCTGTTGATCACCTGCAAAGCCCTGAATGGTTTAGCTCCTCTTTACCTGAGCTCCTTTCTTATTACAGTCCTGTGTACTGTGATCTGAAAAGTTGATAATACCCAGAATTTCAAAATCAAGTGCTAGATCCGTTTCATATTTAACACCCAAACTCTGGAAGAGTCTTCCCAGCATTGTCCAGAAAGCACTGGGGACACTCTCATAAGAATAGATGTGCTGGCCCCACAATAAATCTGTCTGTCTTTTATCTCCCCAAGGTCAGCTGGATCCAGGTTTTATCAAGACCAGATAGTGGGGAGACAAAATGGGACGGCCCTGAGATAGATCACTGTAAATATGATGGACTTTCTTATTAAAGTCAGCTTCCTCTAGGGGCTTGAAAGGGGCCCTCCGTAGTCCTTCCAGGACCACAGCAACCACTTCAAGGCATAGAGCTGCCTAGTACAGGGGGCTCTAGCCTGAGTGATAGTGTCAATCACCGCTGGTGAAAGACCTGCTAAGTCTTTCCAGGCCAGACGTGGAGATTTCAGAGGTCTGGGGTGCCTGAACGTGCCCTGCCCCTGAGTGAAAAGGTCCTGGCTCAGGGGAATGCGCCGTGGGAGCCGCTGTCAGGAACATGAGCTCTAAGAACAAGGTCTGGTTGATCCAGAACAGGGCCACCAAAATGACCTGGTGTTGTTCCCCCCTGACCTTGCACAAAACCTGTGCAAGGAGGCTCACTGGGGGAAATGCATATTTGCGTAGGTGTCGTTGCCAGTCATGCACTAGAGCATCCCTGCCAAGGGAAATACCACAGTGGGCATTGGGTCGACTCGGCAGAAGCAAACAGATCTACTTTGGCTTCTCCAAACCTCTCCCAAATTAACTGAGCTACATGAGGATGGAGTCTCTAATCCCCCCTAGCCGAAATCTACTGGGACAATGTCGGCTGTGAGGTTGAGGTGACCAGGAATGTGAGTAGCCTGCAGGAACTTGACTCACCAGTGACTTCAAAGGAGGAGGCAACGAGCAAGCTGTGAAATGCAACGTAACCGCACACCACCTTGGTGGTTGATATAGGCCACTGTCACTGTGTTGTCCTTTCGGACCAACACGTCAGCCCTGGATCAAATGTAAGATTGGTTGTAACAACCACAAGTGACCATGTCTGGACACTTGTCCTAGAGGAATACCTGCCTGGAGGAAAGTCAAATAACCACCCGATGTACACTGAGGTGCCAGGCCAGCCTCTCAACTTGGTTGTGAAGCCAGTTCTGGAACGGTCTTATATGCATCAACCCGAGCACAACTACCACTGCCAGAGATACCATATGCCCCAGGAGCCTCTGAAAGAGTTTTAGAGGAACCACTGGCCTGTTCCTGAATGAATGCAAGCAAGCACAGACTATGCCCTTTCTCTAACTCCATGCAGAGAAAAGAGAAGCTCTGCACTGGGGAAAGCTTGCTCTTCTCCCAGTTGACCTGAAGTCTTATTCGATCTAGGTGCCATAGCACTAGGTCCCTGTGCTCGCATAACAGATCTCGTAAGCTAGACCAAAAGGGAGGACCTTGTACTGGTATGCTCATCCCTCCAAAAGCAAATTGAAGAAACAGCCTGTGTTGAGGGAGGATCGACACATGAAAGTATGTTATGACTCAAGATGTTTAGGGGTTTTCAGGGTGTAACATGCAATAATTAAAATTTGACTATTAATTATTGTTTTTGTGTGTGTGTGGAAATCAATCGCCAAACAATGAACTAAGTGCAAACAAGGTGATTTATTATATACAAGTCTATGATGTTAAGTGAAAGGTGATGGCTATTTACAATATTTGCAAATTTAACAAAAACACACAGGGGAAGATGGACGTGAGAGACGCCAAAGCAAACAAAATAACAAAACAATTCGAACTATTAAAGATCCCTCTAAACTCTCTAACAAAACAAAGACAATGAGATAAATCTTCAGCATCTGAGACACCCTACCTAATCTACACTGTCTAACCGAATACAAAACAGGGTGGTACAGGGTGGCACTTGCTCCTAACCTAGTGTTTCTATACACAATAATAAACCTACGTGGGGCACAATGTATGTCATGTCGCATACTTACCTGTTCACTTTTCCCTGACACAAACAAAGTCACAAAACAAGACAAATGAATGCTAAACAACGAATATAATGAAAACTAGTGAGTTACACATGGGGGTAAACTGGACAGAATGACATACAACAATAAGCACAAGGAAATTATCACGGGTCAAACGAGCAGTGAAATCACAAAAAACAACAACAGCCGAAGCTCAACTGAATGAACAATGGCGTGCTAATGATGGAGATAGGGGTCAACAATTGGCTGTGGGGGTGAATGACGTCATCAGGATATTTAAGACTGTCAGCGAAGGTGGCTAATGGCAGGATCCTAAACAGATGCAAGAGAGAAACGGGGAAAACACAACAGAACGTATACAAAGAAAGCAAACAACGTAACACAGGATGTAACAAAGTATGTGTCCTTCGGGTCATTGGACGTGAACTAATCCCACTGGCAAATTGTTGAAATAATGTGCTTCTGCATGAGCATCCTGAACGGCAGTCTATCAAGCGCTCGATTCAGGGTACACAGATACAGGATTGGTTGCAGCCTGCCCCCTCTGTTGGGCACAATGAAGTAGGGGCTGTAGAAGCCTCTGGCGAGGAGCAGACTGGGTGCAAGGGCCTGGCCGAGGGCACGTCACGGCGAGGCAGGATATGCTTGATCATGTCAGTTGGCTTCTTTACAATGAGAAGTCCTTGACGTGTCACCAATCAGAGATCTAAGATCAGAGGCGAATGGGCTCCCAAGAACGATCCCCTAGTGTCATCATCAACTGTCAAGAATGACAGCATTCATTGTCAAGAAGGGAAACATTGTCAGTCTTCAGGGATTTATTTCCCCTGAAGGATACCTTGCAACTAGCCTAGGCTTTCTCAAGCCAACATAAATTTTGTTTACAAACTTTTACTCCATCTAGTTAAAGCTAAAAGTAAATCTAGTGTTCTTTAGTATTGCTGGTGCCATGCTAAGAACGCTGCTCCCACAGCAAACAGAACTAAACTGAACAGCAGCTTGAAAGATGTGATATGAACCAAACCATGGCATCAGTATATCTCTACACCTCTAGTGAATACGTACATTTTTGTAATGGTATTCAGATTTGGGAATATGTTAGTACACCCACCAAATGTGTATACCAGTTTTCAACATCAAGAATATGGTTATGGCATTTTTAAGGATTTTGTGTGTTGCAATGCCCTCTATAGGAGAAATATGACAAAATTTAACATATGTCCACAGATTGATTTTGTGTACCAGGTGTCTATGGGCACTAAGCATTGACAGATGTATGTCCCTAAATATTGTTCAGAGGACCCCTAAATATTGTTCAGCAAAACAATTGTGCCAATATGACTTAATGTGACTCAGCCTTATACCTTTAATCTGATAATGTATTTTACAAATTATCCAGCAGGTGGCAGTATAGACTCTGTATTGACAATCTAACAGTTTGGCGGTCCAAAACAAAAAAAAATCAAGTTATTTGTTAATAGCTGGTTTCTGTTTAATAGTCATCTGTTTATTATAGCATATATAAATGCATATATATCATGACAACATTATATATATCATGAAAACATTATATAATGCATGAAACTGTCACAGGCCCGTGGAATGAACCCAGTTGCAGACAGCTTTTTTTTTTTAATATTGTGTATAAAGGACACAATAACCCATGAGGGGGCAAAACGAGAAACAAAAAAAAAGACTATGAAAACTAAAGAATAGCGATCAATAGCTTCTGGTGAGGTGGGCTTTAAGATTGACCCATCAGATTGGCTCATTTTCTTTTTTTACTTCCTTATAATTAAATGAAGGGACAGGCTTTGGCACAGGACAAAGAAAGACAAGCTCTAAACTAAGACAGCACTTTGGAATCATTAAAACTAGAGCCTATTGTGCAAGAACCAGACAATGCCCTTGAATGTTATTAATTAACCTATACAGAATGCAAAAACATTTTACTAAATTTGTACCAATGCAGAAATACAACAATGCATACACTTTATATTGCTGTATCTGATAAAAGCACAATTTACAATCTCATAATTTCCAGAGTAAGGGCGTTACAGGATTTACATAATTCCTTGTAGATTTTCAGTATTTCAACATTATCCTGTGTTTTTGTTTTTGGCCATGCTTTGAAGAAGATATGGCCATGTCCTAAGGGGGGCATGTCTAAAATAGATCCCATGACTTAGTGCAGAGCATGCACAAATACGGGATTGTGGCCTGCAGAGAATCTTGACTCATGCTGGCAAGATCAGGCTTGTCTGACTGACAGCATACGAGTTCCATTACTGAACCCAGTGAGCACTGGTCATCGGGGCTGAGAAATAAAAGACAAAGGTTCACAAACCTTGCGCATTGTAAGGTCTCTTCTCAGACTTACCTGATGAAGAAATTGAGATTCATTCATTATGTCAGCTGCACTGCTGGCAATAGCATAACCTCTATGAGGCGTTATGGTCAATCCCAGTCACCGTCTAACTGCGCACATGAACACAAGCTGTCAACCCATCTCAGTGTCATCAGGAGCCTCTGCCTATTGGTCATTTCCCATGTGCACTTGCGTGACATCTTTTAAATGCTCGGATTTTGCTCCCATTCCTTTTTGTTTCCTTCTATTGACACTTGGACTGGATTGTGATGAAGTATAAATGAAGTCAAACGTACAATTTGGCTGGGTAACAGTAGTCGCGCTGCAGCTATTACTGTTAAGTTGTAAGAACATTTCCCTAACAAAAAAGTAACAAAATGAGAAATGTTATTTTGAATGTTCTAGAAATGTTTAAAATGTTCAGTTTTTTAGAAGTTATATATATAACTTATATATAATAACTTTGAATGTTTCCTGAAAGAACGTCTTTATTAGAATATGCAATATTGTAACATCCACGACTAAAACACCTGTTTACCAGCTATTGTGTCTGTCACTGCACAGCAGTCATAGAAAATAAAAAACAGTTATTACAGTTGTTAACCAGTTTACACAGAGAAGGGATGCCACTTCATAAAATATCACTTTATATGTCTTTTTAATTTTATGTCTTATTTACTTTATGTAGTACACTTTCTTTAAGTGTGTTGGGATTGTATAATCTCACATTATAGCACATCTTATAAAAAAAAAAACTTTTATAAAAATAAAAGAATAATTGAAGATGTTTCACATTAGTCTCATGGGCTGGTCATTATTCAGCATTTCCTCTCTCTGATTAGTGGTGCTCCACTAAACACTACTAATAGGTAAAGTGACCCAAAGCCAACAAGCAGCAATGTTTCTCCTCTCACATCTTTCTGCAGCTTCTTCTGGCAATCACATAGTTGAGCATGTGTAATAAAGATGTTACATAACACTCTTATTCGGAAAAACACAGTTTAACAGTTTAATTTAAGTTTATTTTTATAGCACTGAGGTGGAATTTTACACTGATTTAAAATAATCAGGCAACCAAGCAGATATGCAGTAAATAGACTGTGAAAAAATGTAAAAAGTCAATCACATTATTTCTAGTGCTTTTAGGTGACGCACATTTTTAGGGTACACATCATTTGATGGCGGAGCACCTGACTGTCCCGGAGAAGGACAGTTTTCAGGCTGAACTAGAGCTTGGGTCGGTCTGTCAGATGCTGGGTCCATACTGGAGCCCGCGTAATCTGAAGCTACCTTGAGACTGATATCCCGAAATAAAAACAAAAACAGAGAATGATTAGTGTAGCTGCTGTTCATAACGTTAAGAGCATAAGAAGATAATCGGTTGTTTTTGGTTTTTTCGGAAGTAAAATAGAAATACCTTTAC
Source organism: Chromobotia macracanthus (assembly GCA_036877525.1). Taxonomy (NCBI): domain Eukaryota; kingdom Metazoa; phylum Chordata; class Actinopteri; order Cypriniformes; family Botiidae; genus Chromobotia; species Chromobotia macracanthus. Next base: position 12,532,759 of record JAZGTH010000011.1, read on the forward strand.
CTTAGTACAGCTCCAAAATAAGAGAAACACCCAGCTGTGTTTTATATATAATATATATTGTGAAGACAAGGCATGTGATGTTTTTTCTTTAATGCTTGGATGTATGGTGTTCACAGTGAATGGCTCTTTAAAAGTCATTTTGTCCATTCAATTCAATTTTATTTATATAGTGCTTTTTACAGTGTTGCATTGTTTCAAAGCAGCTTTACATGTAATGAAAATTAAACACAGAAAAAATGCACAACACAGAATACAGAGTACATGGTATTAATGCAAATTCCTATTGTTCATTATAAGGTGCAATAAAACTCTTTTTTATAAGATTTTATAAGATTTTATATGATTGTTTTTTATAAACTTAATATAATAAGATTGTAATTGGTTTATGAATATAGAGTTGACTAAAGTGATGATAACTACAACACCTATGGACCATTTGAATAAATGGATGTACATTAGAAATACCTGTTATTACACACGAAGGCTCATACCAATCTCAGTGGTCTATGAGAGGGTAATGTATTAAGAATGCTTACAATATGTAATTTTGAGACTATGCAACATTTAGTCAATTAACATGATACCCAAGATATGCCATTCCATCTTACATGTAGGTGACGCTTAGAAAGAAATTAAAATTGTATAGGACAGGAGTATAATGAATTTGCAATAATGCCATAAAATATCTGGACATTGCATAATCCTGTACTGATATGGCTTTATAGTTAATTCATGATAGCAATGTTTTTTTTTTTTATTATTATGAAAACTACTGTGTTTATCTTATTCTTTGGGGAACAGTGTCTCTTTTATTCAGGTCAGAAAGTGTTAACAGAAAGCTGATATAAAACACTTTCTAGTGAACTGCAGGTGGGGGTGGAAATAATGTGTGTGTCCAGGGCAGTTAACAGTACAAACCCTCCAGCTAAATTAACCTAGCAGAGTTTTGATTCTGTAAAGCAGCCAACCTTCTGATGAACTAACCACTAGAACCCATCCTCCCTCCAGCGATTACTGTTAGCCCCATCCAGTGGTCCATAGATAAGGACATAGCAAAATCAACCCATCACGAACCCACTCTGCCGGGAGGTCCTGAGGGTAAAGTATACTTACCATCATCACTTTAGGTTACTCTCATGGACTCAGCACATACCTCTCCCGGCTCTGGACACCCAGGCAGCCAACAGAACTTCTCGCTCATTCACGATCTGTACTGGTGGTCTGGAATGACCCAGGATGTCTCCAGGTATGTCAAAGGTTGCTCAGTCGTCACCTACTAGAAAAACTACTTCTTCTATTGCTCATCCCACGTAGGCCCTGGTCCCATATCGGAGTGGACTTTATTACCGATCTTCCACCCTTCCACAGGTTCTGGTGTAGAACCCCCTTCTCCTCCTATTGAATTAGAGGAAAACCAAATCTACAGAGTCAACACCATCCTTGACTCATGATGCAGAGGTCTGGAGTATTTGGTGGACTGGGAAGGGTATGGTCCAGAGGAACACACACATATTGTCCACATATTGTGGAACACATATTGTCGAGACAATATTCTAGATCTGTCATTACTCACAGAGTTCCATACCAACCATCCAGATCGCCTGGCATCTAGAAGCAGAGGTCTTCCATGTTGTTGTCCATTTTGGGCATTGGGAGCTGCCTGTGGAGAGGGGGTACTGTCATGGAGCCAGCCACGCCTTCCGCACCAGACATCACAATAACGCCCACTTGTTTCCTCTCACCTGACTATTGATTCTCTGCACCTGCTAATCAAGGACTCTATATAAACACCACTCTGACACTCCAGTTTTGTCCGGTCTCGTTAATGTTAAATTCTCAACGCCCTGACTCATGTTCCTGACCTTTTGGATTATTTACCTGTTGGATTGTTTATCTGTCTTCCTGGTTTCTCCATCATCTGCTCCACTGGGGTTATTCTATGGAGATAAGACTGTGTTTACATTCTGCTAATTACCTTTCATGAATCTGTGGATAATCTGTAAATTAGCAGTGAAATGAGCAGTGACGGTAAAGAGACTTGATTGACTGATTTAATTGCTCTTACAGATGGAGGAGCTCATGGATTGTTGAGGTGAAAATGTGATGGCAGAACACACAGAGTTGGGTTTCCAGGTGAGGAAAAGGTAAGTTCTTTGAACAGTTGAAGGACAACAGACACACAGGAGACTTAATTAATGAGAATTAATAATTAATAAAAGAATTAATGAGGAAACAACACAGGAGAGATTACTGGCTCATGTAGTACCAGGAGAGTAGTCCTTTACGTTTAACATGACCAGACAGTAATCGCTGGCTCTTATCTGGCTATCTAATGTGAGTCTAAGTATTGGGAAAGTTGTATTTCTAAGTTATCAGCACATATAATGCAACAAAGCAAAGCAGGGATATGTGTAGTAGTATCAGTTCTTTCAGACAGCAATTTTTCCTTTACTGTCCCAATACCTACAGACGGCATTGTATATTTATATATATATATATATATATATATATATATATATATATATATATATGAATGTATAGATTTAATATTATCTTTAGTGATCTCCAATTGACGCACATCATCTGTGCTCACTAAAATGGCCCACCATGGAGCATCAGAAACGTTTTGACTCTGCATGTCTTACTGAGTCTAAAGAGACCACTCTCATAAATATAGATGAAAGCATGCAAAAGTTATAAGCCAAAACAGATTTAGGTAGAAAATTGTTCGAGGTTTGAGGTAGAGACTTCAAATTTGCTATGATAACATTATATTATGACATCTGTGTGCCAAATTTTACAACTTTTTACCATATGGTTCTGTGGGCTGCTATAGACACAAGCGGAAGAAGAAGAAATATAGCTGCAAACAGAAATTACGGTGTCACGCCCATCAACATCACTAAGAGAGGCATTTGTAGACATCGATGAGATGAGACACTTGTGGCCAATAGGTGGCACTGTCACTAAATTTTTATAAGGTGGTCGGGATATTGTGACAATGACACCTACAAAATTTCACGTTAATACACAAAAGTTTAGTAAAGTCCATTGCATATACATGCAATATTCGTTGCCTTGTTATAAGAGAACAATCTGAGCAGCACTGCTGGAGTAGTTTGAAAAGTATTTCATTATAGTTCAGAATGGCAGGAAGTAGCATTTACTGTGACAAATTTAGCATTTTGACATGAGCCAAAAAATCTAAAGAAAGAAGTTGCATAACAATATGCTACTGCAATCACGTTATAGGCATTTTCGTAAAGTTTGTTATATATTTTGCAGGTCATCCCCAAACATTGCAAGTCATCTCAAAATATAGTTATGATAAACAAAATAAGTTTTGTAATGATACGCAATTGTGTTTGTTAAATACTGCATTTTATTACTGAGTTTGTCATTTCTGCTGGCTACTGTCTACAGGCCACCAGGGTACAACACAGACTTTATCAAAGAATTTGTACTGGCCACAGATCAAGTCTTAATTGTTTATGATTTTTATCATCCACATGGACAATGAAAAGGACACATTGTGGTTGGCTTTCAAAGACATTTTGAACTTTGTCGGTGTCTCACAACACGTATACCTTAGATTTAATACTGTCATATGGTGTAAATGTTGATGACATTAACATCCTGCGGCAGAGCGAAGACATTTCTGATCATTATTTGGTATCCTGTGTAATACATTTACCTATGGTTGCAAAATCAGTAGAATACAGTAGATCAATAACTTCTGCCTTTAAAGATAGTTCAGGTAGATTGTTGATAAAACAGTCTCAATTCCTTAGCGTAACAGATAGCTTTGAAAACCTTGATACCTACCAGGTTGCTGAAAGAGATGCTTCCTGCAATTATAAATCCTAAACATAGTATTATGAATTCACCATTGGTGTTAGGATATGTCCCAAAACTTTACAAACTGGCTGTTATCAGATCCCTTTTTAAAAAAACACAACTTGATCCCAGGGAACTAGTAAATTGAAGACCCATCTCAAACATTCCTTTTATTTCAAAAATACTGGAAAAGGTGGTGTCTTCTCAGATATGTTCCTTCCTGGAAAGAAATGGTATATGTGAGAATTTTCAGTCAGGATTCAGAGCACATCATAGTACAGAGACTGCTCTTATCAGAGTGACAAATGATCTGCTCTTGTTGGCTGATCGTGGCTGCATCTCTCGTCTAGTGTTACTCGACCTTAGCGCAGCCTTTGACACTACTAAATTCTACTAAATAGGCTTGAAAATTACGTTGGCATAAATGGAACTGCACTGGCATGGTTTAAATCATATCTATCTGACCAATTTCAGTTTGTTGCTGTGAGTGAAAAGGTGTCATACCGATCAAGTTCAGTATGGAGTACCGCAGGGCTCAGTGCTTGGACCTCTACTTTTCACCCTGTACATGCTACCTGTAGGAGCAATTATTAAGAGACATGGAGTTTGTTTTCATTGTTATACTGATGATACGCAGCTGTACATTTCTTCTAGGCCCAACGAGATGCAAATATTCACCAAATTAACAGAATGCATAGTTGATATCAAAACTTGGATGGCTAGCAACTTTCTACTACTTAATTCAGACAAAACAGAAGTTTTACTTATTGGACCAAAATCTTCTACATAGAACAACCCAGAGCACTGTCTCACACTTGATGGATGCTCTATAAAGCCTGCTTCATTAGCCAAGAATCTGGGTGTCATTTTTTATAGCAATTTGTCCTATGAAAACAACATTTCCATTATTTGTAAAACTGCATTTTTCCATCTCAAAAATATATAAAAACTATAACACATACTCTCCAAGTCAGACACCAAAAAATTAATTCATGCATTCATAACATCAAGGCTTGATTATTGCAATAACCTACTTAGTGGCTGCCTTGCAGAATTAACACAAAAACTCCAGCTGGTTCAGAATGCAGCAGCCAGAGTTCTCACAAGGATGCATAAGCATGACCTTATTAGCCCAGTTTTGTCCACACTGTACTGGCTGCCTATTAAGCATTGTATAAATTTCAAAATTTTGCTGATTACCTACAAGGCTCTGAATGGTCTAGCTCCTCAATACCTAAGCGAGCTCCTCTTTTATTACAGTCCTTCGCGTTCATTGTGATCTGAAAATTCTGGCCATTTGATAATACCCAGAATTTCAAAATCAAGTGCTGGTGGTATTTGGCGGCAAAACATCTGGAACAGTCTTCCCAGTACTGTTCGGAGGGCAGATACATTATGTCAGTTTAAATCTAGATTACAGACCCACCTCTTTAATCTAGCCTACACATAGTCCTACAGATTTATTACTCAAATCCCTTAAGGGATTATTAGGCTACATTAAATAGGTAAACCGGAACCGGGGACACTTCCCATAGGTACAGCTGTACTGGCTCCACACTAAATCTGTCTTTCTTTAATTTCACCAAGGTCCTGTAGTCAGCTGGATCCAAATTTTAAGACCAGATGATGGGGGACAGGAAGGTACGACCCCTGAGACAGGTCATCAGGATATGATGGACTTTTTTAGTAAACTTACCATTATACACCTACCTCCAGCATAGTTTCGATACTTTGTTCCCTGCATAGTCACAGCTGTTTGCTGTTATAGCTGCAATTAGTACATTATGCTTCTGTTTTTAACGCTTGTAACATTAGGTTATTTCTGTTGGTAACATTTCTCAAGGCATGAAATATTGTCAGATGTAATTAGACCAAACAGTTTCTTATCAATAAATATCATTATAAATCATTAATGCTTACTGGGAGACTGCTGACATCTAACTTATCTTAGGGTTTTGTAAATTGTTAATATTGCTTCTAGGGATGATATAATTATAGTCCAAAAGACTCTTTTATTTTGCTGCTCATTTGTTTCCCATTCTCTTTCATTGTGTCATTTTCAGGTATTTCTATTGTATGTATGTATGCATTTTACTTTTTACTATTTTACTTTGTGGATTTCATGGTACTATTGCAAAATCCCTTATACCCTGTCCCATAAGATGTTATCTTTTTAAATGGCATCTCCATGTTAGCTGGAATGGCATATCTTGCTTAATGATTTTGTAGTTCTATCAGTTCAGTCACTCCTTTTTCTTTTTTATTATACAACCCCAAATCAGAAAACGTTGTGACAGTATGGAAAACACAAATACAAAATGAAAGTAGTGATTTCTAAATTTACTTTGACTTGTACTTCATTGCAGACAATACAACAGCACATTATTTAATGTGTTCCTCATGATTTTTATTGTTTTTTCTTCAAAAAAACAAAATTTCTATTTTGGTTCTTGCAACACATTTAAAAAAAAGTTGGAACAGGAGCAATTTAGGGCTAGTAATCAGGTAAACTGGTTAAATAATGATGTGATTTGAAACAGGTGATGTCAACAGGTGATTGTAATTATGATTTGGTACAAAAGCAGCATCCAAGAAAGGTCTAGTCCTTTAGGAGCAAAGATGGGCCAAGGATCGCCAGTTTGCCAACAAATACATGAAAGGCCTAAGCTGAACAACCGTGCTCTCCGATCCCTCAGGCGGCACTGCATCAAGAATCGTCATTCATCTATATGCAATATCATCACATGGGCTCAGGACTACTTTGGCAAAAAGAATGACTAATTTTCATAATTTATTTCAAAATAACCAATATAAAAAAGTATCTAATACACCTGGAACAATCCTTAACTATAAACTAATCTCATGTCCCCCCCAATCAAAATGCAGGTTTTTGCAGCTTTCTGGGGTTTAAATGTCTTAACAGTACTTGAACAACTCTTGTTTTGTTTGTAACATTTGCAGTTCAATTATTTTAATTCCCACTTAGACGCTGTGACAAAATGCTGCTGAGCTACAGCATGTGAGGTGGAGGCCCTACATTAAAACATGGCTCTACAATGCAAGAGACTGGGATGAGGGACAAAAAATCCATAGACTTAACATTGAGATGAATTTTGTTACATCATAGCTCAGCATCAGAATGTCGTAGAGACTGGGCTCATATCGCTTGGCTTAGCAAGCAGGAACACATGGTTAAATTCCTACTTCATAGCTACGCCCTAGCAACCAGTTACAGTACTCTAGCAACTGCCCCTTAGACTTACATTGTAGAGAAAACTAGGTGGCCTCTTTTTACTCAGACTGGCAAGTAGTCTTTAATTATTACCATCTACTGTCAGTGGGCTTTAGGTATTCCCTTGGCAACTTCCTGGCCAGGCCCTAGCAACCATTAAGAGCAGCCTAACAACCTTATAACAGCTCAAATAAGCTTATTTTTAGTATATCTTAGTATATCTATCATGCCAGCATCAAGCTAAAAATGTGTTAACATCATGCTAATTGATGCTAAAATGTGCAAACACCATACTAAAATGTGCTAGCATCATGCTAATTGATGTTAAAATGTGTAATGTGTAAAACATGTTTGTATCATGCTAAAATGTGTTAACATCATGTTAAAATCTGCTATCATCATGCTTATTGATGCTAAACCATCCATCCATTCATCCATCCATCCATCTTAATGGGTCATCTTAATGGGTCATCCAATCCTAATACCACAAATTACCTTGGCTCCCTCTTCTCTGCCGGCTCCATCCAGCTCCCTTGCTCGGCCCTCTGCTTGGGATTCACCACCTCTTCTGGTGTTTCTCAGCTCCTCGACTCTTCCCTACTTGGTTACATCCTCCATCTCTTCTGCTCCGCCTCGGACGCTCTCTCACCACCAGCTAGGTTCTGGAAGATGGATCCCCTGGCTGCACTTCAGTCTTCTGGGCCCACTTCTCCCCATGAGCCCAGACTCTTTCTCTTATAACTGCATATCAATGGCTCAAACCTCTGTTAGTAGTTGTAAAAGATGAAATTAGCACCGGTGGCATGAGATTGACAGTGAGAAATTAGGCCTACCCAAAAGAGCATTTTAAGTACATCTGAACTATGTCTTGTAGTGGGATGGCTGCATTACTATCTTGGGTGTGGATTATTCTTCTAATAATTCAAGGGAATTCAATTCCGTTGCCAATTACTCCTTACTTAACAAATAGCTCCTTTTTTATACATTTTAACTAATGTAGATGATTTAGCTAATGTAGGCCTTGGCAACAGTAGGAGATACTGGCATAATTCATTTTACCCATTTACAATATCATGTTCATTTGCACTGTTGTGAAAATTTTGTGTTTTGTAAAACAATTGTTTTGTGTTTACAGATTAACAAAATAAACAGTAATTGGAATGTTGGCATATGTCACTGGATCCTGTCAGCCCGTCTGCTCACCCTCAGCCCACCATCAGTGTCGCGGGCTTGTCTTGGATCTGCCTGTCTCCTGGTCCATCTACACAGTGCATAAGTCACCCTTATGAACTCTTGTGTTGTGTCCTGATTCAGTTTGTTCTGGTCTTCTGTTTTGGTTTAGTTCCTGTTTTTCCTTATTTGGTCATGTTCCTGTTCTTGTTTAGTCTTTGTTAGTTAATAGCCCTCACCTGTTTGTCCCTAATCAGCCTCCCTATTTAAATTCTCCTTTCTGTCCTGTCTGGTGTTGGTTATTATGTTTACGTTTATGTGTGTGCATTGCTGTTGTGGATTATTATTAAAAACATTTCTGTTGGAGTTATCTTGGTCTCCATCGCCTTTCATCCCGTTCCTCGTTCCCTAGCGTGACAGTCCCATAAGATGTTGTCTTTCTATGTGCCATCTCCATGTAAGATGGAATGGCATATCTTGCTTAATATGATACCTATGTTAACTGATAACTAGTTGCATAGTCTCAGACATACATACTGTTTTAGTATAGGTATAGCTACTGTTTAGTAGACAGGTATTTCTCATGCATGCCCATTTATTCAAATGATCCAAATGTGTTGCTGTTTTTACCGGTTTAGTCAACTCTTTGTTCATAAACCAACTATAAACCTAGTGTCCCTTATTAGTTTTATTAATATACATGTTTCAAATATTATTTGCAATAATACCATGTATTCTGTGTTGAACATGTAGAACTGTGTGACATTTTTCCGTTTTTCTGTGTTTTATTTTTTATTATATGTAAAGATGTTTTGAGGCAATGCAACATTATAAAAAGCACTATATAAATAAAATTCAATTGAATTAAATTATTGTCCTTTTTACAACAGTCTGATGTAATCTGTGGAAGGTGAGTATGTTGCGTACATTGGAGGCTGGGGGCCTAATTTTGAAATCGGTTTAGGCCTCCAAAATGTTAGGGCTGGCCCTGCATGGTGGAACGCTGTTTAATTTTTATCCCATATCAATGTAACATGGATTTTATGTCACCCAAATAGCCCCATTCAAATAAACATATTGTACTGTTTCTGATGTCTGGCCTTGAACTTACAGCTGATTGGTTGGTGGGAACCAGACATCCATATGAATTTAAATAAAACATTTTTTTATCATAAATGCTTTGGGACTTATAATATAAGATTGGTTGGAGTAATAGCTGACCACGTATTGGCCTACATATATTACCAACGCAGTCCTGTTATTATAATGGCATTATATATACACATCATAAAAATGATTCATACATACATACCCTCTCAATGTTCAAACCAAATCTACACCCTTGTTGTCCCAGCTGAGTTTTATTATTGTATCTGGGCTCTATCTGTTTGTAGTTTTAATCCCCAACCATGTGACAAACTTATTGTGCAATAAATTCTGCAGTAAATGAGTCAAACAAAATTATATGGAGAATCTGAAGTTAACAGTTCAGGTAAAGCATTTTATCTGACCAATAATTTTAGCTAGAAACCGAAGAAACAAACAAGCTTTGAGTTACAGACATAATGCTTATTACCATCATTATTACCACATAACGATGTCATCATTATTTTAGTCATTTTAATTAACATTATATGTCATAAAGTTCACATTGATCTTAGCTTAATAATTTTAAGTAATGCTGATGAAAGGTATTTGATAAATTAATAATCTATTTATTTACATAAAATAAGAATACATATTGAATGAATTTTGTCATTGAGTTACTGGTTTAGGAGGATCTGCTGCAAAGCATCATGGATCAGTAGTTTGCTCTTGCTGTGTCTTCTCTTCTGGCGGCCCTGCAGAAACTACTTTAAAAATAGGGTCACCACCAAAAGAAGAAAACACAGAATTCTGAACCATGTCCCCTATTATAATTTTCAAATACCTTAGCTTTGGGCAGATTCTTTGATATTATGCAATGGATAAAATATAAGGTGCTGGTCCTTCTCAAAACCCTGATGTGGAATTTGTGTGGAATTTCAGGTTCTTCCCACTCAGTGATGCACCCACTGAGACACCTGTTGAAAGTGCCCTAATTACCTGAGATTTTATTGTATGGAATGTGAAAATAGAGGCACTGGCCACCATAGTCAAATGTGTTCCAGGAGCCAGAGCGTCTGTCATCAAAGCAAATTTAAACATGCTGGCTAAAGATAAATTAAATTAAACATAAATTCAGTAAGATTATTTTACACGTCAGCACAAACTATGTTCGTCTCCATCAGTCGAAGATCACTAAAAAAATAATAGATAATAGAGGTGTGTGAACTTGCTAGTATGATGTTGGACACTAATATTCTCTGGCCCCTTCTCTGCTTATCGCGCTGACATAATACTTAGCAGACTGTCATTACTAAACAGCTGGATGTCTAGGTGGTGTTCACAGAGTAATATAGGTTTCATAGATAACTGGAAAAGTTTTTGGTGTAGACCTGACCTGTTGAATAGAGATGGCCTCCATCCCTCTAAGGTTGGTGCTGCTCTTTTATAAAAATAAAAAAACATAGTCTTCTTATTAATACTACTAATACTTGACTAACTGGGGCCCAGGTCAGGAAGCAGACAGACTGGCTTAATCAGCCATCTGCTAGCCGTCACACGGCACATATATTTATGTATACAATTTATATTTATTTAACACATAGAATCACCTAAATATCATAATATAGAGAATGTGTCTGTCCCCCGGACTGGTAAATACAAAAAACCCTTTAAACAATTAAATGGCAATTTAATCAATGTTAAATGAATAAAAAGATACCAATGCAGACAAACAATTAATAAGGTTTGGTTTGCTAAATATTAGATCTCTCCCTACAAAAGCATGTTTTTTAGTGTTTTTTAATGATATGATCACAGATCATAACCTAGATGTGCTCTGTTTAACAGAAACATGGCTAAGATGAGACAATTACATTACATTAAATGAGTCTATCCCCCAAAATTACTGTTATAAGCAAGAGTCTCATCCAAAAGGCAAAGGGGGAAGTGTTGCTGCACTTTATAGGAATATTTACCCAGAGACTGTTACCCAGAGACCTGATTTCAGATACATTTCTTTTGAGGTAATGATGCTTAATATAACGTCATCTGGTGTAAATGATAAATTGAGATTTATTATTTGTGCTGGCCACTGTACACAGGCCACCAGGGTACCACGCAGACTTAATCAAAGAATTTGCTGACTTTTTATCAGAAGTAGTATTGACCACAAATCAATTAATTGATGGAGGTCTTAATTGTTGATGATTGTTGGTAATTTTAACATCAATTTGGATAATGAAAAAGATGCATTGTGGTTGGCTTTTAAAGACATTTTAAACTTTGTGTTTCACAAAGTTTCAGGACCCACTCATTGTCGTAATCATATCTTAGATTTAATACTGGCCTATGGTCTAAATGTTGATGACATTAATATTCTGCAGCAGCAAAAGACATTTCAGATCATTGTCTTGTGTCCTGTATAATACATTTGCCTATGGTTGCAAAATTAGCTCCTTAGCTACAAATACAGCAGAACGATAACTTCTGCCACTATAGATTGTTTTATCAACAATCTACCTGAACAGTCTCAATATCCTCAATATCTGTTATCTAGCATAACAGATAATTTTGAAAACTTTGAAAGCGCATCAGAAAACAAGGCCACAGGACTTAAAAGAAGGGAGACGGACTAGCTGTGCAACGTTATTCAAAAACTTTATTCTTCTCCCCTTCTCACTACTTTTTTTAACATAACATTGACTCCTGCTGTCTCTAGTGGACTGGCCCAGTATTGCAGTCTATTAACATTAACACAGGACATTCCCCTCTCGCAAAAAGAACCTCTTAACAAGGGGATCAGCCTAATTTCAATCCATTTATAAATTCTACTTTTAAACTATAGATGCACTTCTGGTGTCTTATAACATATCAAATTAATAAACACATTAACACATTCAACAAATGTTTTCAATTACTCATTTAATGTTTTCAATTACTTCAAATAATCGTCTATTATTACACCAATGTTCCCTTATTCTCTTTTTCTTTCCCCTGAGACAAGTGAGCTGCATTCTATTTCTTTCCATCACTCAAGACATAAGTGCTTAGTCTCAGTTTCTTATCCACTGACAAAGAAAGAGTGAACTTTCTTCCAGCCTTTGGTACATGCATTGGTTTGAAGGGTGGTTGTTTAGCTCCATGTTTCTGATCTGTATGCTGTTTCATCCTTTGTTGAATCCGCTGCACACAGGCACGTATGCCCCATTATCACTGACTAAGGTGAGTGGGTTACCTTCTCACAAACACAAATGGCAGAAACTTTGTAACTGTGTCAGTTGTAACATGTGAGGTAAATGCAACCTCCGGCCACTTGCTATAATAATCCACCATCGTAATAGCAAAGGGACAGTCATATGTGGCTCTCTTAAAAGGTCCCATAATGTCTATCGCAACTTTCTGAAATGGACTGTCTGGCAGGTCCTGGCAGTGGGGCTGGGCATGTCTGGACGGTTTTGTCACAGGACTGACAGGCAGCGCAAGAAGCAAAAATTGAATGCACATCATAGTCCATTCAAGGCCACAAGTGCAATTCTCTTTGAATTTAGAGTGCAAAGCAACTGGCACAACCAATCTCTGCCCTCTCATGATATACTTATCATCCACAGCTAGTTCATGTCTGACCTGAAAGTATGCCCTGATTGTTGCATCCATGTGTTTCTGTGCTTTAGGCCAGCCTTGTGTGATTTGATCATGCAGCTTAGACAACTCCAGACATGATTTGCACGCCTCAAGGAGTTTTTTCAAAGGAATGGCTCTTGACAGGTCCTTCGAAATCCTTGCGACCAGGCTTAGTTCTTCACCCTGGCCAGCATCTGAATCAGGTGCGGTAACTTTTGTCTCTCTATCGCCATCTTTGTTCGTAACACAAAATTGAAAGTTACTTGCAGTTATTTTCTTAATGTAGATGACAAGTTTAAATTCTTAATTAAAATGCAGTTGTTTAAATATTAGGTTAATATTTTTTTAAAGGATAGATAATAATGTACAGTAATTGTAGTGGATAAATTAACAAAAAATAAAGTGTCCAGTGCATCTGGACCATAGCAGTGATGATTTTATTTCTTTTTAATTTCTTAGTTAAGTTTAATTTGTTAATTTCTTTATTAACAAAATAGATACTGTTATAACAAAAATCATAAACGTGCAACTGTCTGCTACACAGTGCATTATAAATTGCCCAAGGAACAACTCCACTCATTCTATACTATAGAATGGACTGTCAAAAATAATTACATCCTCTAAATCATACCTACCAGGTTGCTGAAAGAGATGCTTTCTGAAATTACTGATCCTCTGCATAATATTATTAATTCATCATTGTTGGGATATCTCCCAAAACCCTACAAGCTGGCTGTTATTGTTGTGGTTTCTTCCACATCTTAGAAGGATCACTCAAAGACTTTCTTCAAAGGTTTTGATGCCAAAAGATAGACTTTATTATCAGAGACATAAAGCCGAGTTGGCCTGCAGAACAACGGCTTGTGCCTGTTTGGGGAAGGGTCTTTATAGGAGTCTTCTCACACACACGTCAAAACGAGTTAATGAGGGGTTCCTGGAATTACTATCTTCCTCCCTTGGGCCCCGAACAATAACAAGAGATGTGTTAAATGTAGAGTAGAACTATAATGTTAAAACTATTTGTACATGATTCCTTTATATTTTGGTTAATAAAATTATCTTCTCAAGACAGGAAACACACGGCACAAAGTAAACAAACAATGGCCATGTGCTTCCACAAATCACAAAGACACAGAGCATGATAGATCCTGACACCAAGAAACAGGAACCAAGACTAGGATCGAGTCTGGATGCAAACATCATGCTCTGACACAAAACACAGGGGCTGTCAGGATCCTGGCAAAAGAATCTAAGAAAAACTCAAGACAAGAAGCCAGGACCCTGACAATATTAGCCTGGTCCTATACTGCACTGGTTGTCTATCAAGCATCATTTAAACTACAACATTCTGATGATTACCTACAAGATCCTGAATGGTTTAGCTCTTCAGTACCTGAGCAAGCTCCTTTCTCATTAGATTCCTACACGTTCACTGTGATCTCAAAATTCTGGCCAGTTGATAATACCCAGAGTTTTAAAATCAACCGCAAATGTAGAACGTTTTCATACTTGGAACCCAAACTCTTGAACAGTCTTCTCAGTGTTGTCCAAGAGACAGATACCCTATGTCAGTTTAAATCTAGATTAAAGACCCATCCCTTTAATCTTGCCTACACATAGTCCTATGGATTTATTATTCAAATATCTTAAGGGATTGTTAGGCTGCATTAACTAGGTAAACAGGAACCAGGGACACTTTCAGTTAATGACAAATAATACACAGTTAATGACATGTAGCAGACGAGGAGATTCCGGTGCAGGCAGGTAGGAAGGGAATAGTTCAGCGGGAACCGGGAGGGAGGCGGGCGTAGCAGGAGGAAGGCTGGGCGGTGGCCGGGTGGAGAATGGGTGGTCGGGCAGAGGAGCAGGAGTGGCACTGCAGAAACCAGGGGGGAGGAAAAGAAAAGAAGAGAGGGCGATGATGAATGAAGCCGAGATGTAATCTAAAACAAAACAGAAAAAGAAACCAAAAAGGCAGAGAGAGAAAAAACACAACTGGCTTGGGTCTCAGACCGACTGGACAAGACAAGACAGGAGGTCAGGTGGCGGTTTGCACTGAAACGATTTGACAACAGACGCAGCACAAGAGGGAAAAATAAAGGGGAAGTAATCAAGGGAAAACAGGTGTGATAGATAATAAGGAAACAAGGAGGGCGGGGAGACGTGGACGCTGGAGCACGTGGCGATCTGTCAAACACAAATGCATGCTCCGACAAAAAACAGAAACAAAAACACACAGACAAAACAGAGACTGGGGCGATCACACCGCAGACCTAAAATTGTGGACTTAACATTGAACTGTTTTTTCATTGACTGATGGAAAGAAACTGATTTGGATTTAAAGAGACTAAAGAAACACAAACTGAGAATTTGTTGAACTGAGTTCTTCATTGATTTTGGGGAAACCTAATTGATTCATATTGTGACTTTACAAATTTCATGAATTTCAGGTAGTAAATAACCAGCTGGTTTAAACCAAACAAAAATCATTTTCGGTACTCAAGCTTTTATTTACTTCATTTACAGGCTCCATAGACGAACCTAACTGGTCCAGATAACACTTGCACGTGAAGCTAAACAAAGTTATAAATATTTGTAAGAAATATTACAATCTTGTATCTGGGTTTCTTTTCCTTAAGTTAATCAAATATTGTGGCTGTGGATGTTATAAGAAAATAACACTTGAATACTGGATCCAGGGTTGTGTTCTACTCTAGCTCAAGCTCATTTATTCTTTGTTAGCACCTGATATATATACGAAGCAATTCATCAACTGTTTAACAAATAATACCCCTAATATGGCCATTTGTCTAGTAGGTACTTATCTTCTTTGGAATATTTTGCGTACGTGATGACCTTCACATACTTTAGATCCCAAGAACTACCAAACACAAAGGCATAACAGTAAATAACAGAGATACATAGTTTAGAATCCTGAGAGAGACCTCAACTAGCAATAAATAACAGAGATACATAGATTGACCCTGAGAGAGGGCCTCAATTGTGGAGAGAGCCTCAGCTATCAGCAATGCAAGATGTGAGTGAGACACTTTTAAACTAACAGTTGCATAACATCCATTACATACATCCAGTAACATCCATATGCAGTAGGTGTTACACTAGGCATTACAGTGTGAAGTTATAGCTGCAATTAGTAACATGCTTCTGTCACCATCTCTGTTTGTAACATTCCTCAGTGCCTGACATATTGTCAGATATATTCAGACTCAACAGTCTTAAATCAATAAATAATTATAAATCATTATTATCAACTCTCTGTTCATATCCAAGAAAGTTATTAATTGCAGCTTTAACGTGCCAGAGGAGAACTGTCACTCCCGGTTGAGCCCGATTTCTCCCAAGGTTTCTCTCCCTCTATACATCAAAGGAGTTTTGGTTCCTTGCCCCTGTCGCCCTGTTGGTTACTGGGACACTGCTGATATTTAACTTGGGTTAGGGTTTTGTAAATTGTTAATATTGCTTTTAGCATAAGCAGACTCAGAACACAGATGGATTAATACCAAACAGGTGGTTTATTGTACACAGTAGATAATAAAACAGATAAGTATCAATGTATATTAGTCCTTAAGTTTACGGAGGTTGACTAGTAATATTGCTGATGTCCTTTACCAGATATGGTTGAATGGAGGAGATGGTAATGAATGCCAGGAGCTGGTATCAGAGCGAGTTGTGGAACACTGGAGCACACACAGATAATGGAGAACACAGGGAAGACAATGGAGACGAGGGAGGTTGATAGCAGGTAGATACTTAACATGGGAATGCGTCCTTTTCCAGTTGGAGACCAGACAGTGTGCTAGACGTGTGTGCTTTCATAGTGCAAATGGTGATTGGTGATTTGGGCAAACAGGTGAGTGTGATTAGTATTCCAGTGACTGGGATCGTTGACTGGGGGCAGAGCCTGGTGTTTCTGTGACAGAACCCCCCTCTCCACGGCTTGCTCCTGAGGGCCGAAGTACCTGCCGTCGTGGGGTACGTCCTTACCCTTTGGCTGGAGCTTGAGGATGAAAGGAATGGAACACTGGGATCCATTATGTCGTCTCTGGGGACCCAGGATCTTTCTTCGGGTCCATACCCTTCCCAGTCGACCAGGTATTCTAATTTACCCCCACGACGCCGGGAGCCCAGGATCTCCTTAACTGAGTAGACCGCTCCGTCCTCCAATATCAAAGGAAGAGGGGGTTCGTCGACCAACCAGGCTCTGTGGAAACAGGAGATACAGGTGAGTGATATGGTTTGAGTAAAAAGGCATGGAATGTGGGGTGAATACAATACTGTTATTTGATTTGTAGATGACTGGGTTGATTTGCTTGGTAATGGGAAGGACCAATGAACCTGGACTGAGCTTTACATGGATCTAAAATTCTTGTAGAGAGCCAAACCTTCTGTCCAGTTTGAAAGGAAGGTGTAGGGGCTCTCCGGACATCCATATGATGTTGGTGTCGTCTGATAGCTCGCTGTAGATATTGATTCTGAGTCCCATTCTCCTGAACTATGACCATGGACTCTGATGCTCCCCGACAAACAGGAGATTGATAACCATCCCTGGAAAGGAGTGAGATCTGAGGTGGGTTGACGAAGGGTTAGGGCTAGTTCTGTGTGTACTCGGCCCAGACGATGTAGCGGTTCCAGAAGTTCTGGCGGGCATGGCAGATATCGACCTATCTCCTGGATCTTCCATCTCGGTTTGGCCGTTGCTTTGGGAGTGGTAACCAGAAGATAGGCTGATGGTCACACCTAGGAGAGAGAAAAAACGATCTCCAGACCCGTGAGATGAACTGGGGACCTCTGTCAGAGACAAAATCTTCAGGGATTCCAAAATTTCGAAAGTACCTGATTAAGGAGGACTTCAGCTGTTTCTATAGCGGTTGGGAGTCCCTTCAGTGGTACCAAACGACAAGCTTTGGAGAATCTATCCACTGCTACTAGTGTACAAGTGTTGCCATCTGATGCTGGCAGGTCAGTAATGGAGTCCACTCCTAGTTGTGACCATTTACATTTACATTTAGTCATTTAGCAGATGCTTTTATCCAAAGCGACTTACAAAGGACAAGAGCATTGAACATTTTGTCTTGCGTGCCAATGAGCCAAGTCTGCAAAGCTACATTTACAAGCGGATATTGTATTCTGTTACTAGAGAGAAAGATGGACTAGAAACAGGGTTTTTTTTTTTTTTGGAGGATAGGATAGAAGACCATTAGGGTTTAGACAGGTGTCTGCAAAATAGGTGTGTTTTGAGTTGTTTTTTGAAGGTTGTGATGGTCTCAGCAGATCGGGTGGAGGCTAAGAGTTAATCCCAAAAAAAAAAAAAAAAAAAAAAATGATACAGTTGATCTGTGCCTCGCTGGGGTGGAGGCTAAGAGGTAGGAGGGAGTTGAGGTAGGAGGGAGAGGTTCCGGTTATTGTCCTAAAGGCAAGCATAAGAGATTTAAATTTGATGCGGGTCAAATTTTTAAATTTTTAAAGTTGGTCGTCAAACACCACCCTAAGGTTTCTAACGGACTGAGTGGGTGTAAGAGTGGATGATCCAAGTTCAACTGTTAAGTTGACCATGGACGCTGAGGAATGGGAAGACATAGAAGCTTGCCAGCAGGTAATTGACGGGGTGTTCTGGACATCCTCTCACGCACCTTCTGATGTCTTCCGCCATGCTAGGCCACCAGAAGCGATCTTTCAGCAGTGAGAGGGTTCTATTGGCCCCAGAATGACCAGTGCTCAGGGAGGTATGCGCAGAGTGGATAAGCTTTGAAATTACATATCTTGCTTAATATGATACATGTCATCTATCATGCTAATTGACTAAATGCAGCATAGTCTCAAAAGTACATACTTATTTAATTTAATAGGCAGTCTGAATACAGTACCCTCTCATAGACCACTGAGATAGGTATGTGCCTTCGCATGCTGTGACAGGTATTTCTAATTCACATTCTTTTACTCAAATGTTCCAAATGTGCTTTTTATAAATTCAGTCAACTCTACATTCATAAACCAATATATATATATATGTATATTATTTGCATCACCCTGTATTATCTGCATTTTCTTTACCCTGTGCTTTACAAACTACACACTGCCTTGGTCAATATATATATTAGGTACACATTAGGTTATACACATTAGGTTATATACTAGAGACTGGAAGTTAACGCACACATTATTGACTACAAATATTTTTATTTATTTATACATTTTACATAACAATCATGCTTTTTCTTATGGCACCATTTAAATGCATGTCCTATGTATAATTTGTTTCAGATGTAACAGTTAAAAATATACAAAACAATGTAATTTCTTACAAGACATAATTTCTATGTGTTTTATAATCCTTTTTAATAACCATCATTACTTCCCATAATTTCCTATAGGTGCTTCAGTTCAAGAGATCAAAATACTTTCAGAGAAAACATCAATTTGAACATTATGACAAGTACTTAGCAATGGAATACAGATGTTCACTGTTACATTTACATGGTACATTTTTACAACAAAGTTCCAGATACAACTGCAGTAAAGTAACTTTACTGTACAAAATTCACAGGACATAGTCATTTCACATGTATGTGGGTACTCGTCTCCTCTTAGTAAACACATTTAAGAGAGAGAATGCTTTTCACATGTAGCTACCTTTAATGCTAACAATCACCACATCGTTTCTCTACCATTGGAGCAGACTGTGTACTTTTCCGCTTTTTGTTCTTTTTTTAGTACTGCACTTATACAACATTTTTTCATGAAACTGAACTGATGCTCATGCAAATTACATCTCCATCAGTCAGATTCTCACAGACTTGAAGCAGAAACATATCTTAGGTTGCATGATTTTTGGAGATTCCTGAGGGGATATGTAAACAGGACACTGGATCAACAGTTCTTATCAAAAGTGTGTAGACAACAGTAGAAATGTTCACTCTGTATTATTTGCATTTTCTTTACCCTGTGCTTTACAAACTACACACTGCCTGGCATAGATTAGATTTTGCTTTAGTTCAAGATTTTGGTCCTTGGCCAACATTAAAGTACAAAGCATTCTAAAAATAATTATTCAAATGTTTTAGTCACATACAAGTAATTTCTCTTTATTCTTTCAGGAAAGAAAAATAACATGGTAACAGTCTATCTTAACAAAAAATATTCAACAACATATAGTGGGTCACCCAACTGGGTTCTAACGATTAAAAATTCCTTGTGCTTCAGGCACAAGGCTTGCTTGTTATACTTTGATTTTCACAAACGACCCAGAATGTTATTTTATATCTCGCTGACTCTATGATTTCTCTGAATTTCATCTGTGCTTTAGAACCCAGTGCAACATAAAAACAGTGCATACTTCACAGATATAGCTTATGCATTGCAAAGCAGTGCATTCCCCTTAAATCTTTCTCACAGTTTAACCTTAGTAGAGACATTTACATAATACATTGATACATTGTATGTAAGTAATTTTAACACTGACACAATTTGCTTTGCATTTGGAAATCCTACAGCATTTTTACAAATGTACTTTATGTTTAGCTTGACTATGTATGACACCTGGAGGTAGATGATTCTATAACTGTATAAACATGGAAGTCCTTTGTGATGTTAATCTTTGATTGCTCTGCTGGGGTGCACCTCTTTTTAGACATTGGCATCATTGCCAGATTTAGCTGAAAATTAATTTTCAGCCTGCACCTGCAACTGAGACTGTGCATGCTGCAGTTGTTGCAGTAGTTGCTGCGGTGGATTTGGCTGCTGGAGCGATTTTAGTTGCTGTTGTGTCTGGTCCAGTTGCTGTGGTGACTGCTGTTGTTGTGGTGAATGCTCTGGTTGCTGGGTCTGCAGCTGCTGTTGCTCTGGTCCATTCTTCTGAGCCTGCTGCACTGCTGCAGATTGCAGCATTATCCTGATTCGCTGAAATAACAGGTCCAGCACCAGTAAGCACACATATACCAACAAACACAAGTCCTAACAATGTTATCAGCAACCTTTTTTTAAGCACATTTACATGCACATTCATTAAGGATAGCAGTCCATCTTCAGAATTACCCTGTATTCTGAAAAATACATTCATATGCTCTACAGCTATTGCAATAATTGATTTAAGGCTGTTGTTTGTAATACTGCCTTTCTCTCCTTTCCTTTCTTCTTTTTCATCTGTTTTATTTTGTGCTGGATGTTGTCTTATTGTCTATGATGGACAAACACTTTTGGAAATTGGCTTCTCTGTTACATACCATAAAGCAGACTTTGAATTCTTTAACGCTTACACTTTATAAACACAGCATCAGAGCACTTTGTCTGGACTTCATGGCCGTGACCATGGTAAGCACAGCCAGAAGAAAATGCAAGGTGGAAGACAGCTGGTGTCCTCATCAGACAAGGAAAACAAGGATGTCTGTTGGAGATTCCAAATTCAACCTGTGAGCTCACACCCCACGGGCAGAACCGCGACAAGCAGAGGAGGAGGTATTTTTATCTTAATTAACAGCTTGTGGTGTAATCAGAGGAACTTCCTTTTTCTTCCTGGATCTGGGATTCTTCACGCTTCTGTTTTAACCATACTGGCTACCAAGGTAATTTGCACTGGTCATAAGCTGTTTACATTGTGGTATCCCTTTCTCTGAAAAATCCTGAAATTTTATTGAATATTGCCAGTGAAAATTGGCAGATGTCATTGAAGTATGCAAACTGCTTGCAAATAATGCCAGATCTAAGCAGCAAGCACGGCAGCCTATGCAATGTCTCATTCCTGTCTCTCAGAGATCTGAGGTTTACGATAGTAGCTAGAGCCATTTCACTTGGCATTGCATCAGTAGCTGATACTATAGGGAATTGTATACAATCATGCCATGAGCCCAGTGAAGATCAGCTCAGTCATAGCAGACCTGCCTGCAGCAAATAGGGGTAGAGGCATAAACAATTCCCAGCCAATAAGAAGAGTGCAGAAACAATCTCCAAACCTATAAGAGTAAAGGAGCCAGTTAGAAGCTGCTCACAGGTAGACAAAATTGTCATACCAAATCTTGCCAAAGCTAAGGACACTGATTCGCTGCACTGAGAACAAGGCAGCAGAAAAGCAGACATGTGAAACATATCACAAAAATATAAATTCACAAAAGTGCAGCTGATGCTGGTGTAGAAGAGCGAAGAAGGGTGTTGCTGTCTCCAATTCAAATAAGCAGCATAAAGCACTGAGTCAACAATAACTTGTGGAAACAGACTGTTCGATCTACAGTCATGTGAAAAAATTAGGACACCCTGTGAAATCCTGTGTATTTTTGTAACATTTTTGCAACATTTGGATATATGGATATTTAATTTAAATTTTAACAATACAGAGAGTAATATATCTAAGCAATTAAAACTGAAGAGGGTATTTTCTGTAAAATGTAATTCCACAAAATGCAAATTCTAACTGAGGCAAAAGTTAGGACACCCTCACATGTATTCCCTCTTAAAATGGCTCAAATCACACACAGGTGTATCACACCAGGTGCACATCGTTACTCAGCATTTTGAACGAGGCTTGCCCTATCTAAACCTCAGACATTTAGTTTGGTGTGCTCCTGACTGTTGAAGTGAGAGTAAGCACCATGGTAAGAGCAAAAGAGCTGTCAGAGGTCTTCAGAAAAAAAATTATGGCATCCTATGAGTCTGGTAAGGGATTTAAAAAGATCTCAAAACATTTTGTAATCAGCCATTCCACTGTCCGGAAGATCGTCTACAAGTGGAGGTCTTTCAAAACAACTGCCAACATGCCCAGGTCTGGTCGCCCCAGCAAGTTCACCCCAAGAGCAGACCGCAAGATGCTAAAAGAGGTCTCCAAAAACCCTAAAATGCCATCTAGGGACCTACAGCAGGCTCTGGCTACTGTTGATGTAAAAGTGCATGCCTCTATAATCAGAAAGAGACTGCACAAGTTTAACTTGCATGGGAGGTGTGCAAGGAGGAAACCTTTGCTCTCTGAGAGAAACATCAAGGCCAGACTGACATTTGCCAGAGAGAATGTTGACAAAGATCAGGACTTCTGGAATAATGTTTGGACAGATGAGTCCAAAATTGAATTATTTGGACACAAGAGCAGAGGAAACCAAAGACAGCATTCCAGGGAAAGAACCTCATACCAACTGTGAAGCATGGAGGTGGAAGTGTCATGGTTTAGGGCTGCTTTGCTGCATCAGGACCTGGTCAGCTCACAGCTCACTATCATAGAATCCACCATGAATTCTATTGTGTATCAGAAGGTGCTTGAAGAACATGTGAGACCATCTGTTATCATGCAACATGACAATGACCCAAAAAATACTACAATCAACCAAAGACTGGCTGAAAAGGCAGAAATGGAGAGTCCTGGAATGGCAGAAGTCCAGAAAGTCCAGATCTAAATCCCATTGAGATGCTGTGGGCTGTACATGCAAGTAACCCCTCAAACATCTCAGCTAAAAAAAATTAAGGAGTGGGGTAAAATTTTCTCAGACCGATGTCAGAGACTGGTAGATGGCTACAAGAAGCGTCTCACTGCAGTTATTTCAGCCAATGGAGGTAACACTAGCTATTAGGGGCTAGGGTGTCCTATCTTTTTCCTCAGTTAAAATAGGCATTTTTGTAGAATTACATTTACAGAAGATCCTGAAAAGACTTTTCTTCATGTTTAAATGTTTAGTTATATCACTTTAATCTCTGTGTATTGTTAAAACTGAGACTAAATAACCATATATTAAAAAATGTTACAAAATACACATGCTTTCACAGGGTGTCCTAATTTTTTCACATGACTGTAGCATACAGAATGTGATTGAATATCAGAGAGCTCCCATCTTCCCAATGGCTATACAACCTAGTTGAAACAGTGAGGAAACACATACTCAAGCACTAGAGGTAGAGCACGGATAGCACTCATCGAAAGCATTTGGGAAGCCAGGAAGGCTCATCCAAGTTACAAAATCTGGTGAAAGTATTTTGAGAGGACCAGACACCTGTTTAACTCATATCTTGGACAGAAGTCCTAATGTAGCATGCACTGCATTTTAACACAGCATTCACTCTGTTATTCACTTATCAATCCACTATACACCTGGAACTGTGTTACTATTATCACGTGCATCATCATTTTGTATTGTGTATAAGCGGTACCTGTGTACATTATTGTGTACAACCCTTGTGCAAACTGTGTACAGTGTATACATTTACTGTGTATATCTTTTGTGCAAACTGTACATTTATTGTACAGTTATCATTTGTGGGTACTGTGTATGTCTTAATGGGCATATTTTCATTCTGTTTCCAACATGATAACGACCCCAAACACACCTCTAAGATGACCACTGCCTTGTTAAAGAAGCTGAGGGTAAAGGTGATGGACTGGCCAAGCATGTGTCCAGACCTAAACCCTATTGAGCATCTATGGGGCATCCTCAAACGGAAGATGGAGGAGTGCAAGGTCTCTGACATCCACCAGCTCTCTGATGTCGTCATGGAGGACTGGAAGAGGACTCCAGTGGCAACCTGTAAATCTCTGGTGAACTTCATGCCCAAGAGGGTTAAGGCAGTGCTGGAAAATACTGGTGGCCACACAAAATATTGACACTTTGGGCCCAATTTGGACATTTTCATTTAGGGGTGTACTCACTTTTGTGGTCAGTTTTTGGAGGGGACAGCAAATTTACACTGTAAAACAAGTTATCACTCACTACTTTACATTGTAGTAAAGTGTCATTTCTTCAGTGTTGTCACATGTCACAAAGATATCATAAAATATTTACAAAAATGTGAGGGGTGTACTCACTTCTGTGAGATACTGTATATACTGTATATAATGTATATTGTTGTCTGGGGTGTTTACATGACCCTACATCAAACCAAATTTTAACATATTTAGATTAATAATGAAATATGAATGTGCATGTTAGTCACTGTAAGTCAGTGTTCTCTAATATCATGTTATTATACCAGTAAGGTACTCTGTTCTTTGTTGTGTTTTACAGTAAAGAAATTGTGATGAGAAAACAAATTGTCTAATTATTTCAATTTTGAGTTGAGCAATTACCTCCTTATATGTGCCCTTTAGGCTGAGGAACATGTAGCCCATATAGCCGGGAATGAGAACCATAGAGGACAAAGCCATGAGCCAGCCCACTCCCTGCCCCCATTTAGGGAACACATAGTTATTCATCGTAAGCGGGACCATTTGCACGGCACTGAAGAGGAACACACCCTGCAGGAAAACTGTGTTTAACAATGCTGCACATTTAACACAATTAAACCATCTGCTCTCATGTTTAATTTTAACATAATTAAGAGTCTGGAGTTCTTTGATATAAAGTATTCAACTCCACTGGTATAATTAAAGGCCAGAAATGGGACACCTGGTAATGTATGCATGGGAAATTTTCTGCATGGGAAAAAGAATTCTTGCATAAGATGCAACATATTGAACACACAGAAACACACAAAAGAGAAAACACACAAAAGACACAATGAATCCTGTTCTTACACTTGGGTTTACCCTCTATGAAAATAAATACCCACAGTACCTATGTAAATAAAAACAGTTTGAGCACAGTAACAAATCTTGCAAGTAGGATAAAGCTGCAGAAATCACATAAATCCCAAATTTGAGCTTAAATCAACAGATTGTGATGGGAAAAAGAGTGTCCTGACAGGTTTCCAGTACTCAAAACTGAACACACACTTTAGCTGGTTTTCACACACGAGTCATGCAGAAGATAATGTTCTATCAGCCCAACATTATGCTCTCTCTTTAATCCTGAGGTGCCAATCACAACAGAAGAAATACAACAGAAACATGCTGTTGTATTTCTCTTTACAATGTGTTGATTTATGTGCACAATATTTTTTAAGTTTGAGTATAACATTTGGCTTTGTTACTGTGCTCACTGCGTTAATTTTTGCGGTTTGATTAATGTACAGCTCTTGTAATATCACTATAAATCAATAGCCTTCATTCATATTGTGAATGCATATTTTATGCATATTTGTATTTATTCTTTTCCATGTCATGTTAAAACAGTCAATTTAATATCAGTGTCACATGTTGTTCAAAATATGAGGCGGAAGGCAGGATCTAAGCACAGATTTCAGTCTCCAAAATCCAAAAGTGCAAAACATAATCCGTGAACATTAAGTGAGGAACACATCCAAACATGAACACATGGGCAAAACTTTGTTCCTGATTAGAAATTGTTTGTTGTTATCTACTTGTTACATTGAAACAGCACATAACAACAAAAATGTAACAGTGGGAAACAATGTGTTTTTCTTACACAAGCACTAATAAGGGAAAAGAAGGAACACTTGAACACAATGAGGTGGGGCAAAGACAGAACTAGAAGGAAGACAACAAGAATATGATAGAAAATACAAGATTACAAAATTAAAAGACAATCCAAAAAAAACATGACAGAAACATTACATTCAGTCAGATGGTTTTTCTCTTCTTTTTTCTTCCTTTCTTCCTACCCAATGTGTTAAAATGTTGACTAAACTCATGCCAATAATCAATTAACAGGGTTAATATTATGAAAATATACATACTGTGTTTATAATATTATAAAACACAATACAATTTATTAACCCTTAAGGACACTGTCTCAAAAAAACTACTTGAAACTACTTTAAAAATCACCTATCAAAACAGAAAAGCATCCACTGCATAGAATGACTCATAAAAACTGAAAGTTTTAGTATAATGTCCCTACACACCTTATTTACAATAAGGATGTGTATAAAATATTCTACAAACCACCATTTCTAAATAGCTGGATGGCCTGTAAAATAAATAATACAAATATTAAATGATTTGCAAACTTATGATCTGTTTTGACCAACAGACCCTTAATTAAAAACAGTGCAAAGAGTAAATCAATGTTTTAACTAATAATACCTGCAACGTTCCAAAAACATTCAGATAGAAGCAATATAAGATAGAAAAGGTTGTGAAATACTAAACATGTGAGTGCATAAAGTAATATAATATCGTTGGAGCAGGTTATGTGTTAATAACATTTTACGATATTTCACATACACTTCATTGAAGCAAATTACATTTATTTGATTTTACATGCGTGTTTTCAAACCCATGGTCTACTGACTCTGACACAATCTCCAGCAAATAAATTGGCAAGTGTATTTGAGACAGACTGCTCTTCCAGGTGTTTTTGGAAATTATTAACATTTTCAGGGCTAAATAGGAAAAGGATCACCTTTGTTGCCTAGCTTCTGTCATGTATGATGCCATTTTAGATTTTTTTTAACCTAAAATTAGCATTACACAAAATAAAAATGTATTTACTGGATTTGGAATGAATAACTGTTAAAATTTCAATAAAAACAAAAAACAGAGATGTTAAAAAATGACCAAATAATATGAGGTATTATGTATTCATTCAAAATTATAGTGCATGTGGATGTTATAGTTACTGCAGTTTACACACTCTGTTCTCCTTTAATCTAAGTATAGAACCTGAACCTAATTCACAGGACAGAGTCCTGTTTGTTGATCACCTGTGGTCATGAAATGATTTGTAAATCATAGGTGTGTATTTTTCTTTGTTAGTTTTACATTCTACACACTATCCCAATTGTTTTTGAACTAAGGTTTGTACATAGAATATGTTACAGCAGTAAAGGTGGTTACTCACTGCAACAACCAGAGGGGTGAAGAAAACCCAGCACAGTTTCCACCACATGGAGGGCTTGTAGCCAATCATCTCCTGGATGTTTTCATAGAACTTGTTCACGCCTGAAAATGAAGGAAATCTTTTTTTGTGACAATTTACTCTCTGATGTTGCAGTGATTGTGTTGAGTACATTGAACTGTTGATTTATACATTGATTTATACAAAATACATTGATTTATAGCTATGCATGCACATAGACCAGGGACCTTATTTATAAAATGTTGTGTAGAAACAGTCCTACATTTGATCTAAAATCATTTTTCTAATCTAATGTGATTCAAAGATAAGAATGCATGCACAAAACACAAGCGTATGCCTTTCTTTCACATGTGAAAGATGTGCCTTCTTATTGTTCAGACAGACCTTCTTATTTCTTTTCCTGTTATTATTGCTGCTTAGATTTTCATTACAGAAATAAACACATTTTGATGCAAAGACATGTTTCCTCTCAAAAGCTCTGTGTTTAAAAGCTATATACATGCCAGACATGGAGAAAGGGTCAAAGAGACAAGCAATTACGGGCCAAACAGCATGACAAAATTATCACAGTCAAAAAGCTAATAAATTATGTAGAACTCCCAATAGACAGCACGATAAGAAGGATAGCAAAGCTTGAAAAGGAGCAGAAACCAGGAAAAAAATTAAATCAAAGCCAAGGTGACTTTACAGATGATAGTGGAAAGTCTGAAAATATGACTCAATCTGCTGAACTGCTTTTATCTTAAACCCTATTAAACCCTTCTTAAACCTGTCTCACTTTTCATTTTTAAAATCTATAGCATAATGACTAATGACCAAAAACATTTTTCTATTAGAAAAATGCAAAGGGCTATAGCACAATGCATTGAAAACATGGGAGAAACAACAGAGATCTGAGAGAACTCACCATAGCACCAGGAGATTGAGATACACTCAAAGAATACCAGGAAGAGCAGACACATGCCACTGGCTGAGTAATAATCAAAGAGTTTGAAGACATACAGGCCGCCCTAATACAAGAGATACACAGTTTAAGACCTTGTAAATTCAGTCATATGATTATGAAATCCCTCATCAGCTTCACACTTCAATCATATAAAAATGTGTTAGGGATTCACTATATTTTAAAAAACCTGTCTCTTCCACGAATACCTGATACAAGTATGACAAAAAACTACTAACCTTTTTTTCCTTTCTTCCAACAGGCATTGCATCTATCAAGCACTAAAATGTTGTACTCTTGGTAAAAATTGTAACTGTATACGGCTGATGTTATTGCATCCCTATGATTTATCACTTCTTTGTTTTCCTCACCTTTTAAGTCGCTTTGAATAAAAGTGTCTGCTACTTGCCTAAATGTAAATTTAAATGCAAGGGTTTACCTGTGTAATATTTGACAGTCCGATGGCATAAGACACAATGCACACACCCGCAATGAAGATCTCTCTCCTCTTTCTCAGCAGTTGTGGAAACTCATCCACCAGAGCAGTGATGAAGCCCTCCACTGTGCAGAACTGCAAACCAATGCAAGGAACTCTACTGTCATTTCCATGTAACCCGTAATGCATGGAAACATTTGCTGAAGGTTGTTTTGGGATTTCCATGTTGAAACTGTCTGATATTGTAATATGATATGATATTGTAATAATTGTAACATTTGTTGGCCACGTGTTGATCCAGCTTAAATTTGTTGTTACTTGTTCCTTGTTAATTTGTGTCAAATTTTCTTTTTTTCATAGATTTGTATCATTTAATCATTTTTAAATGATAAAATTAGTCTATATTAAAGCGATTTAAGGCTTTGCATTACAGCACCACACACTTATATTGCACTACACACACACACACTGTCTCAAACCTTCCTAACTTTGGTAAAGTCACAAAAGACCCTCAGTGGTTGACTGCATGTTGTGATCTAAGCAATGTTTTTGTTTAAAACTCATAAGTTAACGAAAGTCTGTAACAACAACATTTGTCAAACAATGTAATAACATTTAAAACAGCTTTTACTGTGCCAAGTCCAGTCAGAACTTAAAGTTGGAAGCACCCATTTTATGAGACTGGTGAGACAAACAAGTTACAATAAAATGCCATGTTTCTCAATTGTCTTCGGAATCTGTTATTGTACAGTTTCTCAATTTCTCAATTTCATTCTCTAAAGAAAGGTTCTAAAGAAAATTCAGACAAAACTTTAGCTCATGAGATTGAAAAGAGAACTAATTAAGCTGTTTAACACTTCATGTGTTTCCTCAATTGGCCACCAGGAACACCACTGCAGGCCATCTGTGGATCACCTCTGTTTCTATGTCAGAGCTTAAGTATGTAATGTTCTCACCTGACTGTCAATCCCCAACATTAGCAGCATGGAAAAGAAGAGAATAGCCCACAGTGGAGAGATGGGTAACTGTGTCACAGCTTCTGGATAGGCCAAGAATGCCAAACCAGGACCTGAGAAATGAGTATTACATAATGACCAAATCATCTGCTATTATCATGACAGTTTAAATTGCTAAAATAAAATGAAACATTGCAGTGTTTAATGTCTACAGATGACTGTGCTGTTATAATTATGTAATGTGAATTAATTACCTGATGCAGCTACATCAGCAATT
Organism: Chromobotia macracanthus; assembly: GCA_036877525.1. Classification (NCBI taxonomy): domain Eukaryota; kingdom Metazoa; phylum Chordata; class Actinopteri; order Cypriniformes; family Botiidae; genus Chromobotia; species Chromobotia macracanthus. The sequence goes on from JAZGTH010000011.1 coordinate 12,563,001, forward strand.
GGTCTCTTTGTCACATGTGCCATGAAGCCCACAATTGAGAAAATCACAAATCCAGCAAACATGCTAGTAAAGGAATTTATGCAGCACACAATAACAGAGTCCCTGCAGGTCCAGAAAACAAGGTTGCTGTTATCAAATGACCTGACTCGGACTGCTGCCATTTGTTTGCCATTTCAAGAGAGAAGACAGATTATGTAAGAGATCTGTAGCCAAATATCTGTACAAAATAAAATGTAATCAAAATTCTAAGCACATGTCTATTCTTTTTAATCATATGTGAGCCTGTGTGTTCACATATGATTAAAGAGACCCAGCTAAAGTCATTTTTTGCGATTTACTGTTTTCTACATAGTCATCCTACATAATATAAAGGAGATTCTGTGAAACCTTGATATCTTTAATATTGGCTGAATAAGGCCATAACAAAGATTGAAATCATAATGAAATTGATTAAAATCAAACTTTGATGCTCATAATTAGAATGAGACTTTAGTCTGGGTTTTACAGACAGGGTTGCATATGCTCACATTACAAGTTTAACATTGGACCCATCACAATCAGTCAGCCATATGGCAGACTTACTTACCTGTTCAAGCAAACACCATTCACAGTGACAAAAACACAATCAAGGTTCAAATCAAAGTTCAGTTCTTCATACCTGTACACATTGTTATGGAAAGGGTTGTAGCTGCCAAGAGCAATAAGTGAGCCCAGACCCAAACCATACGAAAAGAAAATCTGTGTTGCAGCATCCAGCCAAACCTGAGATGAGAAATGAAACTATTTAGCAGTGAGTTTGGTTTCATTTGAACTGTGTGAATGACTCTATGATATCACCTCAGACTCCTTTAGCTTCTCAAAATCAGGAGTGACATAGAACATGATCCCCTCCTTGGCCCCGGGCAGGGTCACTCCGCGAATAAACAGAATAAACAGCATGATGTATGGGTAGGTGGCAGAGAAGTACACAACCTGCAAACACATTAATTTTGGTGTCAAAATATCCCTACTGTGTCAAAATATCCCCACAAATCAAAGTTTACTGTGCTTTCTATTTAATGGTCTGAATTACCAAATTCCAGCCAGAAGCCTTAACACATACGAACAGACAGAAACCTCTCACCTTCCCAGTCCAGCTTACACCCTTCCAGATGCAGAAGTAGACGAGGACCCAAGCAATGGCCAGCGTTATAGCAAGTGGCACGCGAATCTCACCGGGTCTCTCTAAGCCATCGGTCATTTGATGCAAATTGCGCCTGTGAGCACATCATGCAATGTGATTACGTCCCAGAAAGACACAAAGGTTGTTAATTTCATGCAAAAGGAGGTCAAGGAAGGTTCACAACCACAATCTTACTCCCAAAACTCCATGACAGCGCTGGTGAGATTGGTGGTGTCTACTATGCTGTAGTTGGTATAACATCTGTCTGTGTTCCATGGATTCTTACAAGTTTTCCATGGAAGCTCCTAGAATGAGTATAACACGTTTTAGCTTTTCTCTCTCTCTCTCTTTCTCTCTCTCTCTCTCTCTCTCTCTCTATATATATATAAATATATATATAGGGAGAACATAGAATGCTTACAGTGGTGAAGGAGTTGTATAGGTAGTACAAAGCCCAGGCAATGATTACAATGTAGTAAATGTTCAGCCAGAATGACAGGACAGCAGCGGCTAGGCCAACACCTGTAGTTGTGACATACCGTGTGTTACAATTCATTAATGAATAAAACCCAGCAGCATCACACACGTCCATGACACTAGGGGCTGAGATGGGTCAGAGGTCAGAGGAGGCATATTGAGGAGACATCTGGCTTTTACGCAGCATCGCATACAAAATTTGTACACAATATTTAATGCAGAAGTCTCAGTCTTTATATATGAACACACACACAACCCGCATGTGTGCAGATCTCCAGCTTGCGCTTAATTAACCTCCACAAGATCACACATCATCAACACTGCGCACTTCTGTAAGTGACACACATATGTAAACTAAAAAATAGATCAATATGAAAATATGCTGGGAAATCATATACCTTTGAACATCGGAGCCAGTTTCCAAACCCCAAGGCCGCCAATGGATGTGTACTGTCCAAGAGCACATTCAAGAAAAAACAAAGGAACTCCCGCAAAAATTAGCGTCAAAAAATAAGGGATCAAGAAAGCCCCTGAAATCATAGAAACACGTGAGAGCTAGCCACTGTGCACACGCAATACATCCTGAAGACTGCCGTGCTCTTACCTCCACCGTTTTTCCCGCACAGATAAGGAAATCGCCACACGTTGCCCAGTCCTATGGCGTAGCCCACACATGACAGCAGAAAATCAAATTTCCCAACCCAGGTTTCCCTGGCTGGAATGTCTTTTTTTTTTCTCCAGTTTGGCCTCTGCTTTGGGTTTGTCGTTAGTTGTGATTTCGTTGAGTTCCGTCACAACTTCTCCGTCGGCGTTTTTGGTGTTGTTTGTCGCCATGTCTTCAATTCGAATCACCCGCTCGGACCCGAGACACCTTCAGTTAACATGTTAACAAACGATCAAACCAAATCCTTTATTTCTTCCGTGAAAGCGGAAAACATGACACAATGCAAGGCGACATACAAACTGCACACCTGCCTTTCTGTCATGAGTCAATTTACACACAGAAATGATTTTTTCTTTCCGAACGACAGTTCGACCAGTAAGTGTTACTCTTAGTAATGTGTTTTGCAGTTTTATTATGCATTTGTCTTTGTTGACCGGTTAAACGAATGCAAATAAAATCCAGCGTTAACTGGTCTCATAATGAAATAAAACAGTAAAGATGAATGATTGTCACATGTTCTGGTGGATGAATTTTACATATTTATGGACACACCAACTTTAGTTAGAAAAACACATTTCATAACTACTTTTTTCAAAACTCAATCTCAAGCAAAATAAATATTTTGCTAAATTGCCAACAGCCATTATATATACAAACATGTTTCTTCGTTCGTCAGAAATGATTTTTCAGAAAAAAATTATCTGAACGGTTTAAATAGCACTATTTTTAATGAAAAAATAATCCTAATAATTTTCTCCCTGTAAATCACTTTCGATTATATCAAATCTACTTACAATAAATGTGGATCCTCTGCCAAAGGAAATAAGTCCTTGTGTCGTGCAGTGAGGTATCCGTAGATTCCTCTCTGAGTAAACTTCCAGTATGACTGTGTTTTATTTCCATGTAAAGCTTTAGCCGGAGCTGTCCACAGGCGAGTGGTGCTGAATCTTGTCTGAGATCAGCAGCTCCTCAACATCACCAGAGCTTCAATGTCATGTGAAAGTCAACACCCTACTACTCTCTTTCTCTCTCTCTCTCTCTCTTCTCTCTCTCTCTCTCTCTCTCTCTCTCTCTGTGCAATCTACAAACAGAAAATATATTGCTTTATCTAAAAACAACAAAAACATGTTTTTTAAGTTGAAATATCACAACATATAATTTTCTGTTTTAGTTTATTCTCTTTGAATCCTTGAAATTTTGACATAACATTCACGTGTCATAGATTATGACTCAGATACACACACACACACACACTCATCTCTGACTTATGTTCAAAACAAACTTACATCTTCACAGCCCACTTGATCAATTCCTCAGTTCTCAGACCCTGTCCACTTCAAACCATAATATCAGTGTGAGCAGACAAGCATTCTCCTGTAGAGATGTCCATGTTCTCCTGTACAGATGTCCATGTTCTCCTGTACCTCAGTGGTAGAGCATTGCATTTGCAACGCAAGAGGTTGTGGGTTTGATTCCTAGGGAGCACATGTACAGATGTCCATGTTCTCTTGTAGCTCAGTGGTAGAGCATTGTGTTAGCAACGCAAAAGGTTCTGGATTCGATTCCCAGGGAGCACTGTACTAAGAAAATGTATAAACTGAATTACTGTACTGTAAGTTGCTTTGGATAAAAGCACCTGCCAAATGCATAAATATATAAAATATAATATAAACATTCTTCTGAAGTTCTTAACAGGAGTAAAGTAACAATGAAGCAAAGATGTCTGAAGTGCCATCAGACACCATGTGCTTGGAAAACTGGTACTGGATAATTGTGCTTGTACAGAGCAATTTGGACCTTCTGTTGGAGCTCCATGAATGTCTGGTAAGTAGACCGTAATCCATATGTAACATGCAAAACATCTAGGCTCAGGAACTTTCTTTTTTATCTGTGTATCAATTTTATAAAGAGTCTCATGGTGATCACATAATGTTTTGGACCTTTTTTCTAAAATGTTCAATGTCAGAATTGTAAATATCAGTAAACACTGGCTATTGAAAGCATGTGTTAAGGGATTTGGGTCAGAGAGATCTTGACCCACAACTGGAGAACTCAATTGGCAGCATATGGTGAAGCAATGAGGGGTAAACTAACCTACTAATGATACTACATGAAATTTGGCATTTACAGTCCATCTGGCTGCATCTCCCATTGGTTATAGACTGTGAAAACTTGGCATATTTCTGCACCTGCTGTGGACACATGAGTGCTTTTGGGTTGCTGGTGACACTCACACTGTGACCAGACAGACTCATTTAGAGAGATAATAATGCACATCAAATATATTCAAAAGAATTTTTTATATGAGCCTTACTAGTCCAGATTTGGTAGAAATATGATTCTCTTCATGTTTACAGGCTAAGAGGTTATATGCAGTTGCTACAGTACTTTAATAATCTATCTATTTTTACCCTTAAAATGATGTTTTTTTAATGATCAATTTACATTAAATAATACATTTGACAAGAAAAAAGTTTAGATTTAGTTGCCACATGCCTCATTTAGTTGTAGCATGTTTGTTTTGTGGATAAACATCATCTTACTTTGCGAAATGTAAACCAAACCATATATTTAGTTTCTATTTGCTGAAAGATCTTATTATCTATTATTTGTGTTATTTATTGATTTATTATTTAGTGTAAATATAGACAGATATGATGGTTTGTATAAGAGCACACAGACAAGCAGAAACACACACATCAGATATTGAATAGGCTACATATTTGTTAAGATGCTGGAGAATAGATCAGGTACAGATTAGTTAATGTACCATTTCGTTGAAGAGGCTATGGGTGAATTTATTTGCTGTTTAATCTGCATATAACGTTTATGATGGACAGATGTTGAAAATGATCCGGGAGGTTTAAACAGCAATCTAATATCTAATCTAATAGGATAAAAATAAGCATATAATCTTTCAAGCAGTATAGTCAGAAATCTGTCTTTTTCTTTTAAAAATTGTGTCTTTTAAAAAGAATGTATCTCATTTATCTCTTAATGACTTGGTCTTGATTTTGTGCTAATGCAAAATGCAAATGCTGCCCACTCTAAAAAGTAATTGATCTTTCTAATGGTACTATATGAGAATGCCTGTGTTGAGTGTCTCTGATCTGTTTCTACAAACCTTACATTTTTGAATAATGCATTGTTAGTTTGGAGTGAAAAAAAAATCAGGTAAAACAGGTTTTAGCCGAGCTTATTTAGGTGTGCTGTATAAAGACATATACATCCCTTAAAGCAATATGGGGCAGCTAAATCATTTAAAAATTTTGTTCAAGTGTTGCTAGGCAACAGCAAAACGGTCTCAGCCTTCCTGTTCATATTAGTATTTCTGCTGGGGCTTACTCCCATTAATATATTCAGCTTTATCTCTCTTTCCATTAGAATAAATCATTTTTAAAAATGTTTATTTTGTCTGCATCAAAATTGTATTTTAGGTATCATGCCTAACATGTAGTTCAGAGCTGAAATAGCTTTATAATTTATTATTCTATATATATTTGGTGTCTGGTAATATTGAGAATTATAAATATTTTTGATCATTCATGTAAACAATTTAAATGTATGTTGGTAAATTTAAGATTCACCGCCATGCCATGAGCATGTCATAGTAACATGGAGCACATGTCAAATTGTATGACATATCTGCAGTCTTTCCTCACTACACTCTGCAACTAATCTCCTGTATTCTCTGAAATCACTATGGAAACTGACTTGTGCCACATAGCCATTAAAGTAACATGCAGCAAATGCTGTCAGTTACGGTCTACTGTGGACGTATGCTGAGATATGCTGAGATACAGGTCTGCTGTAGAAAAGTCACTTCTGTATGATTGTAAATACATCTTTCAGTACAACAGTAAAGTACAACAGTCTTAAAATCTGTAAAGCAGATTTTAAGACTTAAAAAAATAGAAGAGCAAACAAATCCAAACTAATACTAATAAGAAAATTATTATTGTCCTAGTCAACATGAGTGAAAATAATTGTTTCTCTACAATTTTAATTAGTCTCTGCACAGCAAATTTGACTCTTTGGTTCACAGATAAAAAACATGGAGATCTTTGTTTTAACAAAAGCATACATGAGCAAACACATCAATGCCTTTTGAATTTCACCACTTAAACTGTGTAAAAATGCTGTTCATGCTTTTAAAAGGTGTATCTGTTATCTACTGATGCATCTCTCCAAATGCACAGTCCTGCAGCCCCATAACGAATGAACTCAAACCATTGGACAATTTTTTTCTGAGCTAACCCCTACATTCAGGGAACAGTCTTGTCTTGTTTAAAACTTTACATAGGATACATTTACATGTTCTGATGATGTCAGCTCTCTCTTCCCGCAAAAACATCTTTCCCTCAGTGAAAAAGACAGTTAATCAAGACATTTAGAGGTGTTATGCAATAATGTACAGGGGGAGGTGTTGCTGCACTTTAAAGGGATATTTTCCTCAGATTTCAGATACAATTCTTTTGAAGTAACGATGCTCAATATAACTTCATCTGGTGTAAATGATAAATCGAATTAGTCATTTCTACTGGCTACTCTTTACAGGTCACCAGGATACCAAACAGACTTGAAAGAATTTGCTTTTTATCACAAGTAGTATTGGCCACATATCAAGTCTTAATTGTTGGTGATTTTAACATCTATGTGGATAATGAATTTAATAGATTATAATAGATTTAATACTGTCCTATGGTGTAAATGCTGATGATGTCAAAATTCTGCAGCAAAGCAAAGACATTTTCCATCATTATCTGGTGTGCTATTTAATACATTTAACTATGGTTGCAAAATCAGCTCCTTGCTACAAATACAGCAGAACAATAACTTCTGCCACTAAAGATTGTTTTATTAACAGTCTGCCTAAAGTGTTTCAATTCCTTAGCATAACAGACACCTTTGGGAATAGATGCAAGGTTTTCCTTCTCCAGTGCTCACTCTTTGTGACTCACAAAAGACGCAGCCCACACTCTATCACACTGACTGAAGTCACATAGCCTTTGTTTGTTCACTACTCACCAGGAGGGCTTTGGATTGGGCTACCGCTGTTTAGATAGCTAATGACTCCACCTTCTCAAACAACCTGGGTGGAGGACATGCTAAAGCTGCTATTCCGTAGAGGATTAAATCCTGAGCTCCAGTCTGAATTGGCCTGTCGGGATAAGGGAAAGAATCTGGGTGAATACATCGAACTCGCTATCCAAATTGATAATCTGATCCGCTCCTGAAGCCTGCCTCTCACAACGCCCAAGAACACCATAGAACCCATGCAAGTATGATTCACTCACCCCAGAAGAACACAAACGCCGCTTGCAGAACAATCTGTGCCTCTATTGTGGTCTGGCCGGCCACATTAAGTCAACCTGTCCTGTCAGGCCACCACTCAATCTCTGATCAGTGAATGGCAATGATCGTACCACTTCCTCTGCAACCAGCAGTACCTTACCAGTTGAAATAACAACCTCTCACAAAATCATATCTGCTTCTACTCTGTTAGACTCTGGAGTAGCAGGTAATTTAGTTTCTCACAAATTCACTCTCCGTCATAACCTGTCATTAACTCCCTGTAATTCCCCCGTCAGTAGAAGCACTAGATGGCCAACCTCTCGGAGAAGGAAAGATTCACAGCATCACCGAGGAAGTTAGTTCGCAAATAGGAGCCCTCCACTCCGAACGCATCAGTTTTATGTAATCCACTAATCATGCAATCATCCTTGGTTTGCCCTGGCTGCACAGACACAACCCACACATTTCCTGGAGGGACGACAAATTATTTGATGGGGTGGTACCTGCCAAGATTACTGTTTATCAAAGATTACATGCCAATCCAATCATGCTTCCTCTCAACCTGTTGCAGACACACCCAAATCAACTCTACCCCCGAATATGCAGACCTGGCAGAAGCCTTCAGCAAGAAAAGAGCTTCACATCTTCCTACCCACCGCTCTGTTGACTGCACTATAGAACTGGTGAATCTTTCCATTTTCGCAACCCGAACATGTTTACAGCCATGCATTGAATATCACGGCTTTAACAATGTCATTGTCAAGTTTCGCTATCCTCCTCCATTAGTTCCAACCGCTCTAGAAAAGCTACACAAGTTAGATTTATGTAATGCTTATAATTTAATTCGCATCCGGGAGAGGATGAATAGAAAACTGCCTTTTCCACCACCAGTTGACACTATGAATACTTGGAGGAATACTTGGCCCTTCAGTCTAGCAAACAGTTCTTTGGTTATTCAATCATTCATGAACAATATATGCTCGACAAATGGATGATTGTTTACATTGATGATATCCTGATCTATTCCAATTCCTTGAAAGAACATATCCACCACATCAGATCTGTGTCTCATTCAGTACCAGCTCTGGTACAGAGGAGACTCCTGTACAGCCTCCTCTGCACCACCAGAAGGAACCCTCACCTGAGTATTGACCAGTTCACATTCAGACTCCATTTCCCAACATGCCTCATACCTGGGACTGATCACACCCCCACCACACACCTGCAACTCATTATCATTTTCCCATATAAGCCACACTCAAACTACCACTCATTGCAAAGTCTTGATTTGCCTCAGCTGTCAATTCTGAGCATTTATCCTGTATTCATGTTTGCCTGTGTTTGATTCGGATTGTTTATTGGACTGTGATTGTTTTCTGCCTGCCTTGATCTTGGACTGTTTATTGGACTGTTGTTGTTTTCTGTCTGCCTCGACCTCTGGCTGTACGTTGTTTTGCCTTGCCTTGTCCCTGTTATATTTGTTTGCTTTGTGTTTGGCCTTGCCTTTCTGGTTTCGCTAATTAAATGCTGCAAATGGATCCCAGGACTTCTGACTCATCATTACAGCCATGGCTTAAATTTTATTTATCTGACTGATTCCAGTTTGCTGCTGTGAGTGAAAATGGTGTCATATCGATCACAAGTTCAATATGGAGTACCACAGGGCTCAGTGTTTAGGCCTCTACTTTTTACCCTGTATATGCTAACTTTGGGAGCAATTATTAAGAGGCATAGAGTTAGTTTTCATTGTTATGCTGATGATACTCACTGATGATAAAATCACCAAACTAACAGAATGTATAGTTGATATCAAAACTTGGAAGACTAGCAACTTTCTACTATTACGTTCATACCAAACAGAAGTTTTAATTATTGGACCAAAATCATTCACACGGAACTACCTAGAATACTGTTTTACTCTTGATGGATGCTCTATAAAGCCTGCTTCATCAGCTAAGAATCTGGATGTTTTGATAGCAATTTATCCTTTGAAAACCATATTTCCAATATTTGTAAAACTGCATTATGAGAACAAACAAGTCAAGTGTCAAGTGGAGTTTAATGTCATTTGAACCGTATACAAGTACATAGTGAAACGAAACAACATTTCTCCTGGATCAAGGTGCTACATAAACACAGAACAACACAGAACTACAAAGCTACATAATTTAAAGTGCACAAGTGCAAACATGTGCAGAGAGCATGGCAGTACAATGACTACTGGGACAGACAATGGACATAGTAAGTCCCAGTGCAGTGCCAACCAGTACACAGTTCTGTATTAAAGTGATCCTAGTGATAATAAAATATAAGTGTAAACAAAACACTATGTACAGTATTTAGCAGCATAGACATGTCCAAAAAAACTGGGTAATTGCAGGGTGGAGGATGCACAGTTGTGTGTGTATATATGTACAGTCATGGCCAAAAATATCGGCACCCTTGCAATTCTGTCAGAAAATGCAACACTTCTCTCAGAAAATTGTTCCAATTGCAAATGTTTTGGTATTCACATGCTTATTGTTTTTGTTTGCAACACAAAAAACAGAGAAAAAAAGTCAAACTTGATAAAATTTCACACTCAAAAATGAACTGGACAAAATTATTGGCACCTTGTCAAAATTGTAAGAAATAATTGCTTTTCAAGTATGTGATGCTCCTGTAATTTGTATTTAGACACACATGTGGCATGTAACAGGTGTGGGCAATATAGTAATCACACTTGCAACCAGTCAAAATGGAGAAAAGTGGACTCAACCTTTGTGTTGTGTGTCACACTGAGCATTGAGAAAAGAAAGAAGTGTAAAGAGTTGCCTGTGGATCTGAGAGAAAAAATTGTGGAAAACATGGACAATCTCAAGTTCATCTTCAGAGATCTTAATGTTCCTGTGTCCAATGTGCGCAATATTATTAAGAGGGTTACAGCTAGCTAACCTCCCTGGATGTGGATGGAAAAAAAATCATCGGTGGATTGTTCGAATGGTGGATAAAGAACCCTGATTAACTTCCAAACAAATTCAAGCTGATCTGCAGACACAGGGTACAACAGTGTCAGCTTGCACTATCTGTCGCCATCTGAATGAAAACAGACACTATGGTAGGAGATGGTAGGAGGTTCAAAGATATTTTGGGGTTGCTTTGCTGCTTCTGGCACTGGATGCCTTGACTGTGTGAACAGCATCATGAAATCTGATGATTACCAAAGAATTTTGGGGTGCAATGTAGTGGCCAGTGTCAGAAAGCTGCGTCTCCACCAGAGGTCATTGGTCTTCGAGGAGGACAATGACCCGAAACACACTTCAAAAACCACTCAGAAATGGTTACAAACAAATGTAACAAATTCTGAAATGGCCAGCAATGAGTCCAGATCTGAATCACATAGAACATCTGTGGGGAGATCTCAAAACAGCAGCTGGGAGAAGGCATCCTTCAAATCTGAAAACCTGGAGCAGTTTTCAAAAGAAGAGTGGTCCAAAATTCCAGTAGAGAGGTGTAACAAGCTTACAGGAAGCTTACAGGAAGCGATTGATTTCAGGAGGGAAGAGAGACCCTGATGATCTTCTCAGCTGTCCTTACTATCCGCTGAGGGGTCTTGCAGTCTGCAGTTGATAGTCCCTCTATAGAACATGGTGAGGATAGGGGGTGGGAGATGTGCTTTCCTCAGTCTTCTCAGAAAGTACAGGGGTTGCTGGGCTTTCTCAGTTATGGAACTGGTTTGAGGGAACCAGGTGAGGTTCTCCGCCAGGTGAACACCAAGAAACTTTTGCTCTTGATGATCTCTACAGAGGAGCCACTGATGTTCAGCAGAGAGTGGTCAGTCTGTACTCTTCTGAAATCAACAACCATCTCTTTAGTTTTGTCCACGTTCAGAGACAGGTTATTGGCTCTGCACCAGCCTGTTAGCCGCTGCACTTCCTCTCTGTATTCTGACTTGTCATTCTTGCTGAGGAGACCCACCACGGTCATGTCATTGGCGAACTTGATGATACGAATCGAGCTGTGCATTGCTACACAGAGTGAACAGCAATGGACTAAGCACACAGCTCTGTGGGGCCCCAGTGCTCAGTGTGGTGGTGTCAGAAGTGCTTCATGACTGGGTGCTCCCAGGGGGTCCAGTGAGGGGGGCAACAGGGTCTTGATGTGCCTCATGACAAGCCCCTTGAAGCACTTCATGATGATGGGTGTAAGTGCCACAGAAAGGTTGTCATTGAGGCAGGACACTTCCTTGGCACAGAAATGATGAAATGATGGAAATGATGTGACGGAACAACAGTGATGCTCAGCGAAGTGTTGAAGATATCTGAGTCCAATAAAATATCTGCCAGCTGGTCTGCACATCCTCTGAGCACCCTGCCAGGAATGTTATTTGGACCAGCAGCCTTCCGTGAGTTGACTCTCTGTAGAGTTTTCCTCACATTGGTCATGGTCATTGGGAGGAGGGGTGGTCTTCCTCCTTGTCTCACCATTCTGTGCCTCGAAACCCAGCACAGTAGAAGTAGAACTTGCTCAACACATCTGGGAGGGAGGCATTACTGTCACAGACAGGTGATGTTGTCCTGTAGTTGGTGATGGCCTAGATGCCCTGCCACATGCGCTGTTTGTCTCTGCTGGCCTCAAAATTTGCCTCTCTGTTAGCCCGGGACAGTTTAGCCCTCACTGTTCTTAGGGCCGCCTTGTCACCTGCTCTGAAGGCAGAGTCTTGGGTCCTCAGTAGTGCACGTACCTCTGCAGTAATTCATTGCTTCTGGTTGGAGCTTGTGGTGATGATCTTGAAGAGCTGGTCGCTGATGTCGCATATTCCTCCAAGTTGGTGAAGTCAGCATCAGTTGCCACGTCCCTGAACGTGCCAGTCAGTGAGCTCAAAACAGTCCTGAAGAGGAGAGATGGCTCCTGCTGGCCAGAACCGGTTTCAGAACCGGTTTGGAGCGTCTGACTAGCAGTCTGTATGCTAGAATTAGCATAACAGAGATGTGGTCTGAGTAGCCAAGGTGGGGACGGGGCTCTGCACGGTATGCACCGGGGATGCTTGTATGAACAAGGTCCAACACGTTCTTCCCTCTCGTTGCAAAGTCCACATGCTGATGGAATTTAGGGAGCACTGACTTGAGATTTGCATGGTTGAAATCTCTGGCAACAATAAACAGTCTGTCAGGGTTTGAGTTCTGCAGCTCACTAATAGCCCCATACAGTTTACAGAGCACCCGCTTCGCATCCTCTCAAGCCCTGACTCACTCTCTGAGACAACCTTTCTGGCGGTATTACTTCGGCTCAGTTCGTACATCTTCATCAACCAACCCAGGTTGGTTGGAGTCTCAGACAGGACTCGACAAATGCTCACTTTGAACGCATCAGGACCTGCATCATCCCTCAAGCACATCCAGACTCAGCACACCTGAGCTCAGTGTAAGTATCCAATTTGTTGTCTTATAGCTGTGTTTAAGTGTTGCCACTTTTTAAGACAATTTAACTGATGGTTCATACTGATGGGCTTTAATCCTGCCATTCTTTACTCTTTTTCTCTTTCTCCTCTTCTCTCTTACTGTTTTATGTTTTCTGTATTTGTTTGTTTAATGTGTGTTTATCTGTTAGTTTAGTTATTGTATATATTCCCCATAGTTTATTCCAATAAATCTGCATTTGTATTCCTTGAAATTGTTTCTGTGTTAATTGCTCACCTCCTAATGTCACTTAAATTGCCTTGATTTCACTACCTGCTCTGAAGTAGTACTGTGTTACAGTAAGAGTGTCTGCTTTTAAAGGCCAGAAAAGTAACATTTCTTCGAACTGATAAGCGATCCGTTGAATACTTGTTGGACGAGTACCTTAGTCTATCACTGGTATCATGAATAATAGTAAACTTATCAAAACTATGAAATAAAACAAATGTAACTTTAGGAATTATGTTGTGACTAAAGAAAATTAAAAATAAGGTAAAATAGGATATATTCTAGCATATTTAATATAGTCAGCCTTTGTCTAGAATTTACAAACATTTTCCCATCACCCAGTTTCTTGAGGAATCATCCTGAGAAGATTTTTAAAGAGTTTTGAAGGAGATCCCCTTTACCCTGCGCTCTTATTGGCTGCTTTTTATCATCTATTTCAAAAAAAAAATTTTATTGTAGTTTTCTATTAACAAAATTAAATTAAAATTAATATGTTGGTGCAATTATATTATATTTTTATTTTTACATCTTTAACGTTTAATCAAATGTCTTCAGATTAAAAGATTTTTAATCTGACATTTCAGTCAAGTGTTTCCAAACTTTTGACTGGTATTGTATGATTAATTACCTAATAATGCGTATTTTTCCTTTGGGCAAAACATATAGTTTTCATAAAATACATCACTGTATTATACATTACTGTACATACCAGTTTTTAGGAGGGAATACTCTTCATGCCACTAGAAGCCCCACAATTAGGTATTCTAATGCTCCATTTATCAAATGCTCCTAATGTATGGTATTTCTCTTTCTCAATTTTTTTTCACCCCCCCCCCTTGGGGTGCATAAACCTACAAACCTAGTAACCCTTATACTATTAGTTATTAATATACATGATGTCAGGTCCTCGATGTGATTACCCCGGGTTTCGTTTGTCCACATGTTTTTCGTGCCTTGTGTTGTGTTTTCTGTCGGAGCACGGGGTTTTGTTTTGACAGCTCGCCATGTGCTCCAGCATCTTCGTCTTCCCCGCCCCCTTGTTTCCTCATTTCTAATTATTACCCTCACCTGCACTGATCTAATTTTCTCCCCTATTTTAGTCCCTCGTGTTTGTTGTCTCTTGTCAGATCATCTCGGTTGTTACTGGTTTCCTGACCTCTCTTGTCCTGTCTTGTTTGAGACTTCAGCCAGTATTTTGTCTTGTTCTCTGTGTGTTTTTCCTTTTTTTTGCAGTTTGCCGAACCGGTTCCCCTCTCTGCATTCCCTTCACCTCTCCGCCCGGCCATCCACACCTCTACCCATCCACTGCTTAGCCGCTCTCCTGCTCTGCCCGTCATCCTCCCGGTTTCTACTGCCTTCCTCTCTCCCTCCCCGCCTGTGCCAGAGCTGCTACCTTTTTGTTTCTTGTCTCTCAGCCTGTGACTGTGTATTGCTCTGTTTTTTAATAAAACTGTTTTCTGGTGTTGGATCTCTTGCAATTAAAATTTCCAATAATACCATGTATTCTGTTTCTGTGTTGTACATGTTTGACACTTTTTTTTCCGTGTTTTATATTTCATTTTATTCTGCTTTGAAGCAATGCAACATTGTAAAAAGTGGTATATAAATAAAATTAAACTGAATTAATGTTATTTGTTCTGGAGAGTAAATATACAGAACAGCATTATTGTACGTCTGTGTTATTGGTTCATGTAAGTATAGTGTAATGCAACAAAATTCAGAATGCATTTGAACAGGGTCATGCCAGTGGCTGGTTTTACTAGAGAGTTCTGTGCATATTCAGCCCACATCAAAAAAATGACTCCAGTCGGTTTGTCTCTGCTGACAGTATGATCGGAGGAACCTGATGATCTCTTGATTAAGACATTCCGTTTGGCCGTTGGATTGAGGATGATACTCAGAGGTGAGGCTTATGTTGACATTGAGTTGTTTGAAGAAAGAGGCCCAGATTCAGGAAGTAACGATGTCAGAGACTTGGTTGTTTGGTTAACGATGTCAGGGGTGCTGCGACAGAGCTGAAAACACAGCTGAACCTTTGATAGAAATTGGCGAATCCTAAGAAGTGTTCACAGTCACTCGCACTGTGTTCCTTCACAGTGTGAGGTTGTTGCCATTCAGATAACGCTTGTACCTTCTTTTCGTCCATAGCCACACCCTCCCGACTGATCACGTAGCCAAGAAATTAGATACTGGTACAATGAAATTCGCAGTTTTCTTCCTTAGCATAGAGCTGGAACTGGATGAGTCATTTTAGCATAGATCGGACATGAGAAATATGTTCTTTGAGAGAATTGGAGTAGATTAGAATGTCATCTATGTAAACGATAACCCATTTGTCTAACATGTCTCGTAAGATATCGTAAGATATTTATAAATGGGTAAACAGACAGGCAGGGTCAAACATCGGTAGACAGGAATTACAAGGGCTAGGCAAGACAGTATTGTAAAACAGGCAAGGGTCGAGGCAGGCAGTAAACAATCAGAATCCAGAGAACAGGCAAGAATCAGGGAAGGCAGCAAAACAGTCAGAAACTATAAACAATCCAACCAAACACGGTTAAACAAGATAACAGAGAAAAATGCTCAGAAATGATCACCAAGGCAAATCAAGACTTCGCAAAGTCACAGAGTTGGAGGTTGGTTTATAGAAGGTAGTTAATTAAAGGTAGTTAATTAGAATCAGGCAAGAGTAATCAGTCCCCGGAATGCGGCCTCATGGGTCCATAACAAATTGGTACTTAGGAGAGGGCGATGAAATATTTCATGGGGTGAATGAAATATTTGCCCACGGAAAGAATGGTGGCACTTCCTAACATTGCATGACACAGTTAGGAATTATTCTGAATTTACAAAGCTGGAATTCTTCCAGATGTCTATTAGATGATCCAGTCAATGCTTTGATAATTTCTCTTGCAGCTGCCGGTCAAAGAGACAGCAAAACAGTCAAAAATGTTTTTGTTTTTAACAGTCAAATGTTTTTAACAGTCAAAGCTGTTTTTGTGTTCTCTCCTCTCAGAAACAAGCAGAACTCCAGAAGTCGAGCTTGTGTCTAAATCCCATTTGAAGGTAAATCTAATTTTAGATTTGGTTTAGAATATTAAATCCATAATTCTGTCATCAGTTTCTCATTCCAATATGGTTTCAAACCTATACAACACAAAAGATGTTTAGCAGAATGCCCAAGCCTCTCTCTTCCACACAAGGAAAGTGTAAGGAATCCAAAAAAGAGAAATAAGCACCATGAAAGTATCATGAAAGTAGAGCACTATATGCAAAGTTTTCAGAGGTCATTTGATAGCTTTTTTGTGAGAAGGAAGCCTTTTAAGGGACTATAATTCACTAAAAACAGCTTTGGTCACCATAAATTTCATTACACAGAAAACAGCTAACAACTCATTTAGAGTTCCACAGAAGAAACAGTGTCATACAATATTGGAACCACTTCAGAAATGTTCACTTTTGGGTGAACTGTTCCTTTAATTTCTCTGTTATTATGTGAACATATTTCTGCAATCAACAGCAATGTCTTACTGTCTTAATAGGTTATAAGCCAACAGCACTGCTGTCTTTAGAGTGCTAATGTGGCATGCTAATTACCCCAAACACGTTATTATTGTGGGGGAAATGGCATGTGGTGGTTGTACTGAAGAAAATTCATATATGTGTGAAGTATGACCGAAAAAAAGACTCACAGAGCTGCTCTTTTCTATATACTGAGATTGATTGTTTGATGACTGTTTTAAGGTGATTATATGGGTTTTTCCTTACTTTCTGGAGCTCAAGCCTGGTGCCTGTATGTTTTTACTGTATGGATATGACTTTCTTCACAAAATCCCATATAACAGGTTTCCAGACAACTTTGCACAACATTGCAGTGTGGCCTGAAGACAGACATGGTCCTTCAGCTGTGAACCAAATCATCAAATGTGTGTGATACAAAATCATCCAAAGTCTGATACAAAAAAATGCAATGATACCTTTGTACTTTTACCATGTATTGTGTTTTTTGTAACCTAAAACTTTCGCTTTCAAGTGTCAGACTTGACACTGTGGGAACAATAATACCCACTATGCCACTATGAGGAAAGGCCTGCACTAGATGCTGTGAAACAAAAAAAACATTGGGGGCAGAGTTAGACTTGTCAACCCAGGAGGACCTGAGTGCCTGGAACTGAATTCAAGTCTAAACTGTAATATCTAATATCTGTGCGGAGAGGACCAGCCTGCCGCAGCACAAACATCACTAAGGGATGCTCCCCTGGACAGAGCCTAGATGCTAAACCTATGGTAAAATGGGTTCTAATGCCCAAAGGTTACACATGGTCACAGGCCTTGTAGGCCAGGGTAGTAGCATCTGTGATCCAGTGAGATAGGTGCTGTTTTGTGACCACATTACCTTGGTTATTGCCACCAAAACAGACTAAGAGCTCAGAGGCCTTATGCCACTGGCCTGAGCGGTGGACATAGATCCTCAAAACTCTAACTGGAAACAATAAATTAAGGCTTTTGCTGCTCTGGCAAATTGAGCAGCAGAGAACAAAAGGCTTGAAGTACCAGGTGACCAGCCACAATTCAATTCAATTCAACTTTATTTGTATAGCGCTTTTACAATGTGGCATTGTCTCAAAGTCGCTTTACAGGGAGGAAAAAGAAAAAAAACAAGGAAATATATACAATGATACAGTAACAACGGTATGTCAATTATCAATAACTAAGTATCAAGTCAGATATTAACTATGGAGTATCAAATATCTATTATCCGCAGTCTCCCAGTGAGCACTCCAACACGGCAACAGTGGCAAGGAACCCAAACTCCAATGATGAATGTGGAAAAAAAAACCTTGGGAAAACCCAGGCTCATAAGGAGGGTCATTTCTCCTCTGACACGTTACAGCTGCAATCAGTACTTTGGTGTAAGGATTTATAGATTTACAGCATCGCAGTCGGTATTGTGATTTAAAGTTTTATATGTTTGCAGCGTCATAATCAGTGCTGTTATGATTTAAGTATTGAATTATAGTAATGACTAGTTTTAATTTGGGTCTGGTGATTTTATATTCATTTTATGTTAGCCTGATGGCTGACATGATACAGTAAGGGGGAGACTGAATGAGACTGAGAGCAGCTGTAACATCAGACTGGTGGTATAGACAGAATCATGTATTTTACTAAAAATATGAGTATATATTAATAGTTGCATTAATGTAATAGGTGATGGTGGCGGTTGATTTTTCACAGTTCCCAGGAAATGTAAAGCTGAGTATCGTCAGCATAGCGAAAACTGATGTTGTATTTCTTAATAATATCTCCAAGCATATATAATGAGAAAACAAGAGGACCAAGAACTGAACCCTGTGGCACGCCATATTTGACCTGAGAGTAACAAGACTTTTTAAGACCTCATTAACATAGGCAAAGTGGTGACGGTCAGTTAAATAGGATTTAAACCAGGCTAGTTCTTGACCACTAATGCCCACACAGTTTTCCAGTCTATCAAGAAGAATTTTATGATCTATGGTATCAATTATGGATTTAATAGAGGAGAGAGAGGGAGAGAGGAAGATAGAGAGAGGGAAACAAAACAGGCTTATATTAGCGTAGCGACCGTTCACACAGAATGTGGAAGCCATGTAGTAAAGTGGGTAAAAAGTGTGCTCGGTTCCGGTTAAGGAACCGAGCACACTGTTGCGGCCTAGGTGTGACAGTTGTTGAGTTAAGTGAATGCTCATCTGAAGAGATAGGTCTTTAGTTTAGACTTGGACTCCTCAAGTGTGTCTGAGTCCCGAACATTGCTGGGGAGGTCATTTTAGAGTTTTGGTGCTAGGTAGGAGAAAGATCTGCCGCCTTTAGACGTTTTAGATATTCTTGGAATTATTAGCAGACCACTATTTTACGAACGCAGTGTCTGCAATGGATTGTATTTTGAAAGTAATTCATTAATATGTGAAGGCGCTAGACCATGTAGGGCTTTATAAGTAATTAATAGTATTTTAAAATCAATGCGATACTTTACAGGTAGCCAGTGCAGTGTTGCTAAAATTGGGCTTATGTGGTCGTATTTCTTAGATCTAGTGAGCATTCTTGCAGCTGCATTTTGGACCAGCTGAAGCTTATTTATTTGTTTTGCGTGACAACACCCCCCCCAATAATGAGTTATAATAGTCAATTCTTGAGATCATAAATGAGTGGATAAGCTTCTTAGCATATAAGGCAGACAGCATGTGACGAATCTTGGAAATGTTTCTAAGGTGTAGGAATGCGGTACGACACATATTTGAAATGTGACTATCGAATGAAAGGTTCTTATCTAGCATCACACCGAGGTTCTTAACTGCAGAAGCTGGTACAATAGTGCAATCTTCAATAAGGATGTTGTAGTCTGTCAAATCTAGTTTAGCGCTATTGGGTTCAATAATCAAGACTGTCTTATTTGAGTTAAGCAGGAGGAAATTGTTAGCCATCCATTTTCTGATGTCGTTAATACAGTCTGTTAGCTTAGAAAAGTGATGAGTTTTTCCAGGTTCTGAGGAAATGTAAAGCTGAGTATCGTCAGCATAGCGAAAACTGATGTTGTATTTCTTAATAATATCTCCAAGCATATATAATGAGAAAACAAGAGGACCAAGAACTGAACCCTGTGGCACGCCATATTTGACCTGAGAGTAACAAGACTTTTTAAGACCTCATTAACATAGGCAAAGTGGTGACGGTCAGTTAAATAGGATTTAAACCAGGCTAGTTCTTGACCACTAATGCCCACACAGTTTTCCAGTCTATCAAGAAGAATTTTATGATCTATGGTATCAAAAGCTGCACTGAGGTCCAGTAATATAAGAAGGGAGGTTTCACTGCAGTCAGATGCTAAAAGGAGGTTGTTTATAACTCTGAGCAAGGCTGTTTCTGTGCTATGGTGGGGCCTAAATCCTGACTGAAATTTGTCATATATGCTATTTTTTGCTAAGAATGTCTGGAGTTGTCCAGACACTACTTTTTCCAGTATTTTCCATAAAAAGGGGAGATTTGAAATTGGTCTGAAGTTGGTCAGCTCTCTCTGATCGAGATTTTGCTTCTTAATGATTGGCCTAATAACTGCTTTTTTGAAGGCTGCTGGGACATAGCCTAATTCTAATGAGGAATTTATAATATTGAGCACTGGTTCCGACACAGCAGGAAAAACTTCTTTCAGTAGTTTTGTGGGAATGGGATCTAATATACAGGTAGAATGATTTGCTCTATTTTATTTGCAAAGAATTTCATACAATCATTACTACTGTGCTGCAGTTTAGCATCTCTGTCTGTTGACGCTTTGTCTTTGGTCAGATTTGCAACAATATTGAAAAGAAATCGTGGATTATTCTGATTTTCTCTGATCAGCTTGCTTAGGTAGGTAGATTTTGCCATTTTTAGAGACTGTTTGTATTTGTGGACACTCTCTTTCCATGCATCACGCCATACCTCTAAGTTTGTATTCCTCCATCTACGCTTCATTTTTCTAGCTGCCTTTTTAAGTGCTGATAAGTCATTATTATACCATGGTGCTGGCGCTCTCTCCTTCACTTTCTTAAGTCTAATTGGTGCGACAACTTCTAGGGTACCTGAAAAAGCTTTGTTAAAGGTTTCTGTCACAGCATTGAGATCTTCAATGTTGTTTATTACATGATGCAATTGAGACAGATCTGGAAGATTGCTAATAAAATTATCTTTGGTAGTAGATGTGATTGTTCTGCTTGGTCTTTGTCGTGGTGTTGGACTAGAGGGCTCATCTAACATTACAGTGTAGAAGACGGGGCAGTGATCTGAAATAGCATCATTCTGAGGTAATATTTCTATGTTGTTTATATTGAGTCCAAATGACAGGATTAGGCCCAAAGTGTGATTACATTTATGAGTGGGTCCCGACACCTTTTGACTAATGCCAAGCGATTCCAGGATATCCATAAAAGCTGTACATTGTAGTCATAACAAAAGGCAATTGTTTGTTGTGACTGTCTATAAGTGACATATTTAACACCAATATTTCAAATGATTTAAAGTTGTGCTTAGATTTATGATTGACATCAAATATTTTGCTATAGATTGTAGCAACACCGCCACCTCTACCCTTCAAACAAGGCGCATGCTTATAGTAATAATCTTGTGGTGAAGATTTATTCAGGTTTATGAAGTCATCTGTTTTAAGCCAGGTTTCTCTCAGGCACAGCGCATCCAAATTGTGGTCTGTAATAATTTTGTTGACCATAAGTTCTTTATTTGAAAGCGACCTGATGTTAAGTAGGCCGAATTTTGGCATCTCACTACCCTGGTAAGTGGGTAAGGGGCCAGAGCATGTTACATTGTCTGACAAAGTATTTGCAGGCACAGCAGGCACCTTGGGGATAATCTGATCTAGGGTGCAAAATGGCTTTAACAAATTATTCAAGGTTGACTCTAGGGGCTCAAATAGAGCCAGAGATAAACCCCTTAAAACTATAGTAAGGTCCCAAGAGGGGATCTGTGTGTAACAGAAAGGCCTCTTGCAATACGCAGAAAACGAGATACCAAAGGATGTCTCCCAACAGAGACTCCATCAACAGGTTATGGCTAGCCAACACAGCGTCCACTTAGACCTTAAAAGTAGCCTGAGCTAACCCTGCAGAAAGGCGCTCTTGGAAAAAAACTCAACTCTGGACCAACAGAGCAGTGAGGGCATCACACCATGAATCAAAGAGCTGCCACTGTAGGGCATACAGTCTCTGAGTATACAGAGCTCTGGAACTCAGAATGGTCTCTACAACCTTGGTTGAGAGACCAACATTTAGGAACTGGCTCCCCTCCCCTCAGGGGCCAGACCCAGAGTTACAAATCTCTGGCTGGGGGTGAAAAATTGACCCCCGAGCTTAAGACAGAAGATCTCTCCAGACTTGAAGCTCCCAACGGACTGTGTCTGGGAAAGCCTCTGTCTGAGGCTAAACCAGAGTTACAAATCTCTGGCTGAGTGTGAAAAATTGATCCCCGAGCTTAAGACAGAGGATCTCTCCAGACTTGAAGCTCCCAACAGACTCTGTCTGGGAAAGATAATAAGTCTGAGAACCAGACTGAGGTTAGCCAGAACGGCACTGCAGTAGTAGACAAACTCAGTCCTGGCGAACCTTTGCTAGGACTCCTGGGAGCAAGGCTATCAGTGGAATGATGTACAAGCATGTACCATGTCTGTACCATGGCATCCAGCCCCAATGGAGCTGGATGAGTGAGGCTAAACCAAAAGGGACGGTGTGTCGACTCCTCAGAGCTGAACAGATCCACTTCCACTCGACCATACCTCTGCCACTTGGACTCCGCCACTTGTGGATGGAGCCTCCATTCCCTAGGCCTCATGCCCTGCCTCAACAGGATTTCTGCTCCCAGATTCACAAGCCCTGGGGTGTACATTGCTCTAATGGAGATCAGCCTGGTCTCTGCCCAAAGAAGGATCTGCTGTGACAGCCTGAACAGGGGACACAAATGCAGCCCTCCCTGGTAATTTATGTGTGAGACCACAGTGGTGTTGTCCATACAGACTAGAACATGTTGGCCATTGAGGTGCGGGAGAAGTGCTTCAGTGCCAGAAACAATGACCTCATTTCCAGGCAGTTTATGTGCCAGGAGAGATGAGGGCCCTCCCACTGGGTGGTCATCAAGAAATGCACCCCAGCCTGTGAGAAAAGCATCAGTCGTGAGAATCCTGCGATGGCATAACGTTCCTAGAGTGGGAAACCAGGGTTTGAGTCACAAAGAAAGGGTACGAAGCCCTCATGGGTAACCCTTACCATCTTTAGCAGATGAGTTTTGGGATGAAACCCATTTTTTCTTAGTCAAGAGTGGGACCCAAGGTGAGAAACTGGGGTCTGAGCCACAAAAAAGGGTAGCCATCTTTTTTATATATATATTAGTATATATTATAATATATATGGGTAGATTTATATCTCAATATAGGGAATTGTTCCAATTTCTAATAGGTTTCCTATATGGACATATATTATATTTGCGCATGGGCAGTGTGCTCTTGTTTAATTCGGTGGAAAGCGTGAAAGAAGCAGGACTTGACCCGCGATATGCAGCTGCCCGGCTCCCATCTGAATTAAAGAGAGCGAGGCAGAGTGGAGCATATTTAGAAGCGATTCACACAGAGGGCAGTCAGTCCTCTAAAGAGCCGATCTCGTATTTTCCCCTCTCAAACAAAATACACACATATCGTGTATAACCTGCCGTGATGTAGCATGGACAGGTTGGGTGGCACATACTTCTCATATATATTTCTCTTTATTTTTTGCTTTCTTTGCTTATAGCTGTTTGTATTTCTTTCTGAAATACAGACCTGACTAACATGCAGAAAAACAGGCTTTCTGAAAACAAGAAGTTGATGACATTCTGCAGGCGCCTTTTAAAGGCTTTGTGGTGTGAAATGTTACATCACATGACCTTGACCTACCTTTAAATAGGCCTGAAGTTCAGATAGGCCTGATGTTCAGACTCGGGGCATGCCTGAAGTGTTTTCCCTGTAGCCTCAAGCCTAACACCGCGTTGAGTTCCTTCGAAAGGAAATTTGGGAAAGTGGGAAAGTTCACATTACTTACTTTGATTTCACAATACATTTAGGAGTAAAGATTTGTCAAGAAGCTTATTTTATTACCAGTGTAGTTTATATAACTTTGATTTGTTTTATCAACATCGCTTTTGGTTTGTTTTTTTTCTGTGTAATGTGAGTTGTAGATATAAAAAAAGTAATCAGGCTGTATTTGTTACTGCAAAGGTTACAAAAAAGGATAAGATAAAGACTTTGTATCAGACAAAGGCTTTGTATCCCTAAACTAGTGCAGAGAGAATTTTGTTCATATTACCATCTTGTCGCTGAAACTGCCTCCCGTGCCTTTTCCTTAACTTGCAAAGTCTTTATACATGACATCACGTTGATCATAAAGAACTTTGTTGCTCTACCTTGACGATTAGACGTTGTACTGTCCATTATGTGTACTATTCAGATATACTCTGAATATATATATTTATATAAACCATGTTTTGCAGTTTTCTTAATTATGTCTTTCAGTTAAGCTAAACAAGTTATTTTTGTTTAATAACATATAAAATAATAACATGAGCTATTTAAACCTGTAGTTTGAAGGGTATGTGTGTTTTCAGATTGTTTTGAGATTGTCCACATGATGACTGTTTAAAGCAGTATATCATCAGTGTATCGCCAAAATCCATGTGTATTTTGACCATAATCAATGCACTGTCACTGTAAGCGTTAGTAGTACAGCAGAAATAGACTCGCTGCCAAAACGATCGCAGCACTGCTGCACCGCATCCGTGTGCAGTGTGAGAAAGCTCTAATCTGTTAACACTTCTGTGGAAAAAACAGGCCTGAGGACAATTTTTAAAAGGTAAAAAATTGTGTCACAACTGTTACACCCACAAATAGTAAACGCAATTGCAAATGCAATTTAGCTTATACTGTAGCTATACATTTAGCTTAAAATACATACATACACTGTACGTGTTGTGAACTCAATATCATGATTAATTATTTATAGAATTTTTCCAAATTTTGTTTCCTTGACTGTAAAATTCTAATATATTGTGCTTTCTTCAAGTGCAAGTTGTCATTATTTCAGAAAAAATGAACTTTCAATAGATTTTAAATTATTACAAAGGATTATGACATTATTGGGGCAGTTGTGACTTAATGGTTAGAAAGTCAGCCTTGTAAACCAAAGGTCGCAGGTTCAATTCCTACATGCTGACAGGAATTGACTAAATGCCCACTGCTCAGGATGTGTGTGTTCACATTTCAAGTATGGGTTACCATACAGTGACCGTAATGGAATAATTTAGCCTTTTTATACACACACGTACATCAGATTAGCATCAAATTATGTGAACTTAAAAGTTTAAGTACATAAGCACCAAGTTGGATGAACTTAAAAATTTAAGTACAGTCTACATACACACCATGAAAGAAAGAAAAGTTAAGGAATAGTAGATATGGTACACATCCATACCTGTAAATACGAACAAAACCACAAAAATGGACGCAATTCAAAGATAATTTTTTATTCATACCTAGAGGGTGTAAACGTTCAAACATCAAAATGCAAATCCACCTGCATTCCCTCTTACCAAATTACCACCATCTCTGTGAGTCTGTATTATTTTCTCTGTTATCACAAAGTTTAAATCTGAAACTGAGTGAGACATTTCAACATCATAACATTTCAAACATTGTGTGAATGTGGGAAATTTTCTCATAAGTGGAGAAACAAGGAACTGATTATCGCCTCTGACAATTAAACATGATGTTGGTGCTGCAAGGTTAATTTCATGTTGTGTTGGTGGTTTCCCCATAAATCCATTTTCCCTCCTCTTATCCAGGACCAGAAACCAGAAAGAAGACCACAAAGATGTTCCTTTATTATAAGAAGTGAGGGTGATGTCTGAAGACTGTTTAAAGCTCAACCTAAAGTGCAGACATACTTTGAAATTAAGATCATCATAATGTGAATAGATAACTAAGTAGATTCTGGTAATAAAATGTGAAAAAATGTTTCAATGTGGCTCACAGTAAAATGTTACAGGCTTAAATGTTATTGCCAAAATGCTGATAATACTGTGCTGAATATCATTATACCACACTACATTATTCACAGTCAATATTTTTGCTTGATAATGCCAGCATAAATGTAGCATTTTCTAATATACCGTATTGAAACGTCATGATGATGGAGCCATTTTATTGACACCCTTATGAAAAACAAACATTTACACATTTACACAAACATTTACACAAACATTTCCACAGTACACAGAGTTAACTCTATTCATATATTTTTGCTCCCTGCCTAGTCACAGCAGTGTGATGTTATAGCTGCAGTTGTGGCCTACTGGTAATTGAGTCGGGCTTGTGATCAGAAAGTTGCTGGTTTGATTCCAGCGCTGGCAGGTAGCAACTGAAGTGCCCTTGGGCAAGGCACTTAATCCCGATTGCTCCCGGGCGCAGTAGTGTGCTGCCCACTGCTCCGGGTGCGTGTGTGTTCACAACTTGCAGTGTGTTTACTCCTCACCAGTAATAGGTTAAATGCAGAGGTCATATTTCGGGTATGGGTTACCATATATGACAAATATGTCACTTTCACAATGAGTAACATAATGCTTCTGTCACCAATTCTGCCTGACATATTGTCAGATATAATCAGATCTGACAGTCTTAAATCAATAAATAATTATAAATAACTAAAATCTACTCTGTGTTCATATCCAAGAAAGTTACTAACTGCAGCTTTAACATGCCAGAAGAGAACTGGCCCTCCTGGTTAAGCCTGGTTTCTCCCAAGGTTTCTTGCTCTATTTATATACAACATTGGAGTTTTGGTTCCTATCATCTAACTTAGCCTAGGTGTTGTACATCATTAATATTGCTTCTAGTGGAATGATATAATTACAGTTCTAAAGACTCTTCTGTTTTGTTATTCCTTTGTCTCCAATTCTCTTTCATTCTCCTTTGTGTAATTTTCAGTTTTTTTTATTGTTTATATTTTGTGCATGTATTTATTTTACTTTTGTGTGTTGTGTGCATTTTATGGTACTATTGCAAATCCCTTATACCCCGGTCCAATGAGATGTTATCTTTCTATATGCCATCTCCATGTAAGCTGGAATGGCATATCTTGCTTAATTTGACTTTGTAGTTTTGTCGGTTCAGTCAACCCTTTATTCATAAACCTACTATAAACCTAGTATGACTAATTAGTTTAATTAATATACATTTCACACATATTATATGCAATAATACCATGTATTCTGTGTTGAACTGTCAAATGTCTGACATTTGTTCTGTTTATTTTCTATTATATGCTGCTTTGAAGCAATGTAACATTGTAAAAAGCGCTATATAAATAAAACTGAATTGATTTCAAGTCCCCTGACATTATTGTAGTCTTTCACAGACTCATTTGTCCAGATATTGTATTTAGCAAATTAGCCTGTTAGGCTTCTGGATTTTTAATGTCACACTGAGCATTTAATAGCATTTTACATACATAAAATCGTTTGCTTTTTTCTATATCAAAACCATTATATCAGTAAGCTAAATTTGAAGAAGTCTGCTTAACAATAAATATTAAAAGCATTTTTTAAACTTTCATGACAACAAATCACATGACTGTAGATTAATAAATTAGAGTCTGTTTAATGAATTATGAATTTAAATGATTGCTGCATATATATATATAGGTCATGGGAAATAATTTCTAGTGGATCATGTCAGTGATGACATGATGTAAGATTTACCGGTTTTAGGTTTCATACTCTCTCAAAATCATCTTTATTTGAAAGAATATATTTAAACAGCAAATAATGGGAAAACAAACAGACCTGCGAAGAGGGAAAATGTGTGAGTCCTTTCTTTCAAATGTTGTTTTCTCTTTTCCTTTTTTTGAGGACAAAATACAAGAAGAAAGTGTACTGTTTATCTGTGCTCTGCTATTATATGGAGGAGAGTGTTTCTATGGCAACCTCTCCGAAATGACACGCTCTGAATGGCATTTTATGAGATGTGCTGATTACAGTCTAGAGAAAAGGCTGTCCACGAAAAGGGAAATGTACAGTGCTCCAATAAAATCCTTTCATGTCTTATATTATAGTTCTGCTGCGTGTCTTCTACATGCCAGCATAATTTGTTGTTCCTTAAAGGAACAACAAATTAAAAAATACTTGAATCTGCTGCTCCCTGCAGAGCACGCACTGTGCTTTTCTTTCTGTGTTGTGTTCAAGCTGTAAAGACATTATCTGAAACTGTATATCATCTCTGAGTTAAGATGAACTTAACCTTGTTTAAATGTCAAAATATGTTTTGATTGTGGTGGTAAATGTTTGTAAAATATATTCAGTGTCAGAATCCCTGGATTCTGCATAAGTTCTCAGTGAAACATAAGTACTTTTCAATTGTAAAAGTTGCATTCATTCAGTAACATGAGGTCTATAATACCTGGAGAAAGATATCCATTACTGTTTCTGATCATCTGATTTTTAGTTAGTTGCACGGAAGTCTGTTGCTTTTTTATAGTTCTGCTGTGTCCACTAAACATTAACTGCCAAGAAGAGTTGTGATAGCCATAACCTCTCAAATATTAATGTCTTCTGTTTGGTTCTCTTTTCAAAATATGTCACACCAAGTTCACATTTCCTCATTGTTCGATCAAATGTCAATATTATTGAACATTTTAATATAAAGTAAAACATTATTTTCAAATTTATCCAAAATCAGGTCACCAAAGTTCCATTTCTATTTGAATTGTATGAGAAACATCTAAGA
This sequence comes from Chromobotia macracanthus, assembly GCA_036877525.1. Lineage (NCBI taxonomy): Eukaryota > Metazoa > Chordata > Actinopteri > Cypriniformes > Botiidae > Chromobotia > Chromobotia macracanthus. Next base: position 12,591,590 of record JAZGTH010000011.1, read on the forward strand.
CAAAGTTGGATTAATTAAGTAATTCCATCCTTTAACTCAACGGCTGAATCGGCACATGCCCTCAAAACACCAGCTTTCTCACCTTAAGCAAAGTTACTTTTCTTAGTCTAAATGATAGACTAGTGTAATAGGAGAGATAAAAAGGTAAGTCGACTGTTATGCTTGTAAATTTGTATTGATTAATTAAATGTAATAGGTAAAACACAATATGTCACGGGAAGCAGGACCAAAAAAGATTAACTAGTTTTAGTAATCCAAACAGAGTATTTGTTGGGACCAGGCATGTTGAGGCTTAGTGGGTTAAAATAATAACAAAGGAAGGCAAAACCAGCAGCAAACAAATAGCATGACAAATAAATTTTAGTATGGAAAATTATCTTTCTGGAAGGAAGATGTTTTAGTGCTACTGCAAATAAATGGAGAGCACAGAAAAACACAGCAAGCAGACACAGGCATCCCAAAGCTTCTTTGTCAACCACTACAGTTAAAAGATCATTGTCAATATGTTTAAATGGATCCCAGCCATTTACATGCACTGTGTTGGTGGCTAATTATGAATGCTCTGTACATGTGGCTCATTAAATAAGCAGCTGTCTTCACAACTTTCTATCTATATTATTTTCAGAGAAATTCAATTACAGAACCTAGAACAATGTACAGTATGTGCAAAATGAGTATAGCAAGTAACATGACTGTTATATAATGTACAGTATGTGTAAAACATGGGTAGAGCAAGTAACATGACTGTTAAATAATGTACAGTATGTGTAAAACATGGGTAGAGCAAGTAACATGACTGTTAAACAATGTACAGTATGTGCAAAATATGAGTAGTAGTGCACAGATCATGCAAGTATGAATAGTGCAAATATGAGTTAATAAGTATTAGAACCAGTGCAGGTGTAATTATATTGTTGGTGTGGAGTTCAGCAGGATCACAGCCTCAGGGAAGAAATTCTTCCTGAACCTACTGGTGCAAGGGTCTAGACTCCTGTAGCGCCTGAATGGGTGGAGGGTGAAAAGTCTATGGTTAGGGTGGGAGGCATCCTTAATGATGTTCCTTGCCCTGCCCATATATAAATATACGCAAGTATATAAATAAGCATATAAATATCCTCGATGGCAAGTAACTGAAAGCCGGTTATCCATTAGGCAGTTTTTACCACCCATTTGAGTGCTTTGTGGTCTGACATGGGGCAATTGCTGTACCATACTGAGATGCAGTTTGTAAGTATGCTGTCAATGGTACAGCGCTAGAAGTCCACAAGTATCCTTGGGCACAGGTGAACTTTCTTGAGACTCTGTAATCTGAATCTCTGACCAATCAGCAAAATGCTGGCATTCAGGCAAAATATTCTGGTGAAACATCCTGCAAAACATGAACTGTAACAGCATATCTTTGCTCGCTGGCAGCAGGATGACATCCAACAGATAACAGAGAACATCGATGAGAGCTTCCTTTGCACCCCTTCAGAAGCGAGAATGCCTCCTGCGAACCCATGAGACGAGCCTCCGCCGATCCTTGGTAATGGTAAGACTGATCTGCGGGGCTTCCACACAGGCTCACGCAGACAGACAGCCAGACAAGAGCCTCGCAATGTGCGCCCTCAGCCCTGCACTGAGGCCCGCAGTGCACCTGTTCTTCACCCCAGCAAACAGCACAGAATTTGCACGTCCTCTGGTGTTAGTAACCTCTGACATGCTGGACATTCCCCATAGCGTCAGACTGTCAGGGTCCTGGCTTCCTGTCCTGAGTCTTTCTTGATTATCTTGCCAGGATCCTGACATCCCCTGTGTTCTATGTGTTAGATTATTTAGTTCCCCACACTAATAAATATAGTAAACACCCCTTAAGGGTTAATGAGTTTTGATATCTCCTTTTGAATGACATATACTCTGTTGCATAAGGGAGTCTAGAACCTCCTGACCTCTGTTGTTGCTTCCATATATCGTAATAAAATATAATCCAGCTATTTGATTCCTTCAGCACAGATTTAGGTGCATCCTGTTTTGTTCTATACAATCTGCTTCTGATGAGGAAATAAACGACCTTGAGTCCCAACTCCCCCACTCTGTGTCCTATTTCTTCTTGTCTCCCAGACCTGCTGTACCAGCTCCTCACGACATCCAAATATTCTGGTATTGAAGAAAAGGTTTATCCAAACACTCCGGCTTCACCTCGTCACTCTCATTTGTCCCACCGGCTCTGTTGGGGTCCTCCTTCCCTCCAGCTCCACCTCAGTCTTCTGGCTCTGCCATGGCCCTCCGGGACCTGCACCTCATTCATCGAAGCCACTTGCTCCACCTTGGCCTTCTGGATCCTCGTTGTCACCCTGGCTCATCGGCTCTCCATCTCGGGCTCTACCACCACCTGCTCTGCCTGCGCCAGTTGACCCCGTGAGCTCATCAGTCCCTCCTCCACCATGGCTCCTCCCTTTGTCGGCTTCACCATGGGGCACCATCATGGCTGCAGCTGGGTTTCTCCTGGCTCCTCCTGCTCCAGGTCCCTCCTGTCTCCATCCTGGCTCCTCCCTCCGTATATGCCTCCTGTCTCTGTCCTGGCTCCTCCCTCCGTCTACACCTCCATGGTCCCTCCTGGCTCCTTCCTCCATCTACTCCTCCATGGTCCCTCCTGTCTCTGTCCTGGCTGCTCCCTTCATCTACTCCTCCATGATCCTTCCTGTCTCTGTCTACACCTCCATGGTACCTCTTGTCTCCATCCTGGCTCCTCCCCCTGTCATCGCCACCCTGGTCTCCTGCCTCATGTCCTCCTCCTAAGCCCCCTCCCTCTACAGTTGGTCCATTTATGGCACGAGGGGGTGTAATGTCAGCCTTATGAACTTTAATTTTGTTTTTGCCCTGCGTCTTTTTGTGCCTGTTTGCCCTTGTTGAGTTCTTTGCCTCATGTCATCTTTAGTTAATTCCACTCACCTGTTTTCCCCTCGTCAGCCTCCTTACTAGGTTCTCCTTTCTGTCCTATCCATGTCGGTTATTGCATACTTACGTGTATATGTGTATTACGTTTATACGACTTATGTTGAAATCACATTTGGTTTATGCTGTGTTGTTTTCATCTGTTCCCTGTGAATTATTATTAAAGACATTTCTGTAGTATTATCTCTATCTCCATCACCTTTTGTCCCACTCCTTGTCTCGTTCCTCTCCCCTCGCCGTGTGTTAAATACAGAGGGGATCTCATAAGCAAACAAAAATGTGAGCAGAGACAAAGAATCTTTCATGATACCCTCAAAGTATTCATGTTTGAATTTTGTTACAATAGCAAAATCTTTTGAAATGTACAAACATTTAATATGTATAAATGCTTATATATTACCTGGTAAAAAATGTTTCATTAGTAATTTCAGATTAGGAGTTCCGTATTCTCAAAGACTGCTGATGACCATTAAATGTTTGATCCCATATTGAAAGAATGTAATATTTGATGGTGCTGATATTCTCCGGTTTTATGTCAATTTAGAATAAGCAAGAATCCATTATTGACACTTGAACTGCCATTTGTTTAGTGTTGATGCAGCCCAAGATGATGGAACCCATCATTGGGAGACTTATAAATGATGACCTTATTAACCCAAACGGCAGGATAAAGACCATCTGTGTGGATGGAAAACTTCATCTCTGCTTATTTGCTGTAAGAAGCATCTGTCCTGGTGAAGAGATCATATACAATTATGGTAATTCCGAGTGGCCATGGCGATGCAAGGTATGTAAGTCTTTACAATAAATAATTCAATTTATTGTGTGAATGTTTGGTTATATAAAATGTTTTCTTTACCCTGTTTACACAATTGAAAAGTGGATTTCTGCCAGAGAATGTGACTTATAAGGCCATGTAAACACATAAGAAGCATTCTTATTTTTTTAAAGAGTTCAAAGAGTTGTTAGTGTTACAAAAGCCTTGTCTGTGAGGACTGTAGTTATTACTGGGGCAGTTTGGGGTATTTCTCTTTATGAAGTTTATGAAGTTGTATGTGAAGTGTATGAAGTGTATGACTGAATCCTGTTTAAAGAGTACACTGTTTTATGAGGACATCCTCAGAACATGCTCTTGATTTTTATCTTGACTGCCGAATGTCAGTGTATTGTAGGGCTGTCTGTCAACAGATTTTAGTTCACTGGTAGTCAATCACAATCTAGTCAGCCATATATTGTAATGTATAAATGTATAATTGTAAATATTGTAACATTGTAATAGATAGTGCACCTCATTATCACTTTATACGTGCCCTTTGAAATGCCCTTTTAATAATATTTCATCTAAATTGTGTTTTATTAATAAGACATTGGCTTTGTTGTCCAAAACATTACAATACTCAATAATAATTTCATAGTAAAGAAAAAAATGCATGCCTGATATGGGTTAAGATTTTATATTTTAAAAAAGCTATTATTCATGTCTTTCAAGTTAAGTCATGTTATTTTGTTAAAACATGTTACAAGTGTGTTGGATGCATAAACAATTTGTAGTTGCCTGACTACACTTTGGGCTTTACCTTCACTCATATTCTCAGCAAGATCTCAGAGGATCTTGCAACAGGCCTGCTGCTTCACTCTCTGTGAAAGAAATTTGTGAAGAGTTTTCTTTGTGTCTTTCCTGTTATGTTGATTTTAGTTCAAACATAGAACACTGCAATGGCAATGCAAACTTGAAATGTTACCGCACTGAATTGACCGCCCCTCTCCTTTGTTCCGATGTCGAAGCTTGTTAAATGAGCAAGGAGCAGAAAAATTAGTGCACAATTGAAAATTTATAATTATAATTTCAGGATCTTTGAGGGCCCTTTATATGCCAGAGCCCTATGTGTGTCTATTTACTCAGTCACCCCATTCCCCCCACTTACACCCCTGGTGAGAACGCAAACAAAATACATGCTCTATACATTATATAAAAGTGAACAAATTAAAGATAAAGCAGCACATGCTACCACAATATAGACAATTATCTATCTTGCATCACTATTTTTTCTCTGTTCTCAGAATTCTGATATTATAAGAAAGAAATGCAGGACATTCTGAAATGTTTACCATGCCATTTAGAGCTTCTAACATGCGTTCATATTCTGAGATTTTCTGTTTTTCTGTACATAGTATGATTTATTAATAAGTACCATGACTCTTGTCATTTGTTCTTAATAGATTAAGCCACTATAATGTTTTAGAATGTCCCCAGAACACGCGTTTGTCTTTAGTGTCTGTAGTGCTCTGTGTCCTGCTCACCGGTCTTGTAGAAGATGGCATGCTGATGCCGTGGATGCAGAAGGGATGCAGTGCAGGTTGTAATGGTGAGCGTTTCGATCCATATACAGGCTTTTATTCGAAAACAGGGTTAACAAACAAGCAATGGTCGAAACCGGCAAACGGTAATGATAAAGGCAGAGCAAAATCGTAATCCAATAAACAGGCGAGGGTTGAGGCAGGAGGCTAACAATCAACATACAAAAACAGGCAAGGGTTGAGGCAGGTGGCTGACAATCAGGAAATGGGAGATAATTAAGGGTAATACACAAAATAGCAATACAGGGAAAACCGCTCAGAAATGTTAGCCGTGGCAAAACAAGACTTTGCACTGAACAGTGGAAACTGAGGTTTATATACACGAGATAACGAGGAACAGGTGGCCGTGGTAGTTTGTGTTTGCTGTCCTGTGCCAGTTTGTTGTCTATTGTCGTTATGTTTGTTATAAATTGAGTGGTTTCATGTCTTGTTTGGTCGAGATCAGCATAGTTAAAATCTCAATAGCTACGTGTACATGGACACTTTGTTTCAAACCGAATGAAATCAATCAGATTGATGAATCTGAGTGCAGTGTTTATATGAATGCTAAATAAAATAATTAGGTCGATATATGCATTTACATGACACAAGCTTAGAATCGGATTTGATCTTTTGACGTGCACAGTGCATAAATGCACATTTCATGTTTAACAGCCACTCTCTTGCCACTGCTTCTTTTTATTGTTAAAAACGCACTTAACATTACCTATGTAACATTAACTTACCTATTTCAGTTTTGCTTCACCATCTTACCTTTGACGAGAACAACGATGCACCATGTGTCATTACGGGACTTATTTGTCATTGAACATGCGCAGAAATTTCTAGTTTAGTTTTCAATCCGAATCTGTTTACATGTCCTCTCGATCAGATTTGAAAAGGCTTAAACCACCTCTTATAATCTGAATGAAATTAATAAGATCTGACCAATTTTTTCCGATTGTTTACATGTGACTTTTTAATCTAATTGTGCTTCTAGTCCTATTATGATCAGATTATTAGGGTCCATGTAAACACAGCTATCATTTTGTCCCTGTTTAGTTTTAGCTTTCCCTCCCATGGGCTGTTTTATTTTTCTGCCCTGTTTTGTGTTTTTTGTAAAATAAAGATCTTTTGTTTATAATTACTGTCTGCATCTGCATCCTTCCAAAATCTGACAAAAACAGCACAAAACTATGAGCTGTAATGTTTAAAAGGGTGTCGCAAGAAAATAGTATGTTATAATAAAATGTTTGTTTTATTTTTTTTTTCCCCTTCTTCAAGCCTATAAAATAACATACCTGTTACACTTTTTAGATGACAAGTGTTAATAATCAATTGGTAATGAAAGGGATGTGTTACCACTTGAAGAAAGAGTAAAGTGCCAACCTCAATGCATTAGTATTTGATATTTTGAAGCATTATGCATCCAGTACAGTGTAGGGTGTAATCTAATATGTCATGTATGATTTTGTTGTATGCAGGCTGAAGAGATGTTGATGTTGATGAAAAACCTGAATGTGAAATGGCTGGATCTATGATGTCACATGGTAGCTTCATTTTCATATGACCTGCCCCAGAGCAAGATAACACCTACTTTTACGTCATCACATCGCTGGCTCCACCCACAATCATTCAGTCCTCACCTGACAGAACAATCGCAGCAACAATATAATAATAAAACCTGGGAATGTACAGTTAAACCACTTGTGAATTGTTACAAATCAAAATGTTCATGCAGAGTAAAATATCTTTGTACCAAACATCATGGAGACCACAGCATTTGTAGTCAATATCAGATTTCAGCTATTACAAATCTTTACTACTTGGTTAATGATAGTCAGATGAAACATACTAAAAGGTAGTTTTGTGTAATACAAGCAGGGCTTGACATTAACATCCATGCCAATGTAGCCAATTGGGAAGAGAAATATGAAATTTGTATTTTTTGTGATGAACTTCCCAAAACAATTTTTCCACAAATACCTACACAGGTCATCCTGCGTTATTGTGTGTAGCAACTTTTATTATGATGTTTAATTCAAATAGGACTCTTGTCAGTGTTGAGTGTTATGCCTTTGGGAGTGCAGGAGTTACATCAGCCTCAGACCATAATTGGATGCTGACTAGGCAAGATGCCAGAAAGTTTTCTACTGTGAGACGTAAAGAAAATGATCAATCTTGTAATGTTGATCTGCACCTTTCATTGATGATACTCGGCTGCAGATAACAGCTCATTGAAGAGCTAGGTAGCCAAATTGGTGATAGCATTTTGGACAGGCTTCTAGCTGATCGTAGTCCTTCTCTGGAGCATCAGACTAACCCCTCAACAGTTAAAAGTAAGCTTTCTAGCACTACTCACTTATCCAAGTTGAACCTGATTGTTTGTTCCGACAATAGAGAACCTCCCATTTTCCATGGTGATGGTACAGATAAACACTCTGTTCATGAACGGATAGAGTTAATGGAGGTATACTTACAGAAGTGTGACTGTACGAAAACAAAGTATTCCAGTGAGGTTCTGAACCATCTTTTTGGTAGAGCTAAAAACATTGTCAAAGTAGGGCTAAAAAGTAATCACTCACCTGACAAGGTTGTTAACCCTTAAAGTCATTTACAAAATACTTTTACGCTATTTTAGTGAGAGCCCAGAGTCTTGTCTGTATGTGTTTAGATACAAGCCTGTTACCAAGTGGTCATCAGCAGAGGTGCAGGAAGCCATTGATGAGCATTAAAGGGAGTTGAGAACAAAGAAGCTGCACTCTCGCTCATTCCAAGTAGCGACTGCAACTGTCAGCCGTGCAGAAACGTCTACCGTGGAAAACACTGCAGTGAATGCAGCAGCGTACATCCCCAGTACCCAGACCACAAAGCCTGAGACCACCACAGCACCTCCACACACGGCCTTGCCTGACATGAGTATGCATGCTGGAGAGGGTGCTTGAGCGCACTAATGTACAGGCTACTCCTGATAGATCTCAGCTGCCCTCTTGGTCTCATCCATCCAGATGCCGTGTCTGTGGTGAGAAAACCCATTCTACAAGGTCAAATTGCATGTCTGAGGAAAGATGTTTGAATTGTTTAGAAGTTGGTCAACAGTGCAGGGTCCTGTCCGGGGAGGTGTGCGGAGCCTGAATCCACACAAGATGCCAAAATCGAGCAGTGCCTTGGCATTTTATCTGGCCTTAACAGATGGCACGGTTATGAGATGCCTGATGTCATTGGAACCGCCCAACTGCTCCAGGCTGTCACATTGCTGCCTAAACAGGAGCACCTGATATGGGCCAAGCTGCCTCCTATGGCATCTATTTCGGAAGGCAGCGCAGTATTGAACCTACTAAGTCACCAACCCATAAATTGAGACTTGTTAAGACTGCTGACAGGTGGGTGCCAGTTCAAATGCTGAATCCATATGACAAGCCCATCACTCTGAAGAAAACTTGTAAGGTAGCCAGCGTTTCACCCTGTGTGGCATTGGAGGATTTGGAAATGGATGTGGAGCAATCTTTCGAGACTGTCAAAGCCCAGAGCCAAGCAATACATGATAGAACACTCAACCCAGACTTCTGTGATGCTTTGCTGAGGATGGGATTGAGTGACTTGGATATTGACTCTTGCGAAGTGTCATCTCAGCAGAAAGGTCAGCTATTGTGTTTGGTCCAGAAGTATGAACATGTATTCTCGCACAAGCTAGACTGCGGGAGAGAAAAAGACTTTGTGCATCGCATCCATCTGTCTGACAATCGGCCTTTCCGTTTGTCTCATCAGCGTGTGCTGCCAGGGCACTACCGGCTCCCTTGGTTCTTGTGGAAGAAGAGTGGAGATCTCAGAGTCTGCGTTGATTACTATTGGTTAAATTCACGCACCACAAAGGACGCACACACTCTTCCACATCAAGGCGATTGTCTCGCTGGTCTAGGAGGGAATGAGCTGTTCAGCACAATGGACCTCACGTCTGGCTTCTACAACATCCCCATGTGCGAGGAAGACAAAAAACTGACAGTCTTTACCACTCCTCTAGGGCTTTAAGTATTTAATCGTCTTCTGCAGGGACTGTTCAACAGCCCAGCGAGTTTCATGCGGCTTATGATGAGTATATTTGGAGACCAAAACTTCCTTATTGTCCAAATCGTCCAAATAACTGTGTTATTTGGACGATCTACTAGTGATGGCTCCCTGTGAAGAAAAGGCCCTGGAAAGGTTGGAGATGGTCTTTGAGAGATTGAGAGCTCACAGGTTGAAGTTGGCACCCAAGAAATGCTACTTCCTTAGACAGAGTGTCAGGTTTCTCGGCCATGTTGTGAATGAGCACGGCGTTGCAACTGATCCCAACAAAATTGCAGCCATTACCACTGTCTATGAAAAGGACCTCATGATGGATGACGACATTTTACCTTCCCCAAGGAAGATCAAATCCTTTTTGGGTATGGTCATGTATTACCAACAGTTCATCCCCAATTTTTCCAGTATTGCCAAACCGCTCTTCACATTGACCGCAGCAACTAAAGGAAAAAAGGTTACTCAGCTCATCAGACTGAACTAAAGAATGTGGTAGAAGGCTGTCTCGGAGAGAAATATCCAAGGAACCTTACAAGGCCTGAAACTGTTGAAGCAATGGGACAGATTGAAGCTGTTGGATGGCACACTATACCATGTCTGCAAAGATTCAGTGACTAAATTTACACATTACCAGTTCATAGTTCCTGGTTCTCTGGTCAGTAATGTCTTGCACAGCATCCATGACAAAGCAGGCCATCAAGGCCAAGGAAGAACGTTGTCTTTGGCAAGACAGAGATTTTCATGGGTTGGACTAAAGAGTGATACCTGAGACTATGTGAGATGCTGTCAATGCTGTGTGGTCAGCAAAACCCCTGAACCAGAAGGGAGAGCCTCTTTAGAAAGCATCCGAACTTACAGTCCATTGGAACTGGTCTGGACACTTTTGCTCTGCCGAGGACTCTTCTGGCAAGAGTGTAGACATTCTTGTGGTAACAGACCACTTAACAAAAATAGCGAATCAGCATCTCAAGTCGCTCGTAAGTTGTGGGATAAGCCATCTGCCGCCTTCTGAAACAGCTCACCCAGTAAGAACAAGCTGGCAGATTGGTAAAACCAGTTAATAGACATATACAAATTATGATCTAGAAAACCCTACTGCGTAGCCCTTCACTTTCCCTTCTCAGGTCAAAAGCTTCTTAAGTGACGGTAAAAAATATCCCTGTTGTTATTTTTTCATCTGGGGTACTGTACATCATTTTATGTATCTGTGAAATAGTGTTTATGACACTTTTTTTTTGAGGGCAGCCACTTGAGAGTCTGGCCAATTTATTTTGTCGCTCTCCCAGTAAGTTGGGTAACACGTTGCATGAAGATACTGTGTTTTTGATAGAGTGCGATCACATTCCCCAGTGTCCATTAGTCACTAGTATTGCAATAATTTTGTGAAGTTCAGCGGGGTGAATGTAGCCAATTGGGAAGAGAAATATGAATTTTATTGTATTTTTTGTGATGAATTTATATAAGGTTTTGAATTATTTCAGTATGTTATTTCAGTATGTTAGGTACTTTTATCTAATAAAGGTACATAGTCTGAATCCCTCAGATAATACTGAAGGCCTTTATGTCAAGTAAAAATAAAACAACTTGTATTTGTGATGCGGTTCTCTTTAATCACATGACAATACACTGTGTTGTTTTGGGTCATGTGCCAGTAAAACACATTTGTCTCTTTAAACCAGCATTAAACCATTTTTTGTGTATTGTAAAATAGACGTAGTCCTAAATCAGGTAAGAGTTTACAAACCCCAACCTTTTTTGCGGTGGCACTTAAAAGGAGGGGCTGGGTACGGCCTTGTGTACCACCAAAATATTATGTTGTTATATTTATCTGTTCTGTTTTGTGTATAGTAAATTCCGACCCAGATTTCTCTTCTGCAGCTCAAAATAATTTTTTTGATAGCATTATCATCTCTGTAGTGCATTGGGATATATGTATTTCATTAGCTTTGTACTTGTGCTCGGCATAATGACAATGTTGACTAATCTAATATGGGTCCCTTTAAACCACCACCCTACCAGTTTGGCCATCAAAATCCTTATAAAGCACAAAAACCACTGTGTGTGTTGTGTGTGTGTGTGCACGCAAGTGTATGCGGTTCAATTCTTTTTCTCTGGCCTTTAATACTGTGGATAGACTTCTGACCTGATGCAGTTGCTATATTTAGTTTAGTTCTTAAAGCCTTTGTCTCTGTTTCGCATGTCACTTCTGAAAACAATGCAGAGAAAGTTTATATATATATATATATATATATATATATATATATATATATATATATATATATATATAGACACACACACTGTACATGTGTGTATACTGCACAGTTACTCAAACTACAAGTGATTTGCTTATAGTTTGCCTATAGTTTCCATTGAAGACTGAAGGCCCATCATAAGCACATTGTTGTTTTATCTGTATAGTGGAATGATTAGAAAGAGCAGTTCCACCCTTAGAGGAGACAGATAGTGCTGTCTTGTTGCTATAAAACACAGGACACAATTGTGGGTCCTGTTCTGTCCTCTGACCACTCACAGGTGACACCATGAATGACATCTACAAAGCAGCGGTGAGTTTCTCTGACAACTTTTTCATCTAGACCTAAAAACATGTTTATTAACTTAATACATATGTAATGAATAGAAAACATAATATACTGCATAATTAATCATCTTTGTAATCATTACAGAATTTCATAAATACTTGCTATATCAACATACTTACTGTACCTATTCATGGTTACACCTTTAAACTGACTACATAACACAATATATTAAAAGCATTAGCTGTTGCTAATATGTTTAATGCAGTATAGCTGACTCTTGAAAGGTGTTATTTAAGGAACATTTTGAAATGCAATAAGCATTAAAGGGAAGTATTGTACAACTGTGGATACCATTTTTATAAGGTCATACTTGAAAGGTGTATTAGTGCTCAGCTGTTATGAGTTGTTGAATGTCCGATCTTGTTACAGAAACCTAGAATCCAATATATTGCTTTTAATGCAATATAATTCTCAAGAGCAAATACAATTACCAAATTATTATTTGACACAATATTTACTCAAACTTCACACACACACAAAAAGGATAGACACTGTAAAAAATCTTTGCTGCCTGAAATGTTAAGTTGCTGTAACTTAAAAACAGTTAAAAAATGCTTTTTGTATGAGTTATACCATCATTATATATATTACACCGTCACATGGTGTCTCAGTAGATGAGACCATCATGATATTTTACATACAACTATTAAAACTATAAAACACAATTATAATCTCTTTTCCTGCAAAGTTTTAAAAGAGATAAACAGGTCTACAGCTGTCTTACTATACATTGACTAATTTAAATGTACACACTAAGAAAACATTTAACAAATGATAATAATAAAGAACTGTGTACAAGTGTATTTGTATAACAAATATACACCACGTCTAAATAAAGATTTTTGATATGAATGTATGAGATTTCTTGACTCTTGAGTGTTATCAGAGGTGACAGGAGGCACTCGATAGTGCAGAGACTGGTTCATTCATGACTACACATGGTGCTCTCGCTGCCTCGTATGCTAATTATGGCACATTTTGCTCAGCAGGGAATGTGACTGTTCTGGAAATGCAGGAGCTTAAGATAAAACACTCAAAGTAAAATTCCTGCTCTCAGTGTGTGTGAGGGTTGCAGGTTATCTCCACTGATCTCACTCTGAAACAGAGTCTACAGGAGACCATGAGTCTGGCAGAAACATCCTCAGATAAATGTTTGTGTCACATTAACATTTGTATGGGATATGAGATGGACTAACAGAAGCAGTTGTCTCCTGAGTTAGCGTTGCTGGATTACTCATATTGGTTTGCCTTTGGCTGTACTTTTCTTCTGCTGTATGTTACTTTGGGTACCATCTAAAGTATGAAATCTCCATTTATCTCTAGTCTAACCTCAGTCTATGTCTGGATAAGATACAGAATACCCATCAAAATTGTGACATCCAGACATCATTTGGTCCCTTTCACCCAGGTTTTTAACCATGAAAGACAACATGACAGTCCAGCCACCTAGAGACAGATTATATTAATCTCTCAAATAGAGGTATTCCTATAGAGGTATTCCTGTTCCAAATAGAAGTATTCCATGCAATAATCAGTCTGTTTCTCTTTTTAATCTGACTTTAGGAAATTACATCAAAGCTATTCAGGCTTTGATATCATTAGCAGTCTTCGATATACATTACATAAAGCTTACATAAAGTGATAATCAAATAATCAGACAAACACCATGGTAATACCAAACTACTAATGCTAATGTAATAGAAGTAAACTCAACTACTATTGCATTTATGGGAAGGAATTCCACTTTTTTCCTTGTTAGTTGGTCGAGCACATTGAGCTTCGATGTTTAAGCATTTGTTTACTAACTGAATTTAAACAGGTTTGCTAATAGTGTGTGTCTTTAACAGGTGGAGCAACTCACAGACGAGCAGAAAAATGGTATGTTGGACAGAGCTGTGTGTAATGTTTGGTGTTAGATTGGCTAAATAAATCTGAGATTTTGTGTCAAATCCTTACATTTGTAATTTGCTATTTACATTTCTTAAGAATTAATTACTAAACTGATTTAAAAAAATTACATCGTGCTTCCATTGGCACAACCTTTATTACAAATGTTCTTGCAGAAATGTGATTTATAATATTATTAATAATTAGTAGACAAAAGTTCTTCTTTGAACTATAGGCTTTTTTCAGTTGCCAAACAACATGGAAGTGTGGTACGTGACTATAGAATCTGCAGAACAGGTGTGCATTATTATTTTAGAGCCTTCAGATTTGGCTCATCCATTTAAAAAAAATTGTGCCACTACTACTATGTTTTTAAAACATCTATACATAGATATTTATGTACATATATGTACACACACACACACACACACACACACACACACATATATATGTATAGCTGATTTGTTATGGTTACTCTATACCACAACAGCACTTTGAAAGATGAACTCCCTGCAAAAATAATTTGTTTTGTTTTTGTATCATAGAGTTCCGAGCAGCATTTGACATCTTTGTTCAAGATGCAGAGGATGGCTGTATCAGCACTAAGGAGCTGGGGAAGGTAATGAGGATGCTGGGACAGAATCCAACACCAGAGGAACTCCAGGAAATGATTGATGAGGTGGACGAGGATGGTAAAACCAAGAACCAATCATTTCATTTACCTAGTATGAAATTAGGAATTTTGCAAGTAATTAAAGATAAGATCACAAGAATACAGTTACAGTTATGAGAAGTATCTAAATATCTATAAAATATCAAAGAATGTGGTCTGTTCCATCTGTGCCAGTGAACTAAATCAGTCGGAGGCCTTGAAACCATGTGATCCACGTCCATATAAGCCTGTTTTATTTTTTTTTAAGATAACAAGAATTATACGTTTTTAACCTGTGGGAGGACTAAAATTGTACAAATATATAGGCCCAACATTACATGTTGTATAAAGTGACATCTCCTTAAAACCAAGAGCACGTCTTGCACCACCTGCATTGACTCCTGTCCCAAAGTAGGATTTAACTAAATCCTAAATGACTCTTAAAATACTTTGACTTGATTTGTGCATTTTTACTTGATTCTCATTAGCTTTAGTAAGTAAACTATAGGTGACTAAGGCAAGCAATTGGGTTTTCAAACAATCTGGAACCCATTCCAGAAGAGATAGTAGTGGAGAATAAATACATATTACATTACCACAACACACAATGTTCAATGGATATGGTAAAACATTGTACTGTCACTTCAATAACCATTTGTGTATTTGTGAAGGCAGTGGGACGGTGGATTTTGAAGAATTTTTGGTCATGATGGTGAGATGTATGAAAGATGACAGCAAAGGAAAATCTGAAGAAGAGTTGGCCGAGCTCTTCCGCATGTTTGATAAGTATGTCTGTGCCGAAACTGAAATGGGCTGTGATATTACTAACATCAGTAGCACTTTTCATCATTATCTTTGCAGTGTGTAAAAATGTAGATAAATTAAAAACATTACAAGCCTTAGATCTTTCACACAGACAAAAGGACACTTCATGAACCATATCAATATATTTTGGCCACTGGATCTATTATACACTACATAAACATTTTTGTTTAAACAAGTGGCCAGATTTGATTCTGTGGACCTTAACGGCCTGTAATCATTATTAACCACTCCATGTTTAGCCACTACACCTAACCTAAATGTAGTGCTGCCACCATGTTTTACAATTGTAAAATTCCATGATTTGTAAATTGTACAGACTAATTGTAAAATTGAACTCAACATTCTGTGCATTCCACGTGATAGACCTAAATTGACCAAAGATAACAGACAAAAGGGATAACTTGATTACAATAAGTTATTTATGCTTATCAGAATGGAATATTGTTAATAATAACATTTTCAAAAGATTGACACCTGGTAATGTATATGATGAATTTCTGTTTTATAAATACAGACAGAAGGTTAATACATGTAAGATGTGAGTGACTGTGTTAAATAAGCACAGCCAAATGTTAACTGCAGAAACTGTTACAATTATACAAATTGTCACACTGTTTTCATGTTGAAAATACTGACATCAAATGATCGTGAGTGATCTGCTTGCTGGTTTGGGAAAACAGTTGCTTTGCTCTAAAATAACATCATAAATGTTATAATGATATAAACAGTATTCTGTAACATTCATGGGAGGTTTAACTACTGAAAATGGTTTGTGTTTGTATCTTGACAGGAATGCAGATGGTTACATTGATCTGGAGGAACTGAAGGTGATGTTGGAAGCTACAGGTGAAGTCATTACTGAAGATGACATTGAGGAACTCATGAGGGATGGAGACAAAAACAATGATGGAAAAATCGATTATGATGGTAAGAGTTTGTGTTATTCCTAAATTTACTCAAATCAAACTAAATACTTCTAATGCATGTTGTTCTCTGTTTATGAAATCCAGCTATTTATGATGCTTGATCTTGGAGACAAATACTGGCAATGTGAAATCTGTCTCATTAATCCACTGTATGCCATTCTCTGTTTCAGAGTTCCTAGAGTTCATGAAAGGGGTGGAATAAGCCACAATAGGTTTTCTTGGCGTTTCAATCTTGATGTTCTGCACAACACAATAGTAAATATTCTCTATGCTTGTTCCAAAATATCAAATAAGGGTATCATGTCATTGATATGGCTGCCATTTTAAGACAATAATTGCAGTATATTCATTAATTTTAAAAATGATTGTGAAGATGTTTAAGCTAGAGGTGATTTGTCTAGCTTTTTATCCATTTATTTTTGGAAACATTTTACTCCATATACATTGGATTTGAAATTGGATATGCTACCATAATCTAACAGTATCACACACTTATCTGATTCATAATCATAGCTCTGAGCCTAAAGGTTTGTGTAATGATTTATATCATAACAATTTTCCTGGGACTTAAATTTGAGCTTAAGTGTTAAAAGTGTGGCAGAAGGAAACTGACATCTCAAATTGTACACATAGAAAAGCCAATCCAAATTTAGCGACCAATTTCTCTTTAGCAAGGTTTGATATTACTTATGAGAATGTGTGTTTATTGTTTATTGTTGCCTGCAGTCATTAAATGAACAAAATACTAAATAAAAGTTTGTAAAACCACAACTGAGATTTTTGATGCCTTACGCAAGGGTGCCACTAGTCATTTTGGGCACCCCATGGATTCAGTCAGCTACAGTCAGTAGCAATGAAAGCTTCTAAACTCCAAAGGACTGAAAAAAAATCTACATTTCTATAGACATTTGGGTCATCTCTGGAGTTCTGTAATATTTTAGTGCTTTAGACTTTATACATTGATCTACCTAAAAAAAAGTTTTTTAATAGACCAACATATTTCCAATAAATACTATTATCATAAATAATATAATCATAACTAAAAAAGAAACAGTGCATTCATTTTATATTTTGTATTAAAAATGCCCACCGAGCTTCCATGGCGGCCATGTTTTTCAAGATAATTGAATGGCCTCATATACATTTATAACACCTTGTACAAAGACACTGCATGACAGTTTTCCAGTCGATTGAGCTAACTTTTTAGTTTTTAGCTTTTAGTTTAAGTGTTTTTGTTTTTCTCATTTTAGCACCACCAGGTGTCCAATCGCCACAATTTTTTCCATGAGCACAGATGAGAATGTTTTCAATATAATTCAAAATGGAGGACAGGTGTTGGACTCTTGACAATAATATTCAAAAGAAAAGAGAAAATCTAAAGAAAACTTTGCATGTCACCTCAGTCTATAGTGATAAAAACCATACCAAGTTTCGATATAATAATGATATGCAGTTGCATTTGTTAAATTCTGCATTTTACATCAAAATTAAAAATGCCCAACCATGGAACAACAGATATCGGCATGCCTCAAGGAATCTAAGGAGAGCCTCTTGGTTTTAGGACAAATCATTCAAAACATTCAATTCAATTTTATTTATATAGCACTTTTTACAATGTTACATTGCTTCAAAGCAGCAAGGTGTATATGTGTATATTAAATGTATATTAATATTATTAGTAGTTTATAGTAGATTAAAGTCTTGACTGACTGATAAAAAACACAATATCATATTAAGCAAGATATGCTGTTCCAGCTTACATGGAGATGGCACATAGAAATAAGACAGCGGTATAAGGGATTTGCAATACCATAAAATACACAAAACACACAAATGTAAAATACATTCATAAATACAATATATACCATGAAAATGCCTGAAAATTACACAATGAAAGAGAAAACAAAAGAAATTGAGGACAAAGGAATAACAAAATAGAAGAGTCTTTAGGACTGTAATTATATCATTTCACTAGAAGCAATATTAACAATTTACAAAACCCTAAGCTAAGTTAGATGTCAGTAGTCTCTCAGTTAGCAAGCCAACCAGGCGACAGTGGCAACAAACCAAAACTCCAATGATGTATAGACAAGCAGGGAGCAGGCTATCTAGAGCATTCATCAAGAGTAAGACAGTATTCTAGATTGTTCAGTGTAGAAGATTTTGGTCCAATTAAATCTTCTTTAAATTAAATCTTCTTTCATTTGTCTGAATTTAAGAGAAGAAAGGTACTAGTCATCCAAGTTTTGATTTTGACTATACATTCTTTAAGTTTGGTGGATTTATGCATCTCATTGGGCCTCGAAGAAATGAACAGCTAAAATATCATCAGCATAACAATAAAAATGAACCCCACGTCTCGTAATACTTGCTCCCAGAGGTAGCATATACAGGGTGAAAAGTAGATGCCCAAGCACAAAGCCCTACAGCACTCTATACTGACTGTACTGAACTTGTGCTCGATATGACACATCAAACAGCATCAAACAGGAATCAGTCAGACAAATATGATTTAAACCATGCCAGTGCAGTTCCATTTATTCCAACATAATTTTCAAGCCTATTTAAGAGAATGCTGTGGTCAATAGTGTCAAAGGCTGCACTAGGGCCGAGTAGCACTAAAAGAGAGATGCAGGCATGGTCCATCGGCGAGAGCAGTCTTTATATTTATACTATGATTAGGTCTGAATCCTGACTGGAAATTCTCGCAGATACCATTTATTTCCAGGAATGAACATATCTGTGAAGGCACCACCTTTTCAGTATTTTGGGGAAAAAAGGTACATTTGAAATGGGTCTATAATTTACTAATTCCCTGGAATCAAGCTGTGTTTTTTAATAAGATGTCTGATAACAGCCATCTTATAAGGTTTTGGAACATATGCCAACACCAATTATGAATTAAGACGTGAATTGAATTAAAATTCTATGTAGAGAGGATCTACAATTTCAGGAAGCATCACTTTCAACTGCCTGGTAGGTATTGGATCTAGCATACATGTTTTTGATTTAGATGATTTAATTATTTTTGCCTTTACAAATTATGATGCACCATCTGTGTTACAGAAATTTGCATTTTTATGTTTTTTTTGTCTGACAGTATCTATAATTCACTGCTATGCTATGCTTCACTTCATCACTGCTATGATGTTGCATGTTGTTTGGATCCAAACTCAGTCCTACTCATGGTTCTTGTATCGTGGAGTCAGGATCTAGACTCATGTCTTTTGTAATCTGTGCATTGCTTGTCTTTGTGTGGAAACACATGGCCATTGTTTATTTGCTTTGTGTCATGTGCTGTCATAATTCTTGACCCCACCCTCCTGTTTCCTTGTTAATTATCTAATTATTAGTTTATGCCCCTCACCTCGTTACCCTCCTTGGTTGCTTTCATATTCTTAGCCCTTGTGTCAGCTGTCTGTTGGTGTATTCTATTTTTCTCTTGTTTGTGAGTGTTGTATCCTACCCTGTTCCTTGTTGTCTAGCGAGCTGCAAGAAATGAAGTTTTTTTTCTGCCACCTTGTGGGTGTTTTGTTTAGATAAAAAGTTGTTTGCCTGAAGCTGTCGGCACTTGAGTTCTTCATCCGTGATACCTGACCGTTGAGTTTATTTTCTTCTTAAAGATTTGAAAAGTAGGCAGATCTGTAGGTTTTTAACACTCTCCTTCCATGCTGTTATGGTCTTTGTTAAAGGCTTGCACACCAGAGATCTTATGTCGAGTTTCTTTTAACCTTTTACTCAGCACTCAACTTCAGCTTTACAGTTCAGTTAAAATGATAAACACAGTACTTCTCTGGAACATACCAACAACACAAACACTGCAGGGTGATCTGGAATGAACCATTCACTGCATATACTACATCCCCTTCTTAAGCTTTGAACAAAATATAATTGGACATATAACAAGTACAATATGCTAAATATCAGTGAACAAATAAACATTTGCCATGCATATATGACATAAACAGTAGTGTAGCTACTTCAGCACATAATCATTAAACAGGTTGTCTGATAATTTGTCCAGCCCTTGTACATTCAGAAATTTGGTACTGCTTTCTATGCTTTAAGGTAGCTCAGCTTGAATAGGTCCTGGACTTATGTCGTTGTAGTTGCCATTGTCAGTGTACAAGTCAAAAATATCGGCAGCTATTTTCTGCCAGGGTCCCTCAGGAACAGGATGTGAGATAAGTGGCTCCTTCTGATTTTCGGGAAAACTCTCTTGACAGGAACTACAAGATTCCACCATGTGTCATATGGCTTCTGTGGCCAGTACAGCATGATGTAGCATGTCCCAGAGGGTGCTGTATACCTGATGTGCCACATGCAATCGTTTCAGCACTTCTAATTGCAGTGCAGTAGGAATGATAAGTGCTGACTGATGCTTAGGATTCCATTGTCAGTCTATATCTTTCATTAGCAACAATCTGAGCGATGCAGTAAGGGTGGCTACGTTGGGATATATTGTGACAGGTAGGGTATCATACCTAGCAGACACTGAAGTGCTTTTCTGTCAGTGGGAGGGGAAAGTTGCAAAATTGTTGACACCTTTGACTTGTCAGGCTTCACTTCCTCTGATCTGATGACATGGCCAAGGTAAATCACTTCATTGACCATATACTGCAGCTTGTCTTTGTTAAATTTCACATTTTAGGCTCACAGCTCTATTCATTACTTTTTCTAGGATGGCATCATGCTCTGCTTTGGTGGATGCCGTTATGATCATGTCACCAGCCAACGTGAACACACCTTAGATGTCCCTGAAGGTCAGTTCAAACGCTGTTCAGACACTGAAATACCTTGTTTGGTGACTTAATGCCAAAAGGCTTACATTGAAAACGATACCTGCCCCACGGGGTGTTAAAAGTGCATAGGTTAGCTGATTCCTCATCGAGTTTAATCTGCCAAAATCTTTTCTTATGAGATGCAACTGCACGCCTGCCTGTCTCCCAAGCAGGCCTATGTCTGATGCTGTGGTCACAAAGAACATCATGTCAGTAGTTTTGTCTATAGCTTGTACACGCAGCTTAAGGACACCTTCTGGTTTGATGCGTGTGCCTCCATATGATATCAGCACTGTTTTGTCTTTTGCATGTTTACAGCCATCTGTAGATGATCAATGATTTTCTTTGGAATGACATTTTTTTGCTTCGAGCTTAACGTTGACACTTGACGTTGACACAACGTCTGCCACACACAGATTTGTATGCCAACCTCTGTCAGGGCTGTTTGGCTGAACTACTGAACCAAATAAAAAAAAGTATGAATAAAAAGGTTTGATTTACACACAATCACAAAGTGATTCCTTTTGCCACATTTCTTCCACACTTCATTATAGGCAGGACACAATTTGCCACAGTTTTTACATGTCCTGTTGTTGGATTTTCCATTTGTTTATGTGCTGCTAATTTCTTTGACCTGTATTTAGGCTGTTGCCTGTTTTTCGTAATTGCATGCACAGATTGTTTCTGATGCTGTTGCCATCGCTGTGACTATTGCATGTGCTGTTGTGACTTCTTTAGCTCTGCTATGTCGATGACCTTTAAGTGTGAGATCTGATGTGGACAGCAGTCGTTCACAAAGCCCAGAGTCAGTTATGCTGTATATTATTTTGTCTTGTATCATGTGATCTTCAGTTTCCCCAAATTCATGTGAGTGCTTTGTTTCTTAACTCTGTAACAGATTTGTTTATGCATGCACATTCTAATTGATTAAATTGTTTACAGGGTTTTTTGTATTTAAACAGAAAGTCTCTATATTATGATAGTTAGGTGATTCTGTGCTGTAAATTATGTCGTCTGTGACGTGTGACAGCTAGCAGACGGTTGGTTTAAGCCTGATTGGTTAAGTTTGTCTGCTTCCTGGCGTAGGACCGAGGTAGACTATGTAGACTATAAAAGAGGAGCAGCACCACCCCAAGCAGCAATTAAAGGGGTCAAGCCCACTAGGTGCACTAAGGGAAATATTTGTGGACGTCACTTATGAGTTTAGAAAAATAGGCTTTTTGGCATCTTGCCATCTAATATCTTTAGATTTTAGTAACATTTTGTCAGGAGTGTACCTAGATGACCCAGGTGAAAAAGACAGTATTGAATTTATTAAAAATATACTTAAAACTCAAGAAGTATGTTTAAAATACATTTGTATTCCCAACATGCTTATTTGAAGTACATTAAAATTTTTTGCTAAGTTAAGCTTTTAAGAAGAAAAACACATACTTTTTGCAACAAGTGTATTTACTCAAAGCATATTTATTTCAGACTTAAATAGTCTTGTGTACTTTTTGTATACTTTATTTTTGTTAATTATAATAACCAATTAACGTAACTAACTAATAAGAACATTTAATACTTCTGATTACAATAATTAGCCTATAGTAGCTCACTGAATGTTTTTTAACAGAATTCTAATACATTTTTTGCACTTTAAAAACATATCATGTAAATGTGCAGCAATTTGTCAAATACTCTATTTGCAGAAAAATGCTTGAATATTTACATTTTTACTTAAAAATGTATTAGAATTGTGTTATACACATGTATGGAGCATTTTTGAGGAAAATTGTAAAAGTAATTGCATTTGCAATTGCGTTTTCTATTTGTGGGTGTAAAAGTTGTGACAATTGAAATGCAAATGCAAATTGTTTGCATTTTCATTTACACAAACATACAATCTCCCCGGAACACACCTCATGAGCTTGATGACGATGTTGTCAAAGTACTAGGAATTAAAATGTAAATATGAAACCTTTATATAATGATTCAAGTCAACAATTCATGATCAGCTTCTGTCTTTAGGTTAAAAAAAATTATATGTGCTTCTGTGTATCTGTTTTATATTGTCAATCTGTCCAATGAGTTAAGTTAAATCAGGTTTAAAGTTAGAAATGCAATTGTTGTTGTCTGTATGTTAAACAATAGGTAAATTAATTTTTAATTTTTTAATAAAAAACCTATTAAAAAATAGGTGGACATGTTTTAATGTGGATTTCATTGGCCCCTTTGACTTAGGTGAGGGGATATTGTCACAGTTATGAGAAACGAACCCACTTACAGACAGCGTTAGAACAAAAAAAAAAATCTTTATTTCTTAAATAAATCAAAACAAGAACCCACAAGGGGGCAAAACGAGAAACAAAACAGGCTTTTAAACAGAACTCAAAAACTTTCCAACACACAGAGTAAAAACGGCGCAAAACACGGCAAGACTGGACATGAGATGTCAGAAAATTCTAAGAAAACAAACCAGCACAAGACAGAAAACACAAGGGCATTAAATAGAAACAAGACAAGGACAAACAGGTGAGGGACATAACCGATAACAAGACTAACAGGGAAACAAGGGGGCGGGGCCAAGACATGTGACCAGAGACCATGTGCTTCCACAGAAAACAGAAGACCCAGCGCATGAGTTTTGATCCTGACTCCAAGAAACAAGAACCAAGGCTAGGAACAGTCAGAATCCAAATAACACGCTCCGACACAGAACACAGGGGATGTCAGGATCCTGGCAAGATAATCAAGAAAGACTAAAAACAGGAAGCCGGGACCCTGACAGATACAAAAATACACTATAGTGCCAAAGGTATTTGGACATCCCTCCAAATCATTGAATTCAGGTGTTCAAATCACTTCCATGGCCATAGGTGTATACAATCAAGCACCTAGGCGTGCAGGTGCTTCTGCAAGCATCTGTAAAAAATGGGTCGCTCTCAGGGTTTCCATGGCTGAGCAGCTGCATCCAAGCCTTACATCACCAAGTGCAATGCAAAGTGTCGGATGCAGTGGTGTAAAGCACGCTGCCACTGGACTCTAGAGCAGTGGAGACGTGTTGTCTGGAGTGATGAATCACACTTCTTGTCTGGCAATCAGATGGATGAGTCTAGGTTTGACGGTTGCCAGGAGAATGATACCTGCCTGACTGCATTGTGCCAAGTGTAAAGTTTGGTGGAGGGGAAATTATGGTGTGGGGTTGTTTTTCAGGGGTTTGGCTTGGCCCTTTAGTTCCAGTGTAAGGAACTCTTGATGCTTCAGCATACCAAGACATTTTGCACAATTTCATGCTCCCAACTTTGTGGGAACAGTTGGGGATGGCCCCTTCCTGTTCCAACATGACAATGCACAAAGGTCCATAAAGACATGGATGAGTTTGGTGTGGAGGAACTTCACTGGTCAGCACACAGTCCTGACCTCAACCTGACAGAACACCTTTGGGATAAATTAGAGAAGAGTTTAAGCTATGATATTGCCCAGAAGAGTTTAAGATATTATAGCTGTAAAGGGTGGGCCAAAGTAGTTATTACAATAAACTGTGTGTCAATTGTCAATCAAAAACTCATTAATTTATTACCCTGTTTTGGGAGGGAGTCCAATTTTAGTCTAGTTTTACATGTCAATCATGTTTATGTACAAAATGTACTTTTAACATCTGTCCATCAAGCTCCTGAGGAAGTGCCCCCTCCCTACTCTGGCTCTGTCTATCCTGGTGAGGATCTGGCCCTCTGCAAATGTATTGCCCTGTTTTGGGGTTTGTCTGTTTTTCAGTCTAGTTTGTCCATGTCAATGGTGTTTATGAGCTTAAGATTTGCTCCAACATTTGGTTCTGTCCACAACAATTCTTACACATTTCTACAACAGATGTTTTCTTACTTTCTCTTGACACCATTCTAGCCATGTGGGTGTGAATGTGTGAAAAGTTCTGTAAAGTGTAAATAACTGTTTACGGTGTGTGTGTGTGTGTTGACTGTAGTAAGAGCTGTGTTCCATTTGTAGCGTTTACACTTCGGACACAAAATGAAAGCGTATGATCTTTGGGTTTTCCATTTTATCTTAATGTGTCTTTATCTAGCTTCTGATTAAAGGACATACCTCAACTTGTTTTTCCAGCTTGGGGGAGTGTGTGTTGTGCGGTTCAAATGTGTTTGTATCGTTACCTCCTAAGGTTTCCTACTAATGGTTTTATAGCTGTTGTTAAAATGAAGAATACATATTTTGTATACATACTTGCAACTTCTTTTTTTATCTTGTAGAGCTTCTCTACAAGCTTCTTTAGTAGCATTTCTCAAAGATGTCTTAGGCCTATTTCACACCGCACGTGTATCCAGTGAGTGTTTTTTCAATGTTAACAGATTACAGTACGACTAACACTCAATTAAAGTGACAGTGCATTGATCATGGTCAAAATACACACAGATTGATGTGAAACAGTAGCAGTTTCAACAAAAAAGCTAACTGATGGATGTCATCAACTGTTTTAAATAGACATTATATGGGCAATTTTAAAACAAAGCAAATATCTGAAAACACACTTTCCCTCTACAGGTTTAAATAGTTCAGTTTATTTTTGTTTAAAATTTAACTGAAAGACTAATTTGCTTAGCTTAACTGAAAGGTGAATTTAATTAAGAAAACTACAAAACATGATTTATATTTTAGACATAATGGACGACACAACGTCTAATCATTGAGGTAGAACAGCAAAATCATTCTTTATGAGCCACGTGATGCCACGTATAAAGACTTGTAAGCTAAGGAAAAGGCATAGGAGGCAGTTTCAGTGACAAGATTTAGGGGTTTAGGGGGTGAATACAGTCTTCGTCTTATCCTTTCTCTTAACCTTTGCAGTAACAAATACAGCACAATGTGTAACAAAAATCGCAGATCGGCTACGTACTGTATACACAGACGGAGACAAAGCACAATGGATACGCCTGCCCTCCGCACTGCATATGCGTCGGATACGGACCGCATATGTACTTGATACACGTGTGGTGTAAACAGGCTTGTCCATGAAAAGAAACTCATACAGCTCAAGCTCAGCTTCCAATAAGCTATCACTTACTGAATCCTCAGAAATGGTTAAAAAAGACATTTTGATAAAATAATTAATAGTTGTGATAATTGTAATAATTATTTTAGTTGTGTCTTCACTTGCCACTTCAGAAACTCCAGTAGCACTCCAGTAACTGCTTTGTATTTAAAATAAGTTATGATAACAAGTTTATAATAACAATTTTTTAACACTACTTGTTTCTTATTTTACCCAAATTTACCGCCAGTGTTTCCACGGGGTCTTAAAAAGTCAAATTTAAAAATCAAAATTTTAGGCCTTAGAAAGTCTTAAATTCGCTATTCTAGGTCTTAAATAATTTTACACAGGTCTTATTTTTCCAATGTCCATGTAACGCTACCTCTAATTCTGGCCAAGGGAGACAAGCTGAGAATTATTCTTATTGTTATTCTTTTAGAATTATTCTTATTGTTGTTGCTTGGTTGTTTCCGTGGTGGTTCTTTATTTCACTAGTCCAAATATAATTTTCTGTATTACGAGACCAACATGCAACAGCCAATCAGCTTTTTATTATTGGTGCGAGTCTCTCTTAGATTGTACCTCAGATGTGTAGTAGCAGATTACTTTTTAGCTATGGGGAAGTGCAAGTTTAGCGATACTTGGCTTGAATAAACTGAATATAGGGCTTGGCTAAGGCCAGTTGCTAACAACGTATTTGAGGTGTACTGCTTATTATGCAAGAAAGTGATTAAACTGGAAACATTAGGCGTACGGGCACTGGAGTCTCATACAAAAAGTGAGAAATATCTAACTGCTGAGAAGGGTCTCCAGCAAACGACAGCCATTAGCCAATTCTGCCAAGTGTCTGGTGGCTCCACATTGCCTAGGTAAGGCCCACACTGCAACTTCGCAACCTCCGTGTCACTTTTGGATCAGAGCCAACACTAAGATCGAGGTGCTCTGGGTCCTCCACACCGTGACTAGACACCAGTCCTATAATGCGAATGAGGAAATTGGTGAATTGCTTCAGACTCCAAAGTTCCCCTGACAAAAGAACTCTTGAGTTCAGTGGCATCAGCCAGAACCAGGTACCATCTCTACCTTGAGACAGAGAGAAAGAATCCCTTTCACAGGGCCAAAAGAGAAAGGCGGAATAGGATTGCCTAGAGGAAATAAAAGGAGGAACACTATACAAACAGTTGTTGAAAGTCTTTCCAGAGATGTAGACAAATTTGCAGAGGAGGCTGAGGGCAAGGCTCGCAGTAAAATGGCTCAGCTAATAACTTTGTCAAATGCTTTAAGGAGGGCGAGCAAGGAGAAATCAGCTGAGTTCAAGAATATTGAGGAGGAGATTCTGGCCAAGGGAGACGAGCTGAGAATAATTTAGCACTGGCACACACAAATCTGCAGACTCACTAAGATGTTTGTATGTTTTTTTTCTGTAGTTCAACAATGCATCTAACCTGTCTTCAGTACTGTTTCATTTGAATAAATGTATTTTACCACTAATTCTGTGATTCTGCATTTCCTTTCGTTTTTTGTGTGTCCGTGTTTTTGATGTTGTGATATAGGTCTTAAATTTAATTCTTAATGGTCTTAAATTTGACATAATGAAACCTGCAGAAACCCTGCCCTCGCTGATTCTGATGTGAAGTCCCCAAAAGGATGTATGACAAACTGAACAAGTCATGAGTTTCTCTCTAATTTTTGGAAAAGAGCAAGATGTACTCTTACAGGGAAATCAGGGATTCAAAAGACAAATTGGACCCTAACAAGGTCACTGTTCTCATAGGTATGTGTACTTTCTGTTCATTATCATTACCTTTTCAAAGCAGGGGACTGACTAAAACAAATCTTAATGCCATAAATAAATATTTAATAAACATACTACAGTAATTATTGGCAGGGTAATTTGTCACTTAAACAGTTAAACTGTTTGTCTTTTTTTGTTGTGATACTGTGAAATACCATGTAGACACAATTGTACAGTAATAATGTATTTGCTATATATTTGTTTGTGTGTACGTGTGTGTGTGTGTACGTGTGTACAAGTATATATGAACTCCTTTTCTGATTTTACCTACATTAACATTTTATATTAACTGTCTTTCTTAACAATATACAAAGTAAGCATTATATATGGGTGCCATTTGGTAGAATATTTCATTTTCATAAACTGATAAATTGACTAAATATTAAAACATCATACTGTGTTGCAATAGAAAGGTTTTTTTGGAAACAGTTGCTAAGTTTGCTTTAAAAGTTTCTTTTTCCACTGTGAAAAACAGTTCCTGAATACGACAGTGTCTGTGGTGCAAGCCCTCATTCACAGGAAATGCAACGAGTCAAACTGTGAGAATAGTAGCTCTCCACTGGAAGCATAAGGATAGTGATGTCTATTCTCTATCGCTAGTTTAATTTTTTTAAATTAATTTTTAAAACGTAGCTCTGCAGGTCACTGATCTGTATTTTATGTGAATGTAACAATGTTAGCTCCACAATACCTGAGCCTCCTCTCTAATTACAATCCTTCTCGTAAACTGCAACCTGAAAATTCTGGCCAGTTGATAATACCCAGTACATCCTTTTCATACTTGGCACCCAACCTCTGGAACAGTCTTCCCAGTATTGAGGTATGAGCCGTCGCACATAATAACAGGTATTTCTAATGCATGTCCATTCATTTAAATGGTAAAATGTGTGGTAGTTTGCAGCAGTTCAGTCAACAATTCATAAACCAGCTACAAACCAAGTATCGCCAATATGTTTCATTAATATACATCTTAAAAGGAGAAATAAAAATTTGCAATAATACCATGTATTCTGTTTTCTGTGTTTTGTTTTTCATCATTCGTGAAGCTACTTTAAAACACTGCAACATTGTAAAAAGCGCTATAAAAATTAACTTGAATTTAATATAATTGAATATTAAGCTAAGTTAGAAGCAAAACTAGCCATTGGTATTACCTCTGGACCTGTAAGTGGTGGTGTGACAAACAATTTACAAAAACAGACCAAAAGTTGTTAATACACAAAGGTTTTGCAAAGATACAGCCTCAGATCCATTTTGGTGTGCTCGCGTGAAATTCATTAAAGAGAACAGTTGGGTGTATCAAAACTTTTAATAACATTTTGCCATGTACCACATTTTGTGCAAGCTTGAAGATTCGGTTTTTTTTTTTGGCAAAAATTCAAAATTGTGGATCGGATTTCATGATAGAAAGTACATAACATCATGGGGTGCATTGTAATCAGTAGGGGCCAAAGAATCTGAGAAAAAAGGGTTAAAGGACTGAGTAAAAAGTTCTGAGCATAAACATGAGTAAAAGTTTGGACAGTTGGTGGTGCTAGAACATTTGAGATAGAGAAACCAAATTTGGTCCAGTAACATTTTAAACTGTCCTCTGCCTGTGTGCCAAATTTAACAACTTTTTACAATACATTTCTGTGGGCTGCCATAGCCTTCAAGAGCAGAAGAAGAGAAAACTAATGGTTACAACAGGAACCCCAACTTGAGAACCCCTAATATGAAAAAAAACCTTAAAAATAAAATTGCCAAGATAACGGTAGGCATATTGAAACTCTAATAGTCTTAATATTTAAAAATCATTATAATACATTAAGTGGTAAACATATCTTATGGTGTTTCAAACTGATTGCCAACATAGCCAAGTTACTGTTTGAATCATCTGTGCTGGTACTTTAATTTTTTAGACTTTTCACATGCTTTAAAGAAAAAAAAAATGCATTTATAAAAATGAAAATTTATTTACCCTCTGGCCATTCAAGGTGTGCGAGACATTTTTCTTCTGTAGAACAAGAAGTTTTTTTTTAGCTGAAACCGTGCTTGGAGATTCATAAATTGCAAGAATCACAGGTTCTGTGCCTTTGGGAGTAAAAATGGCAGATACAGACAGCACAAAATCCATGGTCTCAGACAGCTGGTCTGATATATACAAGTTTTAACCATATTAATACTTTAGGTTTTAAGATTGTTTAATAAAGGATCGACCAACAGGAACATTATTGGACCATACTGGTTTTTCTTTGCTCCTGAAGACTTTACCGAGGTATACATTGATCTGACTGGTTGGGTGATGACAGACAGTATTTGACTTTGCATTATTTAAGACCACTCATGATAATTTTAATCAGAAGCATTTCCTATATCTACATAACTGTCATGAACATCAGATGCATTATTATCCTCAGTCTCAGCAGCTTTAACTGGATTGTGTGTGAAGGAGGTTAATGAAAGAAGTTTCTGTTCTGAGCTCCTGTAACGTGGGCTGCTGCTCTGAGCCTTTATTATAGGTCTTAATGATGTGACCTCCGAGTTGTACTAGAGAGCTGGGTGTGAACATAACAGCTGTAGACAAAACTATGTACAAAATCGGGCTAAAACTCTCAAGGGGCAAAAAAATAAAAACGGTTAAAGGTTTACAAGATTAGAAGGATGAACTCCAAATGAGCTAAGCGCCATCTAGCGGCTGGCTGTTAAAACATACGTGACACCTGCAGATAAATTCATATTTATATACTACAAATGATGATGACCTTAAACACTTTGAAAATGCTGTTTATGGTTAAAAAACAGTGATTATCAAATTAGCCTCCAGCACACTGGCTTTTAAAAACAGACTGCCATAATTTTATGGGCTGTATTATATCTGTTTCTGAGGCATCACTATCTCTTAGGGCAGTGTTTCCCAAACATTGGCATATTCTTATAAACATACAATAAGCATCCTTTTCGCGTGCGCACTCTCTCTCTCTATAGCAGGTGTTGTACAATATTATATATTGTATGTGAAAGCGGGTTCTCTGAACCATATTGAGCAGAATAAATATAGCCATGCACGTAGAAACCACTCACCCTTTCTCCAGTACAAAACTTTTTTCATATTTACGCTGGCATCCTTTTAAACTGTGGCGGGAGATCTTGATTGGCAGTGAGGGCAGCGACGTCACACAAGTTAATGATGATTGACTTCTGCCCGGACGAATGGCAATCCAAACGGGTGAACCTAAGAGATGAACAGAACGAGAGACAGAGCAAAATGCACAGGCACACCGATAGGGTCGTAACACAATTCGGACAGTAAAACTTATGGGAGGCCGAATCACATTAAAACACTTATGCATTTACACTGATCTTGCGCAGACATCTGAAACACTTGAGCGTGCAAAACAAATATTTGAAGCGCATGTGCAGGCCATAGGTGAGAACAAGCACCATGAGGACTGAAGTGACAAGACCCATCCAGATTTCGGGAGTGAAGAATCCAGCACAGTCACTGGCATAAGAGAAATCCTTCCCAGCTACATTGAAGCCCTGGATCTGTCAAACATGAGAGAGATCCCTGTGTTAATGATCACATTGTATCACATACAACAGAAAGGTAATGCATTTAACTTCTGTATCATGATACAGTTAGAATAATTTAGGGCAAGACTTGATTTATCTATCAGGATTTGACTGAATTGTGAAAAATGAAACTATTATGAAAAATGCCTGTTATATTTGGTGAATTTTTTTTTCCTGCCAACTCAACCTTAACATGAAGCACTTCAGCCATCTTTTTAAAGGGGAAAAGTAACATTTTAAATTAAGGTTATAAAACTTCATTACTTTAGAATCAGACACACTAGGATAAACGTATTCACAATTCTGTTGTGAATACAATTTTGTTGTGAATACCTACATACTCCCCTTTATGTAAGTTAATGTAATTTAGATAATCAATAAAATTGAGTTTTATTCCTGTACAGTAGCAGTGCTGACTTTGCTGACTCATAATTTTTTTTATTGTGTGGACAACCATAAAGGTATAATTAGTTTCCTAACCGGGAACAACACGACATCCAATGCATAAGACAAATTACAATTAAGCTAAAAAGAGATTATTTTAGGAGATACAAAGTCAATACATAATGAAATTCAATTCAATTTTATTTATATAGCGCTTTTTACAGTGTTAAATTGCTTCAAAGCAGCTTTACATATAATAAAAAAGAATTATAATAAAGAACAGAACAAATGTCAGACATGGTCAACAAAGAGTACATGGTATTATTGCAAATAATTTGTGAGATGTAAATTAATAAGACTAATTAGGCATACTAGGTTTATAGTAGGTTTAAAAAAAGGGTGACTGAACCAATAAAACTACAAAATGATAAAGCAAGATATGCTGTTCCAGCGTACATGGAGTTGGCATGTAAAAAGATAACATATTATGGGACAGGGGTAAAATGGATTTGCAATAGTACCATGAAATCCACACAACACAAATTAAAATGCATACATACAATATATGCACAATAGAAATACCTGCAAATGACACAATGAAAGAGAATGGAAGACAAAGGAGTAGCAAAATAGAAGTGTCTTTTGGACTATAATTATATCATATCGCTAGAAGCAATATTAACAATTTACAAAACCCTAAGCTAAGTTAGATGTCAGCAGTCTCCCAGTAAGCAAGCCAACAGGGTGACAGTGGCAAGGGACCAAAACTCCAATGGTGTATAGCTGGAGAAAAAAAAACCTTGGGAGAAACCAGGCTCAACCAGGAGGGCCAGTTCTCCTCTGGCACATTAAAGCTATACCTTGTACCTTTCTTGGATATGGATGGAGAGTGGATTATAATGATTTATAGATATTTATTGATAAGAAACTGTTGGGTCTAATTACATCTGACAATATGTCAGGCACTGAGAAATGTTATCAACAGAAATAGTGTAATGTTACAAGTGTAATGCGTAATGTTAAAAACAGAAGCAGCTAAATGTTACTAATTGCAGCTATAACAGCACACTGCTGTGACTATGCAGGGAACAAAGTAACTAATTTTGCTGGAGGTAGGTTTATAAAGGTAAGTTTACTAAAGAAGTCCATCAAATCTCGATGATCTGTCTCAGCGGTTGTACCATCCTTCCCCCATTATCTGGTCTCAAAGTTTGGATCCAGCTGACTACAGGACCTTGGTGAAATGAAAGACAGATTTAGTGTGGAGCCAATACATCTGTACCTATGGGAAGTGTCCCCGGTTCCGGTTTACCTAATTAATGCAGCCTAATAATCCCTATTACGGATTTGAGTAATAAATTCGTAGGACTGTGTAGGCTATATTAAAGAGGAAGGTCTTTGGAACAAGCCAAATAAAGACAAATGCTGCATACTGCACAGAAATTGACCTTTTATCAATTATATTGATTATTTTGATTATTATTGATTATCAGTTACTTTACATTACATTACACTGATTATCAGTTACATTAACTTACCTGAGGGTAATTTAAGTGTCCAATTGAGAAGGATCACGATGATGATGCTCTGTGGCACTGTGATATGTAAAGGTTTTACTTTCCATGCACACATATTGAAAAATATGCATTTTGAAAAGGTCCTTTTTAAGAATTTCATGTGAGATATCCTTAACATTAACAGCTTAACAGCTGATTATCTTTGTTTTTGAACTCATTGTGAACGTTTTGTTGTCCCTAGTCTTTATTTCCTGTCCAAATGACTCCAAAAACAGCTACAGCAAAAATTTATAGGGGGACACTTACAGTTGGTGGGGTAAAGTAATTTGTCTGCATTTAGCAAATAACCTTGCCATTGTATAAATACATTTAAAAATTGATGTATACATAAACTGTTTCGAAGAGAAGCAGAAAAGGACACTTCTTTAAAGACAAACATGTAATACAGTTATTTTAAGATTTATTAGAAAAATACCACCACGATTCTCACCCTTAAATAATAAAGATAACACTGCAACATTTTATTCTATTTTCACTAAATTACAATGCTTTTGAAAATGAAAGTTTCTTTGCTGTTGTGATATTACCTTAATTACAAAAAAACTACAGTAATAAACACTTTTTTGTCAATCAACACACTTATTTATCTTGATATACTTCAAAAATCACATTAAGCACAGAAAAAAATCACAGAAAAAATCATAGAAGCAAATTTGTGGCTATGTACTATTTACTTTAGTAGGCTTGTTATTGTTATTTATATGTGGTAATGTAATTAGGTGTAAGTGTGTGTATATTAACAATATTGTATTTTACAATTTAGAGTCATTCATTTAACAGTATTAGTTTAACTGTTGTAGGTCTAATTACTGACTTAACAGTCATTTGTTTGTAAACCTTTGGTTTATGGCCACTAAGTTCCAAATAAAAGCATGAAATAAGCAAATGAGATAAATTACCTTTCATTTGTAATATATTTAATTTACAGCAGTAGTTAATACAATGGACTATGTGTCAACTGTCAATCAAATCTCATTAATTTATTACCTGTTTAGGGAGGGGTGTCCAATTTTGGGTCTAGTATTACATGTGCAAAATGTACTTTTAACCCGTGTCTCCTCCTGAGGAAGTGCCCCCCCCCCCCCACACTCTGGCTCTGGCCCCCTCCATACCTTTCTCCAAATTTATTGCCCCTGTTTTGGGTTTTGTCTGGTTTTCAGTCTACTTTGTCCGTGTCGTGAGTGTTTATGAACAAGATTTGCTCCAACCTTTGGCTCTGTCCACCACAAACCTAAGGATATGGCCCCCTCTGAATTTATTGCCCTATTTTGGAGTTTGTCTGTTTTCCATTCTAGATTGTCCACGTCATGAGTGTTTATGAACAAGATTTGCACCAACCTTTGGCTCTGTCCACCACAAACCTAAGGATCTGACCTCCCTCCTCCCCTTTCTACACCAGATGTTTTTGACTTTCTCCTAACAGTTGTGTGACTGTGAGCAATTAGGTTTGAATGTGTGAAAAGTTTTGTAAAGGCTAAATAACTGTTAACGCTGTGCGTGTGTTGACTGTAGTAAGAGCTGCGTTCCGTCTGTAACGTTTACACTTCAGACACAAAATGAAAGTGTGTGATCTGAGACTTTGGGTTCCCCCTGCATCCCCAACATGTGTATTCCAAGCTTGTTTATTGCAGACAGTATTGTTCAAAAGTGTGTGTATCATCACCTCCTAAAGTAATGGTTTTATAGAGCCTGTTAAAACAGAATAACGTTTTAACAAAGCACATGGCACCTATCCTGCCCCTTCTGGCCTGGGAAGACACCTATCCAGAGTGAAGAGTGTTCTTAATATGATTGTTAATAATCTATGTGTGCACTACAGGTCTCACATCAAAGAATGAAATTTTGACAAAAGTAAAAAGTATGCTAAATCAGGAATTGGCAATATGCAACAGCTTCTAGTTTTCTGCTTCCAGGTTCTGACTAAAGGCTATGCATTCACAACTTGTGTTTTCCAGGCTTGTTTATGGTAGCATGTGGGGTGTGTGTGTGTGTGTGTGTGTATCGTTACCTCCTAAAGTTATGGCTTTATAGAGCCTGTTAAAACAGAATAAACGTTTTAACAGAGTATATGGTCCTAGCCTGGATGACTCCTTCTGACAGCTAGTTTTCTGATTAATTGCAGCACACCAACAAGTGTATTCCAGATTGTTTATTCCAAGCAGTGGAGGTGTATCGTTCAAATGTATGTGTGTGTCAGCACCTCCTAAGGTAATGGTTTTATAGACCCTGTTAAAACAGAATAAGCATTTTAACAGCTCACATACCCCACCTATTCTGTATGACCCTTCTGACTTGGGATGGTGGGGCCTGTGTTTACGTTCTAAATAGCGCAGTCATCCTTACTGGTGTTAACAAACCCTGATGCTGTCTGCATCTATTGGTTTGTAGAGGCTATTGAAATAAAATAACGTTTTAACAAAGCGCAAGACCCCCCTGTCTCACCCCTTCTGACTTGGGAAGATACCTGTCCAGAGTGAAGAGTGTTCTTAATACGATTGTTAATGCTCTAATGCTAGCACTAGATGTCTAGATAATCAAGGAATGACATTTTGGACAAATAAAAAAAATAAAAAGCCTCTTCTGGTTTAGGTTGAGTATTTTGCATCTTCATCTCGTTTTCTGATTCTAGTTTCCTGACTGGAAGGAATATGCTTGTACTGTGTGTACTGACACCCATAGACTCCTTCCACTTCCACTGAGCTTCATGTCTCAGATAAAGAATCTTTCACATAAATACATCTTATACTACTTTAGGGTAAATCTTCACATTATAACAAGAAAAACGGTACATAATCTACCTTTCAAAGCTTTTATTTCTAATCATTTTTATTGAATGTTTAGTTTTAAACAGACTTTTGACAATATCTTAAATTAAAGGTGGCCTATTTTATATATGCATATAAAAAACAAAACAAAGATAATGCTATCATAATCATGGTTTTTGTGTTAACCACTCTCGTTGTATCTGTTCAGCCAAAAAACCTTTTAGGTGCACCTATGGACTTTCATGAAAACATCTTTTATGTAATTTTTTTCCCAAATGGAAACCAGAAAACTTGTACACAATCTTACATTTTTCTTTTAGAAGTGAAATCTGTATAAGGTTGCAAATACTAATTTTAATTTTGAATAAATTAAAAAATAGAGATATACTGATACCATAATCATAGTTTTAAATATGAAGATTGTTTAGCACTGTTTAAATTTAAACACCCATGTTCATCTGTCTGATATAGTGGGATAAGGAAATCCTGTGTGTGTTTGGGTGTACACACGCTGTGTCTCGATGTTCGCAGCATCACACCTCAGATAAACCCTCAGTCCTTTTGATGACTCCTTGTGTTGTAAACATTACATTCAGAACAACATAAACTCTTTACTCTGTGTACTTCTACAATAAATATTTCATCACTTTAGACAGTTTTTAAGTTAAATCTGGACAGGTGGGGTCAATACGGTGTGTGGCATCAGTTCTAAAATTAGTTTTGCTTGGTTTATGAACCTGCATGAATATGATAGGTTTTTGAATTCTGGGCTCTGCAATGTGATGTAATGATGGTGTGTCTGAACAATCCATGAACAGTTTCTATGTGGCATCAGAGCTAGAAAAGAAACATATTTCTTCATGGTTTTATAATAGCCTAATTTTAAATTAACAGTAAATACAGACTGTATAATGTTAATTCAGAACATGAAATATTTAGACTTGATCGTGGCAATATGTGAACCATGCCTACATTGTGTTAGACTAATGCTAGTCACATCAGCTCAGTCATACCATCACCCTGTGGCCAGAATTCGTTGCTTGATATCAACATTTAGTTATCATCTTTCAGTCCGCACTATATAGATACAACACCTACATGCACATACAAACAGAAAGAAAAGTTGTGCTGGTGTAATTCTTGTGACCTTCTTACACCTAGCAGTGTTTGTGCCGGTGTGTTCCAAGCAAATAATAGTGCTTATGAAACCAGCATTTAGCATAGGGCTTTTAAATGTAACATGTTTGTATGATTTTATAAATGTATGTTTTTGCCAGGAGACAATGTTCTTAAAAGAAAACTACCCTAAAAGACATTGTTTTAATTAGTGTAAATACAACTGAGTTTACCTTTATCAAGAACTGTTGTTGACTGCGTAAAATATTGTTGAAAGTGCAAAAGAATAAATAACACACACACACACACACACACACACAACAACAACAACAACAACAACAAATAATACTGGATAAAGAATAAAATAAAACAATGATATCAAGACAAAGTCAGTTGTAAGTGCTGTACGGGTGGTTTCACTACAGTGGTTCAAGCTGTAGGAATGCCAAAATTACTAGAAAAGTGTTAACAGCAAGATGGTATAAAACTGTGTATTTTCTGTCAGTTTCCACCCTTCTGATACTTATACCAACAACGGAAATAAGCGCAGTTATGATAGCTAAATGTGGGAGAGCATTGCTATATTGTCTATATTGTATTGCAATAGGTAGTTTTAATTATTAACAATGAATCAAAACTAGTTTGTACACAATTTATAGGTTTATTAACATTACTGCCTGATGTTATACATAAAATGAATACAATGAAGATGCATATAATGGTAAATGACATATACAGTACACAACTTTAAACAGTGTATGTGGAGAATATTACCTTGCAGACAAAGAACATAAGATAGAGAAAGATTAGAAAAGAGAGGGCTGGAAGTTGGGCCTAGAACTCAGATAAAGAAGAAGAGCATAAAGTAAGT
This sequence comes from Chromobotia macracanthus, assembly GCA_036877525.1. Lineage (NCBI taxonomy): Eukaryota > Metazoa > Chordata > Actinopteri > Cypriniformes > Botiidae > Chromobotia > Chromobotia macracanthus. The sequence continues at coordinate 12,629,677 of JAZGTH010000011.1, forward strand.
GCAGAATCCCAGAGCAGAACTCAAGGAAAAACACTCAGAGAAGAGCACAAAGAAGAGGAGTGCAAGAGGGAAAGACCCAGGGAAAAAGAGAAAGAGCATATCTTAAATTCCCTTTTATCCTTTCCTTGACCATGTGACTGAAACCAACCTAAGACAACCAAAGTGACCAATCAGAAGACCATGTTTAACCCCCACTGTACTCAACAAAAGCCAGACCCCCTGCATGCAACACAAACATTTCAGCCAATAGCCTTTGTTCTCTATCAGCTTATCTGTGTGCTCAGGAATGCAAAAGGTCCCTTTAACAAGGAAATGGGCTTTGGGGCACAGCAATAAATGCCAGTTAAAATTCAACCCTACAGTGCTTATTTTTATTAAACCAAATACATCCAAGAACACGGTCATGAACAATGAGAAACTAAAAACAACTAGATCTCACCAGCATTGCTGTGAAACATAACATGAAAGGACAGGAAGAAAAATGAGACGATGTAGCATGACAATTAAAAGAGAATTTAAAACAAGGACGAGCTAATTCCAGGTCTGATGAAAGAGTGAAAAAGTGTTCACAGTAAATGGTGTCCATTGGTATTTTTGTGTAACAAGGGGGATTTGAATCAGCGTGATAAAAGTTGAAAACTCAAAATGATTTCAGTTCGACAAGTGGAAAAAGTAGCAACGAACATATTAAAGCATAAAAACAAATGCCATAATGTTTTTACGTGCCTTTATGTTTTGCTGGATAACAAATGAAATGTAGACTGCTATTTACTGGTGTTTTCATTCCCTTTGGATTGGTAAGACATGTAATGCAACTAACATGCTAAACACATTGGAGTGCATGTCATCTATGAATATTGGCAAACATTAAGGAAAACAATTCTGAAAGAAAAAATGTAAGGTGAAGTCTGACAACATTGTAACCTGACTAAAACGTAATGCATTTTTTTAACAGAAGGTGAATAAGTTAATTTTGAAACTATTGAATTTTGTAACCAAGGTGAAAAAATTAAGACGTTCCTGACATCCTCGGGGTGTGAACACAAAACCCAAGTGAATAAACAGGCGGGGTTTGTGAGTCCAAATGAGAAAGATCATTGCCGTGCGGTCAATGAGAGATCCATGTTGTGTTATTTCATGGTATAGCTTTAGGATTTGGCCATTTGCTACACTCTCTGCTTACAGTACAGGTATTTATTAAGACGACAGTTGTAGAACTTCGCTGACTGAAATATTCACACTTCAAATAATTCGATTTTTTCAAATGATTCATTCATTGAAGCAGTGGTTTAACACAGAACATACAACAGTAAATCGATTCATCTAAAACACATGAGATTTGGTTTGGGTAATGCATCTGTCCTAACTTTTCATGTTGATGCAAATTGCCTTTCATTCTACTCCAGTGAAAGACCTAAGATGAATGCAAAAGAGAATATATATGTTTAAAAAATAGTGTTCTCCTGTAGCTCAGTGGTAGAGCATTGCGTTAGCAGCGCAAGAGGTTGTGGGTTTGATTCCCAGGGAGCACATGTAGTGACAGCAATGTATAACTTGAATGCACTGTAAGTTGTTTTGGATAAAAGCGTCTGCCAAATGCATAAATGTAAATGTAAAAAGTGTTTGTTTGAATAATATAACTAAGACTTGTGATAACGATACATGTTACCTTTAAATCAGGAGCTTTCTAAGAGCTGAAAACATAACAAAACATGTCTTAGTAGCTCTGGAAGATTATATTCTAAACATTGACAACCCATTCACAATACTTTTGAATTACAGAAGATAAAAAAGTTATTTTCTGCAGAAGTTGCAGATTTTCCTGTATGCTGTAGTCACTTTCTTCAAAACCTGAATTTAAGCTAGATGTAGGAGTTCTTAGAAACCCGTAAATGTAAATACATTTTGCTGCTTACCTGTATTTTAGAGGGATTACATGAACCAGCTCACAATCTATCTGAAAATATATAAAGATTATCAGCTACACACACAGACAAGCTACAGCTGGTTTTCATATACATACAGACAATAGACAGAGTGGCAACTATTATTATTATCCTCTGTGTCAGACAATATAATCCAATCCAATACCTACTCTGAGTCAAAAACATAAAACAATGCTGACAAATAGATAAAACATACCCTGTTGATTCAGTTCTTGGTTTTAATGAAAAATGTTGTTTGATCTACCTGGAGAGTTACACAAAACAGTTTAAACATCATTTTAAACAGTTTAAACACAAGAGTGACACACATAAACACTTTTTAATGTATATTCTTACAAATACATAACATACAAATGGACTCTAACACGTAGCCTGTGACAGAAGTTTTCAAGCAACCTTTGTTGAAAAGTGAATGTGTCTATAAGAGGTGGACACCCAGAAACTCGCTAAACACAAAAACTCTAAAAACATCAAAAGACAACCGATAACATAAACACATACCCAACCCAGTGTGACGCAGTCGATGTTAAATAAGATGCGTGAGATTGTTTGGCTAAATGTTGTCCAAAACGAGAGTGTCATTGTTTCAATTTAAAACAATGCAAAACAACCCCATATTTTAAAACAGGATTATGATGGTTGTGTCGTTATTTTTATATTTTTATTTTTATTTTTATATATATGAATTAGTCTTCGCAAACTCTTATACAGATTTAACTTAGAAACTGTCTAAAGTGATGAAATATTTATTGTAGAAGTACACAGAGTAAAGAGTTTATGTTGTTCTGAATGTAATGTTTACAACACAAGGAGTCATCAAAAGGACTGAGGGTTTATCTGAGGTGTGATGCTGTGAACATCGAGACACAGCGTGTGTACACCCAAACACACACAGGATTTTCTTATCCCACTATGTCAGACAGATGAACATGGGTGTTTAAATTTAAACAGTGCTAAACAATCTTCATATTTAAAACTATGATTATGGTATCAGTATATCTCTATTTTTTAATTTATTCAAAATTAAAATTAGTATTTGCAACCTTATACAGATTTCACTTCTAAAAGAAAAATGTAAGATTGTGTACAAGTTTTCTGGTTTCCATTTGGGAAAAAAATTACATAAAAAGATGTTTTCATGAAAGTCCATAGGTGCACCCTAAAAGGTTTTTTGGCTGAACAGATACAACGAGAGTGGTTAACACAAAAACCATGATTATGATAGCATTATCTTTGTTTTGTTTTTTTATATGCATATATAAAATAGGCCACCTTTAATTTAAGATATTGTCAAAAGTCTGTTTAAAACTAAACATTCAATAAAAATGATTAGAAATAAAAGCTTTGAAAGGTAGATTATGTACCGTTTTTCTTGTTATAATGTGAAGATTTACCCTGAAGTAGTACAAGATGTATTTATGTGAAAGATTCTTTATCTGAGACATGAAGCTCAGTGGAAGTGGAAGGAGTCTATGGGTGTCAGTACACACAGTACAAGCATATTCCTTCCAGTCAGGAAACTAGAATCAGAAAACTAGATGAAGATGCAAAATACTCAACCTAAACCAGAAGAGGCTTTTTATTTTTTTTATTTGTCCAAAATGTCATTCCTTGATTATCTAGACATCTAGTGCTAGCATTAGAGCATTAACAATCGTATTAAGAACACTCTTCACTCTGGACAGGTATCTTCCCAAGCCAGAAAAGGGTGAGACAGGGGGGTCTTGCGCTTTGTTAAAACGTTATTCTATTTCAATAGCCTCTACAAACCAATAGATGCAGACAGTACAAGCATATTCCTTCCAGTCAGGAAACTAGAATCAGAAAACTAGATGAAGATGCAAAATACTCAACCTAAACCAGAAGAGGCTTTTTATTTTTTTTATTTGTCCAAAATGTCATTCCTTGATTATCTAGACATCTAGTGCTAGCATTAGAGCATTAACAATCGTATTAAGAACACTCTTCACTCTGGACAGGTATCTTCCCAAGCCAGAAAAGGGTGAGACAGGGGGTCTTGCGCTTTGTTAAAACGTTATTCTATTTCAATAGCCTCTACAAACCAATAGATGCAGACAGTATCAGGGTTTGTTAACACCAGTAACGATGACTGCACTATTTAGAACGTAAACACAGGCCCCACCATCCCAAGTCAGAAGGGTCATACAGAATAGGTGGGGTATGTGAGCTGTTAAAATGCTTATTCTGTTTTAACAGGGTCTATAAAACCATTACCTTAGGAGGTGCTGACACACACATACATTTGAATGATACGCCTCCACTGCTTGGAATAAACAATCTGGAATACACTTGTTGGTGTGCTGCAATTAATCAGAAAACTAGCTGTCAGAAGGGGTCATCCAGGCTAGGACCATATACTCTGTTAAAACGTTTATTCTGTTTTAACAGGCTCTATAAAGCCATAACTTTAGGAGGTGATGATACACACACACACACACACACACACACACACACCCCACATGCTACCATAAACAAGCCTGGAAAACACAAGTTGTGAATGCATAGCCTTTAATCTATTCACCATTTAGTTCTGTTTCTGTTTGTTTTATCAACTTAATCATACAGTGATCTTATACAGTGTATGGAAGATTCCTTTTTCAAAATTCAAGATTTTTTTATTTTATATTTATTTAAATATAATGATTCGACTGATAAAATGAAAGTTTTTTTCTTCATGTAAAGTAAAGTCACAAAATGGCAAATGTTTGAAGACAGAACAGGTTACCTGTTACATGACGTCACATGACAACAATACAGCATGCTACTGTTTTAAGTTTAGTGTTACTTTATATTTCTGTATTTTCACATACTATATTTTTTGTAAATAGTTGGCTGTGTACAGTAGGTTAGTATATTTCATTCTGAATACAGCCAATGTAAAAAATAAAAATTTAGTTCACCAGTGAACAGTATCATCCACAAATAAAACCTCAAAGCTGCTATCATCAAAATCAGTAATAATAACATTTGCTGTTTATGTTGATTTTTGTTGATTTTAATTTTATGTTTAAGTGAAAAAACAACTCTAGTATTTAAACAAACAGAAATAATGCATCTTGGACAGAGTACAGAGTACATATTGTTTTCAAGTGTTATCATGTTTTCATTGTTATACATAAAATGTTTCATCTGAAGAAATAAATTTCCTACTCAATTTATAACAATTACAAAAAATATCTTCCTATGATTTAACTGTTATGTTGCCATGATAATAAGTATAGACATTTGGAAAATACATCCACATACCACAAGATTGTGGAAGACACTATTCTGTTTGTTTTCATATACTCCTCCATATATTGTTAATTCATCAATGCTCAACTGAATTAGATAATGCACCCATTTAGACGGATAGTGCCTTAACTAGCTTTACATAAGTATATAATTTATACACATTCAAAAATATTACATATGCAATACCAGCGTGTGTGTGTGTGTGTGTGTGTGTGTGTGTGTGTGTGTGTGTGTGTGTGTGTATAATGATGTGTTATGTACTTTATCCGGAACAGCAGAATGTTATGAGGTGCAGTGTTCAGTGCTCTGGTCATGTATGACTTAAGCTCATTCACTGACACAGTATGACCGGCTGATGAATCACTCACAAGAAACAGAGTAAAACTACAGAATAAATGGAAATAAAATTATAGAAACTAGTGAGTGGGTTTACTAGTGAGTGGGTTTTAGTTCATATGTACCCTTCAAACAAATTCACCTACATGTTTGTTGTACATTACAAAGACTGTAGGACGTTCCTAGTGGACAATGAGAGGTACTACAGGTGATGTATTGCCAATACCTGACTTTCTGTGAATGCAGTAGTCAGTTCTTTAAGAAAAAACATCATAATTCATCTGAATATTTTTGCACCGTCCAAAGGCTGTTGTACATACCTAGTGGACAGACAGAGGTACTACAGATAATTATTACAGTTTTTTTTTATTTTACATTTTTTTTATTTTAATTACAGGTTATTTGCTTACTTTTCAAAGGCTGTAGGAGGTTCCTAGTGGACAATGAGAGGTACTACAGGTGAGATATTGCCAATCCCTGAATTTATATGAATACAGTAATTCATTTTTATAAATTATGAATTTACATTTTAGTGGAGATTAAGGGAGATTAATCGCCCTAAGTATTTAGCTTGTGACAGGCAATATTGCAGTTTGGTTTTAGATATTTTGTGACCTCTTTGAGGTAATTGTGTAAGCAGTTTAATGGAATCTCTCAAAATTTTATGTAATTCTCGTTACAAAATGAAAAACCAATGGATTTATTGTAGCCTCCCATTTGCTTTGTGCAGCTTTGTTCATCATTGGTCTTAGATTATTTGCTTCCCAATTTTTCCCTACATATAAAGATATATGTGGCACAAAATCATTTACATTAAACCATCTCTGTATGAAATCATTTTCTGTTATTTTCATGGCTGCTCCCTGTTTACCTATTACAATGTATTGTGAGATCATTTCAATTGTTTGCCCTTTAGTTCCTTCCTGATATTCCTTTTCTATGTCTGCATTTCTCGAGGGATCATATTTCATTGTACATTGAAATCCTGACTTGGGTATCTGTGACTCAGGGATCTGTGCTTTAATGAATCTACCCCATTTATTAATTGTCTGTCTCACATCGTCCTCTATCTGTCCTACCCAGTACACATTTGCTTTTGGCTCAGATATCATCATTTGGGCTTCCTTCATGTCTACATACACTTCTTCTGAAGAACACCAAATCTGTAAACCCAATTTACTCAATGCATCACTTACTAACAGATTAATAGGAGTCTGATTTTATATCAGGATAGGCATGGTTACACTTTTGTTTTTTGTTTGCAGGCAGATTGGAGCAGTCATAGGAATCAGCTGTATCTGTCCCGAGAATCCTATTGTCTTTAAAAACTTTCCAGACATTGGGAGTTGTGAAACATAATTTGACTTTACACATGTATAAACTGGTCCTGTGTTTATCATCATGGGTATGGTTTTCCCTTCTACTTCAATTTTTAATACATGTTCTTGGTTTGCATTAGTAGTTATAATTGGAAGTTGACTCTCCCCTATAGAATTCTCTGGGCATCCCTAGTATTTTTGATCTGGGCCTCCCCAGGGGTTCACAGGACCACGAAAAGGTGCCTGCCAACCTGCTCCCCTTTCAACCCCGGGTGCCTATTGCCATAGATTGGTAGGGCAGTCTCTTTTGTTATGTCCCGGCTGTCCACATCCACATCTTTAGTTTTGTCATTTTTTATCTCCTCACACAACGCTACATCAAATGTTCACTCTTTGGGCCATTTTGTCATGTTTTTTTTCTGTGAGCTGATCTATAAGTTCTTTACGTAAGGGATACTTTAATCCCAAAAGTTCTACAGGAGTTGTTGCCATAGTTTTTCCATACAGCAAACCTTTAGCTTTGAATTACAAAACAATTTTTACAAAAGTTTTTCCTTTTTACAAAGCTTTAAGTAATCAATTCACCACAGATTCTCAGAGTGATTACATTTTATGTCCAAATAATACCAAACAGTAATATCAGCCACTTTTTCCTGAATTCTAAGTTTTACACATTATTTTTTCAACCAATCATTTAGACAGAGTATTCAATTTTTATAAATATATATACGCTTGATTATAATAAAAGACTTTCAGTCATAATAACCTATACAGGTAAGGTTTTTTAAGCAAGTAATACTCAACATTCATACCAGTCATTTTTTCTGTATGGGGCTTATGTACACATACATTTGTGTCCCTTTATTTGCAGGGCTCATACATTCATGCTGGGTCCCTTTATTTACAGGGCTCATACTGTTATGGAGGAGGTCCCTGTTCCTCCACCAGAGGGAACCGTCTCCAGAGTATTGATTTTAATTTGAACTACATTTCCCATAATGCCCCATTCCTGGAATTGATTACTTCCGGTCACACCTGACTCTCATTTAGCACAATATATAAACCCCAGCCTTTCATGCAATCAGTGAGAAGTCTTGTTTTGCCCTGGTGATGTTACTGAGTGGTTTCCCTTGTATTCTTGGATTACTTGTTTTTTGACCTCGACCCTTGCATATTTAACATTACGCCTCTGTCTTGCCTTTGATAACCCTGTTTGCTGTTTCTCGACCTAATAAATACACTAATAAATGCTGCAAATGGATCCTCGTGAGCCTCACTAGGTATTACAGATACATTTTTCTTAAGTGAGAGAACAATTACGCTCCTTCTGTGGACACAAAAGGGTATGCAGTCACTGCTCATGAAATGCAGAGCTTGTTTTTCACAGTCATACTTCAGTCATGCTCGCACAGACTGTACACAGCTCTTACACAAAACAAATCAAATACAATTTAAATAGACAACGTAATATTCATTGTTACATTTCCTCAACACAATGAATTTCTCTACTCATTGATACACTTCCTCAACACAATGAGTAACCTGTCAAGTTTGCACTCTGTCTTCACTAATACACTTCCTCAACACAATGAAAGGCAGGATTTAATGCCTACCTTGTAAGACTTTGGCCTATAGGACTTACCAGCGCTTCACTTTTAACACTTTTATCATCTAACCTAAACTCTACACTTTACATTAAAACATTAAAATCTGTCTTCACTGTTCTTCTCATGACCAACTCAACAGAAAACACAGTTCAATGCATGCATTTAGTGCTTTTGGAATCAAAACCCTTTTTTTTTACGTTTTACATTCTAAAATTTGGAGATGCTTTTAAGAGTGTCCTTACCACCACGGGCAACCTCTGGAGAACACCACATACTAATAAAATAAGCAAAACTGCTTACCTTAACAGGTGGCCACCTGTTTGTGCTGCCCGTCCAGCCAGCCTGCTGTGGTCTTCCACTCTTTTGCACCTTTCCAATCATGTCGGGGTCACCAATTCGTTGTGGTTTCTTCCACATCTTAGAAGGATCACTCAAAGACTTTTTTAAAGGATTTGATGCCAAAAGATAGACTTTATTATCAGAGATATAAAGCTGAGTTGGTCTGCAGAAGAACTGTTTTTTCCTGGTTGGGGAAGGGTCTTTATAGGACTCTTCTCGCGCACGTCAAAATGAGTTATCAGGGGTCCTTGGAACCTACTACATTGTCTGGAAAGTTAAAAAATATTCAGATGAATTATGGTAACTGGTTTCCTAAAAATAATTGAGTACTGCATTTATAAAAAGGCAGGTCTTGACAAAATCTCACTTGTAATATCTCTGTCTCTTCCCTAGGAACCTACTGCAGCCTTTGGAAAGTTTAATCTAAAATAATTAAGTACTGTATTCATACAAACGCAGGTATTGGCAAAATGTCACCTGTCGCACCTCTGTCTGGCCACAAGGTCCCTACTACTTACTAACTTACTAACTACAGCCTTTGGAAAGTTGATAAAACATTCAGATGAATTTCTTTCTAAAATAACTGAGTACTGTATTCATAGAAAGGCAGGTACTGACAAAATGTTACTTGTAGTACCTCTGTCTGGTCACTAGGAACGTACTACAGCTTTTGGAAAGTGCAAATGAATTTTTATTGTGTATTTTACCCTTTGATTTTATCATTTGAGATATAAGTGAAGAGTATAAATTTGTCTATGTTCTTGTACATTGATGTTCTGTTGCATGGAGTTTGGCCCAGGTCATATGCCTCTTGCTCTCAGTTTGTTAGACAAGGAGTAATGGCAACATGCACACCGGATATAACACCAAACAGGTGGCTGTGAAAGGTCAATAGCCTTTATCATTGTTAATGTTTCATTGTTAATGTTTGATACAATATTTTCAAATGGAGTGATATTTTGTATAATTATGTGTATTAACATATTTTGCACAGATGGTAATAATGATTTGTGCCTGGGTTGGAAGACAGTGGTTGCAGCTGTCTGCACAGAGATTGAGCACAGAGAGCAGTTAGAGAAGAAGTCAGAAAGGAGCTGATAGGAAAACTCCAACAGGCAGAAATTCTCTTAATAATGGCCCAGGTAAAACTGAAACAACGTTTGTAAATGCCATCTGTCAGCAAGCCAACAGTGACTGACCCGCACCAGCCAGGGCAACAAGCCCAAACATTCATCAGAGTAACTCACCTCAATGCCCTAGACAAGACCAAATCTGACTTGCCCCAAAACTATGCAGAACTAAAGCAGAGCTATGTCTGAGTCAGCAGAGATCCTGAGAACATTAAAGGAGCTGATGTAATATGAAGCCTCACCAGCAGGACATAAAGAACAAATCAGACTCCTTCTTTGAGTGGCAGACAGTGTGGTCAAACCCTCAACCACACATCTTCAATATGTGAAGCTTGGCCTGAAGAAAATGACCATGGAGGAGCACCTTAAGGAGATGGACCATGCACCACACCAGCTAACAACTGCCAGTGCCTTAATGCAGAGACCACAATGCAAAGTCAACTACATGGACCCACTTACAGGACCACATGACACTGAGCCCAATCCAGCTGCATCTAGGCTATACAGAGCATTACCATCATTGCTTCTAACTACAAAGTTTCCCTGACTTGACACAGTGCTCAGGACAGTACCACTGACGAACAACTTTCTTCAGCCCATTACCCTGATCCAAGGAGTTCCATCAGATAGCAGGATTCACCAACCACTGCCTCAATGCTGGTCTGTTCCAACAGCAAGGCCAGAACAAAAGGGGGGTTGCTGATGCCAGCTGAACACTGCTGGCACCCCACCAGAGGTGAATTACACAGATGATGAGACAGCCTTGCTCTGAACTGCATGAGCCATCCAGCGATTCTCCAGTTACAACAGAATACAAAGGTGATCACAGAAACCTGCCACCAACCTGTGGCTGTTGAGAGACACCAACGCATCAACCCAGCGAACCAATGCACACAAAGCCACGTGAGAAACAGCTCGTCAAGGATGCACCTGTACACACAGAGCAGGTGTTGTATGGATAAACAACAACCACTTCAAGTTGGGCCACCAGTCATCACAGTACAAGTGACAGCTTTTATGATCACCCTTCAAATTACATTGTCTCACAAGAACTCCATCAGAGAACTTCTGACATGCACAGATCAAATTCAGACTGGGTTTCCCATGCCAGCTCTCTGGCTGGAAACTAATGAATTCAAAATAGTAAACCTTAAGCCAGTCGAGCATCAACACCTGTTCCAAGCAGGCAACAGCATCACAAAGGAACACAACATGCTCATCTGCACGAATAAGGTGAAAGCGCACATCAAACAGCCCTAAGAACTGAATTGTTGATCTTCCCACAGCTGGTGCACTTCAGGACAACCCATGCTTACCAATGACCCACCCACCTACCCAAGCATGGCAGAGCCAGTCAACAAACTCTGCCAAACCAGCACCCGCATAACATTCACTAATACTGACTCCACTAACAACACAGCTCTGAAGCTACAAACAAGACAATGTTTAACCACCTCTCATACCCCACCACCTGCCCTAACTCGACATCCAACAATGTTTATGCACTGAACCCACAACTGCTCAGTGACCTAGAGCACATGCTGCACCTGGAAGACAACATCCTCCTTTTTTTCCATGGCGACCCCACAGTGCAAGAGCTTGTGGTTGGTTCCCCAGTGCCAAAAGGGGGTCAGGCCAATGTATGAAAACCACTAAAGAAACAAAACTTGTGGTGTACTGGGCCCAGCATGCAGCTAGATCACATCAGAGGAAACCTTGTCTGTTGCCAGTTCCAACCCGCAGACTCAAAACAACAGAGCCCCACTGCAATGCAGAGCAGCGATGTTTTCATCATCAGCCTACAAACAGACAGTTGGGGACCTGTCCACAAGGGGCCATACTGTCATTTGTAAGTTCACCAAATCAGTGGAGTGCCTTCTAGCAGCCAACAATGTAGATCACAGAATCACAGCATACTTTGAATGAACCAACCAAACAGTGGTCAGTGTGCTGGAGAAATAAACTCCCATTTGTGCTATTTGTCATCAGAGCAAGATGGCACAGATGGGTCTCTCTGTAATCTGATGACCAGATGACACTCACTATGCCAGCCAAGAGACTCCAACCTTGTTACGGCTCAAAAGCATAATACTGCTGTCAAGACTCATGTGAATGACAAGGTTTGGTGTTATAGTTTTGCCCAGCCACATTGGACAACCTCCCATCAGTTGTCCAAGAAACTTCTGCCACACTGGATTGGCCTTTTTGTGATTGTGGACAAACACACCCTCAAACATACTGGATCAAGATAAGTGGAGGGAGCAGAAAAGAACCAATCATCAGAATGTGCCTTTGTTACTAGTTTAAAGACACTTGGCTCCAGGGCAATGAAAGGAAAAGGGAAGGGGGGGCCTATACCAGCAAGGCAGAACTGAACTCCCTCCTTCCCCCCTTTCGCAGTTTCAGGTGTGTCCCAGCTAGTCGACACCACTTCCCATGACAGACCTACAGGCACATGCCAGGATGCCAGTCATGTCCAACTCACCTGCTATGCCATCAGGAACGCTGCTGGCACTGTGCTGTGCATCCCAGCCACAACAGGATAAGTCCTACCCAATGTGATGCAAGGACCAGTGGACAACAGCACGGCTCCAGAGAGTATCAAGGCAAACTTTTCCTCCAGATGGCTATCAGCACCTCTGACACCAACAGGACCCTGCTCAAGCTTCAAAGGAATTCCATGGGTAGGAGTAACAACACATGGCCCAAGAGAGTCTAAAAAACACTCCAATACACCAACGGAAGAACTCTCTTTAACTCACAAGTAAAGTGTCCTAAACTGTAGATATTTGTATATATTCCCATTGTATGTTGGCTACCATACTATGTATCTTAACTGTAACTCTGTAGATAGTTATGTAAGCTTGGAATGATGTTCTGTTTGTATTCATGCATTAGGATGAATCACAATTTAATGTATTTCAAACTCTTATTTTGTCATATTTAGTATCTAACAGATTGTCTTCTAATTTCCCATCAGACTATGAATGTTGTGTAACCATAACAGGCATGACAGTCTTTCTACAATAACCTAGATTAATATTTGCAAATGTGCCATCCGACCATAAAACATGCAAATAAGGTAAAGACACTTTTGGTTTCACTGGGCATGACCGGTGTGAAGTTATAAATGACTGCCAACACTCTTATTCTTCTTTTACGCTTTAAGTTCTTCTATTCATTTGTGAACCAAAACTCAATATTAATCCCCTTTACATTTGTTACACTTGTTTAACTTTTTTTTACATTATTTAAAATCTTATAATTTGTTTGTATTAATACATGATGGCATTTAATGGTTGTAATGCTGTGGGTAATCAGTCAACATAAGTAAGCAGTAAATTACATTTAAGAATGTAATGTCTCCACGAAATGATTTTAAAATACAAGATGATCTGTAACTCGTGCAGAAAATACATGTTTCTTCTTCTGTAGTTCTGTGAATGGGTGGTAAATGTTCATAAAATACTCTTCCAGAGCTCCCAAGCTGTTCTGGTTTCAGCTCTTAGAATGTTCCTGATTTAAAGGTAGAATGCATTGTTATCACTAGATTTAGCCATTTTTCAGACATGGTAACACTGTTCATATTTTGGTTTTTTTTCTGATCTTGAGCACTGTTAAACATAAATTACAGATTAATATAGCTTTAAGTCATGTCTTTCAGCATTGTAGAATCAAAGGAGATTTGCATCAGCTTGAACAGGTAAGCCCAGATGCATTACCAAATCCAAATCTTAGACAGATTAGGATGTGATTATCACATAGATTTACTTTGTGTTTCAATGACTGCGTCATACCAACAATTTACTTAAGACTTTTTTGACTTTCATATTTGTGTCCTACCAGTAGGATGTCAAGTACAGTTTACATTTTAAGAATAAAAAAAATTCCAGGTTTTCTCAGTGTTTGCTAATATTACATATGACATGCAATCCTTCATGTTTCAAGTAACTTTATTTGTATGCTGGTTCATGATAGATCTCACTAAACACAGCCGTATGAAAACATTAATAAATACCAACCAACGTTACCTATAAATAGTTTCTATGGGATATCAGAACAAAAGAACAGATATATTTCTTGCTTTATTAAATAGCCTAATTGTATAATAAGAATTCTAACACAGTATAATTGCGGAATGCCAATTTAGAACAGTGTTATGTAGGCACACACACATCAACACACCCAAGCAAAGTTTGACAGGATCCTTGTAACAGACTTGCATTTAGCAGTATTCATGTTGGTATATTCCAAGTAAATAATAACGCTTCTTAAACCAACACTAATTACTGGGACATTTAGAAGTAAAATGTTTTATGATGTGAAATGTTAGAACTTGCACAAGTTTCAAGCTGTGTTTAAATCAAAGTAAAAATACAACTGAGCAAACCATTATCAACATTATGTTCAACTCATAGTGACTGCATGCACATTGTGCCAAATATTGGTGACAATGTAAAATAACTATTACAAACAAATAATAGTGGATAAATAATATAATAAAATGACAATAAGATGGATAAGTCGGTGGTTTTAGATGTAAATATGTGTGTTTACTAAATCAAAGCAAACATGCAAGATAAATCAGCAAGGGACATGAAACAATGCAACATGCCAATTAAACAAAAAAACCAAACAATGTGCAGATCAAAACCTAACAATATACAGAAGAACTAGGAAAAACAAAGATCACCTAAACAATTTAAAAAACCTTTGTCTTGTTGTTCCTGTTGTCTCAGACCAGTTTGTCACTTTTTAATTTTCTATTTCTTCAGTTGTTAGTGTTCTTTCACTGTTTGGTTTAATTTTTTTGCAATGTGTTTTTTGATGCTGCTTAATTTTATTAGCAAAGGCGCACATATTATATACACCCATATTAATAACCTCTGTTTTTCTCTTCCTGTCTGCAGAGGTCTTCTGGTAAAGTACTGACTGGGGAATGAAATGTGACATTAGTCTCTTGGAATGTTAAGGGCTAGGACATGCTATAAAGAGATAAAAAGTATTTAGGTATATTAGATTATTATCAGCAGATGTGACTTTTCTACAGGAGATCCATATTAAAGCTACTAGACAGCATAGATTGCAGTGTAATTGGATATCACAGGTTTATAAATCACCATTCAATTCTCATTCCTGTGGGGTGGCCATTCTCTTCTGGAAAAATATTCCATGTCAGTTTCCTGCCATGGCTACTGATCCTTATGTCAGATATATTGTTTCTGGTACCATAAATTCATTCCGTTGACTCTTAAATATCTACAGTCCAAACAATGACAATTTTTACAAGGTTTTCGACTTGCGTACTGATGGTATTAATTCCAACATAATAACTGGAGGAGATGTGATTTAGATTTGTATTTAGATAAATCTTCCACTTGTCCCCCCTGGAACTGCATCACTATAGGTTTTAAGCAATCTGCTAAATTGCAGCAATTTAGTGGATATTTGAAGAATTCAACAGATTGTTTTTTTTGTTTTGTTTGTTTGTTTTTACTATAATACTCTTGGACACTTAACTAAATATTTATTATCATTATTCTCATTATACATTAATTTCATTTATCATTATTATTACTATTTTAATAGTATTATTTATTTCTTCACTTTTATTTCATCACTTATTCTATGTTCTATGACAGTGTCATTTGTCTGTTCTGTTTTTACGTCCACCATGGACTCCGCATTCCATCCTTGAGCCAGTGCCCACTGTGTACATACCATGAAACACTGACCTATATCTTGCCCCTCCAGTGGTTCTGTCCAGCTCTATGGATTCCCTGATTGTGCCCTGACTCCATCTTGGTGCTGCCGCTACTAACTGCTCCTTCACTCTTCCAGATTCTGCAGACACCTCTTCCTCCTGTATCCTTTTTGCTGTTTTCTATATGCCCCCAGGGGACATCTAGTGAGGGGGTCTCACTAGATCTCACTAGTGTCATGTCTTCCACATGTTTTTGTTCTGTTTATTTTCTTCTTCTTTGTTCTGTTTATTTTTGTCCTTTTCTTCCTGTTTTGTTTCCATAGTTTCAGTTATCATGTGTCAGGGTCCTGACTGTCTTGCTTAATTCTCTAGATCCTGACAGCTCTGTGTTTTGTGTCAGAGCACGATGTTTGGATCTTGACTCTATTCTACTCTTGGTTCTTGTATTTTAGAGTCAGGATCTAGACTCATGCTCTGTGTGTCTGTGATCTTTGTATCTTGTTTATTTGTGAAAGCACATGGACATTTTTTGTTTACTTTGTGCCATGCGCTCTCCTGTCTTGAGTCTTGACCCCACCCTCTTGTTTCCTCGTTAATTATCCCATCATTTGTTGACCGCTTTCACCTTGCCTTACCTGCCTTGTTTGCTTCCCTTAGTCAATGCCCTTGTGTCTACTGCCTTGTGTTGGTGTATTGTTGCTGTTTTTGTTTTTTTGTCTTGGTTCTAGTTGATTTTTGTACCTTGCATTGTGTCATGTTATTTAAAGAGCTCTACATTGGATATCAAGTCTTGTTTTGTTTCAGGTTCTGCCTACATGTAAACTCAGTTCATTATTGCAATGAAACCTCATTTATGAATTAAAGATTTCAGCCGACATTTTGAAAGCAGTACAACAGGTTTTTTGTCAGGTCAAACTGTTGTACAGATTTGCAGACACATGCATACAAAAAACAAAGAACAAAACATGTCAGTCACCATCAGGAAATTAGTAGTCTGGAGCAACATAGTTCAAACATTTCAGTGCAACCTCATATCCCAGAAAACAAGCCTGAAAACAGAAGAACACACAGGGCATTTGCTACATAAGGGCAAAACAGTTAAGCTGTGTGAATAGTAGCATTGTCATGCTGTTGATTAGCACAGGTAATCATTTTCATTCTTGTGTAAAAACAAGCGAATATTAGGTGTACAGTAATTCTCTGCATTTTTCTAAAATACTAAAACAAAAAATATTGTAAATAGTACTGAAAATAGATGGATAACAATTTAAAGTCTAATGTCATGACCATGTAATGTTAGTAAAACCATAAACTTCCACAAGCACATTATTATTCTCCTGCATACTTAAAAGGTGTGTGCGAAGCAAAGCAAAATAAGATAAATTATTCTCCTGCATACTTCTTTTTCTGGACAAAATTTCTACATGCTACTCATCCCACATGGTTTGTCGTAGACCCACGAGTGAGTAGTCAAATCAGCCGACTTATTGTGCAGGGGTGTGCTTTGACTTCAGATGTACAATGGTTTTAGGGCGTATGAAAAAGTGGGCGAAAAATTTCATAGACTTAACATTGGGCTGAATTTTGTGACATTATAGCTCCGCATCAGAATGTCGTAGAGACTTGGGGGTGGGCTTATATTTGCTCGGCTTAGTTGAGGTGAGAGGCATCAGAACATTGTAGAGACAAGTGGGTGGCCTCTTTTGACTCAACAAAAGTGGGTGGCCTCTTTGTTAGCAACAATTAGCATGATGCTAGCATAACATGCTAACATCATGCGAAAACACGTTAGCATCATGCTACTTGATGTTAAAACTTGCTAGTATTATGTTAAAACATGTTAGCATCATGCTAATTGTTGTTAGCATCATACTAATTGATGCTAAAATGTGCTAGCATAATACTAAAACATGCTAGCATCATGCAAAAAACACATTAGCATCATGCTACTTGATGTTAAAACTTGCTAGTATTATGTTAAAACATGCTAGCATCATGCTAATTGTGGCTAGCATGCTAATTGTGGCTAGCATAATGCTAATTGATGTTAAAACATGCTAACATCATGCTAAAAAGTGTTAGATTGTTAAAACGTTAACAATATAGTAAAATATGTTAAACTAGGTCAGTCATTCTGTAACACCATGGTGAATGAAGTATTTCATACCAAAATACACTTTTCAGGCCTGGTTTTTTCAAGCCAACATAAAGTTTGTCCTCAAACTTTACTATCTAGTTATTCTTACGATTCTTCTTCTGAGACCCCAATTTTTTGATTGTAATTCCTCCTACAGCTTTCAAGCTACACCCACCAAATTTGCCTCAGACCTTCAGGGTGTTCCCACTCGGGTTTCTATATTTTTTCTAAACAGATCCGATTTTTGGAATTTTCCTGCCAGAAATGTAAAACATGTTATAATCATACTAATTGATGCTAAAACATGCTAGCCTCCTGCTAAAACATGCTAGCATCATACTAATTGATGCTGAAACATGTTAGCATCATGCTTATTGATGTTAAAATATGTTAAACTCATGTTATATTATGTTACAACATTAACAATAGATCTGACATTCTCTAACATGGTGGTTTAAAATACTTTATACTATAACATGAAACTACATGTTATAGTATAAAGTATTTTAAACCATTAAACACTTTTCAGACTGGGTTTGTCCTTAAACTTTATTATCTAGTTAAGATTATAAAAGCTGTTCTTTTAAATCATTTCCTGCAACTACTGTACATTACAGGTCCGTGTCAGGAAATAGAACTTCAAATGACAATGGATTATTTAAATTCTCATATAGTTAATATATTGGCAGTGTTAGTATGTATTTTCTCACCGCATTAGCAGGAAAAGCTCGTAACATGACTGCGCTCAATCCTTTATAAAGACCACGAGCACCTTCCTTTCGTAACAGAGTTCGTAGCACATCTCCTAAACCCTGGTAACACCCATCAGCAGCTGTGGGACACATACAGTTGCCATTTGTGACATCTGATACATTTTAGTCTACAGATATACATGGCATCTTTTATAAGTGGGTATACATGTGACAGTTACACACGACACAGACACAAACTTATTTCTCATTTTCTAAAACAATCTAAACTCCACAGTTTGACACCATTGCTTCATTAGGTACAATAAGAAGCCATATTTATGGCAAATTTATTGAGCCTGAAACAATGATACATTCATAGTAAATGTCTGTTTCGTACCTGTTTGGTAATTTGACTTGAGCACATCTGCAGGCAAAGCAATCAGCCAGTTTAAAATGCCTGCAATCCCACCTGCCAGAAGAACTCGCCATGTGCTGAGATGATAAATGCTGATGATGAAGAAAACAAGACACAAGATGAATGTTATACCTTAATCCTGGTATTATTTATAGCTAGGACACAACTAAACACTCACCTCTCTCCTTCAGGTGTCAGAAAGTTCTTTAAGTACTCATATGTTAGAAAGTATAAACCATTTGAAGGAACATCTAAATAGATAAAAAAAAAATGATATGAATAAATCATCTTTAATCATGAAGCAGACAGTTCCGGTCCATCCTGAATGTTAAATGGTCAATACAGTCATCCATGCTGTACAGTAGTAACAGTGATGATGTTAAACTCCTGTTTATCACTCCTGTTGTGTGTATCACTACACAGCAGCCACAGAGACCAACTATTAAACCTTACATGTCAATAACTGTATTATCTAGAATAAACATGACACTTCCTGAATGTGCTATAAAAAGCTTTCATTAAAATTTAGTTTTATAATAATAAAACTAAAATTATGTTCTTAATATGTTTATTATTAGTAGCTGTTTTATAAAAGTGTGTTGTAAACAAACTCATTGTCTAACAACACTCTTATATAACCCAACCTCGAATATAATATTGCTCATTGTACTGAACAAATATTAAATGAAATTATCTTTTGTAATGCATAGACGTGTTGAATTTTGACATGGCATTCTATTTGTTACGCATACAGTATATATTTTTCTGTATTACAGTTCTAGGTCGTTTGAGGTAAACATGAGTATTGCTTATTTTAATGGTCACAAAACATTATAGAACAGATTGTAAGAGTCATGCACAATATCACCTCTTATGAACCCACACATATAGTATCAGTATATGTTAGTACTATACTAACATATAGTATACACTACACCCACATACAGTATCCACTACACGTACATTACAGACTACACATACATACACTATCCACTATACATATATTTAGTGTCCTCTACCCACACATACAGTATACAGTGTAGACCACATACCTCTGATTAGAGTCAGAACTGTTCCCTTGTAAACACTGCAAATTCCCTGTTCCTTATACAGTCTAAGTGCACAGTCGACAGGTCCAGCATACTTCATCTGACCGGCTGAACTCTGGATCTAAAACACATATG
Source organism: Chromobotia macracanthus (assembly GCA_036877525.1). NCBI lineage: Eukaryota > Metazoa > Chordata > Actinopteri > Cypriniformes > Botiidae > Chromobotia > Chromobotia macracanthus. Next base: position 12,649,741 of record JAZGTH010000011.1, read on the forward strand.
CAATACATCAGGTATGTATATGTATAGGTAAAACAACACAAAACAATTCAAATCTATTATAAAAACAACACTAAATGTTTTAACAATAGTAATGTCATATTTTTTTCTATCTTATATCTGCTTGTTATGTTTCCAGAGATTAGACCCAGTCTAATTAATCATAACACAGACATAATGTAATTTGTCTGGTAATATGATTTTCTTTCAGTGTTTTGGAGTGGCCAATTATCTGACAGTATTGTGCTTCATTAAACCAGATTTTCTGTTTTTTGTATCCTAGTGACTTTTATTTGAGTTACAGGGATAGTTCACCCACAATTTAAAATTCTTAATAGTTTACTTACCACTATGTCATTGCAAACCTTTATGACTTTTCTACTTCTTTGGAACTAAAAAGAAACAAATTTGAAGTACCTTGGTACCAGATAACAGTGGCACTCATTGACTTGCATTGTATGGACACATTCCTCAGAAAAAATAGGCGTATAAATTTGCAATGACAGAAAGGTAAAAAAAAATGATAAACAAATGTTTTTGGGTGAACTATCCCTTTAATACAATGGTTTTGTCCAGTGGATCTTAATTTAGATCTGATGACACACAGAATTGTCAACGTTAACACACCTGACTCCAATCATCAACTCATCAGCATACAGATTCAGCTCAAATCTATTGCTGTCTTGACACTGATTTGAATATATAAATACATGTCACAAACCGTTAGATGAATGAACTGAACTTGGTGTATCAGGTAGGACAGACATAAAATGTGCTGGGTTGTGGGTCACCAGAACTAAGATAAAAGCTGTTCACACTATTTCAGGACAGACGTTTTTGCTTTCTGTCCACACTGAGATGGCAGATGCTGAGACGCCTCCAGATAGATCAATTTGAAAAAGGGAATTTGAAATTTGAAAAATATGTACACTTCACATTGTAGTGAGGATGGGATAGTGACATGTTTATTGAGGTGACATGGTCATGTGATCCGTCAGTATTGTAGCCTCCTGTTATTCCAGCGTTGTTGTGCATGCTATTAACTTTTAACCATTTTTTAGCCCCCCTCATTACACCAGCCCTTTATGTAAGTCAATAAAGTCTCATAATGTCAATAAAGGTGGCATTAGGTCTGTCTGTGTGTTTTGGCCCTGCCTGCAGTAAACACTTGATTCTCTCTCCTGGAGCCACTATTACAGTGGTAAAGACTCCTGCCAGCATCCCAGCCAGGTAGATCTGTGTGCACCTGACACAGGGTCACATAAAGCCACACAATGTAGGATTAAACAGTGTTTATAAGGCAACTATTAATGCATAGACATAAAAACAATAGAGCAATAGTTCACCTGTTGCTTTCTTCGACTGCATCAAAACTGACACACATAAACACGCACATACATACACATTAACTAGGCTATACTACACAAAAGACTACACGTTTTGGCAGTAGCTGTTGAATGTGATATATTTAACAGATTTCTGTATAGTAATAATCTAAATGTTAAATTTGTACAGACATCACCCTTCCCTCTGTACTCACGTGAGTGGGGCAGTGGGGTTGTGCTGCAGCAGCTCCTTTCCCACCCCAAAGCCAAAGAAATTCATAGCCATCATTGGGGTCATGCCAGCCAGTGGGGCACCCATACCCTTATACAGGCCAAACATCCCCTGCAGACAAAAAAACAAGGAGATGGATGTCATCTGAACAACAGCAGAGAGAAAGAGTGAGACATTTGTCAGTTTGATATTTAGGACATTTCTGATTCTGAATGGAAGATAGAGAGGGGCTTCATCATCAAATGCTGTCAATCATAACAGAAGAGTATTTAAACCGTGACAGTTTGTTCAGCATTTCACCACCACTGTGTCAAACCCTTCTTTTTTTCTATCCACTTCATACTAACTTCATTATTAAGTATTCTGAGGTATTTAGAGCTTGAACTCATTCTCAAAACAGTTTTACTTAAGGTGAACAAACTGGATACCATGTTGACATAAAATGTAAATATTGGGTCTTACAATTAAATTTTCCATTACAACATTAAATAACCGTGATGTGCATATATGCACAAATGTAAATAAACGTCAACAGTATTCCATGTCCAAACATTCATATTAAAGGTGCTGTTGGTACCATTTTACCAACTTGCTTTACACTTTGCCAGCGAGACTACCTGATTCCCTACCTGAATCACACTACCTAAGCGAGAATGCAAAATGATCAACAGGCAGTGTGTTTTTGATTGGTGAAAAATGTTAAGCCACTACCCTGAATCTTTCAGGAAGTGTCAAAGGGGTCTTTGAGTCATTTTAGAGATATCTGTTTGCTACTCCATAACAATTTGGCTTATAGCACCATAAAAAGAGCAGGTGATCACCTCTTTAGACACAGTTTTCCGCAAGCAGTCATATGTTCCTCTGTAAAGAACACAATGCTGTGTCTGCAGACGGACCTGTGAAAACAAACCCTCACATGATATTACTCTCAGCAGAAATGAGGACAGGCACACATTGATCTGGGGGATGTGAGATAAAGCACATGTCTGCAGGAGTGGCTGTTTTCTGTATGTAAATGGATAAGTTATCAGTCACCAAAGCTCTTTTTGCTGAAACTTCTAAGCAAATATTTGTGACAGCCCTCCTGAGTGACCCTTTCACTTCTCAAAACATTAACCACTCTGAGAATGCTGAGGGGTCAATCATTGAAAGAATTGTTAAAGAAAACACACTGAAAGCCAAAAATAAATGTTATTTAAGCACTACTTAAATAACAAAACTGAATAATGTTTTTCCAAACTGTCAAATATTTTGATCTTCTAGGTATTGTGAAATGGACTATTGAAACAGCAGCATTTGTATTGATGTTTGTCTGTTTGAACTGTTCAGGGAAAATATAAATACAAAACATATCAAAATTTGTATCATGCTCAGACAAAGTTATGGACTCCAAAAATCTCATTAACCTACTGTATATTCACTATGATATTTTCATGAATGTGAGTCTTGCTCAGCTTTGTCCTCTCGGGTTTATTACCTTAATAGTGTCCAGCGGATGTCCAGCAAATAAGAGACAGATGCCTCCGACCCCTCCAGCCAGAAAGTTTTTCAGTGGAGAAACTCTTCTGTCTGACTTCACTTCCATCCTCAGGCTGTGGTCTACACACTGAGGAAACCCTTCTGAGCATTGGCGCTATCTTCTCCTGTCATCTGTTTTCAATAGACTTTTCTGAGGTTTGCAGAACCTTCAGTCTGATACTGTAGTGACCTCTCATGGACATCATGTGAATTGCATGGTGGTTCATATATAGTTGTTTTTTTAGTCTGGTAAAAATTAAGCAGCAGATTTCTCAGCATTTTCACAAAAGTTGGAGGTGAACTATAATGTCTTTGCTCCAAACTACACACTGTCTAAAACAGTTTATCATGTTTTTATTATCTAAGTATAATCACAATAACTGTAAATGTTGGCTAATACATTTATGCATGTATGACAGGATGAAGACATTGGATTTCTACACTGATGTCTTATAAAAGTGGTCTGATCTGACTACATGAATAACACACACACGGTTATGTAACACATTGAATCACTTAGCAATCATCTGTCCACAAACATTATCCTGGAAGTATTGTAGAACACTGAGGTTTTTGGCAAACCTGAAATGTGCCTTGAAATGTTTTTTGAACTGCAGTGCTTTCCTCCATGGTGCCCATACATGTGCACATTTCTTGTAAAGTTTTTCTGATAGTGGATGCATAAACTATGACTTACAGTTGGTAGGGTTTTCTGGAGGTCTTTCGATGTAATTTCTTGCTTTTTGTCACCTCTGTCAGGATTTCCCATTGTGCTACCACCGTACTTCAAAAACGTTTTTTTTATATATTTTCATATATTCACTGTAGTGAATTCATCAGCAAGAAAGGAATACATTTTTTCTTGGTCCGGACTGGAGGAGGATGGATTGCGTCACAGTCGGGTACAGGAACTGTGCCTTATGTGGCAATGGTAGGAAGTGATGATGAATCAGGAAGTGAACAGGTATAAAAGAAGACAGTGAGATAGGTAAGATTATAAAGTGGAGTTTAGTAAACAAGAAAGGAAGAAAATGCATCAACAGTCTGGATAGTGATGGTGAGGAAGGACTTCAGAAAAATAAGAAACTAAGAATTTAAGGTAATCATTCAATTTGCATTGCCATGACCAAGAAACCCTTTAAAGGTATCTCAGGATTTTAAAAATAAACTAGGAAATATTAAGTATAGTAAAGCTTTACGTGAAGGTAATCTAAAGGTATCCTTTAATACCTTACGTAATAACACAAAGCATTGGCGGGCTATACAGTGAAATGTTCAAAATGGGAGGAAAGAACAACACTAAAAGCAGTTATATTAGGTATATATATATATATAGAGAGAGAGAGAGAGAGAGTACCTAAATAGGTAACCAATGCAGAAATTAATTATTAGTGTAAAATTATTAGTGTAACTAAATATCACATAAGAATGAGTATAAGTATTCAGACGCTTTGAAACAACACTCAGGTGCCTCCCATTTCTCTTGATTGTTTCTGGGATCATTGGAGTCCATCAGAGGTGAATTCAATTGATTGGACATAATTTGGAAAGGCAAACACCTCTCTATAAAAGGTCTCACAGGTGACAATGCATATCAGAGCAAAAGCCAATCCATGAGGTCTAAGGAACTACCTGCAGAGCTCAGAGACAGGATTATTGTATATATAGCACAGTGGCCTCCATAATTCTCAAATGTAAGAGGTTTGGCACAACCAGGACTCTTCCAAGAGCTGGTAACCCGGCCAAACTGAGTAATCAGGGGAGAAGGGCCTCAGTAAGAGAGGAGACCAAGAACCTGATGGTCACTCTGACTAGACTCCAGAGATCCTGTGTGGAGAATGGACAAAGATCCAAAAGGACAACCATCACTGCCGATTGAGACGATTTTCAAAGAGGAATGGCAGTAAATCCCCTAATCAAGGTGTGCAAAGCTTGTTGCATCATACCCTAAAAGACTTGAGGCTGTAAAGGATCTGAATGCTTATGTAAATGTGATATTTTCACATGTGTATATTTCCCTTTCGAGGGAACTTGAGGCTCCCCGGCTCTCTTTAACCCTGATGGGAGCCAGGCAGCTTTGCTGAAGCAGGGCCGCACACAGTGAATTGTTTACAGAGTTTTTTGTATTTACCAGTCCGGGGGACAGATATAGTCTCTATATTATGATATTAAGGTGTTGTAAATTATGCCTCTTCTGTGACTGCTAGCAGATGGTTGGTTAAGACAGTTGGTTTGCTTCCTGACCTGGTCCCTAGGTAGTCAAGTATTAGTAGTATTAATAGCAAGACTAAGTGCACCAAGGATGGATGGAGACCATTTTTATTCATCATATCAGGTATACCTTAAGGTCTATTCAACCTATATTATTCAGTGAACACACTGTAAGTCATGAACACACACACCTGGAGCAGTGGGCAGCTCATCCCAGGGAGCAATCGGGGTTAGGTGCCTTGCTCAAGGACACTTTAGTCGCTACCTGCCGGCACTGGAATCGAACCAGCCAACCTTCTGATTTCAAGCCTGACTCACTAACCAGTAGGCCACAACTGCCTCCATGTATAATAGTCTTAAATAAATTCATGTTTAGATTTAGCCAGCACAGTTAAATTTTATATTGGGTGCTCTGGCTCCTGGTAAACATTTTACTATGGTTGCTGGTGTCTCTATTTTCATGTACCGTACAATAGAATCTCAGATTCACAGATTCTCAGAACTACAGCACTTTCAAGGTGTCTCAGTGCGTGTGTCACTGAGTGGGGAAAACCTTTTTTAGTGGCATCCAAAGTCTGCTGTAAAGCCCTATCACTCATACTGTCCTTGAGTAATGTTTGGATGCATGACTCCAATTCTAAAATCTTTTCATAAGCCTAAATATTTCCCTGCATTTATCACGTGAAAACCTCAGCGCTGACACAGTAGGCTACCCTAAACATGTGGCAAACATGTCACAATAATAGAAGATGCCTTGATTCACCATGTTTATTGATTTATTCCAACTTACCACAATTGTTTGATGAACTTGAAAAAGATGAAACACAGGATGGAAAAGACAGTAAACACAGAAGAAAGCTAACTGACTAGTGTGATGCTAACTGAACTGTGTTATCTTTAGTGGATAACAATCAAAAGCTAGCAGTATATTAATTTGATATTAATTATTATAGCAACAAATTATCGTTACCAATTTAGACACCAAGGAGTAATGAGGAGAAAACATAAACCACAATTAAAAGGGTAAAAAGTAATGAAGTGCCAAATGTAAATAATGAACAAATAAACATTACTAATAATAAAGGAAAAGGTCAGTCCAGGATCAACAAGGATTCATTATACTTACATTTACATTTATTCATTTAGCAGATGGTTTTATTCAAAGTGGCCTACAAAGAGAAAGAATCTAACATTTTGCCCTAGGAACAAACAAGCCTAGTCTACAAAGCTACATTTACAGTTACGAGTGCTTGGACCAGGGGCTGCATTGCATGCTCAGACAAGAAAGGTCTGATTTTTCTGATGTTGTAGAGCATGCACCTGCTTGACTGGGAAATTGTTACAACATGAGTAGTGAATTTCATCTGGTCATTAAACATCACCCCAAGATTCCTAGCACACCGAGTAGGTGTAATAGTTGATGCTCCATGTTGAACTGTGAAGTTGTGCTGTAATGATGGATTGGCCAGGATAACCAGAAGTTCTGTTTGACTGAGAGTGAGTTAAAATGTTGTTCTTTTATCCAGGCTGAGATGTCTAAAAGGCAAGAAGAGATCCTAGCAGAGATCCTAGCAGAGATGGGTGAGTCATCCGGCTGGAATTTTAAGTAAAATTGTGTGCCATCTGTGTAGCAATGGGATGAGAAACCATGTGCTTTAATAACTGAACCCAGAAAAGCTGTGTATATTGAAAAGAGGAGGGGTGCACTAATACATTAATTGATATAGTAAATCTTGAAGATGGAATTAAGGAGTATAATTCAAAAATCTATATTATTAATGAAACAGCAATATAAATAATAGGAAAGAAAACAATAGCAAGGTAAAGCAAGACAGTTCCATGGTGGAATGAAGAATGTGTAGAAGTTATTCGACTAAGAAATAGCGCATTTAGGAAAGTGAAAAAATTAGGACACCCTGTGAAAGCATGTGTATTTTGTAACATTTTTTTAATATATGATTATTTAGTCTCAATTTTAACAATACAGAGAGATTAAAGTAATATAACTAAACAAGTAAAACTGAAGAAAAGTCTTTTCAGGATCTTCTGTAAATGTAATTCTACAAAATGCCTATTTTAACTGAGGAAAAAGATAGGACACCCTAGCCCCTAATAGCTAGTGTTACCTCCTTTGGCTGAAATAACTGCAGTGAGATGCTTCTTGTAGCCATCTACCATTATCTGACATCGGTCTGAGGAAATTTTACCCCACTCCTTAATGCAGAATTTTTTCAGCTGCGAGATGTTTGAGGGGTTTCTTGCATGTGCAGCCCTTTTCAAGTCACCCCACAGCATCTCAATGGGATTCAGATCTGGACTTTGACTTGGCAATTCCAGGACTCTCCATTTCTCCCTTTTCAGCCAGTCTTTAGTTGATTTACTAGTATGTTTTGGGTCATTGTCATGTTGCATGGTCCAGTTCCACTTCAGCTTTAATTTTTATTCATGGTGATTCTATGATGGTGAGATGACCAGGTCCTGCTGCAGCAAAGCAGCCCCAAACCATGACACTTCCACCTTCATGCTTCATAGTTGGTATGAGGTTCTTTTCCTGGAATGCTGTCTTTGGTTTACGCCAAACATGTCCTCTGCTCTGGTGTCCAAATAATTCAATTTTGGACTCATCTGTCCAAAGAACATTATTCCAGAAGTCCTGGTCTTTGTCAACATTCTCTCTGGCAAATGTCAGTCTGGCCTTGATGTTTCTCTCAGAGAGCAAAGGTTTCCTCCTTGCACACCTCCCATGCAAGTTAAACTTGTGCAGTCTCTTTCTGATTGTAGAGGCATGCACTTTTACATCAAAAGTAGCCAGAGCCTGCTGTAGGTCCCAAGATGACATTTTAGGGTTTTTGGAGACCTCTTTTAGCATCTTGCGGTCTGCTCTTGGGGTGAACTTGCTGGGGCAGGACCTGGGCATTTTGGAAGTTGGTTTGAAAGTCCTCCACTTGTAGACGATCTTCCGGACAGTGGAATGGCTGATTACAAAATGTTTTGAGATCTTTTTAAATCCCTTACCAGAGGGATCCCTTACTAAAGGCCTCTGACGGCTCTTTTGCTCTCACCATGGTACTCACTCTTACTTCAGTAGTCAGGAGCACACCAAACTAAATGTCTGAGGTTTAGATAGTTACTCAGCATTTTGAATAAGGCTTGCCCTATCTACTAATTATGTGCACCTTGTGTGATACACCTGTGTGTGATTTGAGCCATTTTAAGAGGGAATAATGTGACGGTGTCCTAACTTTTGCCTCAGTTAGAATTTGCATTTTGTGGAATTACATTTTACAGAAAATCCCCTCTTCAGTTTTAATTGCTTAAATATACTTTAATTAATTACTTTAATCTCGCTGTATTGTTAAAATTGAGATTAAATATCCATATATCCAAGATGTTGCAAAAATGTTACAAAAATACACAGGCTTTCATAGGGTGTCCTAATTTTTTTCACATAACTGTATATATAGACATATATTGTCAGTTATAAAGGACCACATGATATAGTTAGGAAAACTATCAGAATAGCCAAAAGAAAATATTAGAGGGATTTCTATTTTCCTTAAAAAAAGGCTAAGTGGACTTTTGCATGCCACTCTCTGCTGGGTAAATCCGGGTATAAAAGGGAGATGGCATGCACCACTCATTCAGATTTTTTTCTTCGGAGCCGATCTGTGTTTTGCTTTGCTGTTATTTTGCTGGTCTGGATTTACAACAGCTTTAAGTGGTTCTCTCTCTCTGACTAGCACAGATAAGTGCCACGGCTAAATACAGATACAATGAGATACAAATAGGCTAAATGCCTGCTGGGCTAGTCCCTACGGGACAGCCACTGCCCAGCACGCTTGTCTGGGCCAGTTGGGTTTCTGGAAGAGATGTGTGGACCGCCTTATGGCGGCCTCACTGTCACTTTCAGCACTCACGATGAGGACAAGTTACTGACTGTAGCATCAGAGGGCTAACTCTATCTTATGTGAATGTCTTAGGGATGCTGGAACCCTCTGGTGTTTTGACAGTCTCTTCGTAGACACAGAGATGATGGCCAAGCTTTCCTGGGCCACCATGAATATGGAGTTGAATCCTCCGCCCTCCCTGGAATGCTCGCGGCTGGATGATTGGTTCCCAAGTTCAGGATACACTCAGAAGTGGTGAGATGTCACAGTGCAGCCATAATTTCGGCTTTACCTGTGGTCAGCTGCACTGCACCCACTGTCTTTGGCACACCAATCATTCCATTGCAGCCTTTAGCATAGTGTCTGAGGAATTGGCTCGCACTCCCCAACCCATCGCACTTGCTTATCAGAACGATTTGGCTTGACTATGCAATTTAGCTCACTAGGCGCCCACAGAGGTTCTGTGGCTTCCTTTTCTCCTCAGTAGGAGAAAGTGCAGTGCTCACCTACCTACAGAAGAGGTTGAGAGACAGTTGTCTCCCTCCAATCTGAAGGTGTACATGGCTGCTACCGCAGCAAATCACATTAAACTGGATGGGAAATCATTAGGAAGGCACGATTTGATAGTCAGATTCCTCAGAGGTGCTAGGAGGCTGAACCTTCCCTCTCTCAGAAGATAGCCTTCCTGACCACGCTCGCTTCTTTTAAGAGAGTTGGGGATCTGCAGGCACTGTCTTTGTCCAATGAGTGCTTCCAGACCACAATTTTCTCAGATTATTCTGAGACCTCGTCCGGACTACATGCCCAAGGTTCCCAGGACTCCCTTCAGGGACAAAGTGGTGAACCTGCAGGCACTCGCAGTTGGAGGAGGACCCAGCCCTGTTCCTGTTGAGAAAAGTGTCCAGTACGTGCTGGACCACACAGAGGAGTGGTCCAGCTCCTCTGTCTGGACCGCACAGAGGAGTTAAAAGGTTCTGAGCAGCTCATTGTCTGCTTTGTAGGTCAACGGATAGGACAGGCTGTCTTTAAACAGAGGGTACCCCATTGGATTGTGGATGCCATTATTTTGATTTACCAACCCAGGGTGTGACGTCTCCTTTTAGAGTATGTGCACACTCAGCTAGAGGGATAGTCTCATCTTGTGAAAGACACCCCTTTAGCAGACATCTCCAGAGCTGCGGGCTGGGCCACATCCAATACTTTTGCAACATTCTATAACCCTAGGATCGATCTGGTTTCTTCTGCCTTGCTGTCCTCTGGACAAGCATCTTGAAGAACAGTACCTTTCCCCCTAGATGTAATAATGAGTGCTCTTTTTATCATGTGAGTTCCCCTTTGGCGAACCCTGGATATTAGTATATTATCTGCCTGGAGCCTGGCAGAGGAGCTCGGCAACTGGACCTACCATTCATGTCTGCCCAGCTGGCTAGCTCACTGATTGATCATCATATTCCATTTCATTTTAATTTAATTTTATTTTATTTATACAGTCAATCAATATATCAATATATTGAACAGTTCTGCTGTGGTATAACAAATATATACAGATGGTTCAAAGGATTCAGAATCTAATAAAACAAGAATAGCAGTAGTTATACCACAACAACAGGTAATTATTAATAAAAAGATTATTTATCTGTATTTACAACTGAATTGGTATCTATTGTCATAGTGCTACAATGGATGGAGGAGGTGCAGATGGAGAAAACAGTAATATGTTCAGATTCATTGGCAGCATTAAAGAGCATTCACTTTGGCTATTCAACTTGCAGACAAGACCTTATTATTAAAATACTGCAATGCATATATAGACTCCATAATCTGGTTGTTTTATTTCTATGGGCCCCAGCAATACCTAAAGCCCACTGACAGCCTGAGTCAAATAAGCCCACCCACAGGTCTCTACAGTGTTCTAATGCTGAAATATGGTTTATTCATTTTATTATATGGTTGCTAGAATGCAGTACATGGTTTCTAGGGTGTAGAAACAATTTACTGTATGTAGGGTGTAAAATGTAAACAAAGCAATGCAAACAGAAACACAGAATGACATGCAAGCAGTGACTTCCAAACAGCAAGTGCGGGAAAAGCCAAATAGGATGGAAACATGCCCAATGCTGAAACTGCCAAGAAAGACAAATGAATAATCTGTAAAAACAAATACCTTCTCAAAAAGGACACTCACCTGCAAAACAAACAGATACAAGCTTAATAAAATCTATAAAAATGGCAAGACATAATTAGCATAATAAGAATAAGACCATAGTAAGCATCAATTGTTAGGTTGTGTGTGAATGCTTTCTCTGAACATTTTCTCCATGAACTATGCATGTATACACTAAACAACAGCTTGAACATTTTCTGCAGGGTCATTGGCATCCTAAATGTTACCCTATTAAATCCAAGAACATCTCCTGGTGTTCTGGTGGGGCAGCGTCCTTCTTGCTGCTGCTGGACACTGGATCCCTCTAATCTGTCATTGTTGCCTTCAAAGCAAATTCCATTTCAAAATAAAGGCCCCCTGTAAACAACGGAAATAATGTGATCCTTAAACAATCTTTAACATACAAAATATATCAAAGATGATATTTTAGAAGATTTTGAAGAAGAAGATTTTTTACTATTGAGATTTTGTGCATCCGTTCTCCTTTCTTGTTTAGTCTTTTGTCACCAAGTGCTACTTTGGCCTTTCTTACCAGTCCATCTGGGCTCAGAACAGTCTCTATAATCCCCCCTAGTCTCCATTCACTCCTTGGTAAGGTTTTATCGATATCCATGACCACATCACCAATTTGAAAGTTCCTTTTTGGAAGGATGATGAAAGGGCGGTGGTAGCACTAAGAACACTCCGTACAGTTCCAGTCCCTGCATGACTGGAATGGGGTGCATTCAAAACAAAGTCACACTGTTTATCTGCAAGAAAAGAAGTGCTGAGTGCTGCAGTGCTGAGTTCAGTTCGTTTTTGCACCTAAATTACCTTGGTCACATCTTATTTGCCGTACTGTACCTTGAATTGCAATAAAGCACCTTAGGCTGTTAATAAATGCATCTGTGGACATATTTTCTAACATTTCTATATGAATACCTCTTGAACACAAGCATGTTAGAAGCAAACCGTACCTTTTGTAATGCTTTCTTCCTTCTTTAGTTTAGTTGTTTTCACAGCCTTGCAGAATTCAGCAGGTACATAACATCATGGTATGTTCACCTTTTCCAAATTGACAAAGTCATCTCTCCCACCGTGGGCTGAGTGCAGGGGAGAGCGGATCATCCCAGTCTGTACCTTGGCAACACATTTCTTGCAGGATCTTCTACAAAAGCCCAAAGGATCATTTATGGAGGCAACAATTGACAGTTTGCATGTGATTAACTAGACTAAGATATTTAGTCAATGAGCACATAATTCACGCAACCGGGCGAAGACACTGCACCAAATAGATGCACTTTCATTCAGTAAACCTGAAGCACTGAATTTGTGTCCCCATCTTTCCACCATAAAAAGCATAGATAATCACGATCCTTTTCTTGGACGTGGAACTAGTGGAACACTTTCTCAATGTCACAAGGTACTGCTATAGGATGCCTTCTGAACCTTACAAGGACTACTGTGCGATAGTTTATCAGTCCTGGTCCTGGTAATAAATGTTCATTGAGGCTTGTACCTTTAAATTTTGCGGAGCAATCAAAAACGACCCATAGTTTATCAGGCTTCTTTGGATGGTAGTCTGTCTTGTATTTTCACCATTTTTGCATCATCAGTCACCTCTGTCAAGTTCAATTATGCATATCTGTCTTGTATTTCTCATTTTTACAGAACTTCAGAAGTTCAAATGATTGAGTCTGACTACTGCAAGTTCTCTGTTGTCAGGCAAGTATGGTCACTGCTTAAATGGAAGAGGCATTTCATAATGTCCTTAAGCATTTTTCTTTATTCCTTCTTCAAATTTGTTTAGGAACATGATATCCTCTTGAGAGACTGTCTTGTCGTCTGCTGTGACATCCTTAAAGTCTGACTTGAGTATACGAACTGCATCCACAGGTGTCAAAACTGGTATCTCCTCTGTAGCTATTCTGTAGCTATTGATTCATTGATACTTAGTACGGAGCAGCCCACAATTATTCTTACCTAGTATGACTTGCCTAGGAGCTAGCATGCTGGGGCAGTTATAGCCGATCTGTAAACCTACTTCACAACTGAGTGGTGGCATTTTGTCTGCGATTACCTTTAGATGACTCCAGTACTCTGCTTTATCCTGCGTTGGTATGTGATCATGATTGACAGGGATATACTCCTTTGTGTAAACTGGAGGGAGACTGATATGTACTAATGAATTGTAACCTCTTACACGAAGATCAGATACTCTTTTACTCTTAATGATCACATCATGGTGGTTAGTTTGAGTTTCATCGAATGTCTGGCAGTGCATTACTAACGTCTTCATCAATGAAAGTAGTGCCACTCTTTGTGTCTAGCAAAGCATACACAAGCTGTTCATTGGAGGGATTTTTAACTGACGTCACCCATACAGGTACGATCATAGATGTAATGACTGACTGACCTTCAGTTGTGATATTAAGTGACATCGCATTAGTAGTTGCACTTTATAAGTGCATGCACATTACTTGCCATGGGCAATGGTCGTTGTCTGTGTCCGTCCTTGTCATAACTGTAATCATGAAGACGTCGCAATTCGCATACACCACATGTGTGTTGACGATGACACTCCTTGGCACAGTGATCTGGTTTTAAACACCCGTAACAGAGTTTGTTATCTTTGACATAGGCCCTTCTATCCTTCAAAAGAATTTCTGTCCTTTTCCATGAAGTGCCATTCAGGCACTTATGAAGTTGATGATTGTCATCTTGACGCAACATGCACTGTGCTTTTAACTGTCCTTTAAGTGTTGTTTGTTTGTCATTGTTTACACTTGTTTGAGTCTTGAAGACAATTGCATTGTTTCTTTTGGTTTCCTTTGAGATTCCTCTCTCTGGAGGTGACTCACAAGAATGAAGAGTGTATAAAGAAATGATGGGATTACACATGATTTCTGCCTTTGTTGACATAAAATTGACAAAGTCATGAAAACAGGGAAACTCTTTTCCATCCATGAGGGCCGTTGTGACCTGACAGTTCCATCTAGAAGCTGCCCAGTCTGGGAGTTTTTGTAACAGCTTTTGGTTCTCTTCACAGTCGTTTAATATTTCCAGACCTTTAACATGAGATATGGCTGGCAAACAGGCATTTTTGAGAAATCTGAAAATGTTCTCAGTCCTTCTGCATTTTTGGACTGTATTTTAGGCCACTTAAACAACTTTTTCTTAAATGCTCTTTGAATGACAAAGAGCTGGCCGTCTTTGGATAAGCTTGTCCCAAGCGTCTTTGTAGGCTTGTTCATCATTTCGATAAAAGGTGCTGAGTGCTGAGCCACTGACATACTTTTTTAAACAGTAGAGTTTATCAGCTACTGAGATGCCCTTTCTATCTATTAATTACATAAATTATGCTTTCCGGTCTACAAACTGAATAGGTACTCCGTTGAACACTGTAGGCTCAGGTTTTGAGTTTCTAGCTCTCTTCTGAGTTGCTTTTCCAAGGTTCTTATTTTTTCCTTTTGTTGCCTTTCCTTTTGCATTACTTTGTATTCAGCCTCTTTTGCAGCCAGCTCTGCCGCAGCACCTTCACATTTACTTGCAGTACAAGAAGATGCAGTATGGCTGCTGATGCTCATTTTTGAAGCAGTGGAACCATATATAAAACGAGCATAACTATGTGTTAAAAATTCACGTAGACTCCCCCTTTCTCTGTCTGCATCAAACTCAAACAGATGTCACTCTGTCATACACTATTTTGACGATATCATTGGTTACTGCTTCACATGCATCAATTTCACGTCTTAAATCAGCAACAGGTGTAACATATTCCCTTATGTCACTGAAGAGTTTCGGAATACAGTTCCTTTTGTCCTCAAGAGAGTCAGCAATTTCAGCCAGCTGCTTATCCGTTATGTCTGTTTTTAAGTTCTGTCTGGCTTTACAAGCATCTAACTTCCATTGCTCATACAAAGTGGTTAACCTTTCTTCTTTCTTACAGCACTCATCTTTCTGATAAGCAAGCATTTTCTCTGTAGGCATATGTGGACGTTCTGAATGTCGAGGTAGTTCTGCACTGTCTTCAACGTGACACTGAAGTTCTGAAATATTTTTATCTTTACAATTAACTCTATATCCTTTTCACCTTCTGTTTCCGTCTGTGTAAGTTTCATAAACTTACAAACAGTCCTTTTGTGCACGAGTTCTGTTAAGCCGTCATGAAGCGTTTGCTCTCCATACCATTTTCTCATTACTATCTCTTAGCTGTGGAAGCAGATTTCATTTCAGCCCATAGAAAATATATCAAAGACAACACAAAACAAATAGAGAAATTAAGAATAACTCTAATTAAAGTCTATTACAACAAGCATTTACTGTCGTGATCATTAAACACATTTTAACATTTGAATTATGCAAAAACCTTACCTTTGTAAAGGGTTTCTGTTCCCGTAGTCTTCCAATTATACGTCTGCCATATGTGCTGTGTGCATATAATAGGTGGATATGGCCTAACTTGCTGTTCACCTGTGGGTTTACTGGCAGTCAGCACACTATGTGCAATGTATTCTGCCACCTATTGTACTGGAGATTAATTAAAACGAGGTCTAGGATTGAATGCCTCATTTAAGCAGATTTTAGAAAACAAAAAACCTCAAAATGGTTTTAGCCAGTTATTTATATATTTTGCTGTAGTGTAACGTGTAAATATCAGTTTGCATATCCAAGCGTATAATTGTTATAATCCAGTAAGATTTTTGTATCCATTAGAAACAATATGCTAATAACATTAGTTAATATGCTAATAAAATATTTATATGGCTGTAAACAAATGTAAAACACTGTACAGCTGTACAAGCATGCACAAACATGCTACTGCTGGACTAATAATGGGTCTCACAGTCAACAATTGTGATTCAATGTTGACAATGATTCTGTTTTTCTTTTTTCAGTTCCATCTCCTTCAACATCACAACTGCAGTCACATCAGTCAATTTCAGCCAACCAGCAAAAGGTATTGTAAAGTTTGTTGTTTTTAATCTTTTTGGTAACTAGACATGGAAAAACACATTGATCTGAATTATGTTTTTGTGGATTGTTTAAGGAAAGGTGATCTTTAATCATTTTTAATCATAATCATTATCTTAGTTTTAGATAATCTAAAACTGAATCATTATCTTAGACAATTAGTTAGTTTTAATAATTGTCTCCTTAACAGATGTATGTTGACTTTTGGCAGTGTTCATTTTTGGTAAACTCATTAATGTTTCAAAACAAATTCTGGACAGAAATCTACAAGTTATAATAAAATAATAAAATAAATAAAAAAAATTATAAAAATAAGAAAAATACAAGAGTATTTGAAGAGAATCATGCTAAAACTAGACCAAATCCAGGACAACATCACAGCAGCGGTCAGAACAATGCAGAACTCAATAAACCAGCCAAGCATCTGTGTCACTGATAAAACTGTAAAACTGTGGAAGAATTAGAAGAGCTATGTGATATGCTAAAAGATGCTGACTTTCAAAAGAAAATGGTATGTGCAATGGTAACAAGTGCAGCATTATAGTAGTCATTGTTAACCTGCAAAAATTTAAAAAACAATTTACTCCTATGTTTAATAACTGGTTGTTGTTTATAGATTCGTTATCTGTGTCCTCAGAGTGGAAGTAGCTTGGGAGACGAAAAATTGGAGATTCTTTATAGGGACAATACAGCTTCAAAGGGAAAACTAAAACTTCAGCAGCTCAATTATGTTATTATACATAAGTTTCAAAATTTGCCACTAATGACTAATAATGTGTTAGTTTCAATCTCCAAGATCTCATAATACGTTGTAAATATAACTGTACATTTTAAATGTAAAAGTTGTTTCTTTGCAGTACATATTTATAACAGTTGCATTTTTAAAAAAAAACAAGATTAATGTTTGATGCTTTTGTAATGGAATTTCTACATCTATCTCTTCTAGTTTTAATATCTGTGGTCTCTGTAATGAACTAAGGTGCCTGCAGCAAAGCATACCCAGAATGTGGAGGAAATGATTGCTGTGACCTTAAACATGCCCCAGATTGTGCAAAAACAGCAAGTCAGTACATTATAAAATTTAATTGTATCAGTTATAAGCAGTCAGACAAAAAAGTATTAATGAATTATTATTATTATATAATTGTATAATTATTATATAATAATTATTATTATATAATTATAAGAATTATTATAATATTATTCTCCAACAGACAGATGGACAGACGGACAAACAGATGAAGAAAGACAGACAGACAGACAGACAGACAGTTGGATGGTTTAGTGGGTGTTTTGAATAGATAAAATAATCTATAAAGCTGTTTAATATGGAATAATAATCAAACAACAGTACTGTATTCAATACAGACAGCATTAACAACATTTCATATCAATAAATATTTAGTGGAGACTGCACTAAAATATCTTTTTTTACACAGTATATTATCATTTGTACCATTTATCCACTTTGATCCGGATCAAACACATGATGGAGCTCCAATAAATGTCACACGTAATTGACAAGTTTCTTTCACTTTACGCTGCAGACAAAATCAAAATAGAAAAATTATAATTAAATCAATCAATATATGTCATAAGACAACTTACATTACTTGATTTCACAGCAAACATGACTAGAGGGTATTTTTCGTACATGATTTCTAAACTGTCTGAGATGCCTGTGTGACACAGTAACCGTGGAAACTAAGCTCCTTTACTAGTTACATTAGAAGTCACATGTAGAGATAGCGCAGTGAAGTTTGCATTTACACATATACACAATGGGTAAACGAACGTCCACGTTTATCCACTTTAACATTTGAGTGCACTGCTGTTCATGAATAATGGTGACACAAACAGGTACAAATTGAAATATCAGGTTAAAATAACTTAAGTGCATGCTTTTCAGTTTTATTGCAAAACAACATTATAGACATATCAAATCATAACACTGCTGAATGCGTTCATTTCGTTGTTTTAGGTTAGAAGCCCATGGGAGGAACTGCCAGAATAACCCCACCGCTGCTAACCAGAAACACACGCACATAACTGACTAAGTGTGCTTTCCTGACACACACACAGCACACACACACACATTTAGAATGTAAATTAAAATAAATAAAATAATAAAAATAAAATTGATCATGTGTCTGTTTTCTTTGGTTACTCGAGAAGTAAACTAAAATCATTTAAGCTGTTTAAGTCCCATTAAAGTCCCGAATGGGCACTATTTGTCCTGTGAACGTTCTCTTGTACGTCTGGAGGACGTCCTTGTGTACACCCTTTTCAAGCCAACATAATAAATGTTTTATTGTAGAGCATATAGCAGAAAAAGACAGATTCTGGAAGCAAAATTACAGAAATAAGGCAAAGAGAATATTTTATTAGAACAGCTACTAATAAAAATAACAAGTAATTACACAAGAATAAGTTTTATATAATGCATTGTCACGTCACACCTTCGTTCCAGTAGATGGAGGTAATGCACCAAAAGCTGGCTTGCCAATCGTCCAAAAATACAAAGAAGAAGGCTCTAGTTCGCATCAGTCACTGCTGAGAACACACCAGAAATAAACTTTACAGGTAAGAATAGCTGAAATAATATCATTCTGCTTTATTAGTGTTTTAATTATTTTTAATGCCATGTGTTTAGATGAAGTGAAATCAGTCAACAGTAGCTTCGCAGATAGCAAACTGACATAGAATCAACGTAGATCGGATGTCCGTCGCGGCATCGAAACAACGATTTCCGACGTCGAGCCAACATATTTTTATTCATCGAAGGCACGTTGAATCAATATCGTTTGAAAACAAACCATTAAAACCACTGAAAACAAAAGCAAATCTAACCTAATGGATCTATTTGGTTTGCTTATCTTACGTTGAATCAAAGTTGATTTTGGGTTGGGTTAAACGACGTCATACAATCAACACATTGTCTACTTTTGTTATCTGATTTTATCCACTGAACAATACAGTGCAGGTTACAAGTTGGATGGGTTTCAATCTTACAACTTTAAAGAGGCATTTTAGCCAAAAAATAAAGTTGTCATAATATACATACTATCATTTTGTTCCATAAAAGGTATTCATGCAAGTTTGGAACAATATTCAATTAAAAAAAAACTACCGCACATAGTTACTCGGTAAAGAAATTGTTCCCTTTGGAAAAAAGGAAACAGAATAATATATGTTCTGTTTTTTGGGGGGGTTTTTTTGCATTTACCATATTTGTAAAGTCAAGCAAGTTCTTTGCTCTTGTAATATTCTGTTGTCTGTCCAAGTTATATTTGAATGCATTTTATTCTGCAGAGAACTCTTTACTTGACAGCCATCCATACAGTGAATCTTGTCTGGTGTAGTGTTGGTGTATATTGCAAATGGCAATTATAATTTAATTTATTGTTAATCAAACAATAACCAAAAAAAGAAAATCACTCACTACTTACAACGTTTTGGAGCTTTAGTTATACGGTGAAGATTCTGCAGTTTTGTGACTAGTTTAGACTACTTTTTACTCAACTGCTGAGTGCTTAAATACAGCTGTTAGACCTACATGGAAAAACAACAAGCACTGTTTACTTACTTGCATCTTTGTTCTTTGTTTTTACTTAATTGCATCTTTGTTCATCTTTGTATTGTCACTAGTTCTTGTTTTACTACTGACTGCTTGTCTTTAATAATTGCTTAACATCTTACTTACATTACTTTGCTGAGGTGTTGCTCCAAGATCCAAAGAAAATCACTAGTACCAGAAACAAACACATATAAATGCATACCCTTTTCATAATATTGTAATAACAATTTATCATAATTATAACTAAAAGGTAAATATTCTTTTGTCTTGTTTAGCTGATTATTTAACATACAGACTTTACAAGGTCCATCTTGCTGAAGTAACCAATATGGAGTTAATGGTTTTGGATTACCTACCCCTTGCTGGTTTTGAACCTAAAACCCTTTTATCATTTACATTACACTTATGCCTTTGGCAGATGCATTTCTATAACTTGCATGAATTAAACGGCAATATTAATCGATTGAGTGACAGGCGTTATTAAATAGAAAATAACATTTAGTAACCGTCAATGCTCAAAATGGTGCACAGAACACAGAACTGGCGATTTCGCCAGCCTAGTTTTGACATTGTAAAAACATAATTTTGACCAAATAGCTTGGCAAGTATATGTTGATAAATCAACCTCGTATCAACTTTGAATAGATATTTTATTTTCAACCTTTAAACATTCTGATGAACCAACCAAATAGTGAACATTGATAATTGGTTGATGCTGACCTTTACAACTAAAAATAGACATTGAAACAACGTCAGTTTGCTATCTGGGTTAGTTTAAATTTGTCTAATAAGGCTGCTGCTGCTGCTGATGATGGTGGTCGTGTTAGTGATTTGTATCCTTTATTTTATTACTTCATATTTCTCAAGGTTTGATCGCGATGTCTCAAAGGAAAACTGTTTCAGCTTCTCAGAGCAAAACTCAGAGGGTAAGACATCACATTTACAAACCTGTGCATTACAGAAATCCATCTGTTTACATGGAAATTAATACTGTATATCTCCTCTAATGTACATCTGTGTAATGACAGTACAACAATATCCTAATATTAAACCATTCAAAATGTTTTGCATCAAAGAAAACAGGTGAAGTGGAACAAGTCTGATGCTTTCTGCATCTCTGTCTTCAGACTGAGGTTTTGGAAATGTAAGATTAGATTCAACTTTATTGTTCTTATGCCGAGTACAAGTACAGAGTTAATGAAATGCAGTTAGCATCTAACCAGAAGTGCAGGAATAGTGATTTATATACACAGATAAGTGCAGTAGAGTTAAAAATAGACAATATGTACAGGACATGTACGTAATATGAACTGTTAAATAATGTACAGATATGTGCAAATATGAATTGGGGAAATATGAGTTCATCAGTACTGTATTAGATGGTGTGGAGTTCATCAGGGTCACAGCCTCTGGAAAGAAGCTCTACCTGAGCCCACTGGTGCAAGAGCGTAGACTGCTGTTGTGCCTGCCAGATGGGAGGAGGGTGAAAAGTCCATGGTTAGGGTGGGAGGCATGCTTGATGATGTTCCTTGCCCTGCCCAGGAAGCGCTTTCGATAAATGTCCTCAATGGTAGGTAACTGAAGGCTGTTTATTTGTTGGGCAGTTTTCATCACCCGTTGGAGTGCTTTGCAGTCTGAGATGGAGCAATTGCTGTACCATGCAGAGATGCAGTTTGTAAGTTTGCTGTTAATAGTACAGCGGTAGAAGTCCACAAGTATCCTTGGGCATAGGTGAACTTTCTTGAGACTCTGTAAGAAGTAAAGGCACTGCTGTGCCTTTTTGATCTGGGTGGAGGTGTTTAGGGACCATGTGAAATCATCAGACATGTGGATGCCTAGGAACTTGAAACTCGACACACGCTCCACTACAGCATTGTTGATGTAGAGGGGGGTATGTGCATGGATTGTAGTCCGCCTGAAGTCTACAATGATGTCCTTTGTCTTCTAGGTGCCTATATCCAGATTATTGACAGCACACTCTACAGCCAGGTGCTGGACCTCATCCCTTATAGGCTGACTCATTGTCATCTTTGATCAGGCATACCACCGTGTTGTCATCTGCAAACTTAATTATGGTGTTGGAGTCATAAACAGGAGTGCAGTGGTGAGTGAATAGGGAGTACAGAAGAGGGCTCAGAATGCAGCCCTGTGGCACGGCGGTGTTCAGGGTGATGATGGAGAGGATATCTAATTTAACAGGTCCAGTTAAAGAGGGATGTGCTGATTTCAAAATGGCTGAGCTTGGAGATCAGCTTGGATGGTATTACAGAGATGAACGCTTAACTGAAGTCAAGGAACTGCATTTTAACTCATATGTGAATTGTGACTGTCCAGGTGGGTTAGGGCAGAGTGAAGTGTTGTAGCAATGGCATCCTCTGTTGATCTGTTGCAGCGATAAGCAAACTGGTGTGGGTCCAAATACCAGGGAGACAGGACATGAGGTGGAATTGAGTCAGTTTCTCAAAGCACTTGGCAATGATATGGGTGAGTATGACAGGATGGAAGTCATTAAGGGCAGAGGCAGTGGAATACTTCGATACTGGCACGATGGTGGAGGTCTTAAAGATAGATTTGAGATTGTAAATGTCCGTAAAGACCATAAAGCTCTGCACAGGCTCTAAGCACTTGCCCAGGTATACCATCAGGGCCAGCAGCCTTCCATGCATTTACACTGCTCAGAGTGGCGCATAAATCTGAGGTGGAGAGTGTGAGAGTCAGGTCATAAGGTTGGAGTTCCACTTTGTGGGAGACCTCCCTGTTGGTTCTGTCAAAGCAAGCATAGAAATTATTGAGCTTGTTAGGGACGGAGGCAGAGCTGGAGGGGGGCACAGTGCTGGGTGGTTTGTAGTCTGTGGGTGGGGTCGCAGAAGTCAAAGAAGTTGAAGTGTTCCTCAGTCCTTTGCTTGTGTGCAATTTTGGACTGGCAGATACCCTTCCTCAGACTGGTTCTGGTTGAGCCGTGAGCCTCCTGGTTTCCAGACCTGAATGCTACATCTCTAGCTTTAAGCAAGAGGCAAACCTCTCTGTTCATCCAGGGCTTCTGATTGGCATTTTTATTGTTTTGTATGTTGTCACTCTGCTCACACACTTATTGATGTACTTCAGTACAGAGTTGGAGTGTTGATGTTGATCTGAGAATTTGTAGTGGTCTAGGTAGCAAACACACTCCAGTTTGTGTGCTGGAACTGATGCTGAAGAGTGCAGTCAGCACCTTCATGCCAGATCTTGATGGTTCTCATTGTGGGTTTCACACATTTGATGACCAGTGTGTACTTGGGGAGCAGGAACAGGAGCAGGAGAGGTGTGACATTGTAGGCAGTAGTCACATTGGTGTAAACATAGTCCAATGTTTTATGTCCCTTTGTGGTGCAGGGGACATTTTGGTGAAATGTAGGGAGAACAGATCTTAAAGTGCCCCAGCAACAATAAAGGCCCCATCCAGGTGCAAGGTTTGTAGTTCACAGCCCACAGTTCTTTCATAGCCATGTTAGCATTATCTTCTGGTGGTACATAAACTGCAATAGCAACATTGCAAGTAAACTCACGTGGTAGGTAGAATGGCCTGCACTTAATAATCTGGAACTGCAGAGCAGTAGGTATATACAATGACAATACAATACAATGAGTCTGTGCACCATGTTTTGTTTACATAAATGGATACTCCACAACCCTTGTTTATACCAGAGCTTGCTGCTACTCTATCAGCCCTTAACATAGTATGTCCATCCAGATCCACCACGTTGTTTGGGAGCCACGTTATTACAGAGCCATGTCTTTGTGAAAAACATGAAATTGCAGTCCTTAAGCCTTTATATCTTTAGAGTCTTATCAAATATATAAACATGGATGGATGGAAGTCAACACACCATCACTGATATGTTGAGGTTGATGTGTGTGCTTGTGTATAAATCATACAGAATGAGCCTTTTTAAAAATCTAAAATAGCAGAATGCTTTGTGATGAATAGGTATGGGGTAGGGTTGGGTGAGAATATAGAATATACAGTTTGTACAGTATTAAAAAACATTGCATCTATGGAATGTCCCGATAAAATATGAAAACCTGCGTGTGCTTGCTTGTGTGTATGCCTGCCTGCAGCACTCTCAGTTAGTGCCTGATGAAGATGAGGAGGATGTAACTTTCAGTCAGATGACATCATCACAGGTCCAAAGAGCCAGAGAGAACTTTACTCCTGTCCAGATTGACCGCAAGGTAAATGCTATTCACATGTTTATTTGAAACTCGTCTTGTACTTTATAAATGAGGGTGGATTAGTCCAGTGGTTTATTATCTGAGCTAGTAACTAGGTTTTAGTTTGTGAACTGACCCTTGTGGGGTTTGAACCTATCACCATTGAGCTTCTTAGGGTTAGGGATTAGGATTAATCCCTTATCTTATTTAATTAATTATGATGTTAATACATTTTTCTGCCTTTATGGTCAAGGTTGCAGAGGTTGTCCAGTTCATCTTGATTAAAGACCAAAAGAAAATACCAATAAGAAGAGCAGGTTTGAGTTACATTACAACAAGAACGGGGAACCTTGCTCCTGGAGGGCCAGTGTTCTGCAGACTTCAGCTCCAACCCTTATAAAACATCTGCCTGTACCCTTATAGTCATCCTGATAAGCTGCGCCAGGTGTATTTGATCAGGGTTGGAGCTAAACTCTGCAGGACATTGGCCCTCCAGGAACAAGGTTCCCCATTCTTGCATTATTATATTTTACTTCAAACATTGAAAATGTTACCTTTGAAGAATAAAATTGAAAATCAGGAGTTCATTCTTCACATGGTCTGTATGTCTTTGTTGCCCTTGATTTCTGCAGAAATTGCCAAACATGTTATAAAGGAATATAGAGCCATCTATTCAGAGATCATAAATCGAGCGGGACGCACATTAGACCAGGTACAGCAGGTGAAGCATATACTGACTAAATGATCACGTCATCCTTGTGTGTAAATCTGAGGTGATTGATTTGCTTCAGGTGTTTGGATTGAGGCTTGTGGAGATTGATCCCAAACATCACATTTACATCCTGATCAACAAGCTAGAGGCTGTTCCTGCAGACCCAGTCAGCCTGTAAGTTACACACTCAGTACTAATGGGCTCTCAAAACTCATGTGGAGGAGATACAGGTGAAGTCTTTCTGTCTCCTAAGGTTGTCTCTGACCACACAGGTGTCCTGGAAACCCAAAGACAGGCCTGCTGTTCGTGATCCTCAGTGTTATCTTTATGAAAGGGGGTGTGGTTAAAGAAAGTGAGTAGCCTGGGGCTGAATCTGATGTTTCAAAGTATCACTAATGCCAGAGTTATGCTAATTTTTTGTATGAGAGCACTGGTGCTTGCGTGACATTGCTCTTCATGGCTCTCTCTCTCACCTTTCTCACAATTTTTTTTTTTAAATGTCATTGTTTACAATTATCTGATAATTGTCATTATACCATTGTTATAATGTGACATTCAGGATAAAATGACACCAAGATACTGTCAGTGCATTGAAAGAATAATCTGAGAAAGTTAAAATCCAGTCAGGTTATCTTGTGAAATGCCTGCTTTAAGTATGGAAGTAAAATAATGACTCAAGTCTTTGAAGCAAAAAAAGCATGTTGAATTGCACTAAAAAATGGAAAAATGCATTCCATTGCATAACCCCCACTTTTTTTGGACCCTGCAATTCTTCTTGGGTGTATATTTAAGATGTGAAAATTGTTTAAATAAATATTTCACAGTCTATATAATAAAGTCAATTGTTAACATTGAGCTTCCAAAGTTCCTTTCCAGAATGTTTAGTTAAATTTAAATTAAATTTAATGATTTTCAACAGTGAATTTCACTGTACATATTCACTACTGCAAATTTAGTGGTTCAGATGTGACTCAATATTCAAGTTTACAAATCTACAAATTACAGCAGAAGCAGAAAAGTACTGATCACTAATCTATAATCTTAACATTGAAATAACATTGAAGCCACAGTGCTGTAATGTTGGTATGACTATACAAACTATTAATAGGTAATCATCAGAATTTAATGAGGAAACATTACCTAACAAGTCACTGTTTTATATCAGAAGTCTCCCTGTACATTCTTAAAGTACAAACACCTTAACATGTAAATCTTTTTTTAAGTCTTTAAAGTTCGTCTTTGTTACAGTATTGAACATAAGATCAATATCAAAACTGATTTTGAATCTAGATTTATGATAGATCTAGGTTTAAGTTGTTTGAATTTTTTTTATGAATGTTTTTTTTAGATCTTGTGTGGAACACCTTGAAGAAGCTGCGGGTGGATCCAGGGTCAGTGGAAAAGTTGTACTTTTCAGTAGTTTGTTTTTGTAGTTTGTTTGTTAATATCTAATAGTTGTGTGTTCTCACAGGGAGAAGCATGATAAATTCGGTGATGTGAAGAAGGTGATCACAGATGAGTTTGTCCGACAGAAGTGAGTGAAGCACTTTGTTGCCCTCTGTTGATCTCTGATGATTCTCACATCAGCCTGGTCATTCAGGTTTTCTGTTAGCTCATGCTGTAAATGCAGAGAATGGTGGACCCAGAGGTTGTGGGTTTGAGCCCAAGTTGGGAAAGATGTTGGTGTGTTCAGAGCTGCTGTTCCTGAGACCATGAGCAGGCAGTTTATATCACACCATAGAGAATGAAGGGGTTGTGAGGAGCGGAAGAGGAGAAATCATTCTTCATCAAACAACTCCTGACATATATATATAAATATATATATAATATATGAATGTTGTGTGTGAATGTTTGGCTTTGAATTTCAAGTTATGTTTTAGAACATTACTAATTTTATTTGAAGCCAGTCTGCCATGTTCATAAATCTAATCTTTATGGTTCTTATGTAATTTGCAGGTATAGCAATGTAAAGGGCAAGTTTTCATACCAGTAGATTTCCATACAAAATCAAGTTGAATATATGCCTGTTCATCTGTTTGGCTGGTTTTAAACCCATAAAGCTTACCCTGAGCTTACAACAGGTTATGTTTTTGAACTGTGTAACACTTCCAGTGTAGACATATAAGTCATCGTCTATGGGGTAAATGGGGTGTGAGAAACAGGAAGATTATGTGTTTGTGTTTACTTATGGTTCTACTCTGTATTGGGACATTAAACACAACAACGTGTGTTAAATATAAGTTGTTTTTTTGTTGGCCACAGATATTTGGAGTATGTGAGGATTCCTCACACTGAGCCTGTGGACTATGAGTTTCGCTGGGGGCTGCGTGCTGAGAATGAGGTGTCCAAACTAAAGCTGCTGGAGTTTGTGGCGGAGGTTTGTTCATGTGTACCATTAACCCGTATAATTCTTAAAGTTACTATAATTGTAATCAGATATGCACTGATCAGTCTTTTAAGCAGGTTCTTTAAATATCTTAGAAACTAGTTGGTAAACCAAGTACTTTATAGAAAATGTGGCCACACCCATTGTCAATTAACATACAAATAATAAACAAATCTGAACAATAGGCAGCTGATGATCTGGGTAATTGGGTAACAAGCTTGTATTAAATTGCAGCAGTTAGGAGTAGTGTCAATACTTTCATTCAAATCAGCACAGCCAGTCTACAGTTAATCAAGCTTCACTATTAAAATTTCATCAAAATGTTACAAACATCTATGAACTCACATAATAATTCATAAACTAAAGGAGATATTGCTTTTAGAGATTAAGTTTTGCAATGTGGTACTGTTTTGATGTTAAACATAATGCATCCAGACCTTTTACTTGTAAAGGTTTTCCTCTTCTCTGTGCTGATACTGTAATACAGTAAACGCTATTGTCTGGGCAGCTGATCTTATTTAAGTCAGCTTAAATTTGATTCAGTGCAACAAATAGTACAGTGATGTAGAAATACTTTTGAACTTCATTCATCTTTACACAAAATATAGTGAGTTTGGGGAGGAATGTCAGCAGAGGTGTTACCTTCATGCATCAGAATTACCTTCATGCTGCTCCTTCATACTAAGTTTTAATTGGTTGTAGAATTTCTTTCACAGCTTCATGATGAGGATCCTCAGAGTTGGACGCAGCAGTTCAGAGAGGCCAGTACTGCTGGAAGCAGCCAGAGAACATGATGAACAGGACTGTTTATACTCAACATAAGATTGCTGTAAAAAACATTTTCATTTCTTTACAGCATAGAACAGACACAATCCATGTTTTGTAAATGCGTCGAGCTGAAGAGACTTGACAGTTTCAGTAAAAGTTTCAGTATAATATTAATTTTGTAATCAAAATAAAGTTCTTTTTACGATACTTTTCTTACAAAGTTGTATTTATAATCACAGGATTATGACAGGATTATGAGTTTATTATTGTTTTGATGCCTATTTTCAGCAGAATTTTGCCTTGTGTTCTTTTTGCTTCAGCATTGTTACTCTGGGCCTTCTAGATTATTGACCCAAGGTACTGTCTGTGTGACCAGACCTTGTAACAAATAGTCTTTAAACAAAAGACAGATATTTTCAGGAGCTCCTACTGGGCACCTTGCAGTAGGCAGAAAGCCATCCTTGGTATTAATTATTTTATTGTATAGACCTTTTTGTTCACTCCTTTGTTAATTACATCTGGGGCACAGTCACAATCTAACACATCTGACTACAGTCAATACACAATCTTTCAGTACCCTCTTTGATCATATTGGATCACACACAAAAAAAGGTTAAATAATTTGTACAACAATCTGCATACAGGTTTTATGACAGCGAAAGGTTTCATGGTAGTAGTAGTAAATAATAGTATTTCTTTGTAAGGATGCATGAGTCCTCTAGAAACTTACTACATACTATGATACTACATATCATAACCTAGTTATTTTGGCTTGAAAAAGTCAACATATATTCTATTTAAGCTTATTATTAGTCGTGCTTGAGAAGCAAAGCATCACTAATCTCTCCTGCATACTTCTTTTCTGGACAAATCTTCGGAACGTAACTCGTCCGGCACGATTTGTCGTAGACCCATTAATGTGGTCAAATCGACCGGCATGGTGAGGCAAAGTGTGCTATGACTTTAATAAGCTATCAGGTGTATGATGTTTTTAGAACATCATGCAATTTGTGATGTTATAACTCGGCATCAGAATGTTGTAGAGACTTGAGGGTGGGATCATATCGCTCGGCTTAGTAAGCAGCAACAAATGGTGACATGTCAACTTTATAGCCACGCCCCAGCAACCAATTACAGTACCCTAGCAACCACCCCACTGAGTTCCATTTAAAAAGGTGAGAGGCATCAGAACCTCATAGAGACAAGTGGGTGGCCTCTTTTGACTCAAACTGCCAAGCAGTCTTTATTACCATAGAAATTGTCCAGCCATTCTCTAGCAACCAATATGAATTAACTATATCTCAGTACCAGAACATCACAGAGACATGGGAGTTGGCTCCTTTGATTCACACACACATCCATCTATTCGTTTCAGCAATGTTAACTATCTATCTACACCTCAGGAACCATTTACTGTACCCTAGCAACCATATAATAAAATAAGCCATTTCTCAGCATTAGAACAGAGTAGACACGTATGGGTGGGCTTATTTGACTTGGGTTGTCAATGGGCTTGTGCTTTTGGTACACGTTAAAATAAAACACACATTTTTCACACTCAAATGTTGCCAATATCTAGCACGTTTCTTAATATCAAATATATGCTGTTGCTCATGATATAGCACACATTTCATAAACAATAACAGACATAATTACGGAGCTACTGATCACACAATTTACCGTGGGCTTTATACATTAACTGACTGACGCAACAGGTGGCGCACACAGCATAGAGAATAAGCCAGGCAATAAGAAACTCCGTCAACCCTTTCAGGTCCAATCATTTTTCTGTGTGCTTATTTAAATCAGTGTTAGCAAGTGGAAACACACACACACAAAATGTATAACACTGTTACACTGTATAACACCATGCTAGCATCAATTCTAAGTCATGTCAGCATCATGTTGTCATGTTAGTATCGTGCCATTTCACGTTAAAACATGCTAGCATGCTAAATCATGTTAAAAATGTGTTACCATTGTGCTGAAACATGTTAGCTTCATGTTAAAATGTGCTAGCATTGTGCTATTTGATGCTAAACCGTGGTAGAATCGTGTTAATTGATGCTTAAATTTGTTAGTATCATGTTGAAATGTGTTATCTAGTTCCATATTCGTTTTCAGTTTAAAAAAAACGGAAAGCAAATAAATTCTTTTTTATTTTTAATTTTCTTAAAATATAAAGTTTTTTTTTTACTTTATACATTTTAAATTGTGAAAAGGAAATGAAAATTCAAAGTTCTATTTTCAACAAGGAGCTATGGTTTCTCGTCAACATGTACAAAGGTTACCGGCAGGGGGTGCAAAGACAGTGCAAAGCAACTTCACGCATGTGAATTTACACAGATTGTTAGAGCATCTTAAGCAGGACAAGCAGATATCATTATTAACATGGTTTATAATCGTGACATAGGAACATATTTCTGCACTCAAAGATTTTTTTACAGTTTGACATTGACTTATTTTGGCTGCAAATCTGCAATGAGCCACTGTAAATATGATCGCAAGCTTAACTTGAATTGTTAATTTTTAGGTGAAGTGGTTCTCAACTCACCTCAACTCACTCCTCCAGACATGTCCCCTCCCACTAGCTACAGTCAGGTAATGAGTGATGTCTGATTGTTCACCCACAACGAGGCACCAGATCAATCTGTAAAACTTTCACCTATTCTATTACTTTGTGGTGGAATGAACTCCCAGCCTCCACCCGATCCGCTGAGTTCATCACAACCTTCAAAAAACAACTCAAAACACACCTGTTTCACAGACACCTGACTAATCCCAAATGCTCCATCCTATCCTCCTAAAAAAAATTTCTCCTAGTCTCTAGTTCATTATCTTGTGTAAGTCGCTTTGCATATAACCATCTGCTAAATGACTAAATGTAATAGTAACATGCAGGTGTTGGTTTATGAATAAAGGGTTGACTGAACCAATAAAAACTACAATATATTAAACTAGATATGCCATTCCATCTTACAGATCGCATCTGTATAGCATATATAAAAGATAACATCTTATGGGACAGGGGTATAAGGGATTTGCAACAGTACCATAAAATACAACACACAAAAGTAAAATACATACATACACAAAATACATACCAAAAAAAATCCCTGTAAATTACACAATGAAGGAGAATGAAATAGAATTGGTGACAAAGAAATAACAAAATAGAAGAGTCTTTTGGCCTGTAATATCATTTTTGCTTGAAGCAATATTAACAATTTACAAAACCCTAAGCTACATTAGATGTCAGCAGTCTCCCAGTAAGGAAGCCAACAGGGTGACAGTGGCAAGGAACCAAAACTCCAACAGATGAAGAAAAACCTTGGGAGAAACCAGGCTCAACCAGGATTGCCAGTTCTCCTCTGGAAAATTACAGCTGCAATTAGCAACTTTCTTGGATATAAATGCCACATAAATGTCATATACTCTCAAAAGTACATACTGTTTTAGTAAACTGCCTGAATACATTACCTTCTCAAAAAAAAAAAAAACCACACTGAGATAGGTATGAGCCTTCTCATGCAATGACAGGTACATGTCCATTTATTTAAATGGACCCATTGTATTTGTAGTTGACCCATCAGTTCAGTCAACTCTATATTCATTAACCAGTTATAAACTTAGTATCCCTAATTAGTTTTACTAATATACATTTTTAAACAACTTTTAATGAACAATACAATTTGCAGTAATACCATGTATTCTATATTCTATGTTGTACGTTTAATAATTTTCCTATTTTCTGTGTTTTAAAGCTGCTTTAAAACAAAAACAGCTTTACAACATTGTAAAAAGCACTATAAATAAAACTGATTGCAAAGGTGTTAAAGGATCTAATTCAAACATTTTCAGACAATGCAGACAAATCCACCTAAACATAAATTTCCAAAATGGTAAATAACAGTACAATATTATTGGTATGACAAATAAATATATTTGTTCTTAATTCTACAAGAAAGCAAAGAAAAACATAAAGCAAATCTAATCTAATTACATTAGAGTTTGACATTAGACACTTTACGTCTTTATTTTCAAACCAAATACTGACTACTGATTAGCATGTAAAGTCAAAATTTTTGCAGCAATATCAGTACCAAACTACTAATGTTTGCAGCTTCTACATTCTCTGGATGATTGAATAAATTTTTATTTAACAATTTCTACCTTTATTTAAAGGACCAAGCCTCAAATTCTACAATCTCTAGGTGATTTTTTAAAAATTCCTACAACCAAGAGTAACCAAAAATTACCAAGAGCCCATGTCTCTACATTGTCTTAAAAGAATGGACAAAATTGTTTTTAGAACAATTCCTACAAACTCCAGAAAAGACCAAACCTAAACTTCTGAACAGTGCTACATTATATTGTGACCACAATATTAAAATTGGTCTGCTTCTTTTATAATGTGTTCTTTAGGAGAGCTGATTTAAGTTTCACTCAGATGAGGATCTTTGAAAAAGACCAGATCTGGGGTTTCAAAAATGCTGTGGGAATGAACGTGGCCTTTAATTGTTTTCCAGCTGCACAGAGACTGTTTTCTAACCCCTACGCACGCCTCCCATGGCATGCTTTGGCGCCCCACGTATTAAAAACCCCTGGTCTAGATGATACAAAGAAATTGTGTTTACTGACTCTCCAAGATTCTTCTGTTCTTTCCTGGCTGGCAAATTGCCAAATTGTTAAATTTTCTTGCATTTGGCTGAGCAGTCCTTGGGTGGCTCGCCAATGTATTAGAATTCTTCTAATATACAAAGAAAAGCAAGCAAGACCAAGAGCTTGTGGGGAATAATGTTTATTGAAGGTGGTAGTACTGTCTGTGGTACAGTAAAGTATTGTGTGACCAGACATTTGATTGTATGGGCCATTTGGTTCACACCTTGGGCACAGTCACAATTTAACACACCTGACTATAGTCAATTCACATCTTATTGAGCATTGTTTTATTGTGATCTGTATACAGTATGAAGAGTCTTTCTGTTTCTGTCATATAGCTCTGTGCTGTACTGTTGGACATGTCACTCTCCACACTAGCAAACCTGCAGAGTTATGTAGTTAACCACCACAGAGGCCGCTAAATACAAATACTCTTTATGACCGTGTTCAGCTCTTGTAGAATCAGACAAGACAGAAATCTTTTAACCATAAACTGCTTGCTCATCGCAACCACCCACCCACGACCCAGTGGTTTAATACAAATGAAACTGTGTAAAAAATGAAATAAA
Source organism: Chromobotia macracanthus (assembly GCA_036877525.1). Lineage (NCBI taxonomy): Eukaryota > Metazoa > Chordata > Actinopteri > Cypriniformes > Botiidae > Chromobotia > Chromobotia macracanthus. The sequence goes on from JAZGTH010000011.1 coordinate 12,682,893, forward strand.
ACATTGTAAAGCAGGAACAAGACCCATCTTATAAAACATAAAATAATGAATAGATTTCAGATGTAAATTGCATATCAATGTCACTGAATTACCTTTAGTAAGTTAGTTAGTTGTTTGTTACAATCATCAGAGGCGTAAAGCCTATGCGATCTGAAGACATCTTCCCAATAGTTTGGGAATCACATTTACACACTGTCTGTACATTATTAGTTTGTTTAACACACTTGACAGATTTATCTGACCCATCACAATTCTTACAGTAGTAATATTAATGTATTCATTTACAGCTCCCAAATACTAAAAATATGCTGCTGCTCTGCTAATGATATGGTTTTACCATTTAACCATTACATTTATGTATTTAGCACATTACAGTACATTCAGCTGATACAGTTTTTTCAGTGTGTGTTGCCTAGGAATCGAACCCACGACATTGTTCATTTTAACCTCTACATACCCAATAAATTGAACACAATTGCCTTGTATCACTTTTCCACCAATTTTACATCACCAAAACCCAGCAGGCACACAGCTCAATTACACCATACCGCCAATTATCTTGTGACATTTTACCTTATCATTTACATTATGTCATTCTAAAGTGTAAATAACTGGTAAATGTCATAAAATGACCCGCTTGTCAATTGGTGTTTTCGAACCACACTTTAGATACAAAATCTAAACAATGTCACTAAGACTATACTATACTAAGACTATATTAATAACATATCACTCAATATTTACTGCTATTATTATCACTGTAATCATGAAAACATATCCATATAAAGGGAGTACAAGCAGCATTCAGAGAACTGCAGTGGCATCTATCTCACAATCTCATCTAGTTGTGCTGTGGTTCAGTCAGTAAAGCATCTTCTGGATCTCTGTTCAAATCCACATTCTGAAACATCACAGAAGATCGGAAGAACATCAGTTCACATTTGAACCATTTTGTTGTTTAGTAGTTGAAGAATTTAATATGCCTAAATTAATGAGTTTGTAAAATAATTTGTGCATCCACATTGCTAATAACACAGGGTCAGGACCCACCACAGCTGAGGGCTGTCCCCCCAAAAATATAATTAAAAACCATGCTTTGTGTTGTAAATTATAATTATGTATATGTAAATAATTATGTATATGTAAAATAATTATTTAGTAGTGAAACAATACAAAAGCAAATGGGGCAAATGTGTTTTAAGTACAAACATGTTGAGTCCCCCTCCATGCTTTGGTCTACTGCCTGCTTTCTCCCTTAACCTCACCTACACACACACATACACACAAGTCTTCAGAAGTTGTGGAACTCCAGTAAGTAGGCTGCCAAGGCTATTTTATTCACTTTGAACATCAGATGAAGTAATTATTTTCTCTTTATTAATAACTCAGGATCCTCTGTATTAAATCAGTCATGATAAAAAATGATAACTGATGTATTTAATGTGGAGGACGCAAGAAAAATTATATGACCGCTATGAACCTAACTCATATTTAAATAACTATCATGTATGCATATCCTTACAAGTACAATTTTTGCTGTATTATTTGTGTCCTCTTTAAAACATGTAAAACAGATAATTTTTTGTTTATTGTCCCCCCAACTGCTAACAGTTTAATAATGATAATTATTAAAAATATCTTATATTACCTGCAATTACTTAAGTACATTTAAAATGTCCAGTATGTGGTAATGTACAGATATGCTTAAATTAACAGTGGATTGACATTTTGTTGTTCGCTTAGTTCAGTGAACAATATTTTAAACATGGCTGTTTACAAAACATTATTAAGAGGAGTAATCTTATCATTGGACTGTCTGTTTTAAGTCTGTTTAATGTTAGCATTCTATTTATTTGGTTTCTCAATGTGATACATTTTAGAGGTGAAAAAATCCACCTGTCATTTGTTTATCATTACACATAATCCTTCACACGTCAAATCTCTTAAATACATTTTACGCACACTGGTACTATTCACATATCACCAGTAATGCTATTAAAACTCTTAAACACCAGTGTGTTCTGAGTGGTTGCTAAGCATTTACAAAAAATCCTGTAGTCGGAGCCTGGCTTTAAATGGTTTCTAAAGAGTCAGTATGGCATTTTGATTGACAGATATGATCTTCAACCCCTTGTTAAGTTTACAGGATTTTTCCTTTACCAAACATTCTATACTGAGCATTTATAAAAGTCACAACACAGCTCTCCTCAGTAAGGTGCACAATCTGAGCCAACATTTGCTTCCATGACACAATGAGTTAGTTTATGTTACACCTAATAGTGATAGTTTGCTAAAGCATGCACCACTAATTACTGTTTTAATAGGTTACCAGAACAATCCACCCATCTACTGGTTGTCAAATAGACAGCCCCTTAAACTTTGCTACTAGTTGAGGAAATGTTTGAGGCCAGTCAAAAAGGTCAAAGTTCAGTATAGTTTTTGTAAAAAGTAGTTTTTCTTCTCCCATTTCATACAGGTCCACAATTAAAAAGGGTCATGTAATTACCTCAGCTTCTTTAGAACTTTCAAATATAATAAAATGTATACTGTTGCAAAGCAATTTTACAGAAAACAGTACAGGAAACTGTGCAAACAAAAAACTATACCACTGCAGCTGAACAATTGCATTCATAATAATAAGATATCATATGTGTCTGAATAGATGTCAGTACTTCCCCAGACACCAGGACAGACACGACTGTGGCAAAGAACCTCGCCACTGAACCTGCATGCAACTGTTCTGATAGGTTCACACAGATGTCAGTTATCACTGAAACAACTGCTGTTGAAAACAAATTAGTACCTCACAGCATTAAAGAGACAGAATAATTAAAGATAGTTAAGTTAGCAGTAATGGATGATAGTTAGCTTGGTAAGTGTCACAGCTGTAGTATCAGGTTGAGTCTGGTACCTGCAGACTGTCTTCAGTCAGGCCCAGATCCTGCAAGCAGGGGGCCCTGGTGGGCACAGGACTAGCCATGGGCTGGACCCGGACTGAGTGGGACACCGCAGTTTGACTGCTCTGAGCCTCCACATTCTGTTGGGGGTTTAAACTAATTGAATCCATTGCCATTTAAACAACCAGAGATTTCATGTCATCTTCACCTCACCTGAATTCTAATTGTTTAAAATTTTTATATGAGTGTCCACTATATGAACAGAAATCCTAACTGTGTTTACAAGACATAGCCTCATACCTACACATATGTATATCTATCTGTATATATATATACAGTAAACATGGGGAAACTGAATGCTCTTGGGTTCAGCAGTTCAACAGAAGTATGACTGTCCTCACCACTGGTCTTTCTCTGTGTGTGTTCACTGCCTCAATATTCAGGAAGATGAACTCAACTTTACAGCCTGGAAAGACAATAAGAAAATTGTGATTTAGGCTGAATTGTCCTGATATGTAGACAGGGTCATATGTTAAAGAGACTGACCGTAGGCCACAGGAGTGAGTTTCAGCACTGTATGCAGAGGACACTTTAAATACGGCAACTCATCTAGAGTGAAGAAGGTATTACAAAACAACAATTACATTTGGAGGCAAATTGACACTTATACACTAGATCAGCAGTTCCCAAACAACTTCTCTGGGGACTCCTTTTTAGTCATTTTTATTAATCTGTTACCAAACAAGAATGTCTCTGTGTTTATAGCACTTTAATTTAATTGCATTCAATTTTATCTAATTGCAGCTATGAGATAAATTACAATTAGTTTTCCTAAAATCAGGTTTGGCAACCCCAAAAAAATATTTGGTAGTGCCTCTCAGAAAGAGGTTGGGAAACAGCTTTACACAGATGCTTTTCTATTTATTTACATTGCGCTTTTTTACAATGTTGCATTGTTTCAAAGCAGCTTTACATATAATGAAAAGATAAACACAAAACAGGAAAAAGCCTTAGGCACATTAGTATTTACATACCCAAAAATGGTTTTAAGCATGTTATTTCTATCTTTTGTTTTAGTGTCAGTAGGAATTATAAGATTACATTTCCAGACATTCTTTTTGCCAGTAATTGCAATAATCCAGTGAGATTCATTTTTGAACAAGGAGACTGACAACAGCCAGTGTTCCACAGAGAGATGTGATTTCACAATCATCGAGTCTGTCTGTGATTACATTATGAACCAACAGAAAAAACTGAGACAGACTAAATCCAGAAGAACTGTGGCAGCGTCTCCAAGACTCTTTAAGAAATCTGCCTGCAAAGCTACCTGAAAAGCTATGTGCATGTGAAAATCTCACTGGATTATTACAATTAATGGCAAAAAGAATGTTTGGAAATGTAATCTTATAATTCCTACTAACACTACAACAAAAGATGTAAATAACTTGCTTAAAACCATTTTTGGGTGTGAAAATACTAATGTGCCTAAGACTTTTGCACAGTACTATATGTAACGTAGAAAACAGAAAATATGATATTATTGCAAATTGTATTGTTCATTATAAGATGTATAGTAATAAATTTACTTAGCGATTACCAACTTTATATTTATAAATATAAAGTTGACAGAACTTTTGAACCATTTGAATAAATGGACGTGCATCAAAAGTAGCTGCCACTGCATGGGAGGGCTCATACTCATCTCATTGGTTTAAGAGAAGGTAATCAAGACAGCCTACTAAACAGTATGTACTTTTTATGAGACTATGCCATATTTAGTCATCCTAGTTGACAGATATATTAACTAAGATATGCCGTTCCCGCAAAAGAAAGATAGAAAAGGAGTATAATATACATAAGGAATTTGCAATAATACAATAAAATATCTGAACATTGCATAATGAAAAAACTGGAAAGATAAAAATGTGAAATTATGAAGTCTTTAAGACTGTAGTTAGATCATTATATTAAAAACAATAGGGTGTTGGAACTGGCATGAGCCAAGGAATCAGAAGAAAAGTAATTTTGTTTATAGGACTTGCGGATCGAAAGAAATGACCACAAACATGGACAAGTGAAAATTTCAACTGTTGACGGCACTAGAGGGTTTGAGACTCCAACTTTGGTACAGTAACTGTAAGACTGTCCTCTCCCTGTGTGCCAAATTTCATAACTTTCCTATGTATGGGTCTATGGGCTGTCATAGAAGCAAGAGCGGAAGAAGAAGAATAATAACACTAACACAAAACGGAACACAGCTTTTTGTCACGCTACACAGCTACTTGCTGGAAAATGTACTTATCTACTGTAAAAATTGCTTTGTTCTAAATGTAACTGAGCTACTGTCAAGCTACTGAAAATGTAGTTACTCCCCAACAGCCTCATTTGATGGTTGTATAAGGGTCATTAGGAAGTTTGTGATGGTGAGAAATTGCTGGGGATCTGGCAGGCCTGAGCAGAGGTTAAACCACAGAAGTTGTTTTTTTCAGTTCAGGTCTTGGTTTATGTGGAATAAAGGTATGTCTGTCTAGCTGTCTGGTGTTTGTCTAAGGAACATTGGGCCTTGGTTCCATCTGGTTTCTCTGTTTAGATTACAGGGAGACCTTCCTTATGTAATGGAATTCGCATTCAAAACAAATAATAGTTTCCTGGTATTATAATTCTGTGTTAATACATTTAGACCATCTTTGCGTGGCAATAATAAAATAGTTATAGTCTGTATAAAAAACTGTGTATCTGACACGTTTATTCAGCCTCTGTGTGCCAAAAAATGTCTTTAAATAGGCAGCTTTTGGTCAAAAAGCATTTTATAAAAATACAAGTATTGCCGGATTTTCAAAAAATTCAGGAAATATCTGTTACTGTTAATGTGTATTATTAGGGGAAAAAACTGGCATACTAGTGCTGTGCTTCTGGTTCATTCACTTTTAGACAAGGAAATGGGAAGTTTATAATTTCTGAATAATAGTAAATGTTGATTCAATAATACATATTTGTATATCTTTTTTGTTAATTTAAACTTATTTCTGGTTTATTTGTTTTGGCTTGTAGAATTTATGAATGGCTGGTAACAGTAACTAGTGAGTGGAAAAGTTTGAATCCCTGTTTGTTTCAGTGTTTATGGGTAATATAATTGTAGTAGTTTTTCGCTACCTGCACTTTTGTCCAGGAAGTACGCAAGCAGACAGCGCATGACAGCTTGATGACAGATGACCAACACATTTTCCTGGCGCTCTAACTCCATGATCACAGGCTCCAAGCGCTGAACCAGATCCTCATAGGACTAAACACACACACAAACACACCAGAGTTTGTAATTTACACACAGTAGAATTCTGCAACAAGAATACAACATGTGATATTTGATGTCAGTCTCCCGATTTTTAACCTGTAGCATTTATTTAAGGCACATCAGCTATAATTCAACAGCTTGAATCTGTATTTTATTCATCTTACAGGTAAAGGTGTTTCTGCACTGATGTCAGATTTATAATTCACTTGTGAATGTGAATTACCTGATCTTTTGGTATATGTTCATCAAGTGTTAAATAAGGAATAAAAAAGTCTAATGCATTGAAGCAATTTTTATTCATGAAGATTTTAATTTATGGGATTACCCATAAATATAAATTACCACATGGGTATTTAATTTAATTTAATTTAATTTAATTTAATTTAATTTAATTTAATTTAATTTAATTTCCAGCTGAAGTATTTACTTGGTGATGTTGGTAATGTTACTGTAATAGAACATTACTCACACTGTAAATAATGGTCATCCAGCTCACCAATTTTTTTTTACAGTAACTGTAATGCAGTAGCTCTGTTTTTCAAAGGGGTCATAAACTGGAAAATCAAGTTTTGTTTAAACTTTTGGCATAAATTAGGTTATTGTGCTATAAAAACGTACTACGTTTCAAAACTCAAAACTTCTTTAAAACAATAACAACTTTTATTGAAATTGAAATTGAAAAAAAGCTGCAAAAACATTTTGCTTGCTATTTCCTCTTTTTCTGATGTCACACAGATCATCGGAATAGATCAGCCCAAAACTGCCTTAACAGCAAGACAACAATGCCCACTTTGACCTAATCGCCTCTGACTTGCCCATCTGACATGCCCATCAGGCTCTCAATGAATGAGGAAAGAGCAGGACTAGAAGAACCATTACTACATCTCAACAATAACTACAGCATAACTTATGAAGTTATGCTGTAGTTATTATTTAACTGATAATAAGATGTCTTATGAAGTTATGCAATCCCAGAAAGTTTTCTATGCAAATGTGCTTCTGTGTTGTCTGTAATTGTAGAGCTGATTCAGGAGTATGAAACAGCATCACATGATGCCATGGCCAGTTGATTATTATTTTACTTTCTATGTGTATAAATTTTAATTAGAGACTGAGACTTACTTCACCCTTTGGATAGCGGTACCGGTATTTATCTTGGTCTCTTAGTGCAAACTCCTCAGGAAAGTTATCTTGAATCTCCTCATACGTCATCTCCTCACACACACCCTGCAGATCAACACACACTTCATGACAACAGTACCTGCGGCTGACACCCACAGGAGCATGCCGATTCAGACTTACAGCATCAATCTCGTTGAGGGCTTTCCACTGTTCGTAGGGTACACCGATAGCTTCTGCCGTCTGGATGGTTCTTCTCATGTGGCTGGTCCAGATCTTCAGGTCCAGGATACACTGACCCTTGATGAAGCTGCCCAGAGCTGCAGCAAACTGACACAAAAATCAGCCAAACTCAATATAGCCTGCATAAGCGATGAGCTTGCTGCCATGCTTCTGGGGTGTCACAGCTGGTTGCCAGGGCATTCTTTTGTGGTTGCTAAGGCATTTTGTTCTTAACTGGTATTGTGGTTGGGAGCTAAGTTGTTCTGAGTGTTTCAGTTGCTATGATGTAGCTAGGGTGTTAAAGATGGTTTCCAGGGTGTTGCTATGCATTGTTAAGGTGTTTGGAGTTTTAGTGCCCTGCGATGCAGTTCCTAAAGTATTCTGGGTAGTTGCAAGGACATTATTTTTCTTTTTTTTAAAAAAAAAAAAAAAAAAAAAAAAAAAAAAAAAAAAAAAAAAAAAAAAAAAAAAAGTAAACAAGACAACAACAGTGTCTGGTAAGATGTTCTGAGTGTTTCTTAGCTTGTTATGGAGTTGCGAATGTGTTCTGGGTGATTTCCAAGGAATTGCTATGCATTTGCTAAGACCAGATTTTAGCATTTTTTTGCTATCCACTTGCTATCCCCACTAGGGGTTGTGGTTGGTTGCCAGCACTTTGCTTTGGCTTCTTTCGAGTATTTTTAAGCTTGCTGATATTCAGATGCTAGAGGGGTGGTTGATAGTGTATTGCTATACAGTTGCTAAGGTGTTTAAATATTTGTTTTTAGCTCATTGCTATTTTGTTGTTATGGTTGGTTTTGTTGCTCAGTGTCAAAATGGCCCAGAAGTCTCTATGATTTGCTGGTCTCTAGATTTTATGTCCATAGCACAAATAACAGCTATAAACTGAAAGAGGCATCCTTTAAGGATCATGCTAACCTTTATTCCTCGTGGTGAAAGACCAGAATCACCTCCGATACGCCCCAAAAGATTGAGTTCACTCTCTCCATGCCGACAGAGGTAGATGGTGCGAGGAGTGACATGGATGTTCATCAGGTAGTAGACAATCCTGCTCTGAATATGATCCTGAACTTGATTCACCAGATACCTGCTTCCCACGTTAAAGATCTTAATATATGACAAGTTCCTGTGGACATGCAGAGACAGCACACAAATGACCTCCAATACAATTGTCAAACAATAGAGCTCTCAAATCTGTCCTGGGTGGTAGCGCTTCACCTGCAATTACAATTTTTCGTACAAGAGCTTAAATATCTCCAATGTCATTGTTACATTTCTAATTAATGCCCTTCTTGTCTGGTCTGTGATTATGCCCTTCTTGTCTGGAAAGTTTGGTAGTGTTTTATAACCCAATCAACTTCAATAAATTAAAACACCTGTTTTGCAGACACGTGATCAATCCCTAATGCTCCAGTGTTTAACCTTGTTAAATGTTGTTTAAAACAAAAACCTTTCCTCTTCTCTTGTTTATCCCTTTCCTAGCATCAGAACTACTCCTACACTGTAAAAAACTTTGCTGCCTTAAATTTCTAAGTTTAATCAATTTGGTTGCACAAGTAATATAACTTACTCTTTGTAATCTTGACTTGTGTGGAGTTGAGGTAACTTATAAGAAACAGTTGGAAAACTGCTTTACTTATTTTTCTAAGTTATACCGGTCAGGATTTAAACAGAGTTTCTGCAGGCTTCATAATGTCAAATTTAAGATTTTTTAAGACCATTAAGAATTAAATTTAAGACTTGTATCACAACATCAAAAACACACACAAAAACATACAAAGGAAATGCAGAATCACAGAATTAGTGGCAAAATACATTTATTCAAATTGAACAGTACTGAAGACAGGTTAGATGCATTGCTGAACTACAGAAAAAAACATACAAACATCTTAGTGAGTTTGCAAATTTGTATGTGTGAGTGTGTGCTACATTATTCTCAGCTCTTCTCCCTTGGCCAAAATCTCCTCTTTAATGTTCTTGAGTTTAGCTGATTTCTCCTTGCTGGCCCTCCTTAAAGCATTTGACTTAGTTATTAGCTGAGCCAACTTACTGCCAGCCTTGCCCTCAGCCTCCTCTGCAAATTTGTCTGCATCTCTGGAAAAACTTTTAGCAACTGTTTGTATAGTGTTCCTCCTTTTTTTTTATTTCCTCTACACAATCCTATTCCACCTTTCTATTTTGGCCCTGTGCAAGGGATTCTTTCTTCTTTCTATTAGGTTTCCATTTCATTATTAACATAAAAGCCTCTTTCAAAAGTGGCCTGTCCATGAGACACAATCAGAAGCTTCTGGCAAAATGCTCTGGGTAGTTACTGAGGAAACTGCTCAAGAAGATGTCAAGCATCTTTTGCATCGTTGGGAAGGAGAAAAACTCCTCACTTCTGCACTCAACAGACAGGAAGGCATCAAATTTTTGGAGAATGACATCCCCAAAGACAAAACAAGTAAAAGAAAAAGTTTTTTTTGAAAAATGATTACAATACATCATTACAATATATCAACAATCTGTTAAAGCCTATTTTAATGTCAAGTCAGCTACTGCACACAGAACAGGTGCTTAACCATGAATATGACAAAAGTAACAGATCTGCACTCAAAAATATTATTCTGACTAGAAAAATAGAAAAGAAAAAAGAGCACACGACAAATAAAGTGTACTGAAATGGAGAAACTTGTAAAAGCAATGCCATTAGATGTGTGAAACTAAACATCTTTAAAAGGTAAAGCAAAATAGGTCTAGCCATAACACAGATTGTGTTAACAGCACTTATAATATTCAAAAAGAAATTTCTCTGTGCTGACCTCTTACTTTTGTTATAAACCTCTTCTAAACTATTCCTACCAGCAGAAACACCTCCTGTCAGTTGCTTGTCTAGCAGAAATGCCTGAACAAGACATTTCATCTTGCTCTTGCACTTGTCTGGGTCTCTGAACATGACAGTGGGGTTCAGACACACCATCTGCCTAACTGTAGCATATCTGAGAGGGCTCCTCTGCATTTTCCTGACAATGTTTGAAAGTCCCTGCATGCAGTCTCTTTAAACTTAAGGACTCCGAGCTCAACAATTTCCCTGTTCTGAACATAGGAATTAAGCAGTCTGACAAATTATGACTGTCATAATTATGACTGTCATAATTTGTACAATTAAATGATATTTGCTACTGTCAAACAAAGATTTTTTTATATATAAATTTTGTAAATTACCACACTACCTTTAGGACTGACTCAGCACCCAAGCTAATGTCAATATCCTTTGGTTGGAGCCAGTTCTTCTTGTCAGCTACATCCAGTTTGGTTAGCTGCAGTGTGGTGGTATCCTGGAGGATCTCTCTCTTAATAAAGCGTCTCAGGAGAATCTTTATTAGAAAGAGAAAAATTATTTCAGAAGTAAATGTAAATATTTTGTGCCCACATTTCTAAAAATATAGAGCCATATATTTCATATCATAATACCAATTAATGAAACTTTAGAAAATTACTTTTAGGAAATTACTCAGTACCTTGATCAGCTCAGCCAGGTCAGGAAGGGCATCACTGGCTCGTCTGTTTGATACTTCTTAAAAAAGGGACTAAAAAGCCTGGCAACAGTCAAGGACAAGTGTAACTTGTCTTTCATGGCATCCTCCACTGTGTCAAAAGATGCTGTCCCAGGGTTTGGGAGTTGTTTTCTTCTCACCGTATCTATATACTGTGTATAGTCATCAAGTGATAGCCAAACTTCATGAGCCCTCTCTATTACAGGCTGGTTTTCAAGCCACCGATGATAACAGAAAGATAAAAGGAAGATGGTGGACTTGGTCACACAAGTGTAGTCCTCTCCTTGCTGGCACATTGTGGAATGTGTCCATGGCTCTCAGTTGTTTCTCTACTTGCCATATGAAAAAGCCACTTTTGATTGCATTATATAACGTGTGGAGTCCACAGCTCCCCACAGCAACAAGCTGAGAACCTCCATACCTTTCTGCATGCTCTTGTTGGAAGAGTTCAAAACATTTAAAATTCACATTGGACCCATCCACTGAAATGGACACCAGTCTCTTTAAGTCAAGGGGATCCACACACTCCTGAGGAAAATAAACAAAAAATTGATTCATGTTCATTTAGACATTTTCTGTTATTTCTGGTGTTGTTTAAAATTAACCAGGAAATGAGTAAGCATGCATTATACTTTGAATGCAGCCACCCTTCCTTTTTCAATGCCCATATATACTATGCCCTTTGAACAATATATATATATATATATATATATATATATATATATATATATATATATATATATATATATATATATATATATATAAAATACAACACTATTGTCCTAATACTCAACTATCCAACCCTTGGCAGATAGGTCATTTCCTTTTTAGCCATGGATCTGTTCAAGGTTTCTTCTTTTATACTGTTATTGATGTTACACAAGTTAAGTGTAATTAAACACAATTGAATTATTTCTTAAATAGTTATATCTAAGGGAGGTAGACACATTACTGTTCAATAGATAGTATAAACAATATTGAAAATGGATAACAATCCACTTAATACAACAGAAAAGGTAACCCTAATCATTCTTCTGCTGATGAAAAAAACGGTAAAGTAAGACATTTACTTACTTTCACATGCTTCATTAAGTCCTCGGCTGTAGCATGCCTCATGAACTGGGTTCCCTGGGTTCATCTTGACTGTACCTGCGGTGCGAGGTGCGATGCAGACTTTCGTCAAACATCAGCACGAACTGTCCCGTCACTTTCTTAGGTCTCTCTAGATAAAATCCGCTAGTCCAAATCATGCAATGTAAGCTGTTTTACCTTTCCCGCACCTAAATGATTTAGCGATGTCAGAGTCTGGAAACATTGACATTCTCATTGGCATTATAGGATTGGTGTCTAGTCACGTTGTGGAGGACCCAGAGCACCTACGCTCTTAGTTTTGGCTCTGATCCGGTCGCTCACGGGGTTGCGGAGCTGCAGTGTGGGCCTTGCCTAGGCAGCACGGAGCCACCAGACACTTGGCAGAATTGGCTAATGGCTGTCCTTTGATAGACGCAGTTAGATGCAGACATCCCACCCGCAAAAACTCATTTCATGGAGGTAGCGCCAACTTTTTGCGTGAGACTCCAGCGCCCGTACACCTAACGTTTCCAGTTTAATCGCTTTCTTGCATAATAAGCAGTAGGCTTCGAATACGTTGTTAGCAACTGGCCTTAGCCAAGCCCTATATTCCTTTTTTTTTAGCCTAATATCGATAAACTTTCACTTCCCCATAGCTATAAAGTAATCCGCCACTGTACATCTGAGGTACAATCAGAGAGTCTCGCGCCGATAACAGAAAGCTGATTGGCTGTTGCATGTTGGTCTCATTTGTAGTCGTAATATATAATTTGATGTTTGGACTAGTAAAATAAAGAACTACAACACCACGGAAACAACCAAGCAGCAACAACAACAAAAAGAGAATTCAATGAGCATTAGACGTGGACATGGACATCGGAAAAATAAGATCTGTGTAAAATTATTTAAGACCTAGAACAGCGAATTTAAGTCTTTTTAAGGCCTAAAATTTTGATTTTTAAATTTTAGATTTTTTAAGACCCCGCGGAAACCCTGTTAAAATATTAAGTAGAAATGACTTGTAAAGCCAAGTTAATTAAATTTAAAAATTTAAGGCAGCAGTGTTTTTTTACAGTGTACTTGTAAATGTAGCTTTGTATACTACGCTTGGAAAACTGTTAAATGTTCTCTCTCTTTGCAAGTCTCTTTGGATAAAAGCATCTGCTAAATGAATAAATGTAAAGATAAATATCAGATGCAATTAAAAATACATTTAAATTCTGTTGTAATGCAGCAAAACAGGAAAAACGTTCTACAGTGTCTCACCAGCCAGGCTGTAAATCAGAGTAATGCAGATAACAGAGCAGGAGAAAGCCAGTAGAAATATTGAAGAAGTTTACCTATCCTGTTCATCATCCAGAGGAACATATGTGAGTTTGTAGCAGTCGATTCTCTTCAGGAAGTCAGCCACTGCCTCCTCTTTATCACAGTTAATATAATCAGGACTGCTCAGCTTCACTTGCTGCACATTACAGGATGAGAATACAGCACATCTGCACAACACTGTGACCTTTTAGGCACTTTGCCTCCAAAGCTATTTTTGATATTTTATCAAGAAAAATTCTCAATACAGAATTCAAAGCAAACCAGCTCATAGAACTGAACAGAGAAAGACTTAACATACAACATAATGCAATTTAAATGAAGTTCATTGCTAACCATTAAATACATGAAGTTTGAGAGTGTAGGGAGCTGTATTCACTTAGTCACTGATCAGGTGAACAGAGCATCACACCATCTGCATGAGACCACTAAGCAAAAACCCAGACTAAAAAACTTCTCACTCTTCTTCTTCTACCTCTCCATTTTTTTCTTATTGCAGTGCAAAAACATCTTGTTCTCATTGTTATATGTAAAAAAGTGTAAGTATTCATACTTACTAAAATATTCATATTTGTCGTACTGCCTTAAGTGTTGATTTAATAGATAATTCTTTCCAAAGATGATGATTTTCAGGCCCGTATTAAAGCACTGGGTTTTTTTACAGTAGGCTACTTACAGTAGGAGAGGAGGGAAACTGTCCTAAAAAGGTATTCGAATTCTATGTAGAAATTTTCTTTATGCAAAATAAACATTCTTGTTTTATGATCCACTTAAACTGCTGTTGAAATAAGCTTAATAAAGTCAAATACGCTAGACAGCAAAGAAAAAAAAACCTTTCCAAGAAACCACATAATGTAAAAACATCTCACATGTACAGAGTCATTTATTCTAACATTAACAACAGCAATCCACTTATTTCTGTACCTTTATGTTTTCTGCTATGATTTCTGGGTCATCACAAAGAGACTCAACAAAAAAGACCTAAAAGAAAGCAAACAGTCATTAAATGTCATAAACTGTAGGGTGATCTTCTGAAAACAGCCAAGAGATGTGAAAATCCTTCACTCACTTTATAGCCATTCTCTTTAGCAAAGCTGATAATTATCTCTCTGCGCTCTCTCGTTGTGTTCGTTGCATCAAACACCTAGATACAAAACTTCAAAACTCTCACATTTCTCACTTGATGCAGTTAAATGCTCTATACATACTAGCTAAATTGAACGGAAATCAAATCGAATTGAAGCCATATGAATAAGCATTGAATTGAATCACCACACTGGTTGCAATACCCAGTCCTAAGAGTGTGTGCATGTGTGCTCTCACTCACTGCCACCTGTCCATGGTCTTGAGTGAAGTAACAGCAGACATCCTTCAATGCGGCCAGAGCACATGCTCTAAAAACAACAAATATTTGTCACATTCAAAAACACAGTAACAAATGGCGCAAAAAGAAAGTGAGTTTCCTACTTGCGAATTTTCATGGCCTCTTCATTGTCTGGGCGGAAGAATTCGTAACTCTTATAGGTGCGGACGGCATCTCTACGGTACTGTCCAACATTAAACACTGTTAAAATAATGTCACGTCAGTGATTATACTGCAGAGAAGTATGATCTGACTCAGTCTGCCCAGGTACATTGATTGTAAGATTGTTCACATTATATATCTGAACTTGCAAAACTCTTAAAAAAATGAAATTCATTTTTGTTAGTGCATTTTAATTCAGCAATTTTGTGTTTCATACATTGCTAAATGGAAGTATAGCCATTAGCAAACCTGTTCTATAGATATCAGCACTGTCATCAGCCGTTAAGAAACATAGTGGTCAAGCATCACTTCAACATTCATTTTTTTTTCCCCCATTTTATGCATTTGGCAGACGCTTTTATCCAAAGCGACTTCCAGTGCATTGGAGTTACACATTTTCTTAGTACATGTACTCCCTGGGAATTGAACCCACAATCCCTTGCGCTGCTAACCTAATGCTCTACCACTGAGCTACAGGAGAACCTGGTGACAACAAATGGTGAACATTCACTCTTCAATAACACAGACAACCTGTTTCCAGGTTATGTTGTGGAAGATGCTGATTTCTGTATTTCCACGAGTGATAAGGCTCACCTTTGGTAGGCACTCCAATCCAGTTTAGGTAGCGGGTTAGTTTCTTGGAGATGTAGGTCTTTCCGCGGGCAGGCAGACCGACCATCACAATCATGGTGGGAGAGTTGGTGAACTGCGGAACTGACGCTAAACATGCATGCGCATCATGTTAAAGCAAACACAACTGAAGGTTAACGACATAGTAAATAGCGTACCCGTCTCACATGTGTGTTCATACAGAATCTCATACATAATGATTTTAGAATGAGTTTCTATAACGCTAACCTATGTCTCAACGTAGACAAGCAGAAAATCCTAATTTTACACTTAATTTATGAATTAGCTGTTTAGTTCAATGCGTGTGTGTGTGTGTGTGTGTGTGTGTAAAGGGCAGTAAACTGAACTCTACTGAGGTGAACAGCCTTAAGGACACAAACTAGCTCACACACCACGTCAAACATCACTGAGACACAACTGATTTTCATAAAACCATACTCAAATAATATGCTTCAGTATCCCCAAAAGCATAAAAGTCTCTCAAACGTAGTTTAAGAAAAAGTAGATTACAGAGGCTTTACTAAAGATGATTTTCAAACATTTTATAAAAAGCAAATTTCTAAAGGTTTACATTAAGTACTTTACAAGGACTTTATAAACCAATATTTTACAATATAGGTTTACAAGTTTACAGAAGCTTGTACAAACACATATGTAAACCAGATATACATTAACTGACATTGCTTCACAATCTTTAAGACAGTAAACAGTGTGAGGGTGATGAGAAATCTTTCTCCAGACTTACAGCCTCTCCTGCGTCTCAACCTGCTGGTCATCCACGGCACCCAAATCTTTTCCAGCGGGTTTTGAGTAAGCTCAATTTGAGAATGAGACATTACCCTTCAGTGTTGATTTGAGTATGTGTAAGACAGCTGTGTGTGTGGTGAGGAAGAAAGCCAACCACTCAGGCTGACGTCCTCTTTAAAAAATGTATATATAAGCCTGTGCAGTATAAGGCTGATGTGTGTGTGTTTAACCTGGGTAACCCTGCTGGAGGAGGCGCATTAGACACCTGACCACCAGACCTTACTCAACATTCATCACCAATACTTACCACTAAACATACATAAGCAGATGATATATAGACATTAATCGCTATGTGCACACAAGATTAAACTGCATGTTTTTATCACAGTTAGTACCTTGGCCAATTATCCTAAATATTCCCACAAAAGTAAATGAATTCTACAAACTGGAAACAGATGACTAAACACACATTTATACACTAAGTAAAAGGCTTAAACAAAATGAAAGTGTAAGCCCTTCATTTTAGGTGGAGGGGGAGTCTTTTCCTCATGCCTCATTGGGGGAAAGAGATGACCACCTGCTGCATTTTTTATGAAATCTATAAAGATATGATGTCTGCTGTTGTTTGGGGGGTTTTGTTGTTGTGAGTGCTGCTGAGCTTCTTGCCGAAGCTTGCCATAACCACTGGTGGTTAAACCACATGTTCGGTAGCAGGTAAGAAGGCCAGCAGTACATTATTTGCTGTGAATGGGTTATTGAATTGTGGATACATTGGGATTGTTTTTATTTGCAGAGGAGACCTGGTTTAATTTGGCTTGTTTGATTGTCACTGGTCCCCAGCCTCTGTATTTGTATGTGTGGGCATCAGCAGGGGGGTATTAGGGCAGGTTATTATTCCTTATATATTTGCCATTTTCTATATTGTATATTGACAACAACTAGGTATTTAGCCAGAGTGGTCTCGATGGCATGTACTAAGTGATTCTGGTGTGTATTTATAGATGTGTGTGATTTAACTGATGCACCTATGGATATTTGTGTTAAGGGTTAGGAGTGTTACAAAAGCCCAGCTTGAAAATGTTTAGACATCAGCTGCATTTACATGGACACTTTTTGTTTCAATCAAAGCAAAATCAATTAGATTGATGAATCCAAACTCAGTGTTTACATGGACGCAAAATAAAGTAATCGGTTTGATATGTGCGTTTACATGTCAAAATCTTAGGACTGGATTTGATATTTTGACACTGGCACAGTGGACGAATACGCGTTCCTGCCGTTTTTGGACATGGTACCATAAAAAATAATGTTTCCTGGTGAAACAAGTAAATGCCATGGTATATGAATATGGTAAACATACAATACAGAGGTATATCAAAGCTCTGACGTTAAACATTGATACTCGTATGATGCTTGTCTTTGCTACCTGCTATGTTTAAGAATCTTGTAATGGGGAGTGGGGTTAGGGGAGTGGATGTACAGTCAAGACACATTAACATTCTCTTGACAGTAAAAAAACTAAAGCCGTTACGTATATATTTCAAACACTGGCAGAGGTCTGGGTTCTGTCGTCTCTGACGACCACCCCCCACACACACACACACGAAAGAAGACACCGCAGCCTTGCCACTACAGACACTATTTATATATGTTTGCGTGTCTTCTGTGCCATTGCTCCCAGTATAAATATAAGTGTGTAGGTGCTGTTTGTAACATTCATGCTTAATAAGCACGCACGCACACACACACACAGCTCATGTGGCATAAAGAACAGATAACTGAACAGATAACACTCACTCAGTGTTCGTGCAGTTTGCTCTGTTCCGTACTACTAATTATATTAATGGGTCTGACCTGTGCTCTCGCAGCGCGCTTTTCGTCTTCCATAATGTCGCTCCATTAGGTCACACTTGCCCACAAATACGCAAACCGCACAAACACCTCCAGAACCAATCCGAGCCCGGCGAAGGCAGTACTTATTCATATACATAAGGCGTATCATTAAGCGAATTTCTCATAATGCTGGTGATTTGTCCGGTAATTTCTCTGCAGTGTTGCCAACTTGGCAACTATGTCGCTAGATTTAACGACTTTTCAGACCACCTTAGTGACATTTCTTTCGAAAAAGCGACTAGGGACAAGTGCACATAATTTCAAACCGAGACTGTGTGAGAGAAACTAATGAGGAAGACGCTTTTTTTGCAAATATGTAACTATATCCATAACTACTGCACAGCTGCTGTCTTTGACTTGTTTATGGTGTTTTATCAGATTTGTAAATCAGGCTTAATTAGGCCTAGTACAGTTGGAGACTGTACTGTGATGCCAGTTATTTACCGTATATTTAACGATGTTCACAGCCATTGGATCAAAACGCTAACAATCGCTGCTTTACTCAGAGCATGTGCGCTGCCGATCAGCGTATGTATGCGAAATACACAGCTCAAACAGTGGTCCGCAGACTGAAGACCACTTATGTTTACTGTAAGTATTAAATTATAATATAATATATATCGACATATTTTAATGCTTGTTGAAAGCTCCCGAGAGTACGTGCTTCCGTATATTATTCAGTCGCCGGTGCACCGTTTCAAATTGAACTCGTTAGGTTATTTTTACATGACTTCCTGTTTTTTCAAGACTAAAGGCACAATCACTTCCCCAATACATCTATTCTAAGACAGAGCACACGTTTTGAAAAGTTAAAGATGAAAACAATTCTCACACACAGAAGTTTGGAAAATAAAAGATGAAAACAATTATTGCCCGCTCAATGGTTTTTATTTTTAAAAAGAGATTTGCGTTGTCCTTTCTGTAGAAAACGCTTATTTAATGCATAATGCTTTCCAGGCTCTTGTGCAGTGCCATTTTTATGTAATCCACACGATTTCCCATTTCCCACCCGTGCCACCCCATTACAAAAATTCTAGAATCGCCCCTGGTCCGGTGCATTATAACATTGCCTAGTTTTTCTAATAGCTTGTTTAACACCATAACTTGCTGGATACTTTAGTGCCTTTAGACCAGGCACTAAAGTAGAGTACCAGTACCTTTTGGTCTACTGTTAGCATTTTATGATATGTCTTCCATGCGTGCGATGTCGCGGAGCTCCGAGAGTCGTTTTTATCTTTTTAGTTATCTTCTATTTTTCCACCTCTCAACACAATTACACTTTCCTGTAGACCGCATCTCTTTTTACTTTTCTAGCTATTTATTGTGCATATAATCAGTACCGCCGTTTCCTATACGCAGAGTACGCAGTTTGCATAGGGCATCAACCCAGCTGATCAAAAAAACCTTTTGTTCTGTATTAATGTAATAAAAAAATATTTTAAAAATTAATTTTACGGTGAACGCAGTAGGCAGTACTGCACACGTGAGCGCCATTCGCGCCCTCACCTGGTGTTTGCGGCTGACTGCAAATAATCATAAATGATGAACAACTATGAAAAGACATCAGCAGTCCGTCGCAGAGAACGAAAAAAAAACAAACAAAAATGAAGCCCACAAGTGTTGATTTTTGATTCCGTTTATTATTAATTTTTGCTGTATAGCTACAATTGTAATTTGTAAACAATACAATTTAATTTTTTTTTATTTTATTAAAGTTCTATTTTGACCCCTATAGTAGGTGTTTTATTTTAACAGTACAATTCTGCTTGGGGCACCCATTTGGCCAGCAGCAGCCCTGCATATAATGTTACCCCTGCACATAGATTTCTCCTATCTCCCTTGCTCTCTTAGCTTTGCACAAAGAATCCCTCTGTACCCAAAGTTTGAAGAAACCATTTTAAAATTTTGCTTAGTGTCCTCATACAATAGGCATGTACGCCATCCAGCTACGTTTATTGTATTTGCTAATCTTAAAAACATCTGTTACATAAATGCATATATATTTCATTAACAACCCACATAAAGAAAAGAAATACCTGAGATGCACTGTTGATAAAAGCTAAAGCAAAAATTATAAGTTTAATTTTGAAGAATTACAACAGGCAAATGTTACCGCTTTTTCAAACCCCCAGAGACAAAAAGGCATAAAGGTTTTCAAGACCAAAGTTTCCATTCACCATATAAATTTCACATTGTCTATGGTGACACACCAGAACAATACAACGATAGAGCTTTCAAGTCAGACAACATTTCTAACCCAGTTTCAAGACTAAAATACAAAAATATGAACTTCTATAAATGTAAGAAATACATTTTGCTAGCTGTGCTTTAGTGTCTCCATTTTGTAGTCTCAGTATGAATGGGAGTATGGGATTAACATCTTTTTTTATTCTTCTTGCAGAATTGCTGCTCGAAGCTTTATTTTTAGAATATTGATTTTTTTTTTTCCATCAAAGCAGTGATTTTGCAATAGTGGTTGATGCTATCAAGTCAAAAAAGGCCATAAGTGTACTGTCACCAGGATTTGTCATAATTTTAAGGGTTTCTTGCTACTAGCTGCAGGATAAGTGTCATCAGCCATTAGTTATTTGTGAGACATCTGAATTGACTATAAAACAGGTAATGAGGGGCTCTTGTAGCCAAGACATTCATGTACAACCATATTTTACTAGAAAGCAGTTTATTTTACTAACGATTTTACTTTTACAATATTGAAGTCATTTTTCACTAAATTAATGTCAGATTTCTGCTCTTCTATGTCACTTCTGAAGCCCCTCATTACCTGTTTTATAGTCATAACTCTTCTGTGTCATTTCAGAAGTGACATTTCAGAAATATAAAGCTTTAATATATTCTCTTCTGAAAATATAAAGCTTCAAAAGAAATTATTAGAAATATAAGATAGAAAAGTCTGATTTACATGTACAGATTCAATATATTAATTAAAATGACAAAGGTATAAGCACAACACAAAATACACTGGTGATTTGGCCTATTTGGCCAAAGTCTAAAGACAAAACAAATACTTCCATAACATGAAATATATTCTTGACAAATGCAGTAAGAAATGGTGTTTTTCAGTAAGTAAATACTGAAAAAAATATACCACCTAACATGATCTTTAGAAGATACACAGCAAAAGAGACACGACTAATGATTCAGGGAATATGAGGAATGCTTCACTCGCTAGGATCGGTGTTCGCATCAGGATACTGGGAGAGGTCAAAGGTGAGGACTTTACTGATAACGCAGTCTCCTTGCTGTTAAGACAGACATTGAGTAAGTGATGTGTGTGGTTAAAATTAACACATGATGCGAGATTGTGTAAACTCTAACCTCAGGATAGACTCCGATCAGCGAGTCTGCTTTTGTGTAAAACTCTTCTTTCAGAGAGATCACAATGGCCTGGAAGTTCTGTACAGACTGATCCTTGATGTAGTTTGCCACCTACACAACACAAGATGACACTTCAGTGTAACAATATTCATGTTAAACTGACACAAACAGCCCAGAGAAAGTTTTTAAAATTTGTTTAAATCTGCCAGGAATTATTGGGTTATGTTCTCACTAGAGTTACATAAATACATTTAGATATAATAATACTATTCTTACAATATTGCATCAGTTCTTTCGACCCTAGTATTGATACCCACTGCCATACTAGCAATGGCTGGAAAATCCCTCAGCAGATAAAAGGGTCATCCATTTTAAACAGTCTTCAAATAAAAGAACAGTACACTCACTTGACAAACTGACGTAGACCCGGTTAGACTACCAGTGTGAATTGAAAAAAAGCATACACTTGTAGTTTGCGATGCAATGCCATGTGGTCGCATACATTTGAAAAACCCTCTAAAGGTGACACTACCTGCTTGTTATCGGATCAACCAAAATGCCTTTGAATATCTGCTGTAAATGAAGCCACAGCCTTGAGTGATATTTAAACCTCTGTGTGATTATTTTATAGAACTGATAGTCATTATAAAAGCTGATGTAAAACACCTTGCCAATGTTGGTGTTGTCCAGCGCAGCATCAATCTCATCCAGCACAAAGAAAGGAGCAGGTTTATAACTATAGAGTGGAGAGATGTGTCAGTCAGGGAAAGACTGATTATGTTTTAAAGAAGAGAAGGGAGCACACCTGTGAATGGCGAACAACAGGGCCAATGCTGCCACAGTCTTCTCTCCTCCAGACAGGTTGTCCATCGGCCTGAAGCGTTTCCCCGGGGCCACACAGTTGTAATTGATGCCATCCAGATAAGGCTCCTCTGGGTTCTCAGGCCCCAGGAAGGCCTGGAATAACACACAGGGATATGTCAGCAGAGGAAAGAAGCTGGGTTTTCTGCAGAGTTTCTGAGGTTTGCTGAAGTACCTGAGCACTGCTGTTGTGGGACAAGGCTTTATAGATCTCATCGATGTTGGTTGCCACAGACTCAAAGCAGGCATTAAAACGGTCAAATCTCTCCTTCTTTATCTGCTCAAATGCCTGCTTGGCTTTCTTTGCCCTCTTCCTGGCAGCTTCAAACTCTACATAAATTCACAAAAAAAAAAAAAAAAAAGAAAACAAAGAACTTTGTGAAACAGAAAGATTTTGAGGATGTTAAAGGTTCTTTATGCAACCGTACAGACAAAAATGGTTATTCTATTTCATTGTGAAGCACCATTTTTTTTTTTAAGAATTCATAATATTTTTAATTCTGACTAATTACGCAGCTTTTAAACACTCAGAACAGACTGTCTGACCGTCACTGGTCTCCTGGAACTTGTCTCTGACACTCTCTAGTTTCTCTATGGCCTTCATGTTGGGGGCACTAATTCTTTGCAGAATGCTCTGCTGCTCATTCAGCCTCTGCTGTAAGGTGTTCATTTCCGCCTTGATCTCCTCCACTGACAGCGAGTCCTGCAGGTAACAGAGCCAAGTGAGTCACATCTCCCAGAGTTCTCTGTTAATAAACTGATGATCTAGATCTAGTGTGTTATGCTCAGTGCTGATGTTCCCCAGGACTGGAACTGAGTAACCGCTGTACTCAGGGTTTCTGCAGGTTTCATAATGTCAAATTTAAGATTTAAGACCTTTTTAAGACAATTAAGAATTACATACATAAAAAACACACACAAAGGTAATGCAGTCACAAAATTAGTGGCAAAATACATATATTCAAATTGAACAGTACTGAAGACAGGTTAGATGCATTGTTAAACTACAGAAAAAAAAAACATACAAACATCTTAGCGCGGGTCTGCAGATTTGTGTGTGAGTGTGCGCGCTACAGTATTCTCAGCTCTTCTCCCTTTACCAGAATCTCCTCCTCAATGTTCTTGAGCTCAGCTGATTTCTCTTTGCTGGCCCTCCTTAAAGCATGTGACTTAGTTATTAGCTGAGCCATCTTACTGCCAGCCTTGCCCTCAGCTTCCTCTGCAAATTTGTCTCCATCTCCGGAAAGACTTTCAGCAACTGTTTGTATAGTGTTCCTCTTTTTTATTTCCTCTAGGCAATCCTATTCCACCTTTCTCTTTTGGGAAAGGGATTCTTTCTTCTTTCTCTGTGTCTCAAGGTAGAGATGGTACCTGGTTCTGGCTGATGCCACTGAACTCAAGAGTTCTTTTGTCAGGGGAACTTTGGTAACACCCCCACGTTGAGTGGCATTGTCACATACCAGCCTCTATGCTACTAAAGTGTCCTCATACATGTTGCAGGTTTCTATTTCTTTATTAACAGAAAAGCCTAAAGTAGCCAGTCCATGAAAGACAAAATCAGTAGCTTCTGGCAAAAAGCTCTGGGTAGTTACTGAGGAAACTGCTCAAGAAGAAGCCTCTTTTGCATTGGTGGGAAGAAGAGACACTCCTCACTTCTGCACTCAACACACAGGAAGGCATCAAATTTTTGGAGAATGACATCCCCTAAGACAAAACAAGTGAAAGAATTTTTTTTTTGAAAAATCATTACAATACATCATTACAATATATCAACAAGCTGTAACTATGTCAAAGCCTATTTTAATGTCAAGTCAGCTACTGCACACAGAACAGGTGCTTAACCATGAATATGACAAAACAGATCTGCATTATCCTGACTAGAAAAATAGAAAAAACGTGCACACAACAAATAAATAAGTGTACTGTAAAGAAGAAAATTGTAAAAGCAATGCCATTAGATGTGTAAAATTAAATGGTATTAAATCTTTAAAAGGTAAAGCAATAAATGTCTGGCCATAAACACAGATCGTGTTAACAGCACTTAAAATATTCAAAAAGAAAATTCTCTGTGCTGACCTCTTACTTTTGTTAAAAACCTCTTCTAAACTATTCCTACCAGCAGAAACACCTGTCAGTTGCTTGTCTTGCAGAAATGTCTGAACAAGACATTTCATCTGCCTCTTGCACTTGTCTGGGTCTCTGAACATGCATCTCTGCATGCAGTCTCTTTTAAACTTAAGGACTCAGAGCTCAACAATTGTTCTGCTCTGGATGTCGGAATTAAGCAGTCTGACGAAATATGACTGTCATAATTTGTACAATAAAATTATATTTGCTGCTGCTGAACAAAATTTATAAAGATATCTTTCTAAATTACCACACTACCTTGAGGACTGACTCAGCACCCAAGCCAATATCAGTATCCTTTGGTTAGAGCCTGTTCTTGTTGTCAGCTACATCCAGTTTAGTTAGCTGCAGTGTGGTGATGTCCTGGAATATCACTCTCTTAATAAAGCATCTCAGGAGACTCTACCAAAAAATAATTTTAGAAGTAAATGCAAGTATCTTGTCCCCACATTTCTAAAAATATAAAGCCATATATATTTCATATTATAGTACCAATTAAATTTAGGAAATTACTTATTCTTAATTAACAAAGCTATCCATATAAATTAGTACCTTGATCAGCTCAGCCAGGTCATTGCTGAGGAAGGGGCATCACTGGCTCGTCTGTTTGATACTTCAAAAAGGGACTGAAAAGCCTGGCAACAGTCAAGGAGAAGTGTAACTTGACCACAATGAGTGTCTTTCATGGCATCCTCCACTGTGTCAAAAGATTTCTTCTCACCGCATCTATATACTGTGTAAGTGATGGCCAAACTTCAAGAGCCCTCTCCATTACATGCTGGTTTTCAAGCCACCAATGACCACAGAAATGTAAAAGGAAGACTTTGGATTTGGTCACAGAAGAGTAGTCCTCTCTCCTTGCGGGCACATTGTGGAATAATGTGTGCATGCCTCTCAGTAGTTTTTCCACTTGCCATATGGAAAAGCCACTTTTGACTGCATTATGTAACGTGTATAGTGCACGACTCCCCACAGCAACAAGCTGAGAACCTCCATACCTTTCTGCCTGCTCTTGTTGGAAGAGTTCAAAACATTTAAAATTCACATTGGGCCCACCCATTGAAATGGACACCAGTCTTCTTAGTTCAAGGGGTCCACACACCCCTGAGGAAAATAAACAAAAACTTAACACTTTATTATACACTCACCGGCCACTTTATTAGGTACACCTTGCTAGTACTGGGTTGGACCCCCTTTTGCCTTCAGAACTGCCTTAATTCTTCGTAGCATAGATTCAAAAAGGTGTTGGAAACATTCCTCAGATTTTGGTCCATATTGACATGACAGCATCACGGAGTTGCTGCAGATTTGTCGGCTGCACATCCATGATGCGAATCCCCTGTTCCATCACATGCCAAAGGTGCTCTATTGGCTTGAGATCTGGTGACATGTGAGTAACGTGAACTCACTGTCATGTTCAAGAAAACAGTCTGAGATCATTTGAGCTTTGTGACTTGTGCATTATCCTGCTGGAAGTAGCCATCAGAAGATGGGTACACTGTAGTCATAAAGGGATGGACATGGTCAGCAACAATACTCAGGTAGGCTGTGGTGTTTCAACGATGCTCAATTGGTACTATGGGGCCCAAAGTGTACCAAGAAAATATCCCCCACCCGAATTCTGACCCTACAATCTGAATGTAGCAGCAGAAATCGAGACTCATTAGACCAGGCAATTCTATTAATTGTGTATATAATCAATGTCCATACTTTTTTACTATGCCCATTGAACCATGTATATAGGCCTATATTATACAACACTATTGTCCTAATACTCAACTAACCAACCCTTGGCAGATAGGTCTTTTCCTTTTAGCCATGGATCTTAAGTTCTTTACTTATATGTTATAATGGTATTCAACATATAACAAAAAATGGATAACAATCCACTTAATACAACAGAAAATTTAACCCTAACTCTCGACAAAAAGACATACTTACTCACAGCAGCAACCAAGCAACAGCAACCGCAACAGCAACCGCAACAGCAACCGCAACAGCAACCGCAACAGCAACCGCAACAGCAACCGCGAATTCAAATGAGCATTAGAGGTAGCGTTACATGGACATTGGAAAAATAGCACCTGTGTAAAATTATTTAAGACCTAGAACAGCAAATTTAAGACTTTAAGGCCTAAAATTTAGATTTTTTTAATTTTAGACTTTAAGACCCGGCAGAAACCCTGTGTACTAGAACAGGCTCAGTTTAGTGTAGAGACATGAAAGACTATTCAGATTCATCTGGCTAGCATCTGTATAATCAAAATAACATCATATAATCAAAATAACAATACACAGGATGACCCACCTATTGTCTACTGTTTGATCTCTGGTAGGAGGTCCCAATACTACCTGTCTTTTGTAAGAATTTACGTTTAGTACATGGTCACACAGACAGTACCTTGGGATAAGATCTAGAAGGCGCTTATGCTACACAAGTATCTTCAATAAAGGCTTTTCCCCTGAACTATGGTCTGGCTTACTTTTCTTTATGTATTAGAACCATATTCTAGTACATTGGTGAGCCACCCAAAGACTGCTCAGCCAAATTCAAGGACAATCTAACAAACAGTAATATAGGCTTAAAGTACCTTGAGGTCATCTGACAGGATGCTGTAGTTGATCTTAATCAGAGCTTCTTTGGCCAGGACAGTGCTAGAGGTCTTTTGACTGTTGCTGAGACTCTCCTCAGCTTGAGAGTTGCCCTGCAACACAACAGAGTTCCAAACATCAGAGCACCTTTATGGTTTTTCAATTTGCAGCCTCATCTGCTACCACAGGCAACAAACCACAATCTAGAGCAAAATAAGTGGGAAGAGCTGTTCATACAGGACATGTTCTGATGTTCAGAAACAGCTTGAAGGACTGAATAGAACATAAGACACAAGCTGTACACTGTAATCATGTTGAATTATTTTATGAAGCTTTGGTGACTTTTTGAAACATTAAAAGAATCAGTCACAATCCATTGACTTTGATTTGATATGACATTGTTTTAAGAAAGATGTCTAAAAATCCAAAGTTTTGGTTCTGAAGAACAACTGAATTCTTCAGGGGTTTGAACAACACAATAGTGAGCAAATTACTACATTTTCAGTTTTGGGTTAATCATCACTTTAAGGATGGTTGCGCATTTGATTGGTGTCTTCCATCTAGCTGTTTATCAGTACAAGAACACATCATGTGTGATGGCCTCCTTAAGAAACATCCGACTGATGTTTGGAGAACATAACAGTAAACATGATGAAAAATACAGCATGTTAAAAATGTACATCAACCTTTTATTTCAAAAGATCACTAACAACCCTTGTCATTATATGACTTCTAGTTGGAAAATGTACTTCTTGTGGAAATGTACCTCTTCCTGGCTGATGTCATCCATAGTCCCTGATCGCAGAGGCAGTCTGATATCCTGCATTTTACAGGCCTGCAGCAAGTTGTGTCGGTCACTGCGTTTCTGCTCCAGTTTAGTCTCAATGGCAGTCACCTCTTTCTGCAGCTGCGTTAGTTCCCTGAAACACACCAATCATGAATGTCCTGCTGAATTTTTTCCATTACAATTATCTGCATGTGACTGGAATAACACATTCATCCTACTTGTTGGCACCTCCAAGTTTCTTGCGGATCTCCTCCATCTCACGATTTTTATCATTGACCTCAGATTTCTTGGCCAGATGTTGGTTTTTAAGATCCTGCAGCTGTGCCATAGTCTCATCTATGATCTTCATGTTCCTCTGCTCCTCCTGTTGGAACAGATTCAGTGAAATTCAGTGAGTGTATAAATCACTGCCACACTACAGAGATTCTGTCAAGATTCTGTACTCTCACCTTCTTGAGTCTCTCAATCTCATTTTCATCCTTCTTGACCGTCTGCTCCCACATGATAACCTTCTCTTGGTCTTCCTTCAGCTGGTTCTTCTCATAGTCTAGCTGGATGGCCAGGCGTGTCTTCTGAGTCTCAAACTCAAGGCTAACAATCAGAGAAGTCATCAAGAAATGAATATCACAACCAATAACTTAATTTCCAGACTCTGAAGGGCAATCTCAAAAAAGCATGTTTGACCATACAGAAGGAAAAAAAAAAAAATTTGCAATAAAAGTGAAGCCTTTTTAAGGATTATCATCAAGTAAGAACTGAGGATAATGCGCTTAATTTCCAAGAGTCAGAATTCAACAAATCTTTAAAGTTTAAACAAAGTCTTCATTGTATCTACATAAAATATAATTTCTTTTGATTTGGAGATGAAATGAGAATTTCTTAAAAGCAACCTGTGTATGTTTTATCTGCGATCTACTGAAACTCAAAAGCATACAAACTGTACTTCATTTATCATTATCTTATCCATACTAATATCTACCAATATTTTATATTATTTTATAACTCCATCTTTTATATTCAATTTTTTTTTTCCATTGCTGATGTTTAATCTTATGTTGGGCGCTGTATTGTCTTCAGTAGAGAATATAGCTGCAAGCAGGTATATTTGGTATATTAACTGGGATCAACAAGACTGAAGTGACTTGGGAAAATGTATGGACGGGATGAAAGTGTGTAAGGGATGCAAGGGATGTCAGTGCAAAAGTTGTTTGGTTTGACAACACCAATACCAGGTTTCGTACAGGTGTGTGCATGCAAGTATGACATATGCACCATCGTTTTGTGCCCCGTACCTGAGCCCCCCTGTCCCAAACCAAACAAAGCTCAAATTTGAAAGAAACCAGCCACTTTCTGCTTCCGTTTTTGCCATTCATTTATTGCTTTGCCAAGGCAAAACCATTCGAGATATAAAAACAAATTTTAGGATCTGTGTCTTGGCATAGTGTTTGCCAAATTCCCAATAGGAGGAGTATTTTTGGCTTTGTGTGCAGCTCCAGCAATAGGCATGCCAGACCACAGAAAATGATTCATATTGAACGTACATGAACAAAGTTGTTACATGACCTCCGTGTTAAATCAAAAATTGGGAAATCAGAATAAACCTATTATTCTGAACAACTTGATTGTCATTTAAAAGGCCACACCTTCAAACCCAGCCACATTACTATGACTGTAAAGATAGTACAGGCTCTAAAGGTGGAAAAACCCTTAGACAACGTGCCACTTCAAAATGCTTATTTGATTTAGTACACTAAGGGTTCATCTTTCGTGGACAGTGGGGAATGCAAGGCAAGCTGGGCAGTGACCACAAATTCAGATATTGTAGTTTGTGGTGCTCTGTCACCTGGAACATCAGCTCAGCAGGCTGAATTGGTTGCTCTAACAAAAGCATGTAAATTGGCAAATGGCAAAACAGCAATAATCTATACAGATTCTCGTTATGCCTTTGGTGTTGTGCATGAGTTTAGAGCAGGTTGGCAGTAAACAAGTTCTTGCTACTGCAAGTATGCCTATTAACAATGGTTGTGAGGTGGAGAATCTTTTAAGGGCTCTGCAGCTCTCTAAACAAGTTGCAGTGTTGAAGGTGAAGGGAGACTCAGTTGAAAGGAGAAATTCTCTTGTTGACCAGGCAGCTAAGGTTGTCACCGCAACAAAGGCAGACATTCCTAATGCTCATGCATGTCAATGCAGGTCATTACACATCACTTACAGCTTAAGGACATAGCTGAAATGCAAAATCAGTGCTTCAGTGCTGGAGATATCAAAACAGAACTGTACCTCCAAAAGCCTTGCTTCCTTACCTGGCCACACAAATACACAGTGTAGGTAATGCAATACACAGTGCAGACACTTAAGTGTCTTCAGAAAACATGCAAAAGCAGTAACTCCTAGAAGTAACATGTCAAAAAGAAAATCTGACTTCCCCCAGTCCATCAGTTGGAAAGCAAACACCTGCACTGTCTGGGCCGTTTTGTGAATTGCAGTGTGATTTTATCATACTTCCTAAGTATAACGGTTATTAGGATGTTTAGGTCATAGTAGACCTAAACATTTTTTGTTTTAGGTGTGGGAAGGGTTTCCCCACTGAGAAAGGTTGGAGATGTCATTCCCAGATGGGGCAATGCCAAACAGCATTGATTCTGACCAGGTCACACATTTTACTGGTCAGGTGTGTCAAGAAGTCTTTATACTTTTGTGGATTCACGGCACTGGCATTGTCCAGGACACCCACGGTCATTAGACATGGCTGAAAGAGCCAACCACACTGCAAAACACAACTGGCAAAATGTGGGCAACAGTGATGACATAGGTAGAAACTCTGCTGTTAGTTATGTGCAGTATCTGTTCATCAGCTAACAAAGAGACTGGGCTGAGTAGCTTTGAGGTCGTCATAGGCTGACCAATATCATTACCAAGGACTCTAGACCTTGCTGAGGCTGATGTGCATTTGATGTTAGATTCACTTTTGGTGTATTACATGACCAGAGCTATAAAAAAAGTCTCAAAGACAGTTTCACCAAGGATGTAAATTGCCCCTAGAGGGGCAACAGAGCATTGTGCCAGGCCAAATGGTATAGGCTAAGAAATTGCAGCATTCAGGCCTAGAACAAAGATGCAACTACAATGATTCAATAAATTATGCCCCTTTTATTCCATCACCACTTCGTCTCCTGCCTGCTGTTTTTCCACTTTATTTCTGAATTTCTTTTAAAGGAGGAGACCCTAGCTCTCACTGGACTGTTTCTCGTTTCCTCGCTCCTCTGTCATTTAGTCCATGAACCGGAAACATGAAGCTTCCTGAGGAGGCATGAGAGAGAAAACACTGGCGTTTCCTATGCCAATGTTTTCTCTGCCTACCGTCCTTGCCTCCTTTCCCTGCACTAAGATGCAAGGAAGAAACTGAGAAGCACCCCTAGTGCAATTTCTAGTGAACTGGACCTTAACTTTTGAATCTGTTGGACCTATCAA
The DNA here is from genome assembly GCA_036877525.1 of Chromobotia macracanthus. Classification (NCBI taxonomy): domain Eukaryota; kingdom Metazoa; phylum Chordata; class Actinopteri; order Cypriniformes; family Botiidae; genus Chromobotia; species Chromobotia macracanthus. The sequence continues at coordinate 12,714,319 of JAZGTH010000011.1, forward strand.
TGTAATTTACCCAGAAACTTGTCCTGAAGTTTAAGACAAAAACAGTTACTTTCGATGATCTCACCGTTTCTTTGCGATCTCATTCTGTCTCTTGACTTTCTCTTCTTCAAACTCACGAATGTTACGAACACCGATCTCTTTACAGAATTCTACAAACACTTTATCCTCCACCTGAATAAAAACAAACATCACAATGACTAACTGCTGATAAATGAAGCAGAGTTTTTTTATAACACGACTGTGCCTTGTCCTACCAGGTTCATGCGGTCCTTCAGGTCTTTCATGTCTCTCTCACGTGACTGGATGATTCTCTTAATGTCACTAATACGAGGACCAAAGTTAGCAAGCTCACTCTCCAGCTTGGACTTTTCCTGAAATTACCCCCCAAAAATTATTCAACTGGAGCCTTAATACATGTAATTTCCCAAACGTGTTTCATTCAGTCATTCATGCTGAGATGGCATGGGAAGGGTACCTGCATGTTGAGGGACAGATGTCTAGTTTTTGTCTGCTCCAGGTCACTCTGAGAGTATTTGAGTCTCATCTGCAGACCATGAGCTTGAGACTGCACCTGACGAAGCTCCGCCTCCTTCCTCTTGGCCTTCATTTGCTCCTGATACACACACACGCACACACACAGCAAGTCAACTGCCAATCAACCCTCAGCCAATTAAAGTGTGTGACTTATCATCTTACCTTTAGCTCATCAGTAAGTTTCTCCTTTCTTTCTTTAAGTTTATCGACAGCTTTCTCATCCCAGCGTCGAGCTTTAGCTTTCAGATCACTGGCACCTCCAGAGATCACGCCTGACTTCTGAAACAATGTCCCATCTAGAGCCACAGTCTGCCCAGCAGATGAACATCATCAGTACCGTACTGCAAATATACAATGCCTTTATACTCTTACTGCGTTTTGAGCGCATTGCTGTGCAGTTGCTATGGTGTTCTGTAGGGGTGTAACGATACACCAATTAGGGGTGTAAACCAGACATCTCACGATATTTGCCAATACCTCTAAAAAAATGTAGCAATGCAATTACAATTTGATTCATTTGGGGGAATATTGATAGACTTTTCGATGTAGATATTATGTACCTAGTGTACACAACCACTCACATTTTTATTCTCCCAAAATCCCCAACCCTAATTCAACCAAAACAATGTTTAATTAAAATCTAAGCAACATTTACAAATTACATGAGTTTTCTTTGTCTGCCCATCTATTTTCCCAAATACAAAATATTTCTATACCCATGATTTGCATCAAACAGCAGACAGAAAATCTGTGTCTGTCACTTTGCTGCTACCACGGCTTTGTTGCATCGCAATGATGCACATGCAGCGCACTTTTAAAGTACTCATCGATATTTTACGTGTGGCATTGATGCATCGTATTTAGACATTTGATCAATACATCAATCAATATCAATATATAGTTACACCCCTAATACCAATGCAATGGTTCAGTTCATTTAACAATTTTGGAGCCAAGATTTAGTTTGGTTCTGTTTGCTGTGGGGGCAGGGTTCATGGCATGGCACCAGCAATGCCAGAGAACACTAGATTCCCTTTAAACATAATAATAATATTACTAATAATACCAGCAAGACAGTAACTTCAGCTTTAGTACAGGGAAATTTCCATCAGAAGGCTCATTTGGGAGATTGATGAATTTTGGATTGATTTGAGAAATGTTTTTGTATATTTTCTGCAATACATATTGTGTCAAAGCAGTTTAACAAAGAACAGTGACTTTGTATTATATGAGAAGAGCAGAGGAGCAGGAGAAGAGGGGATTGTGTGTGTTGCGCTCCCTGCTCATCGGTAAACACATTCTTCAGTGTGTCAGTTTGACCCACGTCTTGGGCGGCTTGCTTGGGAAGATGAAGGGCTTCCTATTCTCATACTGATAAAGAGTGAAATGTACACTCATTTCTCAAAACAGTTAAAGAAACTTATACAAGCTATTTTGCAGAATGCCTCATCGAAACCTGAGCTGTTGTTAAACATAATGAGAGGTGCACTGTTTTGGAGGGGAGCGAATCTGGCCAGCTTTCTTTCACTCAAAAGGCTTTCTTTAGCCGCACCTAATTTTTTGAGTATAAACGGAAGGTGAGACCCCAGTTTGGACAGGAGCTCAGCCGTGGAATAAGCATGCATCGCCCGGCATTCTCGGACAAAGTGTTGGTCTTCTGCCCGGACTGAAACGGGGCTCCCCAGTCTAAATGTGATGGTAGGTGATTATGGCACTTCAGAGTGTATAATAGGCTTTGCTGTGTTATGTAATTGAGTTATCACACTGAATCAAATCTTTATCACTGACTCATTTATTGCATTTATCAAATCTTTTTATTATTATCATTATAATTCCATCTCACTGATTGCATTTATGGAAACTATTATTGCATTTATTAAACTTTTACTACATTTAAAACTTTACTGTTTTATCAAATGGAATTGAATCTCTGCCACTGACTCATTTGCCATCTTATTGAAACTACTGCATTATCATTATTCTGATTCATTTACTGCATTTATTGATCTTTTTATTATCTTTTTATTATCATTGTGTGGATTTTCTTTTGATACCTTATTCCTTGATATCTGTGCACAGGCTTCTTTATCTGATGCTTTCAGTGAGATTTTATTTATTAAATGGTTAATTAGTAAGCCATACCGAGGCGTACTAATTCAGCCTAACAAACTCTTTAGTAAGACAGCCATAGACCCATGTCATGCTATACATTGTTATATTATGCACATATTGTACACATTATATATTCCAGCACAGTGTGCTGCAATCATATGTTGATTTAATCATTATGTTGATGCTGCTGTACGGACCAGGCCTCCAGCCCTCAGCGTCGCCTGATGCCAGTGGCTGGGGGAGGGGACGTCGCAAGTGGTGCGCGAGAAAGCAGAAGCAGGGCAAGAGGGTGGGGATCCATGCTAGGCTAAAAACAAACCCTAGCCGGCCGCTTTTTCCCGTCCATCCTACTTTCCAATGTCTGCTCCATGGAATATAAAGTGGATTACATCCGACTCCAGCAAGCTACGTGGCATGAGCTTAGAGACTGCGGCATCTTTGTTTTCACAGTTTGTGTGTTTACATCAACACGGAGTTGTACAAAAACTCGGTGCTAGTTTCTAGTTACTCATCGCTGGTGGAGTTTGTGACTGTTAGATGCAGACCAGATGCGTACCGTGCGGAGCCCCCACCCCTCAGCTACTCACACCACATCTCTGTTATGCTAATCAGATGCTCCAAACAGACCGCTAGTCAGATGCTCCAAACCGGTCCTGAAGCAGGTGAAAACCTGGCCAGCAGGAGCCATCTCTGCTCTCCAGGACTGTTTTGAACTCACTGACTGTCAAATTCAGGGAAGCGGGAACTGACGGCGACTTCACCGACTTGGAGGAATATGCGAAATCAGTGACCAGCTACAGTTGTGAAAAAATTAGGACACCCTAAGAAAGCCTGTGTATTTTTGTGACATTCTGGATATATGGATATTTAATCTCAATTTTAACAATACAGAGAGATTAAAGTAATATATCTAAGCAATTAAAACTGAAGAGGGGATTTTCTGTAAAATGTAATTCCACAAAATGCAAATTCTAACCGAGGCAAAAGTTAAGACACCCTCACATGTATTCCCTCTTAAAATGGCTCAAATCACACACAGGTGTATCACACCAGGTGCACATAATTAGTAGATAGTTACTCAGCATTTTGAATGAGGCTTGCCCTATCTAAACCTCAGACATTTAGTTTGGTGTGCTCCTGACTGTTGAAATGAGAGTGAGCACCATGGTGTGAGCAAAAGAGCTGTCAGAGGAAAAAAAAAAAAGTAGCATCCTGAGTCTGGTAAGGGATTTAAAAAGATCTCAAAAGATTTTTTAATCAGCCATTCCACTGTCTGGAAGATCGTCTACAAGTGGAGGGCTTTCAAAACAACTGCCAACATGCCCAGGTCTGGTCGCCCCACCAAGAGCATACCGCAAGATGCTAAAATAGGTCTCCAAAAACCCTAAAATGTCATCTCAGGACCTACAGCAGGCTCTGAATACTGTTGATGTAAAAGTGCATGCCTCTACAATCAAAAAGAGACTGCACAAGTTTAACTTGCATGGGAGGTGTGCAAGGAGAAAACCTTTGCTCTCTGAGAGAAACATCAAGGCCAGACTGACGTTTGCCAGAGAAAATGTTGACAAAGACCAAGACTTAATAATGTTCTTTGGACAGATGAGTCCAAAATTGAATTATTTGGACACCAGAGCAGAGGACATGTTTGGCGTAAACCAAAGACAGCATTCCTCATACCAATTGTGAAGCAGGGAGGTGGAAGTGTCATGGTTTGGGGCTGATTTGCTGCAGCAGGAGCTGGTCAGCTCACCATCATAGAATCCAACATGAATTCTACTGTGTATCAGAAGGTGCTAGAAGAACATGAGACCATCTGTTAGAAAATTAAAGCTGAAGCGGAACTGGACCATGCAACATGATAATGACTCAAAACATACTAGTAAATCAACCAAAGACTGGCTGAAAAGGCAGAAATGGAGAGTCCTGGAATGGCAAAGTCAAAGTCCAGATCTGAATCCCACTGAGATGCTGTGGGGTGACTACAAAAGGGCTGTACATGCAAGAAACCCCTCAAACATCTCACAGTTGGGGTAAAATTTCCTCAGACCGATGTCAGAGACTGGTAGATGGCTACAAGAAGCGTCTCACTGCAGTTATTTCAGCCAAAGGAGGTAACACTAGCCATTAGGGGCTAGGGTGTCTTATCTTTTTCCTCAGTTAAAATAGGCATTTTTGTAGAATTACATTTACAGAAGATCTTAAGACTTTTCTTCAGTTTTATCTCTCTGTATTGTTAAAATTGAGACCAAATAACCATATATTAAAAAAATGTTAAAAAATACACATGCTTTCACAGGGTGTCCTAATTTTTTCACATGACTGCATATCAGCAAGTGCACTGATGACGTCACCATCTCCAAGACCTTTCCCACATGCTCCAACCAAAAGCCATGGATGACTGCAGAGGTGCGTGCACTACTGAGGACTACATGCGCAACCCAACTAGCTGGTGTTTTCATGGACATACTCAATCTCTCCCTGTCCACAATCCCCACATGCTTCAATATGTCCACTATAGTACCTATACCAAAGCAACCAAAAATAACCTGCTTCAATGACTTGCACCCCATTGCCCTGACACCCATAATCAACAAATGTTTTGAAAGAATCTGCTCTGTACTGCCTGCATCCCTAGACCCACTGCAATTCACATACAAAGGCAATTGTTCCACTGATGATGCCATTGTGTACGCATTACACACTGCTCTCTCTCACCTAGACAAGAGAAACACATGTGAGAATGTTGTTTGTAGACTACAGTTCAGCATTTAATACCATAGTGCCATCCAAGCTCGATGTAAAAACTCCGGACTCTGGGTCTGAACAGTTTGCTGTGCAGCTGGATACTGGACTTCCTGTCAGCAGACGTCAGGTGGTCAAAATGGGAAATGTCATTTCCTCTCCACTGATCCTCAGCACTGAAGCTCCCCAGGGCTGCATTCTCAGCCCACTTCTGTACTCCCTCTACATCCATGACTGCATGGCCACACACAGCTCCAACATCATTAAATTTGCAGATGACACAAGTGTTAGGCCTGATCACGAATGACAGATGGCTTAGAGAGAAGTGAACTCCCTAACACAGTGGTGCCAGGAGAACAGCCTCTTTCTCAACATCTCTAAGACCAAGGAGATCATTGCGGACTTCAGTAGCCAGAAGAGAACACAGCCATCAATGGAACTCAGATAAAGAAAGTCAAAAGTTTCAAATTCTATGCCATCCACATCAGTAATGACCTCACATAGTCAGAACAAACCCAAGCAGTTGTAAAGAAGGCCCAACAGCACCTCTTCTTCTTGAAACGAGAAGAAAGTTTGAAAGGAGAAAATTTGGAATGGGCTCTAGCACCCTCAGATAATTCTACACATGCACTGTAGAGAGCATCCTGTCCGGATCCATCACCACCTGGTTTGGAAACAGCACTGCTGCAAACTACAAAGCACTGCCAAGAGTAATACGAATGTCCCAACACATTACTGAAGGTACTGAAGAGCTTTCCTTCCTACAGGCCATCTGCAACATTCGCTGTGTGAGGAAAGCCCGGAAGACAATCAAAGACCCTAGCCACCCCAGTCACAGTCTCCTCTCACTACTGCCATCAGGCAGATGCTACAAAAGCATCAGGCCTGCAGCAGTCAGCTGCAGACAGATTCTTTCCTCAGGCCATCAGACTGCTAAACTACAACTGCTGCACAAATATGCTATTAACATAATACAACACACATCCACATTATATATGCTATGCATATGCCACCATAAGTCAATTTCATGATGTTACATATATTGTTTACGTATTGTATTGTCAATGCTAATGTTGTGTACTGTCTGTGTATATATGTATATCTATTTATCTGTCTATATAAACAACACATCTGTATATATGTGTACGTTGTATTTATGTATATTGTATACCATTGCTGATTGTAAATTGTATTGTTCTTATATGTATAATGTCAGGAACACGCACCCAAGCTTTTCATACATGATTTACATGTAAATGCTGTAGTGACAATAAAAGTGATTTGAGAAACAGTTATGCTTCCTCTGTACCTTGTGTCTGTAAGGTCCCCCGAAGGCGATTCGACGAGCGTCCTCCACGTTCTCACAGACCAGAGCATTTCCACAGGCATACTGCAGGGCTTTCTTAATATGCGGCGGCTCGTAACGAATGACATCGATCACCAGTTTAGCACCACGCAGCTCACGCAGCTTTTCATCTGTGGGTTTGACCTGTCCGGGACATGAAAATATGTTAAATCTTTAATGCCATACTAGCATTAATGACTATTTTCATGGCAAATTCAACAGGCCAATAAAACCTCAACAAATAAAGAACACATATACAACACCAAACATATTTTTCAAGTTTGATTTAAAACAAAGTGTCCGCTTCTCTGTGCATTGTCTTGTTATAGATTTACTGCCTCGACATGGAAACACTGTTCCAGATATCAACAATCCATTCACAATTTAGCATCTTCAATGTCTCTACTTTATTTAAGTCACTTGTAAAATCTTTGAAAGCTGTCCAGCTTGATGAGAACAATACACATACAGTCTTGTGACTGTAGGCAAAACTAACCCAATCACTTTGGTCAAGTTCACCACACCCATGTCTAAGCCTTTACCCACGCTTAACACCTGACCACTATGATGTGTGTGATGGAAGTTTAATGTCATTTCGAATGTTAAGCACCTCAAATACACCTGAATCTGGTTTAAAAATTTGACACATTAGCATGGCAACAATATGGAAGATATCAAATCCTTTTAGAATGTTATGTCAGCCATATTTCTACATTATTCTGACCAATTCTGAAGTGACTTGGCTAAATGTAAGTGGACTATTTTAAATTATTTTAAGTGACACTTCCTGCTGCCATTTGGTGGCGTTATGCATGGGAGTCACAACAGGCATATAAATGTAATCAGCCTGCCAACTCCCCAAGTTTGATGTAAATTGCTCTATGTATGCTGTATATATTAGAGACTTCCTGTTTCCAAATTGTTGCCAAAAATTTACTGCGTCACTGTGGCAAAACCATTCGAGATATCAAAAATCCCTTACTATTATAATTGACAGTTTAGGATTTATCTTTATGCATCCAGGTAATATCTGTCTGGCAATCTATTGCTCTCACGGCTTTTTTGACAGCAGCAGCAAACATTTTACTCAAAATAAATACAGGTAGCAGCCACCATTTTCTTTGCTTCTATGTAACTGATCCCCCTTGGTACATCTGACCTTTTGTATATCCTTTTCTTTGATGCACATGGCAGTTTTGGTGCAGCTGAATGATCACCTGTGTAATTACAGCATTTTGACGTTTTTTTTCCACAACTGTCCTTGTCATGTCCTTCCTTGCCACATTTACAGCAGATGTGTTTGTTGTTGCATCCATTAGATCCATGTCCATACTTTTGACAATTAAAGACAAATAGATTTACTAGAACACATTTTAACTTTTGTTGGGAGTACTGGCTTATAAAAGTGGTGATGTAAGTATTTGTTTTAATCACCCATTTATTATCTTTTTACATTCATTACTCCTTGAGTCTTGAGCTCATGCATTATTTCTTAAACCACATCATCCAACTCTCTGGTACGAATGATCCCTTTACTGTGGTTTAAAGTTGGATGAGATGTTTTAATATATACTCCATCTTACATACCTTGTTATATATGTAACAAGTTTTCAGCATTGGCTGTTTTACAGCATTCTACCAGAATGTATTAATTTTTTCACTTTTACGGTTCCTGCCATTCCTGCATTACCTTTTTATATAGTAAAGTGGAAATTTGGTTATTTTAAGATTTGGAGAAGCAGCTACAATTACAATAAATTTACATCATTATTTATTTCACCCACTTCTTCGTGCACCCTAAAAACATTGTACACCTGATCGCTTTTAAGTGTCATAGAACACCTCTCCTTAATAAGCCAGTTGATTTGACTCCTTATTCATGGGTCTATGACAAACCGTGCAGGATGAGCTACACACCAAACTTTAGTTTAGAAAAAGAACTAGATAGGTACATTTTCTTTAGAAAATGTTAGTGGCAAAAATCAAAAATGTTAGTTTATAAAAATTATAAATGTATAACAATGCCAGCAAAATGCTAACAGGGCTTAGCACAATGCTAGCACGATGCTGACAGGGCTTAGCACAATGCTAGCACGATGCTGACAGGGCTTAGCACAATGCTAGCACGATGCTGACAGGGCTTAGCACAATGCTAGCACGATGCTGACAGGGCTTAGCACAATGCTAGCACGATGCTAACAGGGCTTAGCACAATGCTAGCACGATGCCAACACAGTACTAGCATGTTTTAGCATGATGCTAATGACTTAACATGACGTTAGCATGATAGATATACTAAAATATGGATACTCATGATGTTAGGAGGTTGCTAGTGTGTGGTCAGGAAGTTGCCAGGGCAAGACCTAAATGGCTGGACACCTCTCCTCAATAAGCTGGTTGATTTGACACATCCATGGATCTATGACAAACCGTGCGTGATGAGTTATGTACTGAAGCTTTGTCCAGAAAATGAAGTCATGCAAGGAGAATAATAGTGATGCTATGCCTCGCAAGAACCACTAATTAAAAACAATTGTAACCCTAGTAAAGGAGGCTTAAGGGTTGTTTTCTCTTGTACAAGGAGAAGACTCTAGCACTACAGAGGGAAGGAGCATGCCACTGTTTCCTTTCACGGGCTACCATCATAAGGCTTGGTCCCATGCCGTACCCGGGAAATTTCTGAATATAAACATTGCCTAATATCATATTAAGCAGGACATTCTAAGAGAAAATGTTTTATCAGTGAAGGACATGATGATTTACAAATTTACAGTCAGCAACAGGGCATTCAATCTGATAAGATAACCACAGACATCACCTCCAGGTAGTCCAGGGGCAGGAAAGTCTCGGGTTCTCCTCGCTGCTCTTTAATGTACTGGATACAGTCACGGCCTGTCTTCTCAGAGTCCACTATGATGGCATCCATGTTTTTGCCTAGAACTTTAGTGACAGCAATTTGGTATTTCTTCTGTGTGGGCTGGCAGAGGTCAATCAGTCTTCCGTACTAGAGAATTAAGCACCAGATGTTAACATACAGCAAATAAATACAGAGGTTAACTCTGAAGGTGTGACCACTCACCACTGATCCAGGATATAGTCTCTTGATGCTCTCCAGGATCTCAGCCTTACGCTGCTGTCTGCTGTTCTCCTGTCTGTCAATACGCGCATCACCCAACTGCTCCATCACCTGCACAACAACATACCACTGAATTATTTCTGCCCTAACCCAAAGCAGAATGCTGCACAAAGCAACAATCAGCCAATCATAACATATTCTAAACAGGTGAAATGCTTTCATAAAATAATTGACACACACACACACACACACACACACACACACACACACACACACACACACACACACACACACACACACACACACACACACACACACACACACACACACACACACACACACACAGCTTGACTTATTCATACAAAAAGTTTGACGTTCAAATGTGCCATATTGATCACTTAAGCTCAAAATAGTATCTTTCACAAATGTATTGTTTCGCTTCAGAAGAGGTTAACAAACTGAAGCCGTGGAATTGTTTTTATGATGGATGGATGGACAGATGTATGGGCTTTTTGTAGCTTTATAATCCTGGGCACTATTCAATGCCATTACAAAGCTGGGAGAAGCCAGGATATTATTTAATATAATTTTGATCGTGTTTGATTGAAAAAAGTCATATACACCTATGATGGCATAAGGGTGAGTATATTATGAGAGACTTTAATTTTGGGGTGAACTTTTCCATATTTGTGGGCTTATCCGATGTTGCAAGTCTTTGACACAGAATAAATGCACAAATCAGATTTTTAATTAAAACCAGAATTCTTAATTCTGAAAAATCATTACTAATCTTTACAAAGTAAATGGTCAAAGATGCAATCTGAAATAACCCAATAAACTTACTAAACACCTTATGAGATTTAAGACAACTGTGAGGTTAACCAAACATTAAGATGTTATTTATAACAACTTTCTTTAAAGATGTAAATAGATAAGAACTCATGAGAATAGATAAGAACTACATTTTTTTCAGGACTACAAAATATTATTAATTTTCTTCCTTAAATCTGGAATAAAAGGTGGGTAAGAAGAACTTGAATGTTTTGTCCATTAGCATAAATGGTTTACAGTGGTATCTGCTCAAATAGCACAGTTCTCCAAGTCTGTAATAAAGACAACATTCTATAAATTAATGAATTGATGGCTACTTAAATTTATTGGAATAATTTTTGTCAGAAAACAGGCCTACGTCTGAATTGATGTTACTTGGTCAATCTTGAACTTGGTCATAAATCTCAAAACGGATTGCAAAACAGATATGAGGCCCAGACTGTCACCTGGTTGAGCTCCATGTTAATCTCATCAATTCTTCGTTTGGCCTGTTCCACCTCTTCAGTCAGCTCCTCCTCCATCTTCTTCTGCTCATCCAGAGACTGCCTGAAGTTAAGAACATAAAGAAACAGTCAGAAGACGTCATTTATCTGCCCTGACAATGACATGTTTCCACATCACACTTTCTTACCGGCTGGTGGTAATGTAGTCCTCCAGCTTCTCAATGCGCTTCTGGTTTTCCTCGATCTCTCTGATTTTCTGCTTGATCTTAGCCTACAAAAAAAAAAAACAACAACACAATTCCACCTGCTGTTTATGCATTTTATACCGTTTAAATTTAGTCCAAAGAAACTCTTTGCACCTCAGTTTCTATTTTTTTCCTCTCCTCCAGGTCCAGTCGGTCCTGGTCAGCCTTCTGGTCTCGGTTGAATTTCTCCAGCTCTTGGGCTAGTGTTGCTGCCCTCTTACTGGCCTCCTCTTTCAAACGGTGATACGCCTTTACCTATAAGCAACATTTAACTGTAATGCATTTCAGAGAACAGGTTATTCAGTATGAAATCCTGTGAACTTGACCCTTTAATCAGAGTGATAGCTGATGAATATTGTAGCACTGTAGAATATTGTAGAATATTGTAGATGAATATTGTAGCACAACCTCTGTGTGTCATGTATGTATATGTATATATGTGTATATATGTGTGTGTGTGTGTGTGTGTGTGTGTGTGTGTGTGTGTGTGTGTATATATCCAAACTTTCTTTTTGTCATTAATTGTAATCCAGTGAGATTTTTGCATGCACAAGGAGACTGGCTAGTGCTCATTTGTGTGTCAGTGATTGATCACAATCCACAAAGCTATTTATTGCATGCACCAGAAAAAAGGCAGAGACGCTCACTCCAGAAAAACTGCACACGCTCGCAGACCCTTGTTTGTAACGCTACGTGCTATACAAACGCACTCCCACTCGTTTTAAAACTGCTGTAAACGTGGGCATGCTTTAAAAAAATAATGTCATAAAAAGATTTTATTTATCAATTAACTCATAATAACTAATCAGATAAATATTTTGTGTGAACAGCCTTTGGTTAAAACCTATTTTGTCCTTGGTACACATGCACTCGCTTTTCAGCTAGCTTTCGCAGCTCTCGCGCTTGGACACACTCACTCGCTCTTCGGACTCACGCCTGTCTCAGTTTGTTCTGTTGGTTCATAATGCAACCAACGCACAGTTCACCGCGCTCGCACTCACGCACACACTCACTCGCTCGCACTCACGCACGCACACACTCACTCGCTCGCACGCGCTCGCTCGCACTCACGCACACTCACGCACTCGCTCGCACTCACGCACACGCACTCACGCACTCACGCACACGCACTCACACACACACTCAATGAGAGAACTATGAAGCATGTGTACCTGGTTCTTCTCCAATTGGAGATCTTGTCCCTGACTCTGAGCCTCCTCCTCCATCCGCTCCTCAAACTCCTGTCGAGCCATTTCCACAGCACCCTGCTCATGGTCCAGCTCCTCCATGTCACCCTTGCGTTTTTTGTAACACTTCTGAGCGTTCTGCAGAGACTTACGAGCAGCCTCCAGTTTCTTGATCTTGTGTGCTGTGTTCTCTTTGGCTTTAATGTACAATGGTCTCTTCTGATTGAGCTCTGCATCCTTCTCCCTTTCAGCACAACAAACAAAATCATTACACAGCACATGCTTTTATTAACACTTACATTTTAGTTTTCATTATGGCAGTAATTAACCGGGGCTTGTCAGCAGAGTCAACAGTGAACTAGGGCTCAGGGCAAACATTTTCACCAAATTTGAAAAATATTCATATATTCAAATTCTGAGGGCAAAATCACCCATATAGTGAATTCCTTTGTAATTTTGTTTCTCTGAAGAGCGGTGTAAATGAAAAAGGAACTCTTCAATCTGATTTTTCAGCTATTACAATTAAATTCATAAAACATAACTACAAGATTGAAATAACATTCTCTTTATTAGTAACTTTGAAAAACTATCTGGTTCAGAAAAGTTGTATTTTTCTATTGCAAAGTTATGAATGAAAAGATATGAATGAAATATTAAAGCAACCATATATAAAATACCACATCTTAACCAATGTAAACATTCTGTTATCTCAGTCAACTCAACATGTCAAGCAAATTCTAAATTTCTGAAAGCAACAGCGGTAGTGTTATCAGCTGCAAATGTTTGTAAAACAAAAAATAACTAATAGCACTTTGCAGATCATTGTGGAAACATGATAAACATAGTAGTTTTTCCTTACAGGTTTCTTAAACAGAAAACCAGTCTGTCTACTCTTTCAGGCTTAAGACATACTCAGTGACAGGTCACAATGTTCCCACCCACACTAACTACGCTCAGAAGAGCCATCCGTCTCCATGATGTTAGACACTACGTTCTACATTTCTACATAGAGCACGCCCACACGTGCATAGTTAGTCAGGCGCGCCATCCTCTGGTTGGAAAATATTGACTCTTAATTATTCTACCATTGCTGTATTGACAATGTTGACTCTTAATTATTCTACCATTGCTGTATTGACAATGTATCTAATTGGATGTGTGCACTAATAGTTTTATTAAAAATCACAACACCTTGATTAAAAAACAAAAACAAACTACTACCTACTGACAGGTAAATTCACTCTTTCATGCATCACCTGACGTTATAGCACTGACTCACTTTATCTCTTTCTCGACCATCTGCTGGTCTCTCATCATCCTGCCCAGCTCTTTCTTCTTTTCCATCAGCTCCTCCTCCACACAATTCATGCGTTTCCTGTCTTTATCAATCTCTTTGTTATGGTGTGTGAGCTCTCGGTTTAGTTTCTCAATCTCTGATTCGTTGTGGTACAGTTTGAAGAGCTGTAACTGCACGTGAGCATGCACCACTTCATCCTTCAGCCGCTGGTAACGCTCCGCCTGCACAGACACATGTAACACTAAGTTAATGCAGGCCTTTACCAAAAGCTTCACCCAACTCTTCCTAGGCTTTAAAGCCAATTCAGTTTAATTATAAAACATCAGTTCTGCAAAACGAACAGAAATGATGGGTAAAACGCAAGACAAATTAATTTTAAAACACAAATCAATTTTAAAAACCATCAGACTTCTTGTAAAGATGCACCATATCTAATGTACCTCTTCTTTCTCCTGCTTGGCTTCTTTTCGCTCAGCAGCAATGTTTTTCTTTCTATGATAGTTAAACTGCGTGTCCTCCTCAGCCTTCACCATCTCCTTCTTGCGTCTGCCATAATCCTGTGCAAGTTCCCCAGAGCGAGAGATCTCCTCAAAAAGAACGGTCCTCTCTTTAGGGTTCTTCATAGCAATGGACTCAACTGCACCCTGTAAAAAAACAAAACAAAACAAAAAAACACACCCAAAGGATGGGAGATGCAACAAAAATGTCAATTTGCACATAAAATGGGCACAGGCCACACAGTAAAACCCTTTTTGAGAAATTTAGTAATTTCACTGATTTAAAGAAAGCAGTGAATGCAAACTCTGTCTGATCACTGTCTGACTTTAAATGGCCTGGTGAGAGCAAAGCCACGTTTACTATAAAGAGACCACAGGTTCATTTCTGTTGTTTTGTGGTATTAACCTTTTAAACCTTTTAAAGTAGTCTTTCGCTTATGGTGAAACAGTTTAATTGGTTGATTTATTAGTTTAGAAGTACCTGCATCAGAGCCCTACTTATGAAAATGTTGATAGGTTGTGCAAGAAAAAAAATTACAATTATTCTTCCTATTTATCTGTTATCTTTCATTAGGGACTCCGTAACACTGACTAGTCATTCACGCATACACACTGACAAGTAAATTAATCTCTGTGCATATCCCTAAAACACTTCAATAAAAATGACAAAAGAAAGATCTTTTGCTTTGCACAGAATTTAATGGGGAAGAAGTAACATTGCACAATTAAAACAAATGAAAGCAGACTGAAGTGTTCCTGGATGAAAGATCCTAATTTCCACAAGTATGCTTGTGTTCTGCTTCTTGAGATCTTACTAAAAACATGATACATCTAATCTGTATGAGGATCTGATCAATATATATACATATAAACGATCTGTAAAATGTATACAAGTAAAAATTTAACTATTAGAAAGCACCTGTCAAGCATTCTAAAAGAACACCCATTTTTGTTGCTAGTGGGTAGTTTTCGTTTAAGTGAGTAATCAATTTTTTAACCTCACCCAGATTAAATGTTAATGACTTTTATTCATTAATGTTAACAAGAACATTTCTTTCAACTTGTCACCGCAGCCCTAACGTAAGCAAACAATAAGGCACCACTCAACCATCTAACTAGAAAGCCACGGCTCTAACCTGAAAGACAAGGAAGTTTCTGGCCTTGATGAGAATTCCCAGTTTTTCCAGTTCATCGCTGTACTCAGACAGGCTCACCACTTTACTATTGATGCGGTACTCCGAGGAGGAACCTACACAACAATTGGTTTGGACATAAGACAAAATGACTATGACCATGCTCCCAGCCTGTTCTTACAAAGAACAGCACACAATATAAGCATGCACAACGTATGAGTTGTGAAGCCTGTGATGGTACCTATAATGATCCTGGAGAAGGACAGCTCTTGCCCATTGTCCTGCTGGTACACCATAGTCACAAATGCATGGTTAGCTGCAGGTTTACCCACTGGAGCTCCATGAATCAAATCCTTCAGCGTTTTTACACGCAAGTTGCTGGTTTTCTCAGCCAGAACAAAGCTGATGGCATCCATGAGATTTGATTTGCCTGAACACAACGCAAATCTACTTCATAATCTACATAACGACAAAACAGCTTAACATTAAAGCAAAACTACATCAGTCTGTTATAATAGACAGACACGAGATACGCATCACAAAAGCACTACGAGGGCAATATATCTGCAGAAACAAACCGAACCAAAAAGGGTGTGCATACATCAGCTCTTTTTGTTATGACTGAAATAAACTGAAGTGCTGTAGGACCTGTCCCATAAGATGTTATCTTTTTAATTAATTTGTATTATTTGTAAAGCTGCTTTAAAGCAATGTAACATCGTAAAAAGCGCTATATAAATAAAAATGAATTGAATTGTAGGACTTCCTTAAAAATACACTACAATCTGTCAACTCTCCTACGCACACTCACACATTTCCCATTCGGTCTAGTAAGTGTTCGCTCTAACAGTGTTCTAAAGGAAATCAGATGACTCAATGTGTTGTGATGATTGTGATCATTCCTGCCACTGATGTGGTACAAATTCAAGTCTTTACTCCTTGCATACAAAACCACTGTTGGCTCTGCACCAACTTATCTTCACAAACTCATACACATCTACACCCCTTCCATATCCCTACGGTCAGAGAATGAACGTCGCCTTGTTTAATCATATAAACTAAACCTGTTTCCTCTCTCCCAACATTTATCGCCTCTATTAAGCATCAAAAATGTTGTAATCTTGGTAACTGTAACTGTGTATGGCTGATGTTATAGCCGTATAACGTAAATTAACACTCACCTGATCCATTCGGCCCAATTATTGCTGTAAACTTGTGGAAAGGGCCGATTATTTGTCGACCTTTGTAAGATTTGAAGTTTTCTATCTCTATTAACTTTAAATATCCCATGATGAATGATTTTTTAAGTATTTTTTAGAAATGAATGAAACTCAAATGATTAAGACGCTGACTGGCTGTTAGCACAGCACCGAACGCGCGCTAACAACTCATATCAAAAACAACACACCACCAAAATAACCTACATTTTAAAACGCTCCGAAAACGTTAATTAGCAATAGGGTATTTGTAAAATCACATATAATGTTCACATAAAATCAATTTTCAATCAGACATAAACCATACAGCACTGCACTCAACGTCTGCTTTATAAATACTGAAAATCCCGTGATATTTCACATTAAACCCGCTCCACGGAACGAATCTCGCGAGATAGGTACACCCTGGCCAGAGCCGTTGAAAAAGAGAGTTGCTACACACTTTGTTCTCGCCGCCGCAGTCACGTGCTTCGTGTAGCTCTCAATAGTTCCAAACACATTCGCGCAGTCAACCGGTTTCAATGGGACATCCAGCAACAGCGACTATTCGCAGCATTTAAGGCACAATGTGAATTACTTACCATGTTGATTGCACATTTGTAATTGCATTTTGTCTGGAAAGTGAGGGAGAGATAGAATAAATCATTTTTTCTGGTTCAATATGTAGATAATACCATGCAACCTAGCACCTAGATAATAACATGAAAAATAGCATGCAACCTTGTACCATGTGGCTAGGAGATTTAAGTTTTAAGTGCAGTTTGAACACAATATTAAGTAAATCAAACATAACGAAAAGTTAAGCCAACAAATCTTCTGGGAAGAATTTCTAACATGAGTCAAGAACTCAATTCAACTGAACTCAACTAGACTAGTTATATATATATATATATAACTAGTTTAGAACAACATGGGGCTAAGAAATTTCTAATAATTCTAAATTATTTGCTGATCTTTAAATTAAAATGTCATTGTGGTAAATGTAGTAATTTTTGGGCATTAAAGATTTTAAGATTGCATGAGTACTTTTCAGTTTGTGTAATGTTTTCTGTGCCACCCCAGAGTGCAGGGTTTTGCAGCTGTAATTTGTCTGCTTTAGTAAATACTGTTATGCAAAACAATTAATGTTTTAATATGTTGAGTGATTGGCTTTTATGGCTTCAGTCACATAGGGTGTAGTTTTTCTGGTACATCAGTTTACCTTTTCCTTGTTTCCAATAGTATAACAACTTATTATTGGTAATCTTTCATTCAGTGTTTGGATTATATTTGCTTGTATTAGTAATGAATAATTATGACTTGCTTTTTATAGACTCATTAAGAGACTAAACTGAAAATTTGTGCTTGTAGAAGTGAATGTCACTTCTATTTGATAAAAACAACTAAAGAGTCAAATGTGGTTAAAATGGTCTCAGCAAATCTGGGCAACGTACATCATCTTCAGCTCCCTCATAATGAACCTGTTTGTGACGCATGTTGAATGAGCATTACACATTTTTAATCTTTAAAAATATTTAAGCATTTAAATAGTTGTGCATCAAAACAATTGTAGATCTGAATAAATCACTATAAACTATATAAATGTGATAAACAAGGAATTTGTTATGATTCCACTGCATTCACATAGGACTAGGTTCCAATTGGTTAGCTAGTCTCATTATCATTAATTAGAAGCCTTGCCCTGCTGATGTAAGAAGCAGATATAAATGAAGCCCAGGTGATTGTTTGGAAAAACAACTTAAGGTGAGATTTTTCTCCTAAAATATAAACAGTTATTGACTTGCCTTTTAAAAAAATGCAATTAGTCTAATGATAGTGTTTTGTTTTTAATTCCAGGCTTGAAAGATTCAAATTTTTATTTATGTTCCGTTCTTGAGCATAATGGTGAGATTGATTACTCGGACTCATCACTGGGAATGTTAGTTCCTTGTATCCTGCACCTGTGAAGAAGTGACTGTTTGTTTCTTTCAAACAGAGGGAGTGTATCTCTGTACACATTGGCCAAGCAGGTGTCCAGATTGGAAACTCTTGCTGGGAGTTGTATTGTTTAGAACATGGCATCCAGCCTGATGGAACCATTGTTGGTGGTGGTAGTTCATTGGCTGATTCTTCTTTTGGCACATTCTTCAGTGAAACTGGTGCTGGGAAGTATGTTCCTCGAGCTGCATTCATTGATCTTGAGCCCACGGTTGTTGGTAAGACTGTTTAACTCCAGATGTTTGATGTCTGGTAAACAGTTTTTGTTAACTGAGTTTCTAGATGTTTTAATTCTGCTAAGTGTTTGTTTGCAGATGAGATCCGTAATGGCCCTTATCGACAACTTTACCACCCTGAGCAGCTTATCACTGGCAAAGAGGATGCTGCCAATAATTATGCCCGTGGTCACTATACCATCGGCAAAGAGATTATAGACTCTGTGCTTGACCGTATACGAAAAATGGTGTGTGTGTGACCTAAAAACATTTCAACAGTCTTGATTCAGTCTTAAATTTTGTCTTTAAATTTTAGGCGGACCAGTGTTCAGGTCTGCAGGGCTTTTTGGTCTTCCACAGTTTTGGTGGAGGAACGGGCTCTGGCTTCACATCTCTGCTGATGGAGCGACTGTCTGTCGATTATGGTAAAAAATCCAAATTGGAGTTCTCTGTATATCCTGCCCCACAGGTCAGCACTGCTGTGGTTGAGCCCTACAATTCTGTCCTCACTACGCACACAACCCTTGAGCACTCTGACTGCTCTTTTATGGTGGATAATGAAGCAATCTTTGATATCTGCAAACGAAACCTTGATATTGACCGTCCCTCCTACACCAACCTGAACCGGCTCATTGCCCAGATTGTGTCCTCCATTACAGCATCCCTACGGTTTGATGGGGCCCTCAATGTGGACCTTACTGAGTTCCAGACCAACCTGGTCCCATACCCTCGTATCCACTTCCCTCTTGTTACCTATGCTCCCATCATTTCGGCAGAGAAAGCCTACCATGAGCAGCTCTCTGTACCAGAGATCACCAATGCCTGCTTTGAGCCTGCAAACCAGATGGTAAAATGCGACCCTCGTCGTGGCAAGTACATGGCGTGCTGTCTGCTGTACCGTGGTGATGTGGTTCCCAAGGATGTGAATGCTGCCATAGCCAGCATCAAAATGCGCCGCTCCATTCAGTTTGTGGACTGGTGTCCCACAGGATTTAAGGTTGGCATCAACTATCAGCCACCCACTGTCGTTCCTGGAGGAGATCTAGCCAAGCTCCAGAGGGCTGTCTGTATGTTGGGCAACACCACGGCCATTGCTGAAGCATGGAGCCGCCTAGACCATAAGTTTGACCTGATGTATGCGAAGAGAGCTTTTGTGCATTGGTATGTGGGTGAAGGAATGGAAGAAGGGGAGTTCTCAGAGGCACGAGAAGACATGGCTGCTCTAGAGAAGGATTATGAGGAGGTTGGTGCTGATTCCACGGAGGATGGTGGCGAGGATGAAGAATAAAGATGAGAGCTTTTGAAATGCACTTGTTCCTTTAATAAACTTGGAAAGCATGTAGAATGTTTGCCGTTTGTGTAGTTTTTGCTCTGATCTTTTAAGATGCTGTTCTGCAAGGTTTGTGGAGGCCCTGTTGTAAACTGTATCGTGTATTCAGACCCCCCGTCTCAACCCCAACCCCCCTTTGTTGCGACCTGAAACTCTTTTTCTCATCTCTAATCAATACCCCATATACCATATAATCAATACCATGACGGAGCAAAATTTAAGTGTCTGTAAATGTATCAAAGAAAAACTTAATCTGAATATCCCATTGGCATAAGTATTCTGACCCTTAATATAATACTACATTTAGCTCTGATGCCTCCCATGTATCTCTTGCTGAGCTGTTTCTGCACCTTGATTTGAGTCCACCTTTGGTAAAATTAATTGGATGTGATTTGGAAAGGTACGTCTCTATTAAAAGGCTTTACAGCAGCAATGCCTATCAAAGAAAAACAAGCTATGAGTTCAAAGAACCTACTTCCAGAACTTGGAGACCGGAATACTGCAAGGCACAGAAAGGGCAAGGCTACAAAAAAATGGTTACACTGACTCTTCCAAGAGCTAGTTACTTGGCCAAACTAAGAAATCGGGAGATAAAGGCTTTGGTTAGAGAGGTGACCAAGACACCGATGGTAACTCTGACTGAGCTTCAGAGATCGTGTGGGGAAATGGGGCAAAGTTCAAGAAGGACAACCATCACTGCAGCCCTCCACTGATCTGCACTTTGGCAGAGTGGGTTGACGGAAGCCTCTCCTCAGTGCAAAACATAGCCTGCTTAGAGTTTGCAAAAAATTTTCTGGGCTGATGAAACCAAGATTGAACTATTTAGTTTTAAATCTAAATGTTATGTCTGGAAGAACTGCCCAGTACCATCCCAAGAGTGAAGCATGGTGGTGGTATCTAGCTGTGGGGGTGTTTGGTTCAGGGATAGCTGAATGGAACAAAGTACAGAGATATCCTCAATAAAAACCTGTTTCACAGCACTCAGGACCTCAGACTGGACCAAAGGTTCACCTTCCAACTGGACAATGATGCTAAGCACATTCAAGAGAACACAGGAGTGGCTTAGGGACAGCCGAGACATGAATTTCCCAGAGTGGTACAGCCAGAGCCCTGCCTTAAACCTTTTTAAACACCTCTGGAGAGACCTGACAATACCGACCATCTACCGACAGTCACCATCCAGCCTGACCGAGCCCGAGTGGATTTGCAAAGAAGAATAGCAGAAAATCCCCGAATCCAGGTGTGCAAAGCTTGTTGCGTCATGCCCAAAAAGACTGTAGGTTGTAACTGCTGCCAAAGGTGCTTCAACTAAGTACAGAGTAAAGGGTCTGAATACTTATGTAAATTTGATATTTCAGTTTTGTTATAGTTTTTAATTAATTTGCAGACATTTCTAAAATTCAGTTTTCACTTTGTAATTATGGGGTACTGAGTGAAGATTAATGAAAAAATAAAAAAAAGAATGAACAAATGAATTAAATGAAACTATTGTATCAGGCCGCAACATAAAACTGATAAAAGTGAAGGGGGTCTGAATACTTTCGGAATGCACTGTATATTCATGTGTACTATTGTAGTGTTTCATGACTGATGGACAGAATGCAAGAAATGCAATTTAGTAGCTGCCTCTGTCTTCCATTGCAACAATCATGCAACCAGTGATGAAATGTGCTGCTTGAATTGACATGATGGAGGGGGGATACCTGTCCTCCTTGTAGTGGCTGAGCAGATCTAAGTTTTAAACGGTCTTTAAATTTCTCAGATGTTTATGTAACACTTTAATTTAAGGGTTCTAACTATCATCTCTTCTACACCCAACTTTTAAGAACTGCTGTCTTTCTAATGAGTTTGACAGCCAAACTGGATCTTTCACAGACATGTTTGGAGTTATTAGCATCAAAATTTTAAATTATACAAAATATTAAGATGTAATCCACAACTTTTCAAAACCAAAAACTTGATTTGCAAAGGTAAGTTTGTAGTGATGTATAATATGTCCATTTCAAACAGAGATGGTGGTAGAAAGACCAAAGTTTGGATTGCCGCTTTAATTACTGGACAAGCAGATTCTCACAGAACTGTCACAAGGTTTCATATTTCTTTGGGTGTGTGTTCTGTATTAATGCTGGATGAGTTTTTGAGTTTAGAATGAGTGTTTAAATCAGATCTGAGTGCAGTAAAGATGTTCAAACCTTGTATCATTCTACAGGCTCCTCACAGCCGCAGACATCATACTATCATAGACATCATACTATTCCCTATTGTTCAGTGTCTTTAGTTTTTCATTGGTTTATTTAAGAAATGACTCGGACTTGCAACAGCAGTTCTGTTTTACTTTCATCTGATCATGAGTTGCAAAGCAGCTGGCAACTACTGTCACCTTTTCTCCTGTAGGGTGAATTCAGATAAAGTGTGGCATTTAAGCTTGTATGCACTTTGCTCAATAGGTATACACTATCAGCTCATATTAATGGTCTTGTGTTGAAGGGTCATTGTCTCTTTAAATGATAAAATGGTGTGAATGGTAACAAGACTTCTGTCATTCAGATTTGCATTTCAAAATTATAAGGTTGCTGCCTGAGGGCCCAAAGATCCCGTGTGCAGAGAGATTTCTCCAGATTCTCTAAATCTTTTGAAGATATTATTAACTGTAGATGATGGGTTATTCAAAGTCTTCGCAATTTTCATTGAGAAACATTATTCTGAAATTATTCCATAATTTGTAGATGCAGTTTTTTGCAGATTGGTGAACCTCTGCCCAACTTCTGAGAGTCTCTCTACTCTTTTTATTCCTTGTATACCCTTTATATTTCATGTTACTGACCTGTTTCAAAATGCTCCTCCAGCTGTTTTTTATTAGTACCAATTACTTTTTCAGCATTTTGTTCCCCATGTCCCAACTTTTTGAGAGGCTTTGCTACCATCAAATTCAAAATGAATTAATATTTTGCATGAAATAGTAAAATGTTTCACTTTCAACATTTGATATGTTGTCTGTGTTCTACTGTGAATATATATAAGAATATATAGGTATATGAGAAGCAAATTATTGCATCCTGTTTTTGTTTACATTTTACACTGTGTCCCTACCTTTTTTTAAAGGTTGTAATTATTGTATATAAATGGCCTATTGGAGTCTGTTCCAGCATCTCGGGCCACAGGTGCTGTACACCCTGAATAGATGGCCAGTCTATTGCAGGGCAAACACTAACAAATACACACTTACACAGCTAAAGGCATTTTTTATTATAACCAATTTATCTACCTTTTCCACACAGAAAGGGCTCCTTGCTCAACCTGGAAACTTTTTACTGTAAACTTGACTGTAATATATGTTCAGAGGTTTTATTTCTTTTGCTACAGTAAAAAGTTCTGGTTATTTGCATGGTGATAGACAAGGACACTGGCTACAACCCCACAGTGAAGCCTGCAACTCACCTTAAAGCACAGCTGAGATATAGCACCTCCAAATGGGTTACACAACTGGGGCAGTTGTGGCCTACTGGTGAGTCAACTTTTAAAATTTTTAAAAAAAAAAAAAAAAAAAAAAAAAAAATTTTTTTTTAAATAAAAAAAAAAAACACTTTTTTTTAAAAAAAAAAAAAAAAAAAAAAAAAAATATTTTTTTTAAAAAAAAAGGAAAAGAAGGCAAAACTTATTTGCATTGTGACTGCTCTTAAATCAGTTCTGTCAGTCATGACATTAGTTTCTTTTCATCACCTTTCATGACATAATCTGGCATTGATTTTCTTTTTTCCAATACTACAGAGATCCAGTACTACTTTTATATATTTAAGCATTTCTCTAAGTTTTGATTTACATGCATTACCTTATTTGTTTGCATGAATGCAAAGATTAATATACAGCTTTTTAATAAATATGACAGAATTTTATAATACATACATTTTGAGAATCCCTCATGCATAACAGTTCACCCTCAGCAGATGCAATAATCAATAAACAACATATTTTTCTTTCTGTTGGTTGATGCAGGACAATAGTGTCAATTTACTAAAATATAAAGCAGCTTTTGTGCACCTACAGGACACATTTAAGAACATTGATGTGAGCTAAGCTCTGGCTAGAGTTTTTTGAAACCATTTGTTTAAAAATGTGCTGTTTTATATTAGTACAAAGTTAATTTAAGCTCTGAGTGGAAAGCCTTAATGATAGTGTTCATTAAATCACTTTTGATTTGAATTTATGGTGTTCAATGACAAATGTTGATAGGAAGCATTCACCATTGCAAAACACATTTCTAGTGGAAAAAGAACACGTATACAATAAATACTTGAACCTCTTCTAAACAATCTTTTTTTTTTTGATGCAGGAACATTCTTTCAAAAAACCAGGTTGTCTGCAGAACTTATTGGAGCAACACAAATTCTGAGGCACATTTTCCATTGGAAAAATAAATCTCCAACGCAGAACTAGTTTACATTTACTGAGAAACTAATGTCATGACTGACAACGGATTTAATGAGCACAGTCACAATGCAAATAATGTTTTGTAGTCTACTTTTTCTTTTAAAAGTTCTTTTAAAGTTGCTTTGTAACCACTGAAATGAAAACCTACATAAAATACATTAATAAACTGTATTGTGACAATCTATAGCTCATTCAAGCTTTATTCTTAGTTCTCACTTTAATTGCTATTTGTACTTTACTGTACTGTAGTTTGAAATCTAGTGAGTAGAGAGTGTAAAGTCATGATTCCATTTTTTAGATATATATTTTTTAAACAATGTTCTTAAATTTTAATTTAAAATATTTTCACACTTGTACTACCTCAATGCAGTTTCTCACTTCTGTTGTTAATACAGATCTTGTAATAATTGTTAATTTCATACATGCCCTCAATACCTCAGGAAAAATCACAGCTGTAATAAACTGCTGCTTCTCAGATACAGTTCTAGCCACTTAGAGCAGTTTTTCCAGATATTGGATTATCTCTTCAGTCTGGAGTAACTAAAGTAAGTAATAGGTTACATTCCTTGTGTCTAAGGCATTACTTTTATAATGAATCTGAAGGTATCTGACTGACTTTGCAACATCCACAAATGTTGTATTAATAAAAACAGAAACATTTTCTGTGCATCCTATATTTAGCTCTACATATGTTTTAATAGAAATATAGTTTTACAGTACAACATTACCTCGGTTTATTTAAATGGTCAACGTAGCACCCACAAATAGCGGCGTTATGTTATTGCTTTAGCGGATTATATATTCACCAGAAATAAAACAGCCTCTTCTGTTCAACACTGATCAGGGTCTGTATGTTCTTTACTAAAAAGTAAAGAACATGACTTAATGAAGATCCCCAAAGTAATCATACTTCAAACACAGGCAATATCAGTAATAATACGTTGCATTTGATAACCTATTTTGATACAACCTAATCAATGCAAATAGACATGATATAGTTGTGTAATGACGCCTTATTAATGTAACCATACGTATGATACAGTATAATAACACTGATATAAAGTTGGCTCGACGTTTTACATTTGTCAGAGATTCAGCCTCGGTAATTTTAAATAGTTACGTAACGATGTGGCACAATGACAAGAAACATACTGTTTTCTAATTGATTTCAAATGTAGAAGAGAACACACAATGTGTTTTATTTGTTTTAATTTGCCTTAAGGTGTTGTAATACAGACATCCCACCCCTCAAAAGATTATTTCAGGGAGTAGCGCCAACTGAGAGACAACTGATTGGTCTATTTAGAGTATATGAGACCAATCATCAGAGGATCAACAAAACTTACTATAGCTGAGTCTTTGCGCAGCCTCCGAAATGATACGCGGCTTATATCACAACATGTGTCTCTCGCTCGCTCGTACGATTTCCTGGATATTGTATCTAATCTGCGGGCATCAGGAAGCCACTACGAATATGCGGGAAGATTCCCGGAACTTCCGGGAGAGGTGGGATGTCTGCTATTAGACCGTATAATGTAAAAGTGCAGGATAGGGACCGTCTGCAAAGTGCAAAACGAAGAGCAAAAAACAATTATTCAATCTAAATGCTTCACTTGTGAAATGTATAAAAAATAAATCTCAAGCCTAAGGGGTGTGTCTTATTACTGTTTTATGAAAGAACATTTATTTTAACATGGTTTTATTCACAGAACTATAGCACAACAAAAGTTATTGAAATGGAACAATTAAGATAAAGCTTGCAAAGCATTACAAACATTTTGCAGTTTACCGCCCCCAAGAGG
The DNA here is from genome assembly GCA_036877525.1 of Chromobotia macracanthus. Classification (NCBI taxonomy): domain Eukaryota; kingdom Metazoa; phylum Chordata; class Actinopteri; order Cypriniformes; family Botiidae; genus Chromobotia; species Chromobotia macracanthus. The sequence continues at coordinate 12,740,730 of JAZGTH010000011.1, forward strand.
AAGATATTATACTTGTTTTGACCAAGTTAAGAAGTTTAAATTCATTTAGAATGCACACAGTTTGATATGTAAACTTCAAGGGATGTGTCTTGTTATTTGTTCAAAAAACAATATTTACAGCCATATTTTACTATCATATGTAAATCAGGACGCACGCTATTGAATTTAATTTGAATCTGTTAACGTACTTATTGTTAAAACATACAGTATTCCTTCTCAACTTCAAAGGGTGTGCCTTGTTACTGGTTTATAGACAAACATTTAAATGCTGGTTTTATTCACAAAACTATAACACAGCACATAATATTGAAATGTCAATGAACAATGTAATGTCCTAAAATAACATTTCAATGTTGGTATTATTCACATAACTATAAGACAAAACTTATTTAACTTATTGAAATGTAAAAACTGAGAAAAAGCTAATTAAGATGTCCAGTACACCGCTCCCTAGAGGAAGCCATTGCAGTTGTTTTGACTGAGTTTAAAATTCAGAAACGGGAATATCAACCTCAAAGTGTGTCTTGTTGCTGGTTCATTGAACCACATTTCTGTGTATCTTTTACTTTCATAAAAAAAATTAAGGCACACACAATTGAATTAAATTCAAACCTATTAACATGCAATTTTTGTAAACATACAGCATTTTATCTCATCTTTAAAGGCTGTGTCTTGTTACTGGTTTACAGAATAACAGATAGATATCGGGTGAATTTGCAGAACTACAGCACACCACATGCTATTGAAATGTAAACACATATGTCAATTAATAAAAATACAATCACTCTTTTATTTCCACTTTATGGGGTATGTCTTGTAGAATGAATTTGGAGACATAACAGAAATAGTGTTTTTTATTATTAGTTGTAAGATAGGCCTATAGTTAAGTGCTCACGGAAGAGGTGGGTGTTCAGCTGCTTCTTGAAAAGTGTAATTAATTCATTTGTCCTGTTGGAAATGAGAAAATTGTTCCACCAGCACAGAATGGTGAATAAAAATATGACTTTAAAGGGGCTGTTGGTTTCATTCGCACAACTGAAATACAACCCTGTTGAAATGTCAACAAAATCATTGCATCTCCATTAAATTACTCTTCTATCTCACCTTCAAAGGGTGTGTCTTGTCAATTGGAGCTAAATGAACATTTCCATGCATTTGTTACTCACATATGTAATTCAGGATGCGTGCTATTGAACAAAATTAATCAGCTAACTAATTTCATACATACAGTGTTCTCCCTTTACTTTAAAGGCTGTCTGTTGTTACTTCTTCCTTGTAGAGCAACGTAAGGTTGGTTTCATTTACACAACTGTAGTACAAGGGATGCAATTGACTTACATACACTTGCTTAGGGAAATTAACAGCTCTAACTCAACTCCAAAGGCTGTGTCTTGTTTCTTCTTCCTCAATGAACATTATGAGGTTGGTTTCGTTCACAGGCTCGACAACATGTTATTGAAAGCTGAAAGCTGGCAAACCTTTCCCAAGTGTGTTCCGTAGTACCGCCCCCTAGAGGATCATGTTGCAGTTGCTTTGGCTGAATTTGATTTTTAAACTTTTAATACATTTAGTCAAAATGCACAGTGTTTTAACTCAACTTCAAAGGGTGTGTGTTGTTACTTTTTCCTCATTGATCATTATGAGGTTGGTTTTGTTTACAGAAATAAGGCTTGACAACAATTATTGAATTGTGAAGAAATACATCAATACATTTACAATAAATACAGTATTTCATTTCAAATTTAAAGGGTGTGTGTCGTTGAAGAACACTTTAAGGTTGGTTTTAAAAACAGAACCTATACTGTATTCTTTCACAGGTGAGAATTAGAGTGATCCCCACTCCTGTAGGAGGCAGTATATCATAATGGCTGAAATGCTGGCCATATAAATTGGTGTTACAAGATAAACTGTTTGACTCATTGAACAGTTGGTCAGAAAAGTAAAAACAAAGATCTTTGGAAAGATGCTGGTGGGAGAGAAGCCATTATACAAACATTTATTTCTCACAGAATAGGTAAACAAAAACATATTTTCACAAGCATGGTCATGTGAAACTCAGCAAATGGCTAAAAGTAGTCTGGACTGAGGACAGACAAGTTATATGCACAGAAGTCTTTTGTAAATGTAAGAGTGAGTTTGTTGAATCGTTTTGTTATTGTTTTCACAATGAAGTGTTAAATTTTTTTAAAAGCTTAGTCACAACAATTATTACAAAAGATCACCACTTTATTCCAAATATTAGAAATATTTCAGTATGTTTAGTTCAATTAACAAAATTACAAAGTATCCTTTTTCAGAACATAAAAAGGGTTTTATGGTTTAGTGCATTCCTCATTTTACAAGTGAAACAAAATTCAAACAGATCACACATTCTGATCTTGTTTTCAATATAGTTATTTTGAGGTTCCTTAAATCAAAAGGTACAGGTCACTGTTAAAATACAGTTTAAATACACTGATTTTATATTACAGTATGCCTTTTAAAAGAGGCATTTAAAAAAGGCCTGGAGAAACGTACAATTACAGTACAGATTCAGTCATTGGCAGCATACCCTTTTTGAACATGTACACCTTTCTTGTGGAAAATAATACCACAGTCTTTGTGGTTCACTGTTTGTTTTGTTGTTGGCCGTTTGTGAGTTAACTGTTTATTTATCCAAATGTGTAATAAATGGCATTATTAAATTTCAGTTTTTGACAACATCACAACAATATCCCTGAAAAATACCCCTGGAGAACCTCAATATATAAGCTCAATTTGGTCCAAATGTACCTTGGAACAAAAATTGCAACACATGAGTACAAGATTTTGCATATTGTTGTTTGTACACATTAAGTCCAAACATACTCATCAGGATTCACGTTTAGGGTCAGTTTGTAATGGAAAGGGTTTGAGTCTCAGTCATAAATATTTAGAAGGGAAACCTACATAAGTATAGTATGCAATCAGATTATTCAGGCTGGAAACTTCTTTTACTGTAAAGTTTTTTAAAAATAAAAGAAGAGAAAAAAAACAAGGCCCAAACATTGCATCCTGCATGCATACCATACTTACCTAGGTAGCCCCTAAAAATGTAGGGCTGACTCTCAAATTCCTTCCATTATAAATTAAACCTAAAAGTTACGCTTCTAGCATTTTTGAGCATTGCATTTGGAGTCTAAGGTACCTTCAAAATGCTGTAGATATCAGTTTTATCAACAACCTTTAGGGCCATTCTAAACTGAGGTACTGTTGTTACTGTAAATGCCTGTACACAAAGATAGCCACTGTGGTTAAATCAAATTACATAAAAAATGAAAATGAAAAGGTCAAGGACTGCCTGCTATTTAATGCAACTACATCATTTACAGGTGATAGATTTAAATTGCGATAAAATAATGTAAATAATTACATTTTTAGAGAATACAGATGGACAGAAAGGCCTTGACCATGAAGACACAACACAAGAAACAAATGATCAGACAGAACAAATTCCATCTAAAAGTAATGTACACCACTCCACAATAAATAAAAATTGCTTGGATGTTCAGTCAGAAAACAACAAAGACAGTGAAATCGTGTCATCAATCTGTTTTGAAAACGAACATGAAAATGAACAGAAACATGAACATAATAGTAACACAGAAGACTTAATAGATGTGAATGGTGAAAATGACTGGAGGGAGACAACACCAGGTCCAACCAGCTGTAACAGTTCTCTTGGATGCCACTGGTAATGTCATCTCACGCATTCATGGTCAGCGTGAGATGACAGAGAGTAAGAGAGTTCTGTATTACCCTCTAGGAATGAGAAAAAACAAGCCACTGCTGCCATCAGCATTCAGTTCCAACTTTGACTTTCTGGCAAATGGAAACATTAAGGGCCCTTGGCCAAATTACATCATGCCAGGTAAGTCACATGAAGACTGACAACAGCCGGGCCCTAATTTTGAGCAAATTCCTTTTTCTGTCCAGAGCTCATTGACTTCCTGATGACCAACTACATGAGCATTCTCCCCCTCTGAAGTGGAGTTCTTCTTGGGGATCTGAAGTTCTTGAGTTTTCTGAAGTTATCACAGCTGAAGTCAGTCAACAGTCCAAGACTAGGGTGACAAACTGTCATGTAGAACAGTGGTTTTGGGTTACTTAACAAAGTATCCTTCAAAAAAAAAAAAAAATACGTCCTGCAGAATTTATACAGAAAACGTATGGATCCCTTCAAGGCAGGTACAGAGAACACACCTTGAACTACAATCTGGTACAGTCTTGCCGTGAACCTCACCATAAAGAAAACTTTTTCAGCCAGGAAGAAGAATGGGCAAAGAAAACTTTCAGAAAACCAGACAAACACTTTGACAAAATACTTTGACCCACCTCATGCACTCCCACAGCCATCACAAAGTCCAAAAAAGCACACACACCAGCAACACCAACAATAGTTCCCTCAGTTTCCCCACAACATTAGTTCCCCACAGTTCCCTCCCAATTGGACATTGATCCTGCTGTTGCAAATTTGGAGGAACTTCGTAAAAAGATGGCTGAGGAAATCCTGACAGCCTCAGGTGACTGAAATGAACAAAACAAAATGACAAAGAAATTGTTATTGTCCTCTGTCATCCTGTTTATATTTTGATATCTACGTATACACTTTTTAGTATTTAAAAAGGCTCAGTGTTGTGCCTTATGTGCTTAATTCATTTTGTAATAAAATGTTTTTTGTTACTTTCTTTTGGTGTTAAAAAAACTAAAAATGATAAAATGTGTTTTATGCGTCTTAAACTTTTATGCGTATCCTTGACATCTGTACCTTCACACTGGGTTAAGTGTCTTGACATCACGTGGATTTCAAGCTTCACCCTTCAAAATGTTAGTCCAGAGCTGTTTCCTAATCAAGATGGATGTTAAGATGGATAACAATTAGCTCTTAAGAGCGTTCTCTACGTGGATGGTTATGATTGTTCGTAACTTTCTTATGTGCATTTTCAAAAAATGCATGATTGCGCGATGCCGCTGTTTCAGTGCTTGTAGGAGTTGCTGTCCGTTTGCCAGGTCCTGAAAGATGATGGAAAGATCCGATTTATCGTATCCGATCTGGGCCACTTGTCTCCTACACTTTATAATGTTGGAAACCAGCGATCTCGAACTGCCTAAACGTGATTACCGGTAAATGTGGCAGGAGTTTTGCAGTCCGAATATTATCGTATAGCCGTGATCGAGGTCCTCATAGATCAGTATCTAAGAAATGATTTTTGTTTAAAGACGCAATTACACCTCAGCTAGACCATCGTTCCCCTTACATTTAAAACTGACTGACCCGATTGTTTAGATATTGTTCTATTTATTCTCATATTTACCATAAACGTGGATACATCATACATAATCATAATATGAATCATAATATCATAACAGCTACACTACTACTGATGATGATGATAACAATAATAATAATTAGGCCTATCCTCATAAGAAAAGTGTGACCAAGCCTACCTTAAGTTAATAGACCCTTATGCCTATATACAGCGCACCTCGCTCTAGTTTATTCTAACCGCCCATTTCCCGTATACGCATTACCTAGCACCTCCATAATGTTAACAGAGAGAATTTCGCGTTTTTGTTGTTATTGTTTTTATATGATCCTTCATACCTAGCGGATGACGAGGATTCCGACAACCATTCCTTCTAACTTGCATAGAACTTCTGGCCCTACGTCTTAAGATGCTATGTTCTCTGACGCTTCCAAAGTCGTTACGTTGCACAGGCTGCAAAATGATCTGGGGGCGCGGGCGCCGCTTCAGTTTTATTTGTCGGAATTGGGCCCTCTTCAGTTAACATAATTTTACATCTGATCGATCATCGGAATTGTTCGATCAGATCCAATGTTGCATCCAATGTTTGATTCATTTGCTCTTTACAGATCGCAATTTCCCTCTAGTGGCAATAATCTTGAAGTGCCATTTATTGGTAAAATGTAGTAATTCTGAAGTACATAAATACCTAATTAATAATCAGAATTATATATTTAATACAATTTTAAAATAAAGCATAATCATAATAACATATATTTGCCAAGCCAACACAATGCGTTTAAATCAACAACAGAATCTTGGCTTTCTCAATCTCTATACAGATTGTGAATTCTTCAGTGCGGCAGGTTTCCAAAAAACAAATGCGCACACACTTTGCTCAGCAAACATATTTTCTCCTTCAAAACTGTACTACAATTTTGATCAGTGCAAATACTTATGAGGTTTTCAACTTAGTTTGATCAATATCATGTTCATCATCATTAACGTTATGTGCATATATATGTTCTCTACACCACAACATAAATCTTCATCCCTTCATTTGCATAAATAACAAATCAACATTTGAAATAGCCTTTACATTACACATTTCTTTACTGTTTCAACTTAAGGTGTTTGTCTCTACCCAACACAGTTGTACAGTTACAGTAGAATATAATCTTAATAAATTATTTCAAATGCAAATACAATGATGTTGAACTTTTATGGAGGTATGGTACATGGTGAACTAATTGCAGTTCAAATCAAATTAATACAATCTGTTGCATATAGACATACAGTCTCATTTTTGAAGGCATTTGTTCTTTTGTATACTTGCCTCACATAAACCACCACGGACAATGCAAAAATGTACATATTCACAATGCCATGTGTTTTACTATCATATTCTGGATGGCTAGCATTGTCAACATTTCCTATCATATAGAGGAAAGTAGTGAGAGGAGTATAATGCCCCAGTATTGCTTGCAAGTCATACATTATCATGTATATAAACATTGTAACTTATTCTGGATTTTATTATTAAAATTAGATCTGAATTTTTATGTATTTTCAATTGCCTCAACACTATGTTAAGGTAAGCAGACAACAGATGTAAATCATAGAAGTGAAGTTTATGGGCGTTCACACAGTTAAACATGTGAATGATGATTCAGAGCAGTGATGATAAATTAACTGATTTAACTGATTTTTAATCTCCTTACTAATGGAGCTTGTGAAATTGTGAGAGAGTGGACAAGATGGCAGAACACACCGAGCTGGATATCCGGGTAAATAACTGGTAAATATTATCCAAAGACTGGGAGTGGGCAAAACACAAGAGGTGAGAAGAGTGGAGAAACTTGACAAGGAACAACACTGGAGAGATCGCCAGAGCATGGAAAGGAGGATCTTGGGTCTTCCTTTCCATTTGCCCATTTAATTGGGGGTAATACCTGGCGGTCAGGCTTCTGGTCACACCTAGGAGAGAGAAGAAAGCCCCCCAAACCTATCATGTAAATGGGGACCCCCGACCAGACATAATATTATCAGCTCTCTGTTTATTTCCAAAAGTTACAAATTGCACTATTAATGTGCCAGAAGAGAACTGTCTCTCTCAGTTGGTTTCCCCCGTTCCTTCTCCATCTAGACATCATTGGAGCTTTGGTTTCTTGCCACTGTTGCCCTGTTGGATTGCTTACTGACATTTCACTTAGCTTAGGGTTTTGTTAATTGTTAATATTGCTTCTGAAGTAATGATCTAATTACAGTCCTAAAGACTCCCTTATACCTGTCCCATAAAATGTTATCTCCTTTCTATGTGCCATCTCCAAGTAAGCTGAAATGGCATATCTTGCTTAATATGATACCTATCATATCACGTTAATTGACTAAATGTTGCATAGTCTCAGAAGTACATAATGGTTTAGTAGGCAGTCTGAATACATTACCCTTTCATAGACCACTGAGAGAGGTACAGGCCTTCGCACATAATGGCAGGTAGTCTTAATGCAATCCATTATTCAAACGGTCCAAATGTGTGGTATATCCCTAATTAGTTTTATTAATATAAATCTATTTGAATTAGACAGTTTTTATTCTGTTTTACTTTTCATTATATGTAAAGCTGCTCTGAAGCAATGCAGCATTGTAGAAAGTGCTATATAAATACAATTGAATTGAAATTAAATTAAATTGTAAACGTATTAATGTGTTATGTATTAATTGTATTATGTAAATGTATTAAAATGTAAATGTAAATTGAATGCTGTATGGAATACCAAAATACCTGAATACATGATTGAAAAGTTGTTGAATGGTTTCCATGGAAGTGAGCAGACCTTTCAAAGAAAGCAGATGATATGATTTGGACAATCGTTAACAATAACTAGGATTAGCTATTGTTAACGACAGGCATTACCTTCAGAAAGGAGTAAATTTGTAATAAAATCATCTCCTAGGTATGACCATGGGCGGTTGGGAATGGACAGAGGAAGAAGTTGCTGGATGTTAAATGGAGTGGGTTTTTGGTAATGGCACAGTCCATGCCCCCTTTAATGAACCTTCTAATGTCACTGGCTATGTTGGGCCATCAGAAATGGTCTTTATGTAGAGAGAGGGTAGAGGGTACCATTGGCCACTGGGTGATCAGTGCCCAAAGAAGTGTGAACAGAGTGACTGTGACTCTTCTCCTCAAGAGCAAATTTGATGGCTAAGAGTTGTCAAATGCCTATGTTGTAGTTTCACTTCTTTTGCAATGTCTTGGAGAAATAGGCACATAGATGGAGTTTACTGGGGACCCCCTGCTACTGAAATGCACTGCTCCAACTCCCATAGTGGAAGCATCTACCTCCAAAATGAAAGGGTGTTAGGGTCTGGGTGGATGAGGAGTGATGTTTTGGTGAGGGCTTCTTTAAAAAGCCTCTGTTGCAGCTGGAGTCCAGGACGAAGACTTGGTCTTATTCTTGAGGAGTAAATTTAGGGAGCATGTTTGTGGAGCTGTCATTCCAAATGACACGTTGGTAGATGTTAGCAAGATGCTTCAAACCTCTTCAATTTGGCGATGGTCAGCCATGCTCTGGGAGTACACCAAGATGTTGTGTATATTGGTGAGTACACACTGATTGAGAAAGTCCTGGAGAAGCTCATGCATGAAATTCTGGAATATGGAGGAGGCATTTACCAATCATCTCATGTATCCTGATGAGGTTATATGCACTGCAGAAGTCCAGCTCAGTGAACACTGTTGCTCCCCTGAAGCTGTTCCAGGGCTGGAGGGATGAGGGGAAGAGGAAATATGAATTTTACTGTGATTTTATTAAGGGCGCGATAGTCTATGCAAAGCCACAAGCCTCCATCCTTCTAGGCCACAAAGAAGCTTGAAGCAGCAGGGGATGTAGAAGGTTGTATGTATCCTTGTTACAGTATTTCTTGGATGTACTCCTCCATGGTATTTTGCTCTGGGATGGAGAGTGGGTAGCGTTTACCATGGGACACTGGTTAACCTGGGATGAGGTCAATGGCACAATCATATGGCTGGTGAGGTGTTGGTTGGGTGGCTTTCTTGGGACAGGATGCGTCACTGAATGGGGTGTAACAGGCTGAAATGTCCACATAATATAGTTCATCTGGGCTTTCTGTGGAGGTGGAGTTCACAGGAAGAATCTGAAGAGACTTAACAATGACTGGGAGACGTTGTGAAATTGTGAAAACCAATGTGTCTCTCACAGGCTGGGGTGCGGTCATGGAAGGGTCTATGGACAGGTCATCATTGGATTGTTGAGGCAGTCCCTGCAGCCTATGAGGCACGTACTTTGCAATTGCCTTCACCTCTGCAATTTGCCTTCACCATTTCAAGTTAGAGCCCATTCAACAAGGATAGCTTCCTCTAAATCCCTTTTTACAGGTCTGCCTACAGGAGGTTTGTGATGCTGCTGTTTGGGTGGCACTGCACACATTTGTAAAAGCACCAGCATAAGCTCTAGGCTGCGTGGCATTATGAGTATTTCACTCCCCTAAGTGTCATTATACAATGCAGTGCAAGTTACCTTGAAAGGGAGCGTCCTGGGTTACAACTGTAACCCTTGTTCCATGAGAAGGGAACGAGACACTGTGTCTCTTTGCCATGTATCTTGCTTCAAGTAATCAGACGCTAACTTCTGTGGTTCATCATGACATGCTACATTATCACACAACACCAATCAAGATTGGACTAGTTTGACACATGCTTCAGACTCTGGGTGCTCCCCCAAAGTGTTGTTATACGTGGCACTGTCTCATTCCCTATCTCAGAGAACAAGGGATACAGTTATAAACAGAGACATTACTTCAGCGGTTAATAGGAGTTACACTGATTTAAGAAGACAGAACAAAACTTATTGCAGGATGTGGAGGATGGATGGGACATTTTGATAAAACGTCCTACAGCACCATACTATAGCCATAGACCATGGGTCAGCCTCCTCTGCCATTCAGAGAATTGAGTCTAAAGTGATCAACTTGCATGGCCTGCTGCCTGGTGCTGGAGAGCGGAAACGACTTTGGCTGAGAAAGGTACACATTGTATCATTGACCCTGTTGGCCTTGCACAGTGGTCTAAACTCGGTTTGCCACATGGATGAAGAGCTGGACGAACCATTCTAGGCTGATGGTGTCATTGTAGGGGGCCAAATGCAGCTGCAGCCAAGGGTTGAGAAGCGAGTGCTCCTCCACTAGGGGCTGCTAAGATGTGAAACTTAAGTGCATAATTATGAACAGATAAATATCCTTGATTTAAATGGTATACTTGCTCACCAAAAGACGAATCATCCAATAGTGTGCCAAAGACCTCACAGAAGTGGAGGAGGGATTTATGAGTTTCTGGGCCATCCTGTGCCAGATGGACTCATTGGAGTGCTCACCCCAACAGCAGGGAGATGATAAAAATGATCTTGGACCGCTCAGTGGGAAAACGTTGTGGCACTGCTTTTTTTTATTGAGCTAGAATATAAAGATAGATAAAGAAGTGGTAGTAGAAGCGATGGAAATGGAGGCGAGTGTGCACAGTAGTGAAAATTACATATTTGTTACACACAGCTGGAGCAGTGGGCAGCACACTACTATGCCCAGGGAGCAATCAGGGGTTAAGGCACTTCAGTTGCTACCTGCCAGCATTGGAATCAAACCAGCAACCTTCTGATTACAAGCCCGACTCACTAACCAGTAGGCCACAACTGCCCCAATAAATAAGTATTGTATCCATGAACTCCTGAATGGGGTCAGTGGTGCTCATGACTCCATATTACTGTCTTTGTCCGGTCTTCTGTTATGGTAAGCAGACTCAGACAACAGATGTAAATCACAGAGGTGAAGTTTTTTTGGCATACACACAGTTAAACAGGTAAGTAAATGATGATTCAAAGCAGTGATGATAAATTAACTGATTTAACTGATACACCACATCAACCACTGAATGAACAGGAGAAATTGCCAAAGTATGAAAGCACAGGTGGGTTGTTCTTTTTGTTAGAGAACAGACAGTGAGTCCAAGCTGGGCATGTGCTTATATCTGGTGAGTTGATAAGGTGATGAGTGTTTGCAGGTGCAGGTGATCAGTACTCTAGTGAGCTGATGCATTTTGATCTTCTGAGAGAGGGGCTTGGCTGATCTGTGGCTGGTGATTGGTTGTGGAAAGAGCCTGGTAGAACTGTTACACACTAAATCTGAGAATGTTTAAAAAGAAAATGTTTTGTCCAACTGGGTCTGTTTATTTAATGTGTGTAATTATTGTAACTTCAACAACCTTTAATCTAAGACTGAAATAGTGATGGGCATAATACAGCATGTGTAAAATTTACTGTATAATTTAGCTTATGGATTACCTCAAATATGATTACCCACCCCCCATAAAAAACAAAACACATTCATGAGGAATCTAGATTTGGTAGAGGTGACTGTGATTAAAATGTGATATAAAACTACATAAGACCTTCACTTTATGAATGGATTTATACGACTCCTTATCTATACAGTACAATTTACTCATGGACTAAGTAATAACAACACAGCTTTGACAAACATGGATGACACTGCAGGACAATCAATCAAATGAAAAGGAACAATAGGGACTGAGAACAACAGCAACAGTGACTATGTTCAGAAAATCATACCAACATATATATCTTACTCTTATTTTTGCAGTATTTACACTGTGCATACTATTTAAATGTTATGTATGCATGAAATATTCTGATGATGTACTGCATTTGCCCTAATGTGCAGTATACTACAAAGCATATTTATGGATGTGGTATCCCACAATGCAATGTACTTTGACACAATAAATGTACTATCCATTTACAGTGTGATGCCCAGACCAAAAATAATATCAGCCATCTTTGTTTTAAATCAGACAAAATGCAACATGATTTTTTTTTACATTTCCAAGTTGATATCATGTCCTGTGACAAAAATAGTAGCGTACTATGGTTTGAAACATTTATTGTTACATAATGCCGGCTATTACACTATGCAGTATTAAGTAGTAAGCTTGTATTCTGTTTGGAACATAGCCTGAGAGTTTAGTAATCACTTTCAGGTTTAAAGGTAATGGGATTCTGCTTCCCTCTGTGGTTATAGTGGGGATTGCATACAATACAGATGACCTGAGGAATCATGCTTCATAGCACATGCTGCTATGCATAAAGACAGACATCAGGAGAACAATACCTAATAGAATAAGCAGAGCAACAAGGCATGAACAGATGAGAAAGAAGAAACCTTAATTGCTCATTGCGTGTTATTTTCTATTTAAACAATATGACTGAGTTGCAGGACATTTAACAAGTACAGGTAATGCATATTGACTGTATAGGAACTCCAAAAATACACATTTTCAGGATTTTTTGGGATATTACGCCAGAAAGAGTATTCTATACTTATGTCTGTAATATAACATCAAATAACATATATGCTGCACAAATAAGTGTCTTGTACTTGCATATATATTATTAGCAAGGTCTTCCCCACCTCCTGGACAAGAACAATATATACAGTATGGTTATCTGTTACTAAGATGTTTCTAAACAAGACTGCATTGCACATCTTTAGGGAAAGTTGTTCATTTGAAGTCTCTGGCATTTATGCAATGTTATTTTATCTCACAATCAGAGCTGCCTCCAATGGTTTGTTCTGTTCCAGTCAGGTGACTAAATTTCCTCAACATAATTGGCTGGGTATAGGCCTGTCCGGCCATTGTTGAGGCGACCTCTGCACCAGCCCTGATCGTCTTCCTCCTCGATCTTGGTTAATTCATCACCTGTGGGACATGATATAAGTGACACCTGTCGTATAACAAAACCTTAAAGCTGCAATATGTAACGTTTCTGGTTAAAAACGAACAAAAATCAGTTGTTAGTGTTCAAAACTATATCTTTAACCTTGATATACAATGGTAAGTTTATAATAATGATTTATATTTTGAGCTGTAGAATTTTATTTCACAGGAAATGTCAGTTTAATGGCATTCGTCTGTGTGGTTATGTCATGTCCATAAACAGAAAGCAAAAAAACCTGGCTATCATGTGTATGGGTGCTGAGGACAGTGGAGTATTTGTAGCTTGTTCTTACAGCAGGTGCAAGGAACTTGTCATCCATGTTAAGAAAGTAACCACAAAAAGGACAGTACACAATCAATACATAATTTTACTGTAAATACTGACTTTTGTCTTGTTAATTATGTTAATTATGTAACCAACCTCAAAAATAAATGTATCAATATTTATATAAGTTATGTTGGCCATTAATATTCATTAAAAATAATTTTTTTTGATCATCATATAGTTTGGTACCAGGAAAAATACATGAATGTTATGAATTTCCTAACTGGATAGAGTAAAAACAGACGGAAAAGAGTTAAGGAAAATAACTGAAACTGAAAAACTGAAACAAAAAAGACAGTAAAAGTAACAAAACAATTGTACACAAAAATATTTTTGCTCTAGTTTGCCTTAATAATATTAAGTTGTGATCCGGTTATTTATGGGATTACATTTGATCTAACTACACTTTACCTGCTTTGAAGCTGAGCTCATCTTGTTCTTGCCCTTCATAGTCATACAGTGCTCGCACTCGGGTGCCCCCTCTGCTGCTTGAGTCATCCTCGAATGAGTTTGCACCCCCATTGGTCTCGTTTCCTGAGTATCCAGTAGGCTGTTCATCATCTGACCATTCTGTGGAGTATGCCTGGTTCTTATCATAACTGCTCACACTATTCAAACACAGTGGATCCATGTTGTTAGTATGAACATGAAGAAACTGTAACCAATTACCCATTAGTTCATACACTCCTAAAAAAGGGTTTGAAGTAGAATCAAAACTAGTTTTAGAGGTAGAGGCCATCAAACTTCCTTGTTTCTTTAGGAAATCTGCTGTTAATTCTAGTGCTTCAAAGAACCCAAAAATGTCTCTAGGGGTGATAAATTGACTATTCAACTAATTTGCTTATAATATAAATAATCATGAATATTAACACGATTAATGTACTTTTTACATAATTAGTAAAGTAAGTATAACAATACTTGTCTTTTGGTTATGAGTACAAGACTGTTAGGACAGAGAAAACATCTTTCTTTTCCCTCTTAAAAAGATTACTGTTAAAATACATTAGAAGGTCAAAATACATTTTTAGAAGTGGTGAGAAAGCAAATGTGTTGTCTGACCTGCCACGATCACCTGGCTGACCTCCATGCTCTGTGCTCGGAGTAGCGGGACTCACTCCATCTGGCTTCTTCTTCTCTCTTTTAGCCACAACACTGGCAGCTTCTGGATTATATTCCTAAAGTAAAAAGATTTACAACAGAAATGTTTGTTTATAAAACACAGTAAGCATTTTCATTCCTAAATATAATTAGCTGTGAATGTCCATGAACAAATCATTCTTACTTTCAAACCTCAAATGGCACAAACAGTTGGTTAATTGGTTCTCTAACAGTTAGTTACATAATTCAAAGGTGTGTACCTCAAACTGGGGCCAATTCATATGCATTCCAGGTCCGTGATTATTACTGAACCATTTGAGATCGTCCTGTGTGTTGGCAGCCAGAATTGTATGTTCAAACTCACGGTACACTGAAGCATAACTATAGCAGGGAAAACAATTAAAAACTGTCATGATTACATTTTATCTAAATAATATCATAGACTGACTCAAGCACTGATTAAGATCTTGGTCTTAAACCAAAACAGAAACATTTTTATCCAGAATTAAATAAAATTAATTTATTTTTCAATTCAATTTAATTTTATTTATATAGTTATTTTTACAACCTTACATTCAAAGCAGCTTTGCACAAAATAAAAAGAATTATAATAAAGAACAGAACAAATGTTAGACATGTTCAACAAAGGTTTATAGTAAGTTATAGTAGTTGGAATACTAGTTTATAGTAGTTTTAAAAAAGGGGGTGATTTAAACCGATAAAGCTACAAAATCATTAAGCAAGATATGCTGTTTCAGCTAACTTGGAGATGGCATTTAAAAAAATAACATCTTATGGGATGGGGTATAAGGAATTTGCAATAGTACCATGAAATACACACAACACACAAAGTAAAATGCATACATAAAATATATGCAATAAAAATACCTGAAGATTACACAATGAAGGAGAATGAGAGACAATGGGGACAAAGGAGTACTAAAATAGAAATAGAGTCTTTTGGACTGTAATTATATCATATCACTAGAAGCAATAGTAACAATTTACAAAACCCTAAGCTAAGTTAGATGTCAGCTGTCTCCCAGTACGCAAGCCAACAGGGTGACAGTGGCAAGGAGCCAAAACTCCAATAATTTAATTTCAAGTTAGTAAGCGCTAACCAATATATATGCATTGGATCTGGGGTTCATACTAACTTTTGGTTCTCTGTGAGGTTGAGGTGCCGTTTGATGTCCAGGAGAGCCTCTTTCATGAAGGTCAGTCGTTTGACCTCATGTTGTTGACACTGGTCAAACACCTGCTCCATGCTCTCAATGTACTGCGGTGTGCATTTGGACAACTCATCTAGAGACTTCTCATACTTCTCCTTGGTCTGTAAAAGACAAACACACAAAATCACACATCATGAGGTACAGCACCTGCTTTTTATAAGAAAACCTCCAAAACAACCAAATGCACTACAACCCTTTAGTAAGATGCAGAGAAACACTGATTTTGCTCAATATATTGCATTTATAACTGGTCACAATCAACTTAGAACAGATAAAGTAAACATCTGAAGATGACATATGATGTAATTCAATTCTATTATGTATTTATAAGTGATTGATGATTATGGCTGTAGCAGTGCTGGATAAATTACCTAAAGTAATTAAAATACTAATTACTAATATTTGTGTTTAATATTAAAGTCCTCCTGCAGTCAATAATTTTATCCCTTAATACGTTGTTTTGTCTCTATCGCCATCTCTGTTTGAAACATCAAATTGCAGGTTATTAAACATACTTTTCTTTACACATGCTGAAGTCAAATGAAGCCAACTGACATTACCTGCAAAATCCGACCTGACAACTCAATTTATAAATCATTATTATAAATTATCCTGATGAAAAGAGATGACGACACTAGGTGTTCACTTCTGGGAGCCCCAATCATCTCTGATATGTAAGGCATCTGGTTTAGAGATGAACATTGGGTTCGTTAACAGAAACCTACCATAAAACAATAAAACTCACTGATATGCGTGTTCAGGAATTTGTGCCCTGTCTTTCCCGTGGGACACTGATGACCCGAAATTCACCTCTATTTTCTCTCTCATTTTAGACTCAGATCAATAGAGCCCTTTGAACATATATGTACCACATACAGTGTGATGTTGAGTTTTCATGCTCATGTTTGATATCATTTTAAAGGTCATGGTGTGATGGGTAAAAGGGTCTTATTATTAAGGTATAATTAAGGGATATAGTATTTCCGGTCTTTCAGGTCACTAGAAACTGACCAACCAAATACTGAACTGACCACAAAGTTTATGACTCTTTGTCTTATCTGTGTATATAAGGTGGCTAGGCAAAAGACTCAGGGAAGCTTTCTGTAACCAGAACTTCCCACACAACTGCTGCTGTGTGTCTCATTTGCCAGGTATGATTTAGACTTGGTACCGTGTTTTATTCTGTTGATCATGTATTGTTTTTCTTTGTATTCAAATTCATATGATGTCTTTTACTTCTCTAAATTGATGTTTTAACCTGCCTGGCAAATAAATAGTTTTTCTTGATACATTGGAAGTTCTTAAGAAATTGTTATTACCGGTAGATTAGAGGAGTCCAAGGTTACCGCAAAATTAGTGTCAGGATGTGATCATACTGGGGACTTGTTGAAAGGAGCTAGGAGCACATCAACCAAGATCTCCAGGTTTCTGTCTATCACCTGTCTTAACAAGTTGCATGATCATGACTAAGACAAGTGTTACTAGATCTGAGCAAGTATGGAACAGCCAGGTTTAATGACCTCTGAGTAAGATCAAAATGACCGTTTTGTGATCGTGAGATCCGCGTATATATCGGCCGGCGCGAGACTCAGTGCGACCTTGGGTCCCTAATGAAAGAATAACTAAGAGTATGGGAATCTTCAAATAATCAAATCTAAATTATGATCAACAGATAATTTGGAATCATTAATCTAAAATTAATATAAAATTGGAGTCAGATTGGAACTAACCACAGGGTCAATAAAACTAAATTGTAACAAATTAAAGAAATTTGTAGAAATGCTATGGAAAGGCAGAACACGTGAGATACCTTCACCCACACCATTGGATTCCGTCGTTGGGCCAATGGGTGGTCCTTACAGATACAAAAGGCCAATGAAAATTGACGAGTAAAATTTATTATTTTACATTTACATTTTACAGTTATTTACGTGCATTTATATAATATAAATTACATGCATTTATATTACAAGGAAGCTGTGGCAAGAGGGACACAATGTCTCGTTCTCTCCGTCAGGAAACACGGATTCACAGAGGTTGTAAAATCTTGTGAAAGTGTTGAGTGTAGCTCACCCTGCACCTCTACCTTTGCAAGCCTGCAAAGGGTTTATGTGCGGTTGACAATGGTGAGAATAGTGGTGTTACCCTGGGAATTTGGGAGGTATAAAATCTATGGCAATTATATAAAATCTCGGTAATAAAATCTATGGCAATGTGGGACCATGGCCTTTGGGGAGTGGGTAGAGGTTGTAACAGTAATGCAGGAAGTTGTCTGGGTTTTTTTGAGCCTTGACAATTGTTGCAACCCCGAATGTGCTGAATAGTGTCTGTAGCCATTTATGGCCACCAGAAATGGTTGAGTAGTAATTGGAGGGTAGCTGTTACACCAGAGTGACCGGCACTGGGATTTTCGTGAATCTGAGTTATTAAACGCATTGAGATACAGGGACAAAGAGAAGGTCGTCGGGGCATTCGGGAGGAGGAGGATTTTGATTATCGAGGCTGTTAATTTCAGTTATAATGTCCCAGTGGACTACATTTCCCACATCGTAGTTCTGTTCAGTCGGAGATAGTTTCCTTGAAAAAAAAGTGCAGGGAAACATTTTGGGCAGCGAACCATGATGTTGAGACAATACTGCTCCCACACCAGTATTAGAAGTGTCAACCTCCACAATGAAAGGGCGATCGGGTTCAGGATGTTTGAGGATAGGGGATGAGGTGAAGTGTCTCTTAAGATCAGAAAAAGCCCGTTGAGCCTCCGGACCCCAGGCTAATTTGGAGGACTGACGTTTAGTTAAAGCTGTCAGAGGTGCAGCCACCATACTGAAGTTACGAATAAAACGTCTGTAAAAATTTGCAAAACCCAAGAAGCTTTGTAGCTGCTTAACAGTGGTAGGTGGTGGCCATTCGGTGACTGCTCGTACCTTCTTATCATCCATAGCGACTCCCTCATGACTAATGATATAACCCAGGAATGACGTACTGGTTTGGTGTAACTCACACTTTTCTTCTTTAGCGTATAACTGATACTCAATTAAGCGTTTAAGAACTGATCTGATGTGCTCGATGTGATCTTTCAGTGTGTCTGAGTAGCTCAGGATGTCATCAATGTAGATAATCACCCACTTGTCCAGCATATCTCGGAAGACATCGTTCATAAATGACTGGAATATTGATGGACTGTTGGCAAGACCAAATGGCATGACAAGGTATTTATAGTGCCCATAGTGCATACAATCCAAATCGGGGCAGACAGCAAACAATCAGAGAAACGATGAACAGTCCAGGTAATAACAGATAATCCAACAACAATAGAAAACGCTCAGAAATGTTAGCCGGGGCAAAACAAGACTTTGCAAAGAGCTAAACAAATGCTGGGGTTTAAATACACTAAGGTTAATGAGGATCAGGTGAGCATCAAGTAATCAGTCCCAGGGAAGTGGCCCTATGGGAAATGTAGTCCAGAACAACCTAATATTCAGGTGACCGTTCCCTCTGGTGGTTCGGGGGAGGCAGTACAGGAGCCTCCACTGTAACACCTGGCTAGTCAGAGCTTGTTGCCATCTCTGTTTGTAACATTCCTCAGTGCCTGACATGTCACAAAATCAGACCCGAAAGATTTTAAATCAATATAAAATTATAAATTATTATTATAAGCTCTTTGTTTTTAAGAAAAAACTTGGATTGCACCTTTAACGTACCAGAGGAGAACTGGCCCTCATGGTTGAGCCTGGTTTCTCCACAGGTTTTTTCTCCATCCATACATCATTGGAATTTTGGTTCCTTGCTAGTGTTAGCTTGATTACTGGATGACTTCTGACACTTAGTTTGGCTTAGGGTTTTGTAAATTGTTAATATTGCTTTTAATATAATGATCTAACTACAGTCTTAAGGATTCTTCTATTTCATTATTTCTTTTTTTCCCATTCTCTTTCTTTATGCAGTGTTCACGTATTTTATGGTGTTATTGGAAATCCCTTAATTACATAGTATTAAATTTGCAATAATACTATGTTTTCTGTGTTGTATATTTAATCATTTTTCTGTTTTCTGTGTTCTTATTTTCATTGTATGTACAGCTGCTTTGTAACAATGCAACATTGTAAAAAAGCACTATATAAACAAAACTGAATTGAAATTAAGTAAATCAAACGTTAGAGCGGTGGCGAGCATCGGGCCGGAGTGGAAGCCTCCACCCTCCCCAGAGCGCTTGCGGCTTGTTGATTGGTATTTGGGGTCACGGCGTAGTGTGAAGTCTCACTCCACCCCAGTAGCTTTATTTTCTGAGGTGCACAATGAGCTAATGAAGTAGTGGAGTACACCATTCATGGCATATTTTTTAGACATTTTGTGGGCTTGTCCACTCTCACTACCCTTGATGGAGGGGCAGCCAGGGACTACCCTGAGATTCCCTCAGGTGGAATGTGGGATTTTGGTACATCTGTGCCCGCAGATCCCTGCCACCTGGAGGAACTGACCAAGACTCACTTCCCGCACCTGCAAGTTTTCCTTGTACTTGGTGGCAAGAGCTTACATGGCTGTGGGACAGGCTGTCTCTGCCCTCCACGCTATGGCGATTCTGCAGGTCCACCAGGCCAAGGCCCTGAAGGACCTGCATGAAGGTAGGTCTGATGCGGGGCTTCAGAGAACTTTTCTGAACTGGTTTGGTTCTGATAGGTTGCCCACTATTGGCCAATTGGGGTCATATTGGCTGACTGGGTCATATAACCTGTCCACAAATTAAGACCTACCATCTGGCCAAGTGTTTAGGACTTATCGTTTGGTCTCCACAATCAGTTTCACAGCAGAAGAATAATATTACTAATAAAAACTGTAATAAAATCAACAGGGCTGGGCAAAGACTGGCACATGGACAGGCAGGGGTGCTTGGTAGCGCCCTCCTGGTACGGGGAACAAAAAGCGTGCATATATCACACATGCATGCACCTTTACAAAACTTGGTTGTCCGCACTAACACCCCATAGCTCTGCCCAACAGGAAGTAGGCCAGTTTATATTTTTGGAAAAGCAGTGAAATTTTAAATACTCCTTCTAGGGATTTTATGTGATTGTCACCAAATTTCATGCGCATCATGCCATGACAATGAAGATTCAAAATAGCGAAAGGGATTTTTGATATCTCGGATGGTGTTGGCCATGGCGAGGCAGTAAAATTATGGGAAACAGGACGTCTCGAATATCTACAGCACTGAGACCTCAATTATTTGGAGTTAAATGCATGTGACTGCCATGCATTATTTTCTGAGAAGCACCAGGTGGCGATGGTGCTTTTCAGAAAATGATAGCATAGAAAAACACAATGCTTGAGCCCCATCTGCACTGCTTGCAGCTATATTTACTGCATAGTTTTTCATACCTTCTGCACATCCTGTTTGCATTTCTCTGTCTTCTCATGCAGTTTCTTCTGCTGGTCTGAAGTGATGGATGCATCTGTCTCTCTGGATGCTGCCAGTTTCTCCTCTTTACAGGCCATGTGGTAGGTCTTTTTTGCTGTCTCCATCTGCATTAAGACATACAACACTTTAATTAAACACAAAACTGAACAGATGAAACTGGATGAAAATAACTAACATGCCACCTGTTAACTGAACACAAAACTGTATGAATCTGGATGAAAACAGCTAAAGGTAAAAGTGCAGTTTGAATGGTCCGTATCAGTTATCTAAACTTATTAGTCAATTGTTAATGTTTAGTAGTCTGTATTGTCTGAACTGTTTTACAGTTTGTATCACTCTGCTTGTGGTGTTCTGGCCAGTATATCAGTCTACACAACTGTGGATTCTGTTTTTAAACTATTTTAATTGGTGGATCAAAATAGATAACATCACTGGTTATAATGGTCATATTTACCCAAAATTAATTTATTTATAGAATGCTGTTGTACTGTATGTCAGCATGGCTGTGAGTACAGTCAAATCACTGCTGATATTCAGTACAGCAGACTATATTGCTTAAATATATCTAGCTAAGGTCATCTGTGTGTTTTAGTATTAAAACAGGACACGCTTCAGTAACAAGCATTTACAATGGACATCAAACAGTGACACAACACAATACCAAAATGGTTTGTTGTACACAAATGTTTAAAACTCTGGAACTATTCAATGCCACAACAAAGCTGAAAAGGATATTATTTTATATAACTCCAGTCATGTTTACACAAGTCATACACAACTAGGATGGCATGAGGGTAAGTAAATTATCAGAGAATTTTCATTTTTGGGTGAACTATTCCTTTAAATATTGTAAAGGACTGGCTCTTTTGAAATGGTTGAAAACAGGTTTGAAATAGGTTTGCGAAATCAGTCTGAATCATTTGGAGGGGCTGGCATAAAAAATGGCCTTGCAGTGTAAATGCAGCCTTCGGGTACACAGATGTTATACTGTACTACAATCTCTACATATTTTCAGCTATTTCTACACTTCTAAACTTGTGCACATAGATTATTTAAAGACATTTTGTTTAAAACATAACATATACATGACAAAAATAACATGACTACTATTTGTACCTCTTTGAGTTTCTTAGCCCAAGGTTTCTGAGCTTTCTTGAAGCCCTCCTCTGCCTCTTTGGTTTCCTTGAATCCTCCCATCATCTGTCTGTGATATGAGTCTTTTTGCCAGTTCTTCACCCGCTCAATGTCCTCATTCACCAGACCGTTCTTTACCTCCTGATGAAGTTCACTCACCTTATCAGCTTCTGTCGTCATAGCTAGCCAGGCCCGCTCCACAGAACCATACTGGGGTCCTGTCATAAACATATGTATAAATAATGGGGAAAAAATAAGTGAATACTTTAACTTCACAGGCTGTCATTTCCAATGAACTACTACTAAGAGTATGAAGCTTAAAAAGCAACAGTTATCTTACCAACCTTTTTCAATTAATTGCCTCCATCTCTTGGACCATTCGGTCAGCTGCTGGCTGTAGGACTTCTCAATCTTGGCACGTTCCTGAAGGCAGTTCATAAGATCATTGCAAAGTCGATGACCATCGTCAATTCTCTTGACAACACGCTTGTAATTTCCCACCTAGAATAAGAAGTAAAATGGTCAAAATAATTCTTTCTTGATTATGAACTTGTTAATGGTATATCTTAAAGCAAATGAAACAAGCCTGGGCCACTGCACCACAAACTCTAAATTCAAAGGAAGAAATGTCATTAAAGTGTTATTGTGCATAAAGGAAATTAAAAAAATGTAAACTTCATGAATAAGCTTAACTGTAAAAAAACAAAACAATTTGTATTGTAACACTGAAATTATGATTCAATGATAACAATTACTGAAAACATTATTTCTAGTATTGTAAACTAGTATTGTTTTAATGAAACATAACAATTACATTGATTATGTACAAATACAGTGATTATGTACATATAACTTTATATAATATATAAATTAGATTAGATTGTCCACAGCCCTTTCAGTCTGAATTCGCTCGCTCGTTTTCATTTACTCATTCAAGTGGGCTGTAGTAGTAATATAGGAAGTAAGCAATGAGAGTATATCGGGCTATTTCAGACACATCCTGTGATAATTCTCCTTCTAGGCAGGTCTTACTACAACTCTTCATATTCTTGTATTCAGCTAAGTTGACCTTCAGACAAGCTCTGATGAGTCATATTAGCTGTAAATAAGAGACTGACAGGGCCCCTTATTCACATTCAATAAGACAGACACACAAAACAGGCATATTCAAAGCTACAGTCAGGATGCAGGTGCTGCTAAATCCCAAGGACATTTGAATATTTAGTTCTTAATATCCTCTTAATAGCCCTTTGTTGGGCCATCTACTTAGTATTGCTTCACAACATACAAAAACACATCACAAAATTAATAAATAACAAAATGAGTTCTGCATCCATGTTTGAGAACTTGGATCTGTGATTACTTTGGCATTATACAGATAATGTTCAGATTGTGTATTGGTTACCAGACCATTAGAGAGTGGTGTGAAGGGCTCTGGCAATATCACAAGGGCTTTCAGTGTTGTTAAACAGAGCTGAGTATCACTGCTCTGGCAGATTCTGGGACTGTGGACACAACAACTCTCTATTTTAAAACCATCACCGGCTACAACACAAAACAACTATTGATGTCTTGCAATTAAAGATGAAAGTTGTGCTCTTTGTACCTCCCAAAAGCTGTCCATGGCGTCATCAGCTGCAACAGATTCATCATAAGAGCCAGACATTGCGCAGGGTGCTGCAAAGCAAGACTGAACACGTCTGTAGGAAAGTTGACTTTCTCAAGAACTGCAACAGAGAGAGTTATTAATATAAAGTTTTTAATATAGGTTACACTGCTAGGACACCAAGGCTAACTGTTTTCAAATACCACTTAGTTTGATATTTCTTTTCCAGTGTTGTGTTATTCATTCACTGTGACTGCAGTTATATACAGTATATACAGTAATCAACCAGAATTTTTAAGAAACGACCATTTGATTTGGGGCACCTTCCCCTTCTTCTGCTCTCCAAAGCAGACAAAGAGCCGCTCAGAGCATCTAAAGCTTTGCGTACAGTCCAAATACAGATGCAAAGTGCGTACAGGACATAACAAAGTAAGGGCTGGGTCTTCCCCATGTAAAGGGAGTGCTTGCAGGTACACCATCTTGTCCCAAATGGGAGTGGTGGGAACTGTGGGCATGTAGCCGGGCCAGGGTCTCAGGATTATGTGAGAATCACCTGGGCCAAACTCCAGGCAACCATGGGACACAGAGAATGTCTGTAGGTCCCCCACCCTCTTGATAGATGCAAGTACCACCAGAAGAGTCGTCTTCAGCACAGGTGGCTGACAGCAGCTTCCCCTAGAGGCTTGGATGGGACTCTCTCTCACAGATCCCAAAAGGGGACAGAGTGTGGTCTAGTTTTTGTGGTCGAGTTTAACCTCCTAGGAACCCCTAAGGGACCTGATGATCAGGTTGAGCTCTCTGAGAGATTTCTCTTTACCATCTTGTGTAATTTTCAGTCATAATTTCAGACATTTGATTTAGAATTGTTCTTGAATCATGTCATAAAATCATATTTGCATCCCAATTATTATTCTATTATTATGATATTATTATACAATTAGTCACCTATTGTCAGAGAATGAATGTGCGTTTTCTTTTAACCCTTCTGCCATTTTTGGCCTTTCTGATTTTATACAAAAACTCTCAATTATCTAATGAAACTAAGAAATGTGATTTTTCATAATGATGAACTGTCTTGGTGTGAACAGGCCTTTAATTTTTTGTTAATCCACTAAACATACCAGCTAGAGATCTCCATGGATCTTCCTTATATGGAAGAGAGCAGCTTGAGTTTGTTGATGACAGAATCTTCAATTTAAAGCAAATTATCTGCTAATGTAAACTACCAAATGCACCAAATCTAACTACCAAATTTGAGTAAAAGATGATTTCAGTATCACTGTGTTCAGTATCAGGACTGCAGCCAGGTAACAGAACAGAAACATTTTATTTCAGGTTGTCACAGCAGTCAGATATCATGAGAAATGGGGAATCCATATCCATCTCAATTTGGATTACACCAATATGAGAAATTACTGTGCTGATGGAAAACTATCATACAGCTCAAGTTTTAACGAAATCATTAATTTACGCAGCAGATATGAGACACTTCCTGTTTCCATTTTTTGCCATTAATGTATTGCCTCACCATGGCAACACCGTTCACAATTTAGCATCTTCAGTGTCTTCAAAGAGCCCCCCACCAAGCTTTTGCCCATACCTAACGGCTGGTGACTATGATATGCATGCCAGATTTCATGTCAATTCAAGTGCCTCAAATGCATCTGAACATGGTTTAAATAGTTGACATGTTGCCATGGCAACAACACTGAAGATATCACAAATCCTTTTAGAACTTTATATCAGCCTATGTTTCTACATTATTCTGACCAAGTCTGAAGCTACTTGGCTAAATGTGAATTGACTATTTTAAAGTTTGTTTTAAGTGACACACTTCCTGTTGCCAGTTGACCGTGACATGTCATCAGCCCACCACAATAAATGTATTCGCCATGTTTGACCTAAATCACTTAATACATGCTGCAGATATTACATTATATTAGATATTATATTAATGCTTACCATATTCACCATAATTTTACTGGCCATGGAAATACCATTCGAGATATCAAAAAATAACTGCAATTTTGAATCTTCAATATCTTGTCATGATGTTCACCAAGTTTGGTGACAATCACATTCAAAATCCCTACCGCCTATCTCTACCCCCCTGCCCCACTCATGTGCCAGCCTTCGCCTGGCCAACAACTCTGACATGTGTGCCTGATTTTTGAGCATATCAAGGGACCCAAAGGCCCTGAAAATTTTGAAAAAAATTATCCTAAGGAAAACAATATGGCCCTTCACATTTTCAATGCTTGGGCCCCAATAATAATCCTAAGGAAAACAATATAGTCCTTGTACAGACGAGAAAGATATTTGACCCCATGCAGCATCAATACAGGGGTGATTGGAAATGTAACATTAAACTGAAACCTGGTTTCAGGATGGGGTCATTTACACATTATAGTGACATTAATAGGCAGAGTTTATCAGTCAAAAATACTTGCACAAAAACCAGATATGCACCAAGAATAAATCACTTTTACATGTGAAATGATGCAAAATTGCCTATACATAAATTTCTGAGTCATCAGAGTATTTTGACACTGTGTTCAATAATTGTCAATAATATCCAATCAATTTCTGCAGTCGCTTTGCATTAGAAATAAATATAGAGACCCTAAGCAAAATCAGTCAGATTCTAATTCTTTTATCCAGTAAAACTTTTAGTAAAACTTACCAATGGTGACTCCATTCACAAACAACTTATCTGACTTTTAAAACATAAAATAATCCAAATGCGACAGTGAAACTGGACCTTTCTGTGCTCTTGTAGGATAATCCTGAAGTCTTCCACTTGAATAGCTTAGACAACATGTGGCGACGAGTTACAGGGAGGAGTAAGAGAGAGAGATAAAGCGAGAAAGGGAAATAATAATGAAGGAATCGCACTGGGAGAGGGTGTGATAACACTACGACATTAGGGTATATGTCATGGAAAGCTGCTGGTTGCTCTGGTGAGGAAGTAAATGTGGCTTGAGTGTTTTAAGATAAAACACATATTTTAATTAAACTTAACCACCAAGTAACAAAACCAAGTATATCATATCGTTTAGAATAAAAATTAATTGAGAAATTGCATAAAAGAACAAAACCATGTGGAGATTCTGTATGTTATCTGTAATAAAGCAAAAGACATCAATCTCACAGAATCAAACATCCTGTAAGAAACTGTCCCAAACATTTACTGCACAATACCAATAAACTGACTGCCAAAGTGAGAGTTGCAGTGGTAGGGAAAATCATTAATGTCATTGCATTAAAAATAGCTACATGAAGATTCTGTAAAATGTCTCCTTTTTGTTTAATTGGGAAATAAATCTTCCTGGGGGTGGGGTTTGAGGAGTGTCCACCAATGGCATCATTACCATGACATCATCAGATTAACAACAGAGTAATGTGTAAAGATGAATCTGCCATCTGTCCGCCTCTCCTTTTTTAAAGTTGCATTTATGAATTGTTGATGCTTTTACCAAAAGTAATTTTTATTTGCCCTACCTGGAAATGGAGTGAGTTTTGGTTATATGATAGCTTTCTTATATAGTTTTTCCTGTACTTGCTAAAGGGGTTAGCAAATGCCTGGTGTATTAAAACTGCCACACATACGTGTAAACCTATTATAGTAAGTAGATTTTAGACTGTTTCTATTTTAATCTCACCAATCTACCTATCTGCAGTTACTGTGTTTGGTGGGTTTGCCTGTGGTATTAGATATTATGTAACATACCAAGCAATTTTTTCATTAATAATACCAAAAAAACAGATTTTCCTGTCAACCTTTGTCTAAAACCTCTCGCAAAACAAATACATTGCATTGCAACACATACATTAAATTGGTGCATTGTATGCAAAATACATTTTCTCTCTTCCTGCATTAGACATTCATACATAGACATTTCAAACAAAAAACTCTCACCGTTAACAAGGTAAAACACAAATTATTTTAACTGCAGTTATAAAACTAACTATTAAAGTTTATAATATATATATAAACTATTTAAGTTTATTTCAGAGGTTTCTCTTTGAAAATGTAAACTTCTTTAGTCTATCATTCATTAACAGCATTGCAAGAAAGCTCTGTGGAAAGCACACCAGTGGAGCTAATATTGCAAATTGAATAGTAAGTATAAATTGAATAGTTTTGCAACTGATTGCATTGTATGGAAAATTAATTTTTTACTCAGTGCATTTAATGATGAACTCTCAATATCAACACATCAATGCACAAAAGTAGGATGTAAGTAGGATCTTGAAGATGTAACAATGGTATATATGACATGAGCTGTAGGGAATGATGTGGATTACATGAGTGAGTTCTGGCCTCAGTCCATCTTCTGAGCAGATCACAGCAGAGACTGTGCAGCTTACAGCATGTTGGGAGTTGCCAGGAGACAGTGCTCCCACAGATAGAGTTCATATCACATGCAGCCTGATAGGCTAAGCAGTGATTATGCAAGTCATGTGACTGGAGATTTAAGTGGTCAGATGTAACGTGGTAGTGAATGAAGAATGGTCATTAAAGGATTAATCACTATAATGATGAGACAGAGAGAAAGGGAAAGAGATAGAGAGAATGACAGAGAGAGAGACATTGAAACACCTTTATTTACAATATATAGGTAAAAACAAAATCTGTGTTTCTGTAATGGGTAGTATTCATTGTTATCCAGTGAACATTACGATGAAGACCAAGTTGATACGGTCCGTTATGCTGTTCAGTATAAAAAACCATATTGCATTTTGTTCCTGTTGTTCAATGTACAAAGTTTTTTTTTGATAAAAAAGGTGGAAATAGAATGGGGAAAATTGTGTTATTTCTGTGAAATTGTGAAAACTGTTATTTCGGTGTGATTATTAGTAAGTCCAAATATACAGTGATTGGCAAAAGAGATCGGTATAAGATCACCGGAATGATTATAATACATTTCTAATATGGATTTGAATGTTTGTATGTATGTGTGTGTAGTCGTTGAATGGAAGTGCATGTATAATGCGCGTAGTATAATGCGTGTTTATGAGCGAAGCACATGGTGGTTGGGCCTAGCACATGGCTGAGTAACATGATTTTCCCCATGCTGTACAAGTTAACAGCGCATGTATTTGATACTGTGTTCCATGTTGTTTATTTTGTAACTGTTATGAGTTGTTAAAGTATACTTAACCGCGTTAATGTTTTATGTACTGTTGAAGAGTGAGGAATGTTTCACTTTTGCTCTTTTTGGAATTTTACTGTAACCGATCTGTTGTGAATGTGAGTTGTTAAGTGTGTTAATGCTCTCACTGAGAAAACAGCTCAGCATCACTCGCGATCATTTCTCCCTGTTTTCTCAGGCATTACATTTGGAAGCACCACTGGGATGTTCGACTGGAGGACCCCCACTCGCCTGTAGGTGGATTCCCTTTTTGTTGATCATCCCCCCAAAATTACCCAGGCATCAAGGGAAGTCTAGCAGCGGGAAAGTGGACACCGTGGTGTCCAGACAGTTGCTGTTAATTTACATCCTGAAGTTGCCCAAGTGACCACCAGTAGACATCCTGAGTACTTCCCCCTGCTGATAAAATGGAGTCTGAATTGGAAAAGCTTTAGTTGGAAATTAAAGGAGCGTTATACAGATTGACTGTGGGACAATTAATTAAGTTATGCACAGCACTTTAGATCTCAGGGCCTGAAGAGAAAAATGTGGCTGGTAAAAGTCGCAGTCAACTGATTTCTCATATCATAAAGCACCTTGAATGGGAAGAACTAACTGACCTAGAAGATGAAGGTATGTCGGATCTCCTCAGTGTCCAAGACACAACAGATGAAATACAAAATGAAATACCAAATAAAAATGATGAACAAGAAAAAATACAGAAAGAGCACTCAGACAGTCATTAGAAGAGTGCAATGTGGGACTTAATAAACAAAAACAAGAACCCCTCTTCAGGTGTCAGTACTCCTGGAAAGAATATGACTCTAGCACTCCTAGATAATTCCATGTGGTGCAAAGATTTTAAAATAGCAGGCCAAGACAGAAGGATAAGCTAACCTTTTCTAGCCTGGCCAGGCAGATTGAAAGTGGGCTTAGCAGAGGTTACCCAGAACCTGATATTATTGACGCTGTAATTCGTGCAATTACCCCAGGTCTACAGTTACGGAGTTACCTGGAAGGGAAAGGAAATCTTATGCTACCTGCCCTTCGTACAATACTCAGATCTCACTACCAAGAGAGAGGTGCCACAGATTTATACAAACAACTCACTTCTGAGGTTCAGAGCAGTAGAGAGTCCCCTCAAAACCTTCTGATAAGGGCGATGGAGTTGAGGCAGAAAATATTGTTTGCTACTCAGGAAGCCGAGTCAAGTTTAAAGTACGACCCAGCCTTGGTTCAAAGTCTGCATACTGTCCTGACTGGCCTTCAGAATGATAATATTAAAAGTGACTTACAGACTTACCTCTTACAGACCAACACCCCAGATGAACTTCTGTTAGAGAGAGTTAATATTAATATTGCCTGCACCAATGAAAAGGAGAGGCAGGACAAAAAGAAAAACAGTGCCCCATCACGAGTCACTAATATGAGTACAGTCCAGTCCTGTGAGGTTGCAGTGGAAAAGAAACGCAACATCCAGCAAAGCACACCCCCTGTACCCCCTGATTTGTTATGTGAAATCAAACAAATGCGTTCTGACATGGTACTGCTAAAAGACCTGAAAGCTGAGGTTTCCCAGATAATGGAAACTATACGAAAGACCACCTCCCCACAATATCTCCCACCAAGCACAGAACTACCATCACTGCTTGCCCCACGTCCAATGTTTTCAACGCCGCGATCGACCAGCAGTCGGTCCAGGAGGGATGGGGGAGACAGCCCAGTTCCAACAGCGATATTACCCAGTATCCCGCCCTCGGCCATAGGTGCTTTGCATGTATTCAAGCTGATGAAGAATACTGTCAGCATTGTTTTAGGTGTGGAAGTACTGAGCATTTCAAGGCAGGCTGTAGAGCGGAGAGATGGCCAAAGTCTGGGGACCGAGATCATTTAAACTAGGAAGGGTTGGCTCCCAAGGGACACGGGGTAACCAAATGCATAAATAGGTCCTAGTTTTGTACAAGTTGTAAGGAAAAGAAGGGAAGACAGGAATTAAAATGTTGTTCAGTATGTAAAGTGTTCTCCTGTAGCTCAGTGGTAGAGCATTGCGTTAGCAGCTCAAGAGGTTGTGGGTTTGATTCCCAGGGAGCACATGTAGTGACAAAAATGTATAACTTGAATGCACTGTAAGTCGCTTTGGATAAAAGCCTCTGCCAAATGCATAAATGTAAAGTTACATTATACTGCTCGGAGGAATGCCAGGGGGCCCATTGGCCTGTGCATAAAAGGGATTGTGGGCCACATGCTTGTTCAGGGGTAAGGAAACAAGTTATACAATCACATGGAAAACCTGAGAGAGTGAACGGTTTTGCTGCAGGAAAAACAAATACAGTAAGGGAGTTAGTAGGAAAGAAGTGTCTTATCCGATGTTTCCTACACAGACAAAAGACACAGGCCCTTTGGGACACAGGTTCACAAGTTTGTGCTATCGATGAGGTCTGGAAACACAACCACTTACCAGACGTGCCGCTACAAGAGATAACAGAGCTGATTGACTCACACGACCCTTTCCAACTTGAAGCAGCCAATGGAACAGCAATGCCATATGTTGGTTGGCTGGAAGTACTCTTTCAACTTACTGTTAGGGATGATGAGTGGTTAATACCCATACTAGTGTTAAAAGACAAATAGCAGCAATGTCCTATTATTGGATTTAATGTTATTGAACACATTGTGCTACACAGCCAAGGAGATCAGGTAGAATCCAGAAACAAAGAGAAGCTGGTCAAGGCAGTAAAGATGGCGTTCCCTCAGCTAAATAAAAACAAAGCAAAAGTTTTTATCAATGCAGTGAACCTAGAACAAATACGTGAGCATAAAGTGAGAACATTTAAAGAGTGAATCAGTGTGCCTAAACGTAGCTCCATCCAAATCGAGTGTCGAGTACAAGCTCCACCTTTCAAAGAGAATACAACTCTGATCTTTGAGCCCCACAAGAACCTGCAGTGGCCTGAAGGTCTGGAATTCTGTGATACCTTGGTGTCAGTAAAGGCAGGAATAATTGCAAAAGTAATTGTCAGTGTGCAGAATCCCACAAATCATGAAATTATACTCCCAGGGAGAACTGTTATTGGATTTGTACAGCCAGTGAAGTCAGAGTATCCAGTTAACATATTTAATACCAGTCACTTACCTGCTCCATCTACCCATCACATCCAAGCTCAAGCATTTAATGAAAGCACCCCTGCGCACGAACAATGGGAATTTCCCTTATTGATCTCTCACACCTAAATGAGCAACAGCGACAAATAGTCACTCAAATGTTAAAAGAGGAATCAGGATCATTCTCCAGGACTGATGATGACATTGGTTGCATACCAAATTTGCAAATGAACATTTCCCTAAAAGACAATGAGCCAGTAACAAAAACATATCTCTCTGTGCCAAAGCCCTTGTATAGGGAAATGAAAGACTATTTGCAAGATTTAATAGCACAAGGATGGGCTGAAAAATCCCAGTCTTCTTATTCCTCTCCAATTGTCTGCGTGAGGAAAAAGGACAGTACCCTGCATTTATGTATGGACTACAGGGAACAGAAAGACTCATCCAGATCGCCACCCGATCCCCAGGGTCCAAGATGTAATAGATAATCTAGGGGGAAACACCCTCTTTTCACTGCTGGACCAGGGTAAGGGATATCACCAGGGATTTATGGCCAAAAATAGTAGACATCTAACAGCTTTCTTGACTCCCTGAGGCCTATATGAATGGGTGCGTATTCCATTCGGACTTATGAATGCACCTGCAGCATTCCAACACTGCATGGAGGAATGTCTAGAGGGCTTAAGGGATGGAATATGTGTGCCGTATCTTGATGATGTTCTTGTGTTCAGTAGGATGTTTGAGGATCATTAACCACGTCAGGATTTGGGTGGGGGGGGTGGGTTTAATTTTAATAAAAAAAAATGTGACATGTTCAGAGCTGAAGTTCGGTACCTCGGACGGATAGTGTCAGCGGAAGGAAACAGGATGGACCCTGCCGATACAGATGCAGTAAGGGCACTCAAACACAAAAAGCCGGGTAATATTGGTGAGTTGAGAGCAGTTTTGGGACTTTTAAGTTATTATTGGCAGTGTGTCAAGGATTTTTTACATATAGCTAGTCCCTTATATGATTTGCTTAAAGCGCCCAGAGGTACAGAAGTAGGAACAAGCATAAATGAACAAGAGAAGAAACAAGGAACAAGAGAAAATGGCAAACAAAACAAACAAGTGGAGGGGTCCCATCCAGCACACCCATTGACTGGACCGACACACATCAGTCGACCCTGGAACAGTTGATTGACTGCCTAGTCCGGCCTCCTGTTCTCGGTTTCCCAGAATTTTCACAACCATTTATCCTTCATACCAATGATTCTAATCAAGGACTAGGTGCTGTATTGTACCAAAGCCAGGGTGGAAAGCTTCGCGTGATTGCCTATGGCTCCCGTACTTTAACTGCAGCAGAGAAAAACTATCATTTACACTCGGGCAAATTGGAGTTCCTCGCTCTGAAATGGGCAATTACAGAAAAATGTAGGGATTATTTGTATTATGCCCCGTTCTTTACAGTATATAGTGACAATAACCCACTTACCTATATCCTCTCCACTGCAAAATTGAATGCAACTGGATGCCGATGGGTCGCAGAGCTGGAGATTTTCACTTCACAGTCAAATATCACCCTGGAAGGGAAAATATTGATGCGGACAGCCTGTCCAGGATGCCTCTAGATATAGAAACATTCATGAAAGGGTGTTCAGAAGAGATGGCATCTGATGTGATTGGGGCAGCCACACAAGTGATGGAAAATCAACAGGAACTCGGTGTATCATGGTCCATGGGCGTATCTGCTCCA
This sequence comes from Chromobotia macracanthus, assembly GCA_036877525.1. Classification (NCBI taxonomy): domain Eukaryota; kingdom Metazoa; phylum Chordata; class Actinopteri; order Cypriniformes; family Botiidae; genus Chromobotia; species Chromobotia macracanthus. The sequence goes on from JAZGTH010000011.1 coordinate 12,774,587, forward strand.
CCCGCAGCAATATCTTCAGAGACATCCATCATTCCATTAACAACAGAACAAATCAAACATGACCAAAGAAACGACTCCACTGTGGGACCAATTATCCAGTGCAAATTGACAGGAAAAAAAACCTCAGGTCCAGGATTTAAACAACTCGGTCCACAGGTGACATGCCTCCTTAAAGAGTGGGACAAGCTGGAAATTGATGAGAGTGGAGTCCTGTACAGAAAAACGGCGAACAGAAAACAACTAGTTCTTCCAGGACAACATAAAAGTACAGTGTTGAAAGAACTTCATGATGAAATGGGTCATCAAGGTGTAGACAGGACTACATCACTGATACGGCCGTATATGCAAAAAGAGATAGAGGATTATGTCATGAAAAGATGTGTGTGCCTTAAACACAAAAGACCCCACCATGAAACAAGAGCACCACTAACAAACATTGTTACCAAATCAGGCAAAACTGCTGCAGAAAAGATTTTCAATGATTATGCACTAAGATTCGGGTTCCCAACCAGAATACACCATGATCAGGGTGGTGAATTTGAAAATCAACTGTTCAAACAGCTGAAAGTATACTGTGGAGTTGCGGGGTCGAGGACCACTCCCTACCACCCTCAAGGGAATGGACAGGTCGAGCGGTTTAACCGGACATTTACATTTATTCATTTAGCAGACGCTTTTATCCAAAGTGACTTACAAGTGCGGAATACAACAAGCGAGTCAACCTGAAGAGGCAACTAAACACAATAAGTGCTCATAATACTTATTATGACCAAATACATTTGGACATTGCTCCAAATGTTAAGGCCCCCACAGAGAGACAAAAAACTAGCTGGAAGGACTCATTAAACAAACTTATCTATGCATATAACTGCACTCGCAGTGAAGTGACTGGTTTTTCGCCATTTTACCTGTTGTATTGGCATTCCCCACGGTTGCCAGTTGACCTGTTCTTCAGGTTGACTCCAGAGCAGGGAGACAGCAATTATCATAACTACATGGAAAAGTGGAAGCAGGGCATGGAGGAAGCATACGAGATCACGAGAGAAAATGCTCAGAAAGCTGCACTAAAAAACAAGCGTCATTATGATAGTAAGGTGAGAAGTTCAGTACTACAGCCGGGCGATTGTATTTTAATCAGAAATCTGACACCTCGTGGCGGTCCAGGAAAATTGAGAAATTATTGGGAGGACACTATCCACACAGTTGTGCGTCAAGTAAGTGAGACGCCCCCGTCTATGAACTCAGACCCGAGGAAGGGAAAAAGAGATCAAGAATTTTACATCGCAATCTCCTCCTTCCATGTGACCACCTACCTGCGGAAATACCAGTGCAGGTACAGACAAAGAAAAGCAGCAAAATAAGAAATGGGGAACCAGAACAGCCAGAGGAAGAGGATGACGATGATGAGTATTATCCAGGGCTAGTTCAGCAGCAATCCGACTCTTGCCCACCTGAAACAGAAAATCCTGTGCGTATTGATACACCTGTAGTGCAAGACCAAGTGGGATACTTGCCAGAAAGGGAGGACAGTTTTACTGAGGACCAATTTGAAGAAAATATTATCCACTCACCTGCTCCAAGTAACTCCAGTGAGGGAGGACTTTAGCGACCTCAACGACCACGTAGGCGTCCAAGAGTTTTCACATTTGATAGACTGGGCTCACCAACATGTTATCATATGAGTGCACAACCACACCATGCAAATCTTGATACGCTATGGGCACCCACAGAGTGTTCATATCCCTTTTTCCAGCCCTACAGACACAGATTTTAAAGGTCTGTAACAACCCTCTCCCCGAACTGAACAAATGCACACCCATTTAGTACAAAATGGACTGTTTAACACAGAGTTCACATTGAAAAAGACAGTTGAGCATGAACTGTGTTTATAGACTGAAAGCACAATTCATATGCACCTCTATAGGGGACTGATATGAAGGATATGACTTATATAGAAGTGAGAAAACATGGACATGATGAATGATGAAAGATTTTTCCTCTTTCCTTTATGAGATTTTCCTCTTCAGGCCATTCCCCTACATCAGCAGTTATCATCAAAGATGGGAAATCATAATCACAACCAACTATCCATTCTTTAATATGGTTAGGGTTGTTGATAAAAAGCCATTGATCAAAATTTAGTTCTCCAATTACTTCATCAATAAGCTGTTTCAAAAATCGAATAGATTTTATCCTCACTGTTTCACTTATCTCATCCAAATTCAATAAAAATAGATGTGTCAAGTCCCATATTACCTTCTTATCTCAAGAGTGCAACTGCAGTGTCCACACAATCTCATTATTATAAAGCAATCTTTGAGCAGCTTGCAGACGAAAAGCCTAGGTCTAATATGTAACAAGACCTTGCCCTCCTTCTTGTACTGGCAAAAAAGGACAGCTGATTGAACCCAATGCTGACCTGACCAATAAAAAAAACACCAGTATCCTTTGACTGTCTTGAACTAGTCCAGCAGGAGGTTGTAACAAAATAAATTTATGCCACAGAGCAGAAGCGATTCGATTATTGGCCTCTAAAACTCTCTCCCATAGGATAACTGAGGTAACAACCAATTCCATCTAGACAAAAAGGTGAACACTCTCTCCAAAACTTCCTCCCAAGTTTTCTTTTGAAACTCATCACAGCCCAAAAGCACACCAAGTTTTTGTAGCCCTTTCCTATTCTATTGTAAATTACTTGGTAATTTTGGAAGATTTTTCAAATTTCCCTTACCTGACCGAAAGGCTTCTGTTTTCTCCCAGTTTACTTTGGCTGATTATGATTATTTATACATATCAAGTACTTTGGACAAAGCTTTTATATCATTGTTAACATTAATAAAAACTGTCACATCATCAGCAAAAGCAGTGTTTGTGATCTTTAAATGTTGAGATATTATAGGTATTGACAAACCAGTTAAAGTTTTCCTAATGTTAAAAAGTAATGACTCAGTGACTTAAACTATTCCCTACCTTAACCATACAAGAAGCACCATTGTATAACAACTGTATCCATTTGATAAAATTTTTACCAAACCCGAAAGCATCAAGTAGATTAAAAAGGTAATTGTGATTGATCTGATCAAAAGCCTTTTCTTGTTCTAAAGCCAACAATACAACCTCTACATCAAACATTTTACAAACATCTAAGGTATCTCTCACTAAAAAAAGATTATCCATTATAGATCTCTTTGGAATACAATAGGTTTGATCTTGGTGAATTATCAAATGTAAAAACTTCTTAAGTCTATTAGAAAGACATTTGGATAAGATTTTATACTCTGTTGTTAATAAAGCAACAGGTCTCCAGTTCTTTAACAAGGTCACGTCTCCCTTTTTTGGTAGCAGAGACAGAACAGCACATTGATATGTAGCAGGTAGAAAGGCATCTTTATAACCTTCACAAAAAACTGTTCCATTCCAATATGGTCCATTCCAATATGTTTCCAGAAATTATTATAAAATTCAGAAGTCAGCCCATCAATACCAGGAGAGCGTCCAGGTTTTAGCTGTCCAACAGCAATAGTGAGTTCTTGAAAAGTAATTTGCATATCCAAAGCAGTTCTAGAAGCAGTCTATTTGAGGAAGTTCCTGTAAAAATTATGCTGCACAATCAGAATTACAATAATCAGCTTTTTACAATAATTCAGACAAGAATACAAATCTACAGCATGATGATGCTTTTTTATAATGTCATTTGTAATCTTCCAATCTGGAAGATGTAAACATGTCATCTGCTTATATTGAGCATCTGAATGTTCTAAATTAAAAAAACAGGCACTTGGGGCATCCATATCAGCAACTGCTGTAAATTGTGACCTTATCAAAGCTGCCTTTACCCTCTTATTCAAAAGAAAACCTTACTGTTTCTTTTTCTGCTATAAATTATTGATAAGGCCTGGATCATGTCTTCTTAACATTTCTGTCTCTATAGTCTCTAATCTCTTTCCAATGCTTGAAATGTTTCTCATTGAATGGTAGTACACAATGCTGTATACTGTTGACAGCATAGTTTTATTTTTTACAGTTTCATTTTTTTCCCCTTCCAGTAATTCCAAAATGCTATAAAATGTTCAGAAAACATAGCATCTTACAACAGCTTAGCATTAAAATGCCAATACGCATATTTTTTTAAAAACTGTGCCATATTTACTGAAATGAAAACCAGATGGTGATCAGAAAAACCCACAGGAGAAATACAGCAATCAATAATCCTGTTGTTGAAAGACTTTGAAACATATGTCCTATCTAAATGAGCAGCACTTACTCTATTATCAGAAATTTTAACCCATGTATATTGTTTGTCTATTGGATGCTTAATTCTCCACATATCCAAAAGCTCAGAACCTTTCTCCAATCTTGACAAATATTTAAAAGAACTCTTATGAGGCTCTTCATTATTATGGTCAACAGTAAAACATTCTGTACAATTCCAATCTCCACCAATAATTATGCTTCCATCACTAAAATCGTGTTTTAAAACATTATTTAATATACTAAAAAATGTAATCGTTCATGTCCTACATTTGGTGCATAAACATTTATAAAATACATTATTGTCCCTTCAATAATTTTACTGAGGGACATTATTGTCCCTTCTTTTAACAAGAGCGACCTTTTACAAATTCTTCTGTTTTTTCAATACTAACTTTTGTTATCTAAAGAAAACAGTAGCAACTCCAGCATTGTACCATGGCTCAGTGTATTGCTACCACATTCGCCACTCTGCTTCATTATCCACATCACTATGGGTTTCTTGCAATAACATAACGTGCAGCTTTTTATTTTGTATTATTTCAGACACTAAGGCTTGTTTATATCTATCCCTTCCTCCATTATTATTTAATGAGCCCACCCTCAAAAGATCCAAGTATAGGTTTAGGAAGGATAGAAAAAAGACAGCAACAGAAATAAAAAGAAATAGAAGAAGAAACAAAAATACCACGTGATGTATGGCTAATCACTTATAAGAAGTTTCAAATGTAGAAAGTTTCAGACACCTTTCTACATTTTCTAATAGTTGTAACATGTTTCTTTAAACTAAAACATTTTTTCATTTAACTGATCAAGACCCACCAATTTTTTTTTAAGAACTGCCACTGACCTCTCAAATCTTTCAACATCAGAAATATTCCTTGATGTTGACTTGTTTTCCAAAAGTATAGAAGAAAAAAAAAGAAGAGATCTTTAATGGACATATCTTGAGAATCACCTTCAGGCCCACATACAAAATCTCCTCATAATCAAGAAGAGCACCATTGTCATCAGATACCACATCATCCACTGCACTACCACTATCAGCCAGACACAACTCTCTCTTTCTTGAGCCCAAACAAACAGGCTCCTCACACCTACTTGAACTAGGCCCCACAGTTACCACAATATTCTCTTGCTGTTTATCTAAATTAACATTTTGTACAATATTTGCAATATTTTCATTTTGCTGATGTTCATTCACATTAATATTTGTACTAATAGCAACATGCTCATATACTTGCATAGCAGACGCCGCCGCATCAGAAACATTTAGTCATCTGAAACAATTAGGACACCCTATGAAAGCCTGTGTATTTTTGTGACATTTTTGCAACATTTTGGATATATGGATATTTAATCTCAATTTTAAACAATACAGAGAGATTAAAGTAATATATCTAAGCAATTAAAACTGAAGAGGGGGTTTTCTGTAAAATGTAATTCCACAAAATGCAAATTCTAACTGAGGCAAAAGTTAGGACACCCTCACATGTATTCCCTCTTAAAATGGCTCAAATCACACACAGGTGTATCACACCAGGTGCACATAATTAATAGATCGTTACTCAGCATTTTGAATGAGGCTTGCCCTATCTAAACCTCAGACATTTAGTTTGGTGTGCTCCTGACTTTTTGAAGTAAGAGTGAGCACCATGGTGAGAGCAAAAGAGCTGTCAGAGGCCTTCAGAAAAAAAATTGTAGCATCCTATGAGTCTGGTAAGAGATTTAAAAAGATCTCAAAAGATGATCTCGGAAGATCGTCTACAAGTGGAGGGCTTTCAAAACAACTGCCAGCATGCCCAGGTCTGGTCATACCAGCAAGTTCACCCCAAGAGCAGACCGCAAGATGCTAAAAGAGGTCTCCAAAAACCCTAAAATGTCATCTACAGCAGGGGACCTACAGCAGGCTCTGGCTACTGTTGATGTAAAAGTGCATGCCTAGTTTAACTTGCATTGGAAGGTGTGCAAGGAGGAAACCTTTGCTCTCTGAGAGATACATCAAGGCCAGACTGACATTTGCCAGAGAGAATGTTGACAAAGACCAGGACATCTGGAATAATGTTCTTTGGACATTGAGTCCAAAATTAATGCGTTAGAATGAGAATTAATGCAGTTTGGCATAGAAAACACAGGTTCAGCGGAGGTACAGTCATGTGAAAATTAGGACACCCTATTATTTCTACAAACATGGTTTTGGACACCAGAGCAGAGGACATGTTTGGCGAAAACCAAAGACAGTATTCCACGAAAAGAACCTCATACCAATTGTGAAGCATGGAGGAGGAGGTGTCATGGTTTGGGGCTGCTTTGCTGCAGCAGGACCTGGTCAGCTCACCATCATAGAATCCACCATGAATTCTACTGTGTATCAGAAGGTGCTTGAAGAACATGAGACCATCTGTTAGAAAATTAAAGCTGAAGCAGAACTGGACAACATGACAATGACCCAAAACATACTAGTAAGACTGGCTGAAAAGGCAGAAATTGAGAGTCCTGGAATGGCCGAGTCAAAGTCTAGATCTGAATCCCGTTGAGATGCTGTGGGGTGACTTGAAAAGGGTTGTATATGCAAGAAACCCCTCAAACATCTCACAGCTGAAAAAATTCTGCATTGAGGAGTGGGGTAAAATTTCCTCAGACCAATGTCAGAGACTGGTAGATGGCTACAAGAAGCGTCTCACTGCAGTTATTTCAGCCAAAGGAGGTAACACTAGCTATTAGGGGCTAGGGTGTCCTATCTTTTTCCTTAGTTAAAACAGGATTAAAATTACATTTACAGAAGATCTTGAAAAGACTTTTCTTCAATTTTAATGGTTTAGTTATATTACTTTAATCTCTCTGTATTGTTAAAATTGAGACCAAATAACCATTGTGGAAAGCAGCGTGTGGCGAGGCAGGTTTGGAGACGAAATGGTTAAGGGAAACGCCTCCCTCGTAATGATCGAACAGCTGTTAGACCTGTCTCTCCACCAGCAGCGACGCTGAAACCATGCGCCGCTTTCCACAACCATATAATAAAAAATGTTAGAAAATACACATGCTTTCACAGGGTGTCCTAATCTTTTCACATGACTGTACCTCCGCTGAACCTGTGTTTTCTATGCCAAACTGCATTAATTCTCATTCTAACGCTTCATCTGGAATAAAAGGTGGAACATTTGAAACACTGATTTTCACTGTCTGAGAATATAACGGGGTAACCTGAACAAACATTGTGAACAAACAAGGCCACTCTCAATTAAACGATGAACAAAGTTTTGTTCTTTCAAGAATACTACTACAGCCTTGTTCATACAAGAAGCAGACACAATATTCTCGTGCCCTACTTCCTCACCAATCAAAATAAGCACGTCCTCTACTGTGATGCCGTCCTCTGGTACACACCAGATGCCATTGTGCAAAGACAAAGACGACTCTTCATGAGACGCCATCTATCTCTGTGCGATATATGCACCAAAAATCAACCTAAATCTAATACAAACTGACACACCATACCAAAGGAAAGTAGAAAAACAACTGTAATTAAGTAGTATATATTTAGTTAAGTCCTACTATATATTTCATCAAGACCGGATGATATTCCTATCTTAGCTAAAATTATCAGTTCTTTTATCTGTCTTAAAGACATAAAATATTGGATGACTAGTCATTTTCTTCTTTTCAATTCAAATAAGACATATTATATTACTTGAGATATGAGATATTACTTATTGGACCAAATGTAAGTAAAACGTAAGTAAACAGAAGCTCTCTGATTACAGCTTTTTGAGAAGAGGTGTGCTATTACGTTATTAAGTGATTGAGTGTACAATATTGTTTGGGCATACGAAAAGTGGGTGAAAAATACCATAGACAACGTTAGGCTGAATTTTGATGTCATAGATCCATGTCAGAATGTTGTAGCGACTTGGCAAGCAGCAACAAATGGTGACATTTCATAGATAGACAACTTCATAGATGCCCTGGCAACCACCCCTTGGACTTCCACTGAAAAAGGTGAGAGGCATCAGAACACTGTAGAGACAAATGGGTGGTCTCTTTTGACTCAGACTTCCAAGTACTCTTTAAATATCACCATGGAAATTTTCCAGCCATGCACTAGCAACCATTTAGAGCACCCTAGCAACCAATGTGAATTAGTCATATCTCAGCACCAGAACTTCATAAAGGCATGGAAGTTGGCTCTTTTGTTTCAGACACGTATCCATCTATTAGTTTTACCCTGTTAGCTGTCTAGCTTCACCCTAGCAACAATTTATGGTACCCTAGCATCCATGTAATGTAATGAAATGAAATCTATCTTTAAAAACTACTACATTCTTAATTTCTTAACATTTTTTATAGTTTTTTTTAACTTTTTGACTAGGCTTTCTCAAGCCAACATAACTTTTGTTCACAAAATTTACACCTTGTTTAGCATTGTCATTTCTATACAAATAGCAAACAAAGACATACAAACATAAGGCTGATGAAACCTGACTGTTGCCATTACAGACCACTGTTTCAACATATGTCAGACAATTTCTTATTTTCGATGATTCAATTATAAGATATATTAAGTTTTTTACTAAATAATAGTTGTGTAATTTATACTAATTAAATTATAGCATTAAATATTTAAAGACACATATATCAGTTTAAAATCATTAGATGCAGAGGTACCACTTGTAAGATCCTAAACAGATTAGGATCTAGTTTCAGCACCCTGGACAGCTTCCAGGCATTAAAAAAACATATAAGAGCCAACAAATCAAAGGAATATTTACGCAGGCTAAATCATCACAATGCCCTGCAAATGCGTAGTATATATGGGCTACATAGTTGAAACATGTCAACACATCCAGAGACCCCTCTATCAGAATAAAAATGCTGGAAAAATAAGATTTAGAAACAAGATGCATAGATTTGTCCTTTGCAGATGCATTACTTTTCAATCTACATACAATAATAATAATCAATTTGTTTTAATTACACAATTACATGCACATAACTCTAAATTCTAATAAGCATATGTCTTTGTTTAAATATATAAAATAGTAGAATACATTACAATGAACAGAGATTTATATTGTTTTTATATAGAGATTTATACAGAAATGAATTAAGTTACTTGGTCTTTAGTTTTTCTAAACAATGACTGCTGTTGTGCTTGTATACACTGTAACATTTTTATGCTGGCCCTGTAAGGCAAGCACCTTTAATTGCTCTTCTTGCTGCATATTGTTTAATTCAAACAGCATAAAGAGCGCAGTCTTAACATTGCATGGTACTCAGCCATGTGCTGGTAATTTCACATTTTTAATGAGAGACTATAAGTGTAAGAATAAAGTGTTTCCTTTGTTATGACAGTTACATAATAATAAATCATAATAATAGAGACATGGTAACCATAAACAAATTATATTATAAAAATAAATGCAAAATGAACAGTTAAGGCATTAATATCCCATACTGTGTAGCAAATCACTCTGGGGTGCTGTATGTCTGTCATTAACGACTAAGATTTTCACCGAAGCGGTTTTTTCATTGATAACTGTTAAGTGTTTGTGTTGTTTGCTGTTACGTAACAAGCAGGTGGGATGCTTTTCTCACGCTTTTATTTTGCTCTGGGTTTCACAGGTAACGTGCTCGATGTTTTTAACCAACTATTCGATAAATAATCCCAGCCACATTTTTATTGCTGTAGTGTGGATAAGGGTAGGTTATGTAATATTTTTTACCTTTGACTATGTTTTTATCTCTCCTCGACTGATCAAAGTCTTTTTATCATAGCGTTATAAATAACACGTCAACACCTCGGCAGACGTGGTCTTGCTGTGATTTTTCTCTTGATCTGAAAATGGTTTATTTTTGCCCTGTTTAACATGAACTGTAACAGTGACGGTTTTATTGTGTCTGCTGTTTTCTGGATGGATGAGGTAAATTTAATATTTAAATAATACCAACAAAAATGCCGGTAACAACAACGCACCGTCAACATTTGCGTCAACATATGCCCACATAACGTTCCCACAAAACAAGCTGTTCCCGAAAACAGATAAGCGTGTTATGGAAAGAGAAATTGTCAAGCAGAAACACGACGAGCAATGACACGCAGTTAAAATATTCCTCATAACAAGCCATTAAATGTAAGTATTATTGTTTCCTACCTAAAATTAGGTTTGTAAGCTTTTTCTTTTTCGCAGTAATACAGAAGGTGACCCCCGATCCCACGTCCCTCCGCATCCACTGGTACGATATACGCAGCGACGGGCTCGCGCATTCTCCACCAAGCAGGGATTGTTGGTTCAGCACGGAGCTGTCATTCACAGGGGTGATGCCCAACTACAGGGAACCACTACAAACCATCACGCTTTCTCTAAAGATGTGAAAACAATAGTGGTCTATGTTGTTAGAGTCTACTAGTATTTTGTTTTATCTTCCAAATAGACTGCTGCACAATACACTCTATTTTACAGGTTTGGACATTTTTAGTTAGCCTTATTTCGCAGGTATATAATATTATACAGCTTTCAAATCAAAGGTGCTTGTCATCTTGAGTAGTCTTGATAATAATAATAATAATAATTTAATAACAATGTTAGCATGATGCTAGCATGACAAAACTTCAGCTGGTTCAGAATGCAGCAGCCAGAGTTCTCACAAGAACATGTAAGCATGACCATATTAGCCCTATTTTGCACACACTGCTCTGGCTGCCTATCAGGCATCGTATAAACTTCACAATTTTGCTGATTACCTACAAGGCTCTGAATGCTCTAGCTTATGGGGTTCCATTTGTGCCAAAAATGTGTCGTCTGTATATGTCGTCCTACCTGTCGTAAACTTGTTTTCTGTTTATGTTTGGCTTTCATCTTCATGATTTCGGCATAATATTAAAGGAATATACGGTGTTTATATACGAGATAAGATAATGTTTGTTTAAATCCAGCCAGCTGATTATTTATTAGTAAAATCATTCAACATCTTTTCTGGTCAATAAAAGATTTAACTGATCACTATGTGGCTTGATTCAGGCTCAGGCTCGTTTTGTAATTTGTTTACAAATATTCTCTACTTCCTCTTTAATTACTTACCTTATCTAGCGTTTCCAACAGTTTACAAACAATGTGTAACTTTTAATATCATAATTTGATACAAAACGTCATATACGGTTAACAATGACTTGAATGCTTGTCTATTACCTGTACATTCTCACTTCTTAACTCATGCCGTTACATTAGATGTGTAAATTAGACTATAGCAGCATATTAAATACAAAACACATTTACTCACTTTTTTATTTATTAAATGTAAACAAACTGAACTACTTGCCTTTACAAGGAAACATTCACAAAGTTATTAAAAACAGACAGAGGCTAGCTGACACACAGCTATATTTCAGACAATGAAATGAAGTCAAAATCATCTTACAGTTTTCTTTTTTCTATTAATTTGTTATTTCTTCATTCTGACTGTTGTTATACCTCTTGGGTTTGTGACTGAATGTACATATTGTGATTGAATGTACATATGTGTCATTCTGTGAGAAGATTAATAATCTTCTCAAATGACGCAAAGTAATATCACAGCATGCGGTCCGTAAACATCTCACGATGAAGTAAAACACAAATACCGCATATTTTTAGTGAATGGAGTTAATACAGGCAGCATAACGGCCAATTCTCTGCAAAAACAGAGAATTATATACATGCAGAATTATATACATACTGTCTGTGTGAATTGCGTCATAGTGTAATTGTAACATGGGAGATAGACAGGGAAGATCGCCAGCTTCACTGTATCTAATCCAGAAATACTTCATTTGTTTGAATTCCAAGGCTTTATTGGGCTACTGTGTGCTTACATGCCAAGTAAATAAATATTAACTCGATATATGTTCTGTTTATTCAGAGAATTGGCCATTTGCTGATAGCTCGTAATAGTAGCCCGTTATGCTGCCTGCAGCGAGCAGCTATATATAGATTATGATCGTTAATGCAGTCAGGCAGCATTTAAATTTTAGTGACGCCCAGTTGTGACAATGTAACGAATCATCACCCAGTGTTGTTAATTGAGTTGCAATCTAAATTGGATAATAACTATCCAAATTTGGCACAGGGTGCTTTCGGGGTGCTATTCATTCTAGACGGAAATGGATAGAAGATGGTGAAAGGAATACCAAATACTTTCATAATTTCGAAAAATAAATATTAGTGTTAACAGTATATACAAACATACGATTAATGATGAGATATCTGAAGATTCTAAAATAATTTCTGATTTTGTAAAAGAATTCTATGAAAAACTATACTCTGAACATAACAGTTGCCAAATGAAAGATTGTATTGATTTAAGATTGATGTAAGACTGATTTGGTTCAAGGTATAAAGGTCTGCTCACACAGACACTACCTTGGGATAAGATCTAGAAGAAGGCTATGCTACACAAGTATCTTCAATAAAGGCTTTTTCCCTGAACTACGGTCTGGCTTACTTTTCTTTATGTATTAGAACCATATTCTAGTACACTGGCGAACCACCCTGACCAAAACTGCTCAGCCAAATTCAAGGAAATCTAACACAAAGTTCAAATTTTCTCTCTCATATAAAAAATGTTGCACATTGTATTGACAAAACACAATGAAGTTTGTGATCAAGAGGTATCTTTAGAAGAAATAAAAAAATATTAGTAAGTTCAAAGATAATAAATCCCCAGGAAATTATGGCTTAGCGAATGAATTTTATAACATATTCCAACAATACATTTCTGAATTTTTATTATTGTTTTTTAAGGAAGCTATAGAAGCCTGTAAGCTGCCCCGATCTATGTGTCAGGGCCTAATTACATTGTTACCTAAATCCAATAAGGACTGTTTTCTTCTTGACAATTGGAGGCTTATAACTTAATCTTTGCTCACATCTTTGGACAAAGAATAAAGTTATGCTTAGATACAATGATAGATGATAGTCAGTCAGGCTTTATGCATGGACGACATATTAGCAATAATATCAGATTAATTTTAGATTTAATCGATTGTAAGGATTACATAACTGATAACAGTTATATTTTATAGATATATATAAAGCCTTTGACACTGTAAAACAATTTTCTATTTGATTTATTAGATGTTTTTGGGTTTGGCCAATACTTTGAAAAGGCGATACAAACTTTATATAATGACTGTAATAGTTCAGTTAAACTTCCATAGGGAACAACTCATAGATTTAATATTTCCCGAGGCATTAAACAAGGAGATCCGGCGGCTCCCTTTTTATTTTTTTTAGTTATGCAAACGATGGCTTTACATTTACATAATGACTCTTTTCAAGGCATCAGAATTAGAGACAGAGAAATTAAATGTTGTCAGCTTGCTGATGATACAACCTTCTTTTTGAAAGATATATCACAGGTTAAGAAAATTATAGAATGCCTTATTTTTTTCTGAAGTGTCAGGTTTAACTTTAAATATTAAAAAAAGTACCCTTTTTCCACTTAAAGAATGATATTCCTTTTACCAAATTTGAAGGTATTCCAATTGGAGAAGTAACATATATTGGTTTTAATATTTGTAAAGAACAATTTTCAAATATTAATTTTCAGCCCCTTACATTGAAAATTAAAAAGAAATTTGACATGTGGCTCATGAGGGATTTGTCACTCAAAGGTAGGATTCTTTTGTTCAAAACCAAGGGGCTATCTTGTTTAGTCTATTCTGCTAAAGTAAGGCATGTTCTACATCTAATATTTAAATATAAATATTTTATGTAATTCCTATAATCAAGGAGGTTTGAATGTACTTGATTTTGTTTTTGTAATACAATTGGTATATTTGTCATGCAGCTGGACAACACCAGACTGTTCTTGGCCGAATGTCAACATCGGCTGACCCAGAGGCTCTGTCTGTACTGCGGACATCCGGGGCATGTTTTGCAGACATTTCCCATATGTCCTCCACAGCCCGTGGTGAATGTGGTTTCCTCTTCCTCAGTTAATGTATGTCCGTTAACCACTGTTGTTCAACTCACTACTCCTCACCTCTGTGTTTCAGTCAACACCCTCATTGACTCTGGGTCAGCCAGCAACTTAATCTCCGCTGCCTTATGCAATCAACTTCAACTCCAAAAGAGGTTCAACATCTCATACAAGGTCCAATCAATAATTGGAACTCCACTTGGCCGAGGACAAGTCCGCTACTGCATGGGTCCAATCACCCTACAAGTCGGGCAGCGTCAAGGAAATCTGCTTCCTGGTCCGGACCAGCTGATCCTGGAGGGAGCCGCTGCTGAGATTGTTCTAGGGCGCCCATGGCTCGTTTCCGATGATCCTTCCATCTCCTGGAAGACCGGTGATGTCCTGAAGTGGGGTGAGATGTTTCCCTCAATGTTTCCCAAATCTTCCCAAGCCTGCCCTGTCATTTCCAGCTCTTCCAGCTCCTGTTTACTCAACCTCCATTGAAAGCCCCATCAAGAAGAGATCCATTGAAATTCCCATTGGAATATGCCCACTTCAGTGACGTGTTCTGCCTCTGCAATAAGCCTCCAAGTTACCACCTCATCGACCATGGGACTGTGCCATCGAGCTAGTACCAGATAAACCAGTGCCCAGAGGTAGGATCTACTCACTCTCCATCCCTGAGCAGAAGGCCATGGAGGAGTACATCCAGGAGGCGTTACAACAAGGCTACATCCATCCGTCAACTTCCCCTGCTGCTTCCAGCTTCTTCTTCGTGGCCAAAAAGGACAGAGGCTTGAGGCCTTGCATTGACCACCGGGCACTTAACAAAATCACCATCAAATACCGTTATCCACTTCCCTTCGTCCCCTCAGCACTGGAACAGCTTCGCAGAGCCAAAATCTTTACCAAGTTGGACCTCAGAAGATGATGATACAACCTCATCTAAATACGCGAGGGGGACGAATGGAAGACGGCCTTTGTGACTCCAGCTGGACACTATGAATACCTGGTCATGCCCTATAGATTAGTGAATGCCCCCTCCGTATTCCAGGGTTATATGAATGAGGTTTTCCGAAGGACGAAGAAATCGCAACAGGAAAGAAATCGTTCTTCGAAGTCAAAGAACACCTCTCATCCATGCCACACATACCTCTCTGGGCACTGGTCATCCTGGGGCCAATAGAACCCTCTCACTGCTGAAAGACCACATTTGGTGGCCCGGCATGGGAGAGGACAACAGAAGGTATGTGAAAGGATGCCAGGAATGTGCTATGTCCAGGACACCCCATCAGTTACCAGCTGGCAAGCTTCTACCTCTTCTCATTCCTCTGCGTCCATGGTCACACCTAGGAGTGGACTTGATTACCAACCTACCAGCATCAGATGGCAATACTTGCGTACTAGTAGCAGTGGACAGATTCTCCAAGGCGTGTCGTTTGCTACCACTGAAGGGACTCCCAACTGCTACGGAAACCGCTGAAGTCCTCTTTATTCAGGTATTTTGGAATTTTGGAATCCCTGAAGATATTGTCTCTGACAGAGGTCCCCAGTTCATCTCACGGGTTTGGAGATTGTTTTTCTCTCTCCTAGGTGTGACCATCAGCCTGTATTCTGGTTACCACCCCCAAAGAAACAGCCAAACTGAGAGGAAGATCCAGGAGATACCACCGTACCTTCTGCAATGCCCACCAGAACTGCTACATCGCCTGGGCTGAGTACACACAGAACTCCCTTCGTCAACCCACCACAGATCTCACTCCCTTCCAGTGTGTACTTGGCTATCAACCTCCTCTGTTTCCCTGGTCCAGGGAGCCGTCAGACATCAGACAGAAGGTTTGGCTCTCTACCAGGGACAGCCGTCTGAGACTCCCATGTAAGAAGCTGAGTCTCAGGTTCATTGGTCCCTTCCCCATCACCAAGCAGCTCAATCCAGCCACCTACGAACTCAAACTCCCAGCACAGTATCGTATTCACACCACATTCCATGTCTCCCTACTCAAACCATATCACTCACCTGTATCTCCTTTTCCCATAGGGCCTGGTCCGGTCGACGACCCCCTCTTCCTTTGGTATTGGAGGATGGAACTGTCTACTCAGTTAAGGGGATCCAGGGCTCCCGGCATCGTGGGGGAAACCTAGAGTATCTAGTCGACTGGGAAGGGTAAGGACCCAAAGACAGCTCCTGGGTCCCCAGAGACAACATACTTGATCCCAACCTTCTGACAGAATTCCATACCTCTCACCATCAAGCTCCAGCCCCCAGAGGTCGAGGATGCCCCCAACATCAGCTATATAACTATCCACCTCCGCTAACTCAAGGACTAATATTACATTCATACTTACCCGTTTCATTCCATTGTGTCATATTCCAATAAACCGCCTGTTTGGTAATTTCCATCTGTGTTCCGAGTCTGCTTCCAATACAATATTATTCTGAGTCCTATTTTTGGAAAAGTTGATGGTATAGAGTTCCTCTTGAAATGTGATTTTGAGGTCAACAAACTTCCCATTCAGTTATCTAATTTTCATAGACAGTGTCTATATTGGATTCCTATATACAAACACTCCCCGTAGACAGATCATTTTGAATAACAAAAATGTTAAATATAAAAACAAATCAATTTTTTATACCAATTGGGTTAACAATAATATTCTGTTGGTCTCAGAGTTGATAAATAATGAAGCATATCTGCTTACATAATAATGAATGTTTAAAGAAATTTGGTATTCCAAATACCTCCATGTGAATATAGCATTGTAGTTGATGCAATACTAGCAGGATTTGTGAGGCTTTTACAAGGTTTCAATGAATCTAAGCAATCAGCATTTAAAAAAAGAGATCTTATTAAATGGTATTGATATCAAAGATAATGTAATACTTTAGATGTTTGATTCACTGCCCTGCAACATTTTGATGGAAGTATTTCTGGAATAACCATTTTGAGAAAATCAACTGGAAATTGTTTTGGACTTATAATAACAAATTCTGTGTCACAAACAAAGTTAGTGAAATTTACTTTAAAATGATACATATAATTTATCCAACTAACCAATTCCTCAAGAGATACAAAGCTGATCTCTCTTAATTGTCTGTTTTTTGTGAATTGGATGTTGAGTCTTTTTTTTTTCAAATCTTCAGTCTTTTATTTGAATGTATGTATGTGAAATATTTTTGGTTTGATGTTGAATGTTTGTTTACTATGTTGAGTGGTTCTAAAATTAATATAAGAGAAAAAAAGATGGATAAGAGTCATATCTTTATGCTAAATATTTTAATATTATTAGGTACGTTTAATCACAAATGTAAATGGCCAGAAAGTATCTCCCACTTCAAAGTTGACTTAAGAATTTATTTTGAAACTCTTTTGAAAGGACTGTCAAGCCAGAAGGCTATCAGAAGTTTGGATATGCTCAAAAACTAAACTCTTCCTCTCTATTATGATTAATAATGTATACCCCCTTTGTTAATTTTGTTGTAAGCATTTTATGCTTGTTGTTAAAAGTGAATATCCTGATTGCAATGTCTTATGTTTGAATGTTAATTGTTCAGCACTTGCAAATAATAAAATAAAGGAAGGAAACACATTATTATAAAAAACACATATTAGGAAACACTTGTCTGCATCTATATATGTATTTCTTTATTTGTGTTTATTTTGTTACAGAATCACACATATGTACATTCTATCACAAGTGTTCAGTGAGAGCAAGAAAATCCTGAAAATTCTTTTTATAAATTATGTTGCCATTTTGCCCCAGGTACGATCCTGGTTATCCACCAAAGAGTCTGAAGTGAGATTCTTTATAAAAATTACTGACGTTGCATTTATGACAATTGTTCTTGATGTCTGAATTGTATTTACTGTATTTCAGGAATGCTGTATCAGGAGGACATTTCAGTGCCGTTGAAAACATAAGAGATGCTCTATCAACCTATACAGAAGCCTTTCCTATACAGAATGATGTGGGAATTACCGTTTTAACTCATCTCATGTGCAACATTTCTTAGTTAGTTTGCATATGTAACATGTCAGTCTTAAACTAAAAACAAAAAGTGAGTAAATGTGTTTTGTATTTAATATGCTGCTGTAGTCTAATTTATACATCTTATGTAACAACATGAGTTAAGAAGTGAGAATGTACAGGTAATGAAACAAGCATTCAAATCATTGTTAACTATATATGACGTTTTGTCAAATTATGATATTAAAAGTTCAAATTGTTTGTAAACTGTTGGAAATGCTAGATAAGGTGAGTAATTAAAGAGGAAGTAGAGAATATTTGTAAACTAGTTACAAAACATGTAGAAAGAGCCTGACTCAAGCCACATAGTGATAAGTTAAATCAGCTTTTATTGACCAGAAAAGATGTTAAATGATTTTACACATAAATAAAGGACTGGCTCAATTTAAATAGACATTATCTTACCCCGTATAGAAACACTGTTTATTCCTTGAATATTATGCCGAAATCATGAAGATGAAAGCCAAACATAAACAGAAAACAAGTTTACGACAGGTAGGGCGACATATACAGACTACACATTTTTGGCACAAATGGAACCCCATAGCATAATGATTTTGTAGTTTTATGGGTTCAGTCAACCCCTTTTTTTAAACCTACTATAAACCTAGTGTGTCTAATTAGTCTTATTAATATACATCTCACAAATTATTTGCAATAATACCATGTATTTTTTGCTGAACATGTGACATTTGTTCTGTTCTTTATTATAATTCTAATGTAAAAAGCGCTATATAAATAAAACTGAATTGTATTAAATTGAATCCATCATAGAAGCTTGCGAACACAAATCATCCTTACTTATTCTGCAATCACCAGTTCTATTCTATCACCTCTGGGCAAAGGAACTGTACGTTACTGGTTTGAATCTTACCTCACAGCAGATCTTTAGGGTATCTTGCAGGGGAGAGGTGTCCAAATAATGTTTCAATGGGTTACCTCAAGAGCTCAGACCCCTCCTTTCTTCCATGTACTTCCAGACATCTAAGCATGGATGCAAGAACGACACCTTTAACATTATTTTGCATCTTTCCAGCCACACCAAAAGTACAGCCCAACCTTAACATTCAGCTAGGTTCATCAACATTATTGCTATCTAGGACTACCAGAAATTATGGGGTAGGGTGTAACAATGATGAAGATACTTCGAAGAATGTTTGTTTGAAAATAGTTTTAGGGCACCTTTGACTTTATATTATTTTGTAAATGGACGTTGTATCGGTTTACAACGTTCTTCAAAGTATCTTTTGTGTTCAGCAGAAAAATGAAACTTACATTTTGGAACAACTTGAGGGTAAGTAAATGACAGAATTTTCATATTCCTGTAAAGTATCCCTTTAATCATGCGGTGAAATGTGACCTGAATATGTTTTTGTAAGAGTCCTTTAAAATGATGAGAAACAGGGACTTAAACCACTTTTGGGTTTAGTTATGAATAGCGTTGTGCCTTACATTTAATGGTGCAGAAACATCAGCTGATATTTAATAGCATAACATTCTTTGTAGAAATATACTAACAACCTTAATTTTTTTGTGGTTAGTCTTGTTGGGCATCCTTGCAGTTAATTATTACACGTGTTTTAAATTATTCCAAGCTGGTAAATTTAGCTGTAAACATATGTTAACATAATATAGCCACACTTTTTAGAGCTAATGTCAGTCATTGTTTTCTAGCGGTCACGAGATAAACAAGACTCAAGATACTACTGAGAGATTAAAGCTACTGAACTCATGTTACTCAATAGGTTTGGTTCAGGTTTTTTTGGAACCTCCAGGCACCTGAGGTGATCCAAATGCAGGACAACAATCCCAACAGTTTCCAGAACAGAAAAGAACGACTTAAAAAGTCGTTTGATTTTTTTTTTTTAAACTCAATCCCCAAAACTCTTGATGGTGGATGTATGGAATAAGATGATTTGTAATAAACACAAGTCATATGAACTGTTTTTAGGATAGGTTTTTTTTTTTGTCCTTTATGAAGCTTTACTGAACTAATGACACAGTCACTTTGGATAAGCCATCTCTCTGTCTGGCCTTCTGCCAGGTGCTTTGCAACCTCTTGTCTAAATATAGACATATAAACTAATTAGGGCTTGAGAGTCACCAGACCACACCCTGACCTGTGTGTGCTGTGTGCATGCTGTGTGCACACAAATGGAAATATTTCAAGAGGTTTTTTTTCTTTAAATTCTGATGGTTACGACTTGCAGCTTAGGAAAATTAAAAATTCAGGATCTCCAAAAAATTGTATTATTCAATTTTGAGCTTGATTACTTGATTAATTGATTGAGTATAAATACTAGGCACCCCCTGGCCTAGTTCAGAACATGCAACCACAATTATAAGAAAGACTACAGTCTTCACAGTTGTCCAGAAGACAATCATCAACACCTTACCTCCACAAGGAGGGTAAGCCACAGAAGGTAATCACTGAAAGGGCTGGCTGTCCACAGAGTACTGTATCAAAATGATGGGAAATGTAGTCCAAAACGGAAACTAATATTCAGGTGGTGGTTCCCTCTGGATGGCGTAGAGGTGGTGGAGCGGGAGCTTCTATGATGGATTCAATTTAATACAATTCAGTTTTATTTATATAGCGCTTTTTACATTAGAATTATAATAAAGAACAGAACAAATGTCACATGTTCAGCAAAAAATACATGGTATTATTGCAAATAATTTGTGAGATGTATATTAATAAGACTAATTAGACACACTAGGTTTATAGTAGGTTTAAAAAAAGGGGTTGACTGAACCCATAAAACTACAAAATCATTATGCTATGGGGTTCCATTTGTGCCAAAAATGTGTAGTCTGTATATGTCGCCCTACCTGTCGTAAACTTGTTTTCTGTTTATGTTTGGCTTTCATCTTCATGATTTCGGCATAATATTCAAGGAATAAACAGTGTTTCTATACGGGGTAAGATAATGTCTATTTAAATTGAGCCAGTCCTTTATTTATGTGTAAAATCATTTAACATCTTTTCTGGTCAATAAAAGCTGATTTAACTTATCACTATGTGGCTTGAGTCAGGCTCTTTCTACATGTTTTGTAACTAGTTTACAAATATTCTCTACTTCCTCTTTAATTACTCACCTTATCTAGCATTTCCAACAGTTTACAAACAATTTGAACTTTTAATATCATAATTTGACAAAACGTCATATATAGTTAACAATGATTTGAATGCTTGTTTCATTACCTGTACATTCTCACTTCTTAACTCATGTTGTTACATAAGATGTATAAATTAGACTACAGCAGCATATTAAATACAAAACGCATTTACTCACTTTTTGTTTTTAGTTTAAGACTGACATGTTACATATGCAAACTAACTAAGAAATGTTGCACATGAGATGAGTTAAAACGGTAATTCCCACATCATTCTGTATAGGAAAGGCTTCTGTATAGGTTGATAGAGCATCTCTTATGTTTTCAACGCCACTGAAATGTCCTCCTGATACAGCATTCCTGAAATACAGTAAATACAATTCAGACATCAAGAACAATTGTCATAAATGCAACGTCAGTAATTTTTATAAAGAATCTCACTTCAGACTCTTTGGTGGATAACCAGGGTCGTACCTGGGGCAAAATGGCAACATAATTTATAAAAAGAATTTTCAGGATTTTCTTGCTCTCACTGAACACTTGTGATAGAATGTACATATGTGTGATTCTGTAACAAAATAAACACAAATAAAGAAATACATATATAGATGCAGACAAGTGTTTCCTAATATGTGTTTTTTATAATAATGTGTTTCCTTCCTTTATTTTATTATTTGCAAGTGCTGAACAATTAACATTCAAACATAAGACATTGCAATCAGGATATTCACTTTTTTAACAACAAGCATAAAATGCTTAACAAAATTAACAAAGGGGGTATACATATATACAGTTTTTTGAGCATATCCAAACTTCTGATAGCCTTCTGGCTTGACAGTCCTTTCAAAAGAGTTTCAAAATAAATTCTTAAGTCAACTTTGAAGTGGGAGATACTTTCTGGCCATTTACATTTGTGATTAAACGTACCTAACAATATTAAAATATTTAGCATAAAGATATGACTCTTATCCATCTTTTTTTCTCTTATATTAATTTTAGAACCACTCAACATAGTAAACAAACATTCAACATCAAACCAAAAATATTTCACATACATACATTCAAATAAAAGACTGAAGATTTGAAAAAAAAAGACTCAACATCCAATTCACAAAAAACAGACAATTAAGAGAGATCAGCTTTGTATCTCTTGAGGAATTGGTTAGTTGGATAAATTATATGTATCATTTTAAAGTAAATTTCACTAAATTTGTTTGTGACACAGAATTTGTTATTATAAGTCCAAAACAATTTCCAGTTGATTTTCTCAAAATGGTTATTCCAGAAATACTTCCATCAAAATGTTGCAGGGCAGTGAATCAAACATCTAAAGTATTACATTATCTTTGATATCAATACCATTTAATAAGATCTCTTTTTTTAAATGCTGATTGCTTAGATTCATTGAAACCTTGTAAAAGCCTCACAAATCCTGCTAGTATTGCATCAACTACAATGCTATATTCACATGGAGGTATTTGGAATACCAAATTTCTTTAAACATTCATTATTATGTAAGCAGATATGCTTCATTATTTATCAACTCTGAGACCAACAGAATATTATTGTTAACCCAATTGGTATAAAAAATTGATTTGTTTTTATATTTAACATTTTTGTTATTCAAAATGATCTGTCTACGGGGAGTGTTTGTATATAGGAATCCAATATAGACACTGTCTATGAAAATTAGATAACTGAATGGGAAGTTTGTTGACCTCAAAATCACATTTCAAGAGGAACTCTATACCCCCAACTTTTCCAAAAATAAGACTCAGAATAATATTGTATTGGAAGCAGACTCGGAACACAGATGGAAATTACCAAACAGGCGGTTTATTGGAATATGACACAATGGAATGAAACGGGTAAGTATGAATGTAATATTAGTCCTTGAGTTAGCGGAGGTGGATAGTTATATAGCTGATGTTGGGGGCATCCTCGACCTCTGGGGGCTGGAGCTTGATGGTGAGAGGTATGGAATTCTGTCAGAAGGTTGGGATCAAGTATGTTGTCTCTGGGGACCCAGGAGCTGTCTTTGGGTCCTTACCCTTCCCAGTCGACTAGATACTCTAGGTTTCCCCCACGATGCCGGGAGCCCTGGATCCCCTTAACTGAGTAGACAGTTCCATCCTCCAATACCAAAGGAAGAGGGGGGTCGTCGACCGGACCAGGCCCTATGGGAAAAGGAGATACAGGTGAGTGATATGGTTTGAGTAGGGAGACATGGAATGTGGTGTGAATACGATACTGTGCTGGGAGTTTGAGTTCGTAGGTGGCTGGATTGAGCTGCTTGGTGATGGGGAAGGGACCAATGAACCTGAGACTCAGCTTCTTACATGGGAGTCTCAGACGGCTGTCCCTGGTAGAGAGCCAAACCTTCTGTCTGATGTCTGACGGCTCCCTGGACCAGGGAAACAGAGGAGGTTGATAGCCAAGTACACACTGGAAGGGAGTGAGATCTGTGGTGGGTTGACGAAGGGAGTTCTGTGTGTACTCAGCCCAGGCGATGTAGCAGTTCTGGTGGGCATTGCAGAAGGTACGGTGGTATCGACCTATCTCCTGGATCTTCCTCTCAGTTTGGCTGTTTCTTTGGGGGTGGTAACCAGAATACAGGCTGATGGTCACACCTAGGAGAGAGAAAAACAATCTCCAAACCCGTGAGATGAACTGGGGACCTCTGTCAGAGACAATATCTTCAGGGATTCCAAAATTCCAAAATACCTGAATAAAGAGGGCTCCTTGATTATAGGAATTACATAAAATATTTATATTTAAATAAGACGTGTTGTACATCTAATACTTTAGCAGGATAGACTAAACAAGATAGCCCCTTGGTTTTGGACAAAAGAATCCTACCTTTGAGTGACAAATCCCTCATGAGCCACATGTCAAATTTCTTTTTAATTTTCAATGTAAGGGGCTGAAAATTAATATTTGAAAATTGTTCTTTACAAATATTAAAACCAATATATGTTACTTCTCCAATTGGAATACCTTCAAATTTGGTAAAAGGAATATCATTATCTTTAAGTGGAAAAATGGTACTTTTTTTAATATTTAAAGTTAAACCTGACACTTCAGAAAAAAATAAGGCATTCTATAATTTTCTTAACCTGTGATATATCTTTCAAAAAGAAGGTTGTATCATCAGCAAGCTGACAACATTTAATTTCTCTGTCTCTAATTCTGATGGCTTGAAAAGTAAAAAAATTAAAAGGGAGCCGCCGGATCTCCTTGTTTAATGCCTCGGGAAATATTAAATCTATGAGTTGTTCCCCATGGAAGTTTAACTGAACTATTACAGTCATTATATAAAGGAGTAATCAAGAAGGCTGAGGAACCCACAGACTGGGTAAACTGTGTCAAAAAGAGAAATGGTGATCTGAGAGTATGCATGGATCCTTGGGATTTGAATGCAAACATTAATAGAGAGCATTATCAAATTGCAAAGTGTGAGAAGATAACAAGTGAAATCGCTGGTGCACAGTATTTTGGTAAACTTGATGCTTCTCAAGGATTCTGACAGCTAAAACTTAATGAGGAAAGTCATAGAAGACAGAAGTCTGGAGATTATCACTGCAGGAGCATAATGACAGACTTTTTAAGCTCTGTCAAAGACTTGGGAAGTATGGACTAGAGACCTGTGCGGGACGGATTTTTCTGTCCCGTTCCGCCCGCTCCCGCAACAATATATATTATTTTCTCCGCATCCGCCCACAAAAGCCCGCAGGTAAACATATAAGTAGTTTTATTTTCAGCTCGCAAAAGGAAGGTGCTTTCCATCGCTGTCGCATACTATCGAGAAACATTTCCAAATATTCCAAATATGTGTGTGTTCTTGACACATCCTACATTGAAGCTGTATCTTTATGTCTTTCAGTGGATATATATATATATCACATATATATCACATCACATGCATGCCAGCTCATTTTTTGAGAGAAATGTGAGCCGCTGTGATATCCCTTTGTTCAATTCGTGAATTGCAAAACATTCAAATTCGCATACTGTAATTCAAAATGGGTTGAAGATTCCTGTCCCCAGTTCTACAATATCAGAGCCAAGCTCAGTGTGGCAAATGGCCTTCTTCTAAGACAAAACAGAATAGTAATTCCACAAGGGCTGAGAAAAGAGATGCTTTCCAGGATACATGAAGGGCATCTCTCAGTATCCTGGCTACCTGTTCTGAGTTTTTCTTGATTATCTTGCCAGGATCCTGACTCATCCTAGTCTTGGTTCTTGTAGTTGGGATCTAAACTCATGCTCTGGGTCTGTGTTCTCTGTGCAAGCACATGGCCTCTGTTTTGTTTACATTCGTCATTTGCTCTCCGGTCATGCTTTTTGGCCCCGCCCCTTGTTTTCTTGTTACTCTCGTTATCGGTTTATGTCTCGCACCTGTTTGTCCTTGTGCTTTTCCTATTTAATGTTGTGTTTTTTGTGTTGTGCCGGTTTGTTTTCATATTTTCCAGTTTTCTCTGGTCTCCAGATTCCCTGTTGAGTTTATGTCCTCCAGTCTCTAGTCAAGTCTTGTCTGTTTCTAGCTGTGTTTTTTTCTTCGAGATGTATATTAATAAGACTAATTAGGCATACTAGGTAGTAGGTTTATGAAAAAAGGGTTGACTGAACCGATAAAACTACAGAATCATTAAGCAAGATAGTACAAAAGTAAAATACATACATGATACATATATACAATAAAAATACCTGAAGATTACACAATGAAGGAGAATGGAAGACAATTGGAGACAAAGGAGTACCAAAATAGAAGAGTCTTTTGGACTGTAATTATATCATATTGCTAGAAGCAGTATTTACAATTTACAAAACCCTAAGCTAAGTTAGATGCCAGCAGTCGCCCAGTAAGCAAGCCAACAGGACTATAGTGGCAAGGAACCAAAACTGCAATGATGTATAAATGGAGAAAAAACCTTGGGAGAAATCAGTTGATAATTGAAATCAGGATTGTGTCAAATTGGAGTTTTTTCAAAAAATAAAATTTTTTTTTTTAAAAAAAAAATGGGGGTGTTTAAAAAAAAAAATTTTTTTAAACACATTTTTGGTGACAAACAAATAAGGATATCTGGGTACAGGTAACATTGTTCATTTACATATACTACTGAATACTGATTTTTCCTTCCCCCTTTTTTTATCTCTCATTTTAAGGACTTATTGTAAAGGGGCATGGCTTCCTGTTTAGAGTCTTTCTAGATTATCTTGCCAGGATCCTGACATTCTCTGTGTTCTGTGTCAGAGCATGTTGTTTGGACGTCTTGGCCCTGCACCTTTGTTTCCTTGTTAGTCTCATTTTCGGTTTATTCCCCTTACCTGTTTTTCCTTGTTTCCCACCTTGGTTTGTTCCTATTTAATACCCTGGTGTTTGCTGTCTTGTGCTGGCTCGTTTTCTGATGTTTCTTGTCCAGTCTTGTTGGATTCTTGTCGTGTTTTTGCTCCGTGTTTTGGAGAGTTTTTTGAGTTTTGTATAAAAGCTGGTTTTGTTTCTCAGTTTGCCCCCTCGTGGGTTCTTGTTTTTTGTTTATTTAATAATAAAGAGATCCTTTGTCATGAGCTGTCTGCAACTGGGTTCATTCCTCGCGTCCCTGAAATAACGAACCGGCCATAATGTTGAACCCAGCAGACAGCTTATTATAAACAAGGAGTTATGGCACAGGAGGAGTGGTGGCATTCCGCCGATGCTGACATGAGCAACTGACATGCATGAGCTGCTTGTGGGTGCCTACCTCATGGCTGGCCTCGACCACCCTACACCATTGCAGGAGCAGAATTGGCTGGTCCTTTTACCATTCTGGAATCTGGTGCAGGAGTTGTGCCATTGTGAGAAGGAGCAGGAAATTTCTCCTGCGAGTCCTTTTCCCATCTCCTCACAGTCCCATCAGGGTCCAGCTCCAGGGCATCTGCCCTTGGGTTTTGCTTCCTTTGGGGCTCGACTCTGGCATGTCCAGTCTCAGGAGAGCCCTACTGAGCGGTTTGGCTCTCTGGGCCCCAAGACCCGGAGGAGAAGGACCTCTTAGGACTCCATCAAGTCGGTGGTGGAGTCCGTCCTTGAGTCAGCTGCGCACGTAGCAGCACCGCCGGATGTGATCATCACCCATTCCAGGAGGAAGGAAGGAAAGGGAAAGTCTGCTCTTCCTCCTGCGTCTGCTCTGGCTCCAGAGCTGTCTGTTCCGGGTGTCCACTTCTCCTATCTCTGTTACGGTGCCTGTCCGCTCCTCCTGTCTCTGTTCCAGCAACCCCAGTGTGTTCCTGTGTCTGTTCCTGGGTCAGTTCCTGTGTCGGTTCCTGCTCTGGTGGCGGCGGGTCATCCAGGATCTGCTCTAAGGCCAGGCCTTCCAGGGTCTTGCATCTTGGTTCGTTGGCCCGCAACCTGTGGCAGCAGCTCCAGTGGGAGGGTTGTGTCAGGATCCTGGCTTCCTGTTTAGAGTCTTTCTAGATTATCTTGCCAGGATCCTGACATTCCCTGTGTTCTGTGTCAGAGCATGTTGTTTGGATCCTGACTCATCCTAGTTGTAGTTCTGTACTGAAAATTACAAAACCTTGTTCATTTAAATGTATTTATTCATTCAGCTGTCACTTTTATCAAAAGCAACTTATAAAACAGATGTTTGGTATATAATGACATCAATGTAACATAGAACTGTAGCAGGCTTCCTCACGTTGACTCCTTGCGTTAATTTTTTTAAAAAATTGAGCTGGCAACCTCTAGTTGAGGTCACAAAATTTTATTTTTTGTCTTTTAGTGGACATACTAAAAGAGACCTTTGTTTAACTTTGTTTAACTTTTGTTTGTTAAATTTTAGTTAAGAAACCTTCAAGAATTACATATTTACGCTGGCTTGAGAAAGCCACAATCTTCCTTTCTTTCATTCTTTAAATAAAAGAAATAGCCCACAAATCAAGTCTTGTCTGTTTCTCAAAAATATGAGTCTTCTCTGTCTTCTGCTCACTCTTTTCCAGTGTGTGTGAGAGAGTAGCTCAGACGCCACTGAGAACACTTGACTTCAGAGTAAATAATGGAAATTAATGGACTGAAGTTTGGACCGTAGCAAAATCCGGTGTTTATGTGAACAAAATAGGTTGTACATTTACTGAAAAAAGCAGTCTGTTGCCTTTTATATGTGAAAGTGTCTGTTATTTGTTTTGTGATTAAAATTGCCTATAGCCTGAGAAAAACTGTTACTTCAGACCGTTTGTACTTATTAAAGATTTGTATTTGTGTATGTTTAATTACTCTCATTTGTAATTAATATTTGTATTAAATGCATACGTTTTAAAAGAAATTTAAATAAAATAGTTTTAAAAATACTTTACCTCAGAAAAACTTTACCTCAGAAGCCAATGACAGACAAATGCACTTAGATAATATATTTAATAAAATCATTTTTCTACCAGTAATCAGTCCCTCATTTTCACATGTCTGAAAAGCTTAAGAAATGTGATCATGTGCTTCATGAAGGTTTTATTGCAGATTCAGAGCACATACTGTTAATCTGTTATTTTAATAAAAATACACTAAGCAATTTTAGTGCTTGGGTCCTAAATATATTGCATAGTGCATAGATTTCCGCAACCAAAATGGTTAAAAGAGATATACGATTCTAAAATCATTGCCTGTTGTAGTCCTTCACAGACAATGAATGGCAGGGTTTAGGTGCAGATGCAAACATTCTACTATATATGTGTTTGAATCCACCCCTGATTGCCTTGCAAAAACATGCAGATACAGTATGTGCAATAATTCTGGTGGAGAAAAAACGAGACAGGGTTTTGTGTGACGTCAACTTACGTTAAGATAGGATGATAGGATGACTGGATTGTGTTTATAGTATACTGAGATCCAATCACAATACGTCCTTGGCTACCTTTGTATCAGTACACACAGATGGGATTATAAATGCACGTTCATGTCTTTTCAAAGTGTGTAAATGCACCCTTGTGTCCTTTGACATGACTTAATTTATAGTGCAGACCAGAAAGGACCTCTGCACTTCTAAGCACTGTGGCAGTACTAATTGTAACACCTCTTAATGTCCTCTAATGATGGAACACCTATATGGAATAACCTATCAAAGTCCATCAACTTTAACACAGAGTAGCGGGGAGTCACTGTATTTGTGGTTTAATACACCAAGAGAAACATCCACTATGTATTTGGGGGTGAGATGGTAGAAGATTAGTGACCATTACATTTTATGGCTACTTGGCTGTACTGAAAGTTACACAAACCCCACTATTTTACTGCCCTTAAGTTTTCTTCAAACTGCAAACAGTTCACCAAGACCCAACAAATGGTCACACCCTTTATGCTTATATGCAACTGTAATTGGACATGTTGCTCAATGAATGGAAATGCAGCAGCAGTTTCTAGAAAAAGAAAAATTTGCTAACACGATGACACTAATCAGTTTTCTTTTTAAAAGTTAAAATTCTTCCTCACATTCATCATTCTGGTATTCCTCTTTTAACCTCCTTTTATCTCCTCTTTTAACCTGTATTTTCAATAGCAATGCATTTGGACACTGCAACATTGTCTGTGTGCTTAAGTGTTTAACGATTAACAACTGACTCTTTTAACTTTAAGGAGGCAGGACTTCCTTAACTCAAGTGGACATACTGAGTGTTGCACATACTGAGGCAGAGACCCCAAACCAGATGGTGAGCTTCATCCTCCCCAGCTGCATGGGCTCAGGGTCCCATGGAGAAGCCTCAGCCTCAGGAGCAGAACAGGAAGAAGGCCGGGACCCCTCCTTCATCCAGGGTGCGCAAACCACTCGATGCTGATGACGACTGGAGAGGCGGGCCTCCACACAAACTGCCAGGTTGATGGCCGCCTTCAGGTCTTTGGGTGGCTCACGGATGGCAATCTCGTCCTGGATGTTCTCCTCCAACCCATCCAGGAACCAGACCCAAAGTGCTGCATCGTTCCAGCCACAGGAGGCTGCCAGAGTGTTGAATTCGATGGCATAGTCGGTCGCAGAGCAACCCTCCTGTGACAACCGCATCAGCCTCGATGCTGCCTCGTCTCCCCAGGCCGACCGATCGAACAGCTCAATCATCTCCTGCTTAAATGTCGTGAAGTTGGTTCAGCACGAGGTCGTCGAGTTCCAGATGGTTGTCCCCCACTCGCGATTTCTCCCAGTAAGCAGCGTGATGACATAGGCCACCTTAAGATCTTTGTTTGGGAAGCAACGAGCCTGGAGTGTGAAGACCAGCAAACACTGATAGAGGAAGGTCTGACAGGAAATGGGATCTCCGTTGTATGGTCGGCCTGCTGCAGACTCCTGCTACAGGTTGCTGATGATAACATGGAGGTCTGCCATCCCGGTGGATAGTCGCTCGATCTCCCGGAAGGCCGCGTCAAACCGAGAAGCGTGCTGGCCCAGAAGAGCCCCCTGTTGGGCCAGCGCAGAACGCAGGGCGTCAGGTTCTGCTGGAGCGATTGTGGTCAGATCGTTCTGCCACGAACAACAAGAGATCCAATAGCGGAAATGAGCCTTTTATTTAAACAGAGCAATACAGAGTCTAACTGAGAGAAATAACAACAGGGCAGCAGCTCCGGCGCAGGCGTGGAGGGAGAGAGAAAGGCAGCAGGAACTGGGAGGGTGACGGACAGAGCAGGAGAGCAGCTGTGCAGTGGATGGGCAGAGGTGCGGGCGATCGGGCAGAGAGGGAGCGCAAGAACGGTGGGATACAGGGAGGGAAAAGAGAGAGAGTGAGCGAAACGGGAGAGGCAATCTGCAAAAGAATATGGGCAAATAGACAGAGACCACAACAGCAAATGACTGGAGTCTCAAAACAAGAGCGGTCAGGAAACCGGTATCACCGAGACAGTCTGACAATGGACAGCAAAACACAAGGAGCTAATAAAGGGGAGAAACTAATCCGTGAACAGGTGAGACAGATAATGATGATGAGGGAACAAGGGAGCGGGGAGACAAAGACACTGGAGCATGAGGTGATCTGTCAAAATAAAACCACATGCTCCGACAGAAAAACACAACACAGGGCATGAAAAACATGAAGACGAACAAAACCTGGGGTGATCACACCAAGGTCCTGACACATGTACTGTACAACACTAAATTAGTGAAGGGCCCTGTTGTTTTCCTTAGGATTTTTTTAAGGTTTTCAAGTATTTTTTTAAATCAGAGGTAAATTTGGGATGGGTCTGTAATTTACTAGTTCCCTCAGATCGAGTTGTGTTTTTTAATAAGAGGTCTGATAACAGCCAGCTTGTAGGTGTCAGGGTAATACAAGAGATTTAAATACAAGAGATTTGAATTGTGTGTGTACTCTACCCAAGAGAGTTGTTGACTCCACAAGGATGGGTTCTGAGAGACCAAACATCGTAATACCCTTTTCAAATCTTGGTTGGCCTGCTTGATCTGTCCGTTACTCTGTCTGTTTGTGGAATGACTAACACTCGGCCCCAATAACATTTACATTTACATTTATTTATTTAGCAGACGCTTTTATCCAAAGCGACTTACAAGTGTGGAATACAACAAGCGAGTCGACCTGAAGAGGCAACTAGACACATTAAGTTCTCACAATACAAGTTTCAGACATTGTTCAGAGTATCATACCGAAGGTAATTTGGGCAGGGGAATGAAATGAGTCACCTTCAAGAATCGGTCCACCACAGTTAAAACAACCATATTACCTTGGGACGAGGGCAGTCCCGAAGGACAGAAGGGACAGACAAGTTTGAAGGAGGCCTTCTGGGGGTCAGTTGGAAACCTTACAACTGGCACAAACCGAACAGGCCAAAAATATAATCCCGAACATCACAAGACATGGAGGGCCACCAGAAACATTGCTTAATTAATGAGATTAATTAATTAGATTGACCCCTCAATGGCAAGCGACCTTAGAACAGTGACTCCAACGGATGACGTCTGACTGTAATTCCTCTGGCACAAACAAGCGACTCAGTGGGCAACCAGGCGGGGGCGTTACTCATGTAAGGCCGTGCAGACCTTGGACTTGATCTCCCAAGTAATGGCAGAGACAACCAATCTCTTTGATAAAATGAACTTGGGAGTGGTCTGATGTTCAAAGTGGTCAAAAACATGGACAAGTAGTCGTGCATCTTGTCATCTGTGGGACAATTCCGCATCAACCTCCACCACAAATTGACGTGAGGGATCAAGGGCCATAAGAATTGGAGCTGAAACAAAACAGCTCTTGTAGTTGGTAAATGTGGCTTAAGCCGCACTAGTCCACCTGAACATTGTCTTAGTGGAGGTCAAGGCTGTCAGAGGGGCAGCCAGCTGGCTGAAACTGCAAATAAAACACCAGTAGAAATTGGAAAATCCCAAAAACCTCTGCAGGGCCTTATGGAAATCAGGGATTGGCCAATTCACCATAACTTGAATCTTGTCGGGGTCCATGTGCACTCCCTTCGATGAGACTATGAATCCCAATAAAAAGGAACTGACTGCATGAAAAATGCACTTCTTCACCTTGACAAAAAGCCCATTGTCAAGCAGTCTAAGTAGCACCCGCCTAACGTGCTGAACATGTTCCTGGAGAGATGAAAAGATCAGTATGTCATCAAGGTAAATATAAATAAACTATATTTACCATATCTCTCAGCATATCATTGACGACCGCTTGGAAAATGGACTAAGTGTTGGACAGCTCGAAAAGCATAACTCGGTATTCAAAATGCCCCCTGAGGGTATTAAAAGCAATTTTCCACTCATCCCCCTTCCTAATGGAACCAAATAAGTGTTGTGCAGGTCCAATTAGGTGACAAAAGATGGTAAACATGAAGACATCAACGGCAAGGGATAAATATTCCTTACCATGATGTTGTTCAACCCATGATAATCGACACACAGCCGCAAGGAACCATTCTTTTTCTCCACAAAAAAAGAACCCCGTGCTTGCAGGAGAAGAAAAAGGACGGATGAGCCCGGCTGCCAAAGAATCAGACATTTTTCTCCATTGCCTCCCTCTCCAGCACCGAAATATAACTTGCCTTTAAGCAGAGACTTACATGGAACTAGTAGTCTATAGCACAGCCATAGGGACGATGCGGAGGGAGAGAAGCAGCTCGGGACATACTGAACACTTCCTTCAGGTTCCGATACTCTTCAGGCATGTTTGACAGATATGGGAGAACGAAGGGGGTACACAGGAATGTGAAGTTGTTGGGCCAGTTGTTTGTCCAGAAGGTTACCTTCCGCTCCAGTGTCCAAGAGTGCCTTACAGGAGTGATGTAAAATGCTCCATTGCAGCCACACTGGAAGAAGAGTCATATGGGAGGATTTGCCCACTGTCACTTTTCACATCATTGACTTTAGAGCACAGAATGACCACTCTCTGCTAAACATCAGCGGCTCCTCGTGGAGATCAACGAGAGCAACACGTTTCTTGGTGTTCACCTGTTAGAGAACCTTACCTGGTCGCTCAACACCAGTTCCATAACTAAGAAAGCCCAGCAGTGCTTGTACTTACTGAGAAGACTGAGGAAAGCACATCTCCCACCCCCAATCGGTAAACTGTCCAGATGCTCCGCAATAGAAACAATGTCCATGCTATGACAACGTTCTCCTCCCAGGACAACCGAGGTCTGCCCCCCAAGAGCACTTGGAATGAGGAGAAGATCGGATAGTGATTCTACACCGCTGTTCCTCATAACGCTGCCTGCCCCATCAACAACGTAAGAACTAAAGCCACCTTGGCTTGTTCAATAGAAAACATCTGTGGTTGGAGAGCAAAAAACAGAGTAACTTGTTAGAAAAGCTCAACATAAATGAGGTTCACCAGCGTATGAAGCGGGAAGCAGTAACCGGGGCTCATGGAAGCTGGAGACCAGTGTAGAAGGAACGGACAGCAGTGGAGCTGGCACAGTGGGTGATGGTGTAGGTTCCTTCCTCAGATGATGAAATTGGGCAGTGAGCTTGGATACCTGCGCTACCAGAGTTTGCACTGCACAACCGGTAGCCACCATCTGTTCCTCCTATCTATTCAAGATAGCGCTATTGGCCAGGAATTCCATAATGTCCTCAGGCCTTGCTTAATCCATGCTGGGTCGGTTTTTTATGTCAGGGTAACAGAAGAGAGAGATTCAAGTGTGAGTAAATAATGACAGAATATTAATGCAATGTCCAGACAAACTGATAAAGAGAGACGAGGGTGTAGAGGGTTCTGTGAAGATTTTCCCTTGATATTGCAGAGCTGCAATGGGTAGTGTTATCCAGTGGATGAAACAATCAAGTAGAATTAGATAAACAACCCACAGAGTATCCAAGAACAAGGCGAGAGGATCCAAACCAGGGAAGAGAACCATGAGACCATTGAGAACTGAACACAGAACACAGCATGAGAAATCAACGACAATGATCAAACAAACACCAGGGATATATATATATATATATATGGTGGTTAATGAACCACAGCTGAAACTAGTGAGCTTGTGAATGGTAATACATGAAATGGCCAGAAGAGGTCAGTGAACCCATAAACCATGACAGTAGGACTTTCGGGATGCCTTACTAACTGTAATTTTTGGCAATAGACTCATTTAATGTGATGCAATCATCTTGTTTTAGCCGACTGTCTCTATATTATGATATTTAGGTGATTCTATGTGTTGTCTTTATTATTGTGTCTGTGATGTGTGGGCCATATAATATCAATGAAACCTATATTATTTTACAAACACCACTTGCAACACATCCAGCCATGACATCTAGTGATGTCAGTCTGCTATGTATTTCATCACCATAATAAGCAGGGAGGGGGCCAGAGCATATTACAGTGTCCAACATTGTACTAGCAAGTTCACACACCTCTTTAATAATAAACGTTTATTCAAAATCATTCAAATGAATGATTTTCTCATTTTGTGTTATCATGCCATTGGCTCATAATCCAATCTGCTTGATCAGATCAAAGCAGTCTCTAGAACTCTCTAGACGTCTTGGCCATTAGAGAGAGTGCTCATTGATTTTCCTAGACAGGGTATTTACACAAGCATGTGCTGATGACCCCTGATATCTTCTCCAAATTCACACAGATCAATCAGTGCTTTGACTTGTTCTTACAGTATTTTGGTACTTAATGTCCAGCTAGGCATCTTTATTGATGATGTGATTCACAAAGTATACTAATTGTATAGGGCGCAAATTTACAATTTACACTTAGCATACAATTATAGGATGTCAGTTTCACAGCCAGTGCAAGTAATTTTGCCTGCTCATCTCAACCGTCCACCAAGAATAGAAGGGATAGCGCTTATATAGTTTGCCTTTACCTCTTCTGGTAAAGTGTGGGGGGTGAGGACCTCATCAGGGGTCCTGCAGTCTGGATGAAGCACCAGGATAAGATGGTCTAGGGAGCAAGCAGGTGCTGCCAATGGGAAAGTGTCATCTTGTGAGATTTCAAACTTTGTTCTCTTTATTAAGACAACTGTGAATTCACTTTATAGTCAACTAGTGCTGAACATAAGTGATGTCATTGGCAGTCAGTAGCAAAATGTCCTTCGAATATAATAATGTCAACACAAACACAGTGTACAGATAAGTACATGTACAGCAAACAAATCATTCAGTTGAGTTTTATGATTGACACCCTTTGAGTGGTCGTACTGTACCAGCTCACTGCCAGGAATAAAACTTTGACACATTCTGAAGAGCCACATACTTCAAAATAGCTCTATATTTGTGTGATTCAGTGTTCAATAATAATCATATACAACCCCAGTATTGCTCAAATGTGACATGCTCATGTATAAATAAATGTTCAGGTTTTAATTTGTATTGCTTGTTTGTTTTATTTAAATTGCTGTTTGGTAATAACAGGGCTGACCAAGAACAAAGAGAAATCAGGTTGCCCCTACTTTTGCTTAAAATGGCTGATGCACAGCAATATAGCATTTATACATTGGGCTGTAACAAATACATTGTACCATATTTATGACACATTTACAATACTAAAAGTGCAGGAACAACATTTATAATATGTCAACAGCAAAAAAAAAAAAATTCACATCTTACTTTTCAACACACAATGACACACATATTTTCTCATGCAAATCAAGGTTTATGTAATAAATGATGTTATATAATCTTCATACCTACATTTGTATATATATGTATATGTACACAATAGCAAACCCTTTGAACACCATTTACACTAATTAACGACAACAGACATTAAAGACAAGAAAACAATACACATGTTGGGGGGGGGGGGATGGGGTGGTTGGGTGGCACAGAACACTAGGCACAATTAGCTTGTATCAGCACACACAACCCTGAAAAAACAGCTGCTTCACAGAGAAAGAAAAGCTCACAACAATGAACAGCTCCACAGAACAGACTGAAATAGAGAGCAGGCCCAAACTGAGACCTTTCATACAAACTGCTTGAATGTGGATGTTTGAACACTAGCATGATGTTTGGTGTCAGGATGTTAACTTTGAGCCTCTGTGGTTTTGTTAGTTTGCCTGGACTAATTTTGGTCCCACTGCTACGCCATTACAGTCCAGAATGTACTGCAGGCATCCCTGAGGAGGAGCTTTCTGTGGTGGGGTATTGTTCACCTCAACCACAGCGTCCTTCTCAACAGCATTCTGAAAGACACAAACAGCCACTCACACGTAAATCATCTCCAGCATAGAGGAGCATATGGTCCAGGCCATATTTAACTGACATTATATACCTGTATTGGCTGAATAGCAGCTGGTCTCGTGGGATTTTGTGCCATAACATGGTTCATTTTGAAAATAACCATGTCGGCAATAAGCTGTTGGTCTTCAGCTTGATGGTCCCCCATTAATGGCATAGATGAACCCATTACCTAATCAAAGAAATATTTTTACTGGTAATGTTATAGAAAAGATGAGTAAAACGTAATAGACAGACAAACTTGCAAAACATAAAAGCTTGTATATTTGACATACATACCTCAGTGATGTAATCTTTTCCATCTTTGCCATGAATGGCTTTGACGGCACAAATTTCAAGGCCCCCAAAAATCTCACAACAGGTGTCTACCCAAAACTTAAACCTACAGAAATATAAGCATAGTCATATTTTAAGTATATTTGCTTACCTTTAAGTGACAGACTGCTCTATGAATTTGGCATGGTTTTGTATTTGGTTTTCAGTGAATCTCATGAAAAAATGTCTTGGTAATATTTCAACACAAAATTAAGAGATAAAATGTTACAGTATTCACAAGACACCCCCCCAATTCTAAAAGGTTCCTGTCTGAAAATAAACTAGATAGTAACGTTTGAGGACAAACTTTATGCTGGCTTGAAAAAGCCTTGCCTGAAAAGTGTACAATGGTTTGAAATACTTTAGGTCTGACATTCTCTAACATTAAACTAATGGTGACTAGTTTAACATGTTTTAGTATATTGTTAACGTTTTAACAATTTAGCATGACGTTAGTATGTTTTAGCATGATGATAGCATATTTTAATATCAATTAGTATGATGCTAATTAATAAGAATAATATGGGTTCCATAGATAATAGGAAACATTTTTGG
Organism: Chromobotia macracanthus; assembly: GCA_036877525.1. Lineage (NCBI taxonomy): Eukaryota > Metazoa > Chordata > Actinopteri > Cypriniformes > Botiidae > Chromobotia > Chromobotia macracanthus. The sequence continues at coordinate 12,812,446 of JAZGTH010000011.1, forward strand.
GGTAGACCTGACCTTTTTGAAAAAAGATGGCTTCCGTCCCTCTAGGGCTGGTGCTGCTTATTTATCTAAAAATAAGTAGTCTTATTAATTATACTAATATTTGACTAACTGGGGCCCAGGTCAGAAAGCAGACAAACTGGCTTAACCAACCGTCTGCCGTCACGTGTCACAGATTATTGTTAATGATATGATCACAGATCATTACCTAGATGTGCCCTGCTTGACAGAAACAGGGCTAAAACAAGATGATTAAATAACATTAAATGAGTCTATTCCCAAAATTACTGCTATAAGCATGAACATTGTCCAAAAGGCAAAGGGGGAGGTGTTGCTGCACTTCACTTCACCCAGAGATCTGATTTCAGGTACAACTCTATGATAAAACAGAGTTTGGCATTTCTGGCTACTGTGGTATATACAGGCCACCAGGGTACCACACAGACTTTATCAAAGAATTTGCTGACTTTTTATCAGCAGTAGTGTCAGGTCCGTGGTTTGATCACCCCAGCTTTCTGTTCGTCCCCATGTCTGTCGTGCTTTGTGCTGTTGTTTTCTGTCGGAGCATGTGGCATTGTTTGACAGCTCACCACGACGCCCTTCGTTCTGCACTGGCCCAACAGGGGGCTCTCCTGGGCCAGCACGCCTTTGTTTTGATGTGACCTCCCAGGAGATCAAGTGACTCTCCGTCAAAGTGGCGAAGCTCCAAGTCTCTGTTGACAGCCTGCAGCGGGAGTCCGCAGCTGGCCGACTGGTCGATTCCCCCACTCACTTCCTGGCGGGTACTGTTCCTGAGCCCCACCTCCGTACAACAGTGATCCCAGATCCTCTGTTTTGCAGGTTCAGGCAGCAGATCTCACCGGGGTCCCGGCAGAGTACCAAGATCTGCAGTTGGTCTTCAGCAAGACCCAGGCTACGTCTCTACCACCTCACCGGCACTATGATTTTGCCATAGATCTCCTCCCAGGCACTTCTCCGCCCCAGGGTCAGTTATATTCCCTGTCGGGTCCTGAGCAAGAGTCTATGGACAAATATATCAGCGAGTCCCTCAAGGCCGGCCTCATCCATCCCTCCTCTTCCCCAGCTGGTGCAGGGTTCTTCTTCGTCCAGAGAAAGGACGGCTCCCTGCGGCCTTGTATTGATTATCGGGGCTTGAACGACATCACTGTCAAGAATCGGTGTCCCCTGCCGTTGATGTTGTCAGCCTTCGAGCTACTGCAGGGATCCCAGGTCTTCACTAGGTTAGACCTTCGCAATGCCTATCACCTCATCCGCATTCGGGAGGGGGATGAGTGGAAGACAGCATTTAACACACCCACGGGACACTTCCTGTAGTCCTGCCTTTTGGTTTGACTAATGCTTGGTTTGTCTTCCAAGCTCTCATAAATGATGTGTTGAGAGACATGGTGAATAAATTTGTCTTTGTCTACCTGGATGATATCTTGATCTTCTCTCCCTCTCTTTGTTAAGGCGGAGAAGTGCGAGTTCCAGTCGGTTTCGTTCCTTGGCCACATTATCTTAGCCCAAGGGGTCAAGCCTGACCCCTCTAAGGTAAAGGACCGTTGCAGAATGTCCAGTTCCTGACTTCCGCAAGACGCTGTAACGCTTCCTGGGGTTCACCAATTTTCATAGGCGCTTCATTGCTGCTCTGCTCATGGCTCTTACCTCCATCAAACAATCGTTTAGGTGGTACCCTCAGGCTCAGGAGGCCTTTGATAAACTCAAGTCCCGTTTTGTCTCTGCTCCTGTTCTCTGTTTTCCAGACCCTGAGCGACAATTCATTGTGGAGGTTGATGCCTCAGATGTGGGAGTCGGTGCGGTCCTGTCCCAATGGTTCGAGAGTGATGGGAAGGTACATCCTTGTGCCTGTTTCTCCTGTCGGCTGAGCCCTGCTGAACGGAACTACGACATCGGTAATCGGGAGTTGCTGGCGGTAAAGTTGGCTCTGGAAGAGTGGCGTCATCCGTTGGAGGGAACACTGCATCCCTTCTTGGTCTGGATGGATCACAAGAACCTTGAGTACATCCGTTCAGCCAAGAGGCTGAGCTTAGGACAGGTCCGATGGGCACTCTTCTTTGGGCGATTTAACTTCACCCTCCTGTACCGGCCAGGTCCCAAGAATGCCAAGCCTGACGCTCTCTTTCGCGCATTCGAATCCGGGGAGCAGGCTCCGGACGAGGCCATCCTGAAGCCAGACGTGGTGGTAGGGTTGCTCTCTTGGGGGATTGAGCAGCGAGTGAGGCTGGCCGGTCAAGGGGTCGAGGTTCTGGAAGGGTGTCCTGAGGGTTGACTGTTCATGCCGGCTGCACTGCGGTCTAATGTCCTTCAGTGGGGCCATTCGACCAAGCTGACTTGCCATCCAGGGATTCGGAGACCGCTGTCTGCCATCCGCCAACAATTTTGGTGTCCCTCTATGATGGCTGACGTCGGGCAGTTTGTGTTGGAATGGTCCGTCTGTGCACAAAATAAGACCTCTGCACCTCCCTCTGCTCTTCTCCGCTCACTTGCTGTTCCGTCCTGGCCCTGGTCCCACATCGCCCTTGACTTCGTCACTGGGCTTCCTCACTCAAATGGCAACACTGTCATCTTGACTGTGGTGGATCATTTCATTCCTCTGCCCAAGCTTCCCTCGGACCGGGAGACTGCTCAAGTTTTGGTTGACCATGTCTTTAGGCTTTATGGTTTACCCACTGACATCATGTCCGACAGGGGCCCGCAGTTTATCTCCAGATTCTGGCAAGAGTTCTGTCGACAGATCGGGGCCACATCGAGTTGTCACCCCCAAACTAATGGGCAATGTGAGCGTGCTAATCAGGACTTGAAAGGACTCTCCGCTGCCTGACGTCGCAGAATCCGAGTTCCTGGACCCATCAACTCTCATGGGTGGAGTATGCCCACAATTCCCTCCCTGTCGCTTCTTCTGGTATGTCCCCCTTTGAAGCTTCCTTTGGTTATGCCCCCCCCATGTTTCCTTCACAAGAACCTGAGATTGCGGTTCCGTCAGCCCTAGCTTTCATCAGGCGCTGTAGACGCACCTGGAAGAGGGCTAGGACCTCATGACGCACCACCATCGCAGCACCCCTCACCCCGTGTACACCTCCCTCTCCGGGTGCCATCTCGCAAGCTGGCTCCCAGGTTCATTGGGCCGTACTGGATCGTTAAGGTGTTGAGCCCGGTGGCGGTTGGGTTCATCCTGACATTAATGTTCTGCAGCAGAGCGAAGAAATGGTGTCCTGTATAATACATTTACCTATGGTTGCAAAATCAGTTCCTTACTACAAATACAGTAGAACGATCATTTCTGCCACTAAAGATTGTTTTATCAACAATCAACCGTTCAATCAATGTCTCTATTCCTTAGCATAATAGATCATTGTCAAAACCTTGACAATGTAACAGATAATGTTAACTTTGTCTTTTCTAACACCTCAGACAAAGTTTCTCCTCTACGCTTAAAAACATAAAGGGCAGCAGCCCGACGCCATGGTATAACAAGCATACCCATACCCTTGAAAGAGTAGCCCAAAAAATGGAACATAATTGGAAGCAAACAATACTTCCAGTTAACAGGGTAAAACCAATAGACAGACGTGTGTGTAAACCAAAAGAGCCAACTCCCATGTCTCTATTATGTTCTCTATGATGTTTTTCTCAAATTGTTTCCCATTCTCTTTCATTGAGCAATTTCTGTTTCTATTACTATTGTATATATTGTATGTATGCATTTTACTTTGTGTTGTGTGGTTTTCATGATACTATTGCAAATCCCTTATACCCCTGTCCCATAAGATGCTATCTTTTAAAATGCCATCTTCATGTTAGCTGGAACAGCATATCTTGCTTAATGATTTTGTAGTTTTATTGGTTCAGTCACCCCTTTTTTAAAACCTAATATAAACCTAGTATGCCTAATAAGTCTTAATATACATCTCACAAATTATTTGCAATAATACCATGTATTCTTTGTTGAACATGTCTGACATTTGTTCTGTTCTGTTCTTTCTCTTATTATAATTCTGTTTTTATTATATGTAAAGCTGCTTTGAAGCAATGTAACTTTGTAAAAGGCGCTATATAAATAAAATTGAATTGAATTGAACTCTGGTACTGTTGGTTGCTAGGATTGCTGTTGGTTGCTCTAAAATCGTAGTTATGTTAACATGATTTAGCATGATGCTAGCATGTTTTAGCATGAAATGGCATGATGCTAGCATGACTTACCATAACGTTAACATGTTTTAACATGATGATAACATAGATATATATACTAACATAGATAGATATAAAATATGGCTTATTCATGATGTTAGGAGGTTGCTAATGTGATCTAAATGGTTACTAGGGTGTGGTCAGGAAGTTGCCAGGGTAATACCTAAAGCCCACTGACAGCCCGAGTCAAATAAGCCCACCCACATATCTCTACAGTGCTGTAATGCTGGGACAGTTTCCATGGTAATAATTAAAGACTACTTGGCAGTCTGAGTCAAAAGAGGCTACCCACTTGTCTGCAATGTTCTGATGCCTCCCACCTTTTTAAATGGAAGTCAATGAGGTGGCTGCTAGGGTACTATAACTGGTTGCTAGGGCATGTCTATGAAGTTGAAATGTCACCATTTGTTGCTGCGTACAAAGCCGAGCCAGATGAGCCCTCCCCCAAGTCCGCTAATAAGTTTAAAAGCAATAACAATATGTTGGCTTTCCCAAGACAACATAATAATAATAAAGATAGGTACATTTTCTGAAGAAAATGTGAGTGGTGCTTGCAGTGGCAAAACTCGAGCCAGAATATGTCAATGATGTTAATATGTTTTAGCACATAGATATACTAAAATATGGCTTATTAATGATATTGGGAGGTTGCTAGGGTAATCTAAATGGTTGCTAGAGTGTGGTCAGGAAGTTGCCAGAGTAATACCTAAAGCCAACTGGCAGCCCGAGTCAAATAAGCCCACCCACATGGCTCCACCGTGTTGTAATGCTAAGATATGGCTTATTTATTTTATTATATGGTTGCTAGGGTGTAGGTAAATAGTTAACAGGGTAAAACCAATAGACAAATGTGTGTGTGAATCAAAAGAGCCAACTCCCATGTCTCTATGATGTCCTGGTACTGAGATATAGCTTATTCATGTTGGTTGCTAGGGTGCTGTAAATAGTTGCTATGGCATGGCTGGACAGTTTCTATGGTAATAATTAAAGACAATTTGGCAGTCTAAGTCAAAAAAGGGCCACCCACTTGTCCCACTGATGCCTCTTACCTTTTTAAATGGAAGTCAATGGGTGGTTGCTAGGGTACTGTAACTGGTTGCTGGGGCATGGCTATAAAGTTGCCACCATTTGTTTCTGCTTACTAAGTCGACATCAGCCCAGCCCCAGTCTTTACGACATTCTAATGCAGAGTTATGACATCACAAAGATCTGCCCAATGTTAGGGATTTTGCTATGGAATGCTGTGCTATGCTATGGGATTATTTTCAGTGGAAGTCAATGGGGTGGTTGTTAGGGTACTGTTACTGGTTGCTAGGGTGTGGCTATGAAGTTAATATGTCACTATGTGTTGCTGCTTACTAAGCCAAGTGATATGAGCCCACCCCCAAGTCTCTACGACATTCTGATGCAGACGCCCTAAAAATATTGTACACCCGATCTCTTATAAAAGTCATAGCATACCCCTCCTCAATAAGCCAGTCGATTTGACACCTCATTCATATGTCTACGACAAACTGTGCGGGATGAGTAGCATGAAGAAATTTTGCCCAGAAAAAGAAGTAGTAGTATGCAGGAAAATAATAGTGATTATTTGCAAACACTACTAATAAGTATGCAGGAGAGTAATAGGCGCTTCGCAAGCACCACTGATCTGTCTATTGGTTTTACCCTGCTAACTGTCTAGCTACACCCTAACAACATTATTTTCACACTCACTTTTCACTTGACCTAGCAACCATATAATAAAATGAATAAGCCATACCTCTGCATTAGAACACTGTAGAGACATGTAGGTGGGCTTATTTGACTTGGGTTATCAGTGGGCTTTGGGCATTGCCCTGGTATGATCTGGCCATTGCCTGACCATACACTAGCAATTATTTAAAGCACCCTAGAAACCTCCTAACTTTATGAATAAGCCATATTTTAGTATATCTATCATGTTTAATCATGCTAACATCATGCTAACATCATGCTAAGTCATGCTAGCATCATGCTAACATCATGCTGAGTCCTGCTAGTATGATTGTAACATCATACTAGCATAATTTAAATATTCCATAATTTTGCCATGGCAAGCACCACTCACATTTTCTTCAGAAAATGTACCTATCTTTTATTCATGCTGCAGTGACTGCTGGGAATCTAAGAGACTGGGCACATTCAATCATTACAGGTATGTTCAGGTGTGTAAGAGATTACAGTTATTTCAATCAATTGTAGGATGTAAATTACTACTGTAAAAGTGACTGTGAAAGTAATGTAACTAGTAGCCAGAAATGCTTTACCTGGCTGTCATAGCCACTTGTTCTACCATGGCAATGCCAGTGTTGGATTTCCAGTTACCCGAGATGGATGTCCTCCTACCAAACAAGAAGCATTCATCTGTCAAGAGTAGTGTTTAGCTAACATTTGTCTGTACAGTGAATTCTACAGACTAACTGTCACTTACATATAAGCTTTGTAATCATTTCCAATTTTTTGAATTCTGATGTCATATTTGGGCTTAATGAAGGGTTCACATGTACTGTAGGTCTGAGTGATGGCCACCACACTGGCTATGTCCTGAAACTTTGTGTGGTTTTCCACTTTCACCTACACAACACTTACAGTTAGAAGTCAAGCTCAACAGAAACATCTGCATCTTCTATTTTGCAGCCATTGTCAGCCATTGTGTTGAGGTTTACCTTCCCCACACCAGAGTGTGCGTGCCCAATTTTCACCACAACAGGAAATGATGGCATGGTCACCTGATTTAATTCAAAGACTTCTGTAATGATTTCATAATCTAATAAGTTAAACAGATGCAATGATTTTGGAAAAGTCTCTTACCATTTCTTTATAGTTGGGATAGAACGTTTGTTCAATCAATGGGAATTTCTCCTGTCCGAGTTTCTTGTACGTGCTGATCAGCCGTGCAAACTACAAACAGGTGTGTTAGATTGCTCAACTTGATTTTGCAAGTGAGAAATGTTCCTGGGTCAACATTTTTGTGGATGGAACAGCATTTCTGTAGATAAACCCTATTCATACCTCAAAGCATAATTTAATTAAAATTAGAGGGAAATGATAAGTGACCTAAGTGTTAACAAATAAATGATAAGAGAATGATATGCGACCATTGTTAACCTTGGTTATAGCCTAAACTACCTAGTAACTGTAAACGTATCCCTCAGATTTGATTGGTTGATTGGAATGTTGTCCCAGGGACGACGTTGACCTAAAAACATCTTTCACCTGGCAAATTTAGGAAGACTTTCCTAAATTTGACATTGTGTCATCTTGTGGAACTTACTGCCCATGGTTTATCGCAGAGGTTATAGATGGATTCCAGGGAGTTGATGCTGGGAATGCCGGCATACTGCAGGCCTATAATTAAGTTACGGAAGTCCTCGTTCTCTGCCATGCTGAAAGCGTGTTGTCGGATCAGGACAAAGTCAGGCATGAATGACCTGCAGGAATAAACATATACATGTGTGGTATTTTTTCCCTAATCAGGTGGAAGATATTGGCATACAATAATAAAATCAAATCATTTATAACATTTGTGGCATTAATGAATGATTAATATATTTTCATGTATAAAGTTTTGTAATATTTATTAATATATAAATGTTTGTTAACTAATAATATTTACATTTATATAATTTAGTCAGTCATTTAGCAGATGCTTTTATCCAAAGCGACTTACAAAAGGACGAGAGCATTGAACATTTTGCCTTGCCTTTTTTTGTTATAAGGATAGGATAGAGCATTAGGAATTAGTCAGGTGTCTGTGAAACAGGTGTGTTTTGAGTTGTTTTTTAAAGGTTGTGATGATCTCAGCGAATCGGGTGAAGGCTGGGAGTTAATTCCACCACCAACAGAATAGGTGAAAGTTTTACAGATTGATTTGGTGCCTCGTTGTGGGGGAACAATCAGACGTCGCTCACTGACTGACCGTAGCTGGCGGGAGGGGACATATGTCTGGAGGATTAAGTTGAGGTAGGAAGGAGAGGTTCCGGTTACTGTCCTAAAGGCAGGCATAAGAGATTTAAATTTGATGCAGGCAGCTACAGGTAGCCAGTGGAGTAAGGTCAGGAGGAGTATGACATGGGCTGTTTTTGGTTAATATGCAACAAATGTTGTCAAGATCTCATGTAGAACAGTGTTTTGCCATCTAGCTCTGAAAGAACTGAAGAAAAGCTGTTAGCCATGTGTAATTATACAGAGAAATGCTGTCTTACTGACATGCCAACCACATTATTAAACCACAGTGTAATGACACAGTTCTCATGAGTAACATCCAATCAGTTCTGTCTGATCCCAGTTATTTTAGCTTTTATTTTGATTGATGCTTGAGGGATTTAGCTGACCACAGATATAGATATTATTTTGATAATGTACAATAAATTTTGTTTTCTGATGGTTGCATATGTCCGTTATTTTGAAGAAATTCTATTGTTAATAAATTAGCTGGGTGCTGGATTGTAAAAGCTCACCTGACAGTCTGACCTCCATTCTGTGAAATCTGCACAGCCACGTTACACGATCCATTAGCATAAGCCACTACACTGATGTCAGCAAACTCAGCCTGAAATACAAAACAACCAATCAGTCAATCAAACAATCAATCCACTGAATGAACTGAAAGAATGAACACATTAAATAAACAGACCTGTTCAACTTTAATATCATAATCTCCATTCAGTTTTTTCCCTTTGAAGAGTTTGGCCCTGAGGAAAATAAGACAGTAAGAAGTAATTAAAACGGCAGAGCATTGACATATCCACAAAAATATGTTTTGTGAATTATTTGCGTGCTCTGTATATTAGGAAATATTATCCAAAATTGCATGCTCAGAAACTATTTCTCTAATATCTTTTCAGTTTTCCTGTTAATAACCCTGCATAACTGTAACAAGACTGTCATATGTTAGCTCTTTTTTCAAATGACAAGTATGTTAAGTATGCTAACCCTTATGTTTATATTTATAAATTGACCCAAATCATACCACTGTACAGTAGATAACACATGCTTGTTAGTTTGGACACAGTTTATTTTTCACATTGCGTCAATAACTTACAACTAATAGGAAATGAAGAGTGAATTATTTATGTTGTCTTAAAATGTATGAAGTAGTTTAAAAAGACCTCTTACAGAAATTTGTCTGTTTCAGGAAGCAGCATGAGTATGCATTAATGCCTAAAAACTTTTTCCAACCCGTTGTCAAACAAATGTGGATGCTGTTTGTTTTGTTGTTTTATTTACATGTTCTTGCTAAAGTGTTTAATACAAGATTCACCACTCAAATATTCTCAGCTCTCATCTGAATACATGTTATTCATTTTATTTATATCACTTTTACATTTTTTTTAAATACTGAACATTTTTCAATGCTGTATATTTCTAAAGAGGTTTTGTGAAGGCTGTATTATATAGAACAAACACCTGCTTTATCAGACTGGATATTCACCAATATTGGTTATATCATACCATGTATCATATCATATGTTATATAATTTACTCAATCACGGATAGAAGAGAACCCAGGTGCAGACAGTCTAATCAAGAACTTTATTTTAACAAAAACACCTACGGGGGGCAAAACAAAAACCAAACAAGACATGAAATACTTTAAGTGAAGCTTAAAACAACAAGACACAATGAAGAATACTGTACACACCAAGAAGCAATACACCAGCACAAGACAGCAGATACAATGGCATTAAATAGGAGGGCAAACAGGTGAGAGGCATGAACTAATAATTCATGGCCCTCAGAAAATTGTTAATTTTCTGCAAATAAATGCTCTAAATGAGAATGTTTAATTGGAATTTGGGAGAAATGTTGTCAGTAGTTCATAGACTAAAACAAAATGTTTTTTTTATTTTAATTATTTTATATAAAGACATACCTATTAAGAGTAAAACCAGAGAAAGTGGTCTCCTTTTTCCAGAGCTGTATGTTGGCGCAAGGAGAGTGGCATTCAGCCCAGCAGTCTGGTTACTATGGTAACCAGCTATTAGCAGACATATTAAAGAGGACCAAAAAGCCAAAAGGGGTGTAGGTGCCCTGCTAATATAACATTGTAGAATTCAAAAAGTACTGCAAATACAAAGCTGTATTTAAAAGCAAAAATTATTATGTTATAAACAAATTGATTGTTTTTTACCTGCAACAGAATTCTGAGTTCAGCAGGTATTTGAATTTGGTATTTGAAGACATTTCTCTTTATGTGACTTTTATTCTGTGCAGTATATTGAGTGTCAGACATTAAGTAAAAGAGTAAAAATGTCTTTCGCTGTATATTCATTCATGTGTAAAGTTGAAGGTTCTCATTGGCTAGCTTGTCAGATTTTGCAAAAGGATTTATTAACTAAATGGTATTGTTTCTCCTTTGTTATGGCATAGGATGTGCCAGTTTTAAAAGGAGGTTCATGCTCTCCTCATCAAGATAAAGAGTATTGGGCAGAATGGCTTTTAGTTTTTACCTTAAGAAAACTGGTGGGCTGAGGCCCAATTTAGATTTAAATTTGAATTAAAAAGTCAAATACACTTCAGGATCATTATCCTAAAACAAATTTTGGCTTATGTTCATCCACTGGATTGAATTGTGTCAGGAGACATGAAAGATGTGTACTTTCATGTACATATCGCTGAGACATCTTTCGTTACTTGGTGTTCCTCCCATGATGGCAATGACCCAAGCAACAATTCAAAAAGCCGAACGTTGTCTGCTATCTTGAAGGGTGTCTGGATACTAGTTTATCACCATCCACTTTGCTGCCTTAAATTTTTATGTTTAATCAACTTAGCTCTACAAGTCATTTCAACTTAATAGTTTAAATCCTGAATGATGTAACTTATAAAAATAAGCAAATTAATAAGCAAATGAATAAGCAAAATAAGCAAAACATATTTTTAATAAGTTACAGCAACTCAAGACCAGTCAAGATTACAAAGAGTAAGCTGAAATGACTTATGCAGCCACATTGATTAAACTTAAAATTTTAAGGCAGCAAAGTTTATTTTTTACAGTGTAGAATTTGCAGAAATATTCTCTTGGTATTTTATCAGTGGCTTCTTGAGGCATCACCCTGAGATTTCTAAACAGCATTGAAGAAGTTCTCATCTATGCTGGTTTTATTGGCTATGTGTATTATGGAAGAACCCGCAGGCTAGTGCACGCCAGACTTGTGCAACCTACTTAATAGCACAACATTGGTGATATACAATTTTCCTAGCATCAGCTGATGCTGAATCCAAGTGACCAGCTTGAAAATGAACTTCCTAGGTATGCTAACCCTGGCTTATCCTTGTTCACTGATAGGAGGGAACAAGATGCTGCCTTACCTTGCTGCACAACTAACAAATGCAATTAGCTTTGCGTAATGCTGCTGTATGGGACCCCAGGGGTCTATCAGTGGCAAACATAAAATATTACACAGATTTTTACTAGTATAAATCATTTCAAAACTTTATTTATAAAATTTTATTTACAATGGCTGAACTGAGTATTAAAGATTTAACAAGACTGTTATGACTGTTACATGAATGTTTGCTTTTTACTTAATGTTTACTTTAACTTAAGAATAAAAGTACATGTGTTTTGAAGACAATGTAAAATATGCTTACATATATGCAGATGTATGTTTGTTTTGTGCCAACTCCTAGGATGTATAGTTTTGTGATGTAATCAGTAAAATTGTATTTTTATTCTTATTTGTGGACCCCAGGAAGATAAGCAACCACTTTGTGGAAGCTAATGGGGATCCAAATAAACAATTAAAATAAACAATAAACATCTAGTAGTTCCTGCAACACAGAGCATAGGATATATATTATTTATTTTAAATGTGCTATATTCATGAGTCCCATGTGTTTTACTTTTTTAAAATGAGCAGCTGAACCCTAGATGAGAACACTACAGAAGGCAAATTTGATATTGTCACATATCAAATATCACAACAGTCCTGTATTTTACAGACACTTGTGGGTGACTTATGCAGTGATGCTGTTGTCTTTTCCAATAAATGTAAATGACAGGCTCCTTCCTAGTAAAAAAGTATGCATTTGCTCATCATGTACAGTATTTTTATCTCCTATTTTGTTAAAGTGATAAAATTAATATGAAAAAATAAATGTACTCAGTTCAGCTGTCTTGCTAAAGACAAGCTCAAAGAAGAAGCCAAATCCCTCCAGTTTTAAGAAGAAATAAACCATATCAAGGACTTAATGTCAAAAGGTAATATTGGTCATACCAGTCCTGTTGTCGACCATCAATAACCAGAAGGATCTTGTGTCTCTTGGATGATGCAGGAACAGCCGTTTGCTCCACCATCCCTGCTGAGGCAACCGTCTGTTTTACCACATTGGTGATAGAGCTGAAGAATCCCGTTCCTAATGGCTGCGGTTGAATGGGTTTCCTCTGTTCAGCCATGGAGACTGGAGCTGGTTCTAATACTGGTCCGGGAGGGGAAGGCTGAGGAGGATCTGGTTTCTGCAGGTCCGACATATAGCCATTGGGCAGGTTGGAGATGAAGGTGCTATCTGACAAACGTCTGCGCAGGTAGTTCATGACTGCAGATTACAGGACGCTGTGGCGATATCGCCCAACTACATTCAGAAAATTCACCCTAGGAGGAGACGACTCAGAGCAGTGAGATGGGATCCCTCCTTTAATCGCAGCGTTTTCTCTCTGCTTTCAGTGCCTCTGGTGTGGTGTTTGCAGCCAATCAGATGCAGGCTCTGTGGTCTGTCGCTCTGCATGAGATGATGATGCTCGTCCTTCCCTCCCCCCTCTATTGCATTCTGACTGACACAACACAAATAAACAAATCCACAGAGTATATGTCACTGAAATACAATAATGTGGAAGCATTAGTCTTTTTCCTAAAGACACAGCTTTATTAAAGAGATGACACCACTGTGCCTTAACAAACAGACTCCAATCTGCTAAACCATCTTACCTCTGATTCTTAAATGTCAGTGGGGAACAATGGTGTTTCAGGGCCTATCAGAAACAGACAGATGGATTTACATCCCTGTTGTGCAGAAGCCTTACATTTTTGTTTAGCACAGTTAAGCATGCAAAACGAATCCAAATGTTGGCAATGACCATAAAACAGGGTGTCAGAACTGTGGGGTCTACATAGCATTTCTTCTATTTTAACATTTTATTTTGTGTTTTCATCATTTAATGTAAATGACTGTGAACACCGCTGCTGGAGGAGAGCGTAGAGATGGGTTGCCAGATTTGCGTAACAAAACAATCCCGATCAAAACTCGTATAAAACGAACCCAGTGACCATATCCATTGCCGGCCCTATCTAATAAGCGATATAAGCGTTTGCATAAGACCCCTTTGGCCACTAGGGAGCCCCATGCCGTGTGTTCAGAAAAAGTTTGCTTATTATTTGCTTAATTCTGCACACACAGTAGCAATATGTGTGCATGTATGGTTGTGCGTGAGTTTTAAGTCATTTCATTATTGCTTTAAGTGTTCTTCATAATAAAACCTCAATAATAAAAATTGTCGTTGTTAGTTCATGTTAACCCAGGTCAATTAAACACAGTACGTAAGTAGCCTCCCACCCCAGAGCATCGCCATTTCAGTGTCAAACTTAACAACTGATATAAACTTGCTAAACAAATTTAGCAATAAATAAATTGAACAGAATGAAAAACAGTTAAACAGACGAATTGAATAAATAAACACAGATAGGCAACTTGTTCACTTTTTTCTTTAATGCTGACAATATAACACAAATAAATATTGATATGCCTACTTGTTCACGTGCTATTTCGTTATTTATTACTGTATAAAACAGAAACAAATGACAAATAAATAAATAATAATAATTGTATTACTGCAAAGACATGTACATGGTCTTTTTATAACTGCATATCAATGGATCAAAACTAGTTGTAAAAGACGGTTTGGAATTAGCAAAGATGGCTTGAGATGAGACTGAGAAATTAAATTTACCATAAAATTCGCGGACCTGGCAACACCATTGCTGTTATACTTGATACTTTTCTCAGCGCTGAGCAGAATAAACCAATCACAGTTTGCGATTTCTGGCCAGATTATTTATTTATTGTGTTATGCACATTTCTGTAGCAGTTTCAACAGTTATATAGAACAAATAAATATATATATTTATTTAATATATATAATAAATATATTATAAATAAATAAATATATTAAATAACGTTTTTTTAAAATAAACAAACCTTTATTTAGGTCAGGCAGAAACCGACAGACTCGTGTTGAGCTGTTAGCAGCTGTAGCGTCACATCACAGATTATTACAATAATCACAGATGATCACAAGTCTGATGGCTCTACAGCTCATTAATGTTTCAAGTCTGAATTAATATCTTTTCCGGTAGTGACTGAGCTTAAGTTTAGACAGACGGGTTGGCATCTGGCTAGCAGTCCAGACCGATATAAAGTTGGTTCGACGTTTGACATTTTACATTTGTCAGAGATTTAGCCTCGGCAATCTTCAATAGTTACTTAACGATTTAGCACAATGACAAGAAATGTGTTCTAATTGGTTTTAAATGTAGAAGAGAACACACAATGTGTTTTATTTGTTTTAAACTTCCTTAAGGTGTTGTAACTAATAGACCTTAAAATGTAAAAGTGCTGGCTAGGGACGGTCTGCGAAGAGCAAAAAACAATTATTCAATCTAAATGCTTCACTTGTGAAATACATAAAACATAAATCTCAAACCTAAGGGGTGCTTTTTACTGGTTCATAAAAGAACATTTAAATGTTGGTTTTCTTCACAGAACTACAGCACAACATTATTGAAATAGAACAATTGAGAAAAAAGCTTGCAAAGCATTACAAAGATTGTGCAGTTTACCGCCCGTAGAGGAAGATATTACACTTGTTTTGACCAAGTTTGACATTCAGAAGTTTAAATAAATTAAGAATGCACACAGTTTGATATGTAAACTTTAAGGGATGTGTCTTGTTACTTGTTCAAAGAACAATATTTACAGCCATATTTCATATGTAAATCAGAACGCACACTATTGAATTTGAATCTGTTAACACACTCATTTTTTAAAACATACAGTATTCCTTCTCAACTTCAAAGGGTGTGTCTTGTTACTGGTTTATAGACAAACATTTAAATGTTGGTTTTATTCACAAAACTATAACACAGCACATAATATTGAAATGTCAATCAACACAACAATCAGCGTAAAGTAAATATGCTCTTCTATCTTAACTTCAATGGGTGTGTCTTGTTACTGGTTCCTAAAAAAATTTTTTTAATGATTGAAATGTCAATGAACACAACATTTTTTATAAGACTTTTCTTATCAATTTCTAAGGGTGTCTTGATACTTGTTCCTAAAATAACATTTCAATGTTGATATTATTCACATAATTATAAGACAAAAAACTTATTGAAATGTAAAAACTGAGAAAAAGCTTATTAAGATGTCCAGTACACCGCCCTCTAGAGGAAGCCATTGCAGTTGTTTTGACTGAGTTTAACATTCAGAAATGGGAACAAATCAATTAAAAATACACAAAGTCTGACATTTCAACCTCAAAAGGGTGTGTCTTGTTGCTGGTTCACAGAACCACATTTCTGTGTATCTTTTACTTTCATAAGAAAATTAGGACACACACTATTGAATTAAATTCAAACCTATTAACATAATTTTTGTAAAAAGAATAACATATAGATCTTGGGTGAATTTGCAGAACTATTATTTATATTTATTCATTTGGCAGATGCTTCTATCCAAAGCGACTTACAATTGAGAAAACAAGAATTTTGTCTAAGAAAGGCAATAATCACTAATACAAAATTTTAAATACAAAATTAAGATAGTATAAGCCAGCATACAGAGAAAATCAGAAAATAATGAATTTGGAGACATAACAGAGATAACAGTGTTTTTTTATTAGTTGTAAGACAGGCCTATAGTTAAGTGCTCACAGAAGAGGTGGGTGTTCAGCTGCTTCTTGAAAAGTGTAATTTACAGTTACACAGTTGTCCTGTTGGAAATGAAAAGATTGTTCCACCAGCAGGGAACGGTGAATAAAAATATGACTTTAAAGGTTGTGTCTTCTTACTGGCTGTTGGTTTCATTCTAAAACACAACCCTATTGAAATGTCAACAAACACATCAATGTATCTCCATTAAATTACTCTTCTATCTCACCTTCAAAGGATGTGTCTTGTCAATTGGCATTAAATGAACATTTCCATGCATTTGTTTTTCACATACATAATTCAGGAGGCGTGCTATTGAATGAAATTAATCAGCTAATTAATTTTAAATACATACAGTGTTCTCCCTCCACTTCAAGGACTGTCTGTTGTTACTTCTTCCTTGGAGAGCAACGTAAGGTTGATTTCATTTACACAACTGTAGTACAAGGGATGCTATTGACTTTAAAATACATACATACACTCACTTAAACAAACAGGCAAACAAACAGTTCTAACTCAACTCCAAAGGCTGTGTGTCGTTGCTTCTTCCTCAGTGATAATTATGCGGTTGGTTTCGTTCACAGAAATAAGGCTTGACAACATGTTATTGAATTGTGATGAAATACATCAATACATTTACAATAAATACAGTGTTTCATTTCAACTTTAAAGGGTGTGTGCCATTGAAGAACACTTTAAGGTTGGTTTTGGTAACAGAACCTATATTGTATTCTTTCCCAGGTCAGAATTAGAGTGATCCCCACTCCTGTAGGAGGCAGTATATCATAATGGCTAAAACACTAATGACTGACCATAAATTGGTATGTTACAAGAAAAACTGTTTGACTCATTGAACTAAAACAATGGGCAGATATTAAAAGGTCAAAAAAGTAAAAACAAAGATCTTTGGGAAGATGCTGTTGGGAGAGATGCCATTATACAAACTTGTTTTCTCACAGAATAGGTAAACAAAAACATATCTTCACAAGCACGGTCAAGCCTTGCACTGGATGTTTTTTAAAAAACAATGTGAAACTCAGCAAATGGCTAAAAGTAGTCTGGATTGAGGACAGACAAGGTATACGCAGAGAAATCTTTTGTAAACTAAGAGTGAGTTTGTTCTCCCAAGGTTTTTTCCTCCACATTCGTCATTGGAGTTTGGGTTCCTTGCCACTGTTGCCGTGTTGGAGTGCTCACTGGGAGACTGCGGATAATAGATATTTGATATACCATAGTAAATATCTGACTTGATACTTAATTATTGATAATTGATTGATAATTGACATACCGTTGTTACTTGTATCATTGTATATATTTCCATGTTTTTTCCTTTTTCCTCCCTGTAAAGCGGCTTTGAGAGAATGCCACATTGTAAAAACGCTATACAAATAAAGTTGAATTGAATTGAATCACTTTATTCCAAGCATTAGAAATATTTCAATAGGCTTATTTCAGTTAACAAAATTACAAGATACCCCTTTCATTTCCTTTATAGGATACCTTTTATAATGCTACTACTGCTAAAAAGTACTTAAACTTCGCTTTACTTTCATTCAGTTTATAGTTTAGTGCATTCACTTTGGTCCTTATTTTACAATTCAAACAAAATTCAAACAGATCACACATTCTGATCTTGTTTTCAATATAGTTATTTTGCCAAATTAACTTACCTTTTATCTGAAAAAGTACAATGACAGTACAGACTCAGTCATTGGCAGCATACCCTTTTTGAACATGTACACCTTTCTTGTGGAAAATAATACCACAGTCTTTGTGGTTCACTGTTGATGTGCCGTAATTCATGTGAATGGTGAAAATGACTAGAGGGAAACAACACCAGGTCCGAGCTATAACAGTTCACTTAGATGCCACTGGTAGTGTCATCACACACATTCCCGGTCAGCCTAAGAGAGTTTTGTATTATGCTCTTGTGTTGCCAGGAATGGGGAAAAAAACAAGCCACCGCTACCTGTGACTGAGCTTAATACAAATCAGCATTCAGTTTCAACTTTGACTTTCTGGCTAATGGAAACATTAAAGGCCCTTGGCCAAATTACATCATGCCTGGTAATTCACGTGGAGACTGACTACAGCTGGGCCATAATTTTGAGCCGTCTTTCTTGCATTTAACAAAGTAAGCATCTTGCCATATCTTGAAAGAGCCTATTGTATTGCTTCCGATAAAACATTTCACAGTGTTATACCTTTGCTCCTCACACATTGAAAAAGCAGTGATCCAGGCCTTTGCAAAAAAGACAGACAGTAATATAGACCCTTATGCCTATATACAGCGCACCTCGCCCTAGTTTATTCTAACTGCCCATTTTCCCGTGTATGCATGATCCCTCATACCTAGCGGAAGACGAGGATTCCGACAACCATTCCTTGTAACTTGCATAGAACTTCTAGACCTACGTTTTAAGCTACTATGTCCTCTGATGCTTTCAGACACGGCACGTTGCAGAGGCAACATATCCAGTTACCTAAGCTGCAAAATGAACTGGGGGCGCTGCTTCCGTTTTATTTATCGGCCATTTATCGGCCATCATAATTGCGCCATCTTGTGACCATCTGCGCTCCTACACCTATATATTAAGCAAAATTATTTCTTACAGTTAACATAATTTTACTTTTGATCGATCATCGAACTAATTACAATATTGTTAAAATAAAATAAAATTGACATCAACGAAAAATCATAAGATTTGACAATGTCATGTTGTACAAACGTAAACACTTTCTGCATCATGACGATGTAATTATAATACATCACCATAACGTATTAATTATGCATGGTGCACGCATGCAGATGCAGTTATCATACACGTTTTACCATCTGTGCACTTAAACTATAAAAAATGAGTGAAAAAGAAAATGAGTCAGTATGGGGCACAAAGCAGGAAGCGACGCAAAGAAGAGGAGCAGAAAAAAGCAATACAGAGGGAAGAATGACAAGTCAACGACTGTGTATTAGTCATAATTACAATATGTAGCCTTTATTTTGTTGCCTTTGCTTTCTGTTAGACTATTTTAGCCATCTTATATTGCTCATATATCTCTTTTTTACCCTTTGTTGTAATAAGTACTTAAGATTAGATTTAGATTAGATTCTACTTTATTGTCATTACACATGTACAAGTACAATGCAACGAAATGCAGTTTAGGTCTAACCAGAAGTGCAATAAGCAGTAAAGTGCAGGATATAAGTTAAATAATTTAAATGTAGATAAAGCATGGTAATAAATTCTATGGTAATAATTACAGATGGATGCGTACTATGAACATAATATACAGATGGTTATACTATAGGCAGAAATTACAAATGGGATATTTACAATGTAATACAATGTGCAATGATGACAAGTTAATAGTGCAAATACAAACGTAATGGTTATGGTTTGATCCATTTGTAGCATTTATTAGAACAACAGACAGGCAGTGTCAAGAACCAGAAAACAGGGTAAACGGAGGCAAGGCAGAGGCATAATAAACGTAGGACAGGCAAGGGTCATGGCAGGCAGCCAACAATCATATAAACAAAGTACAGTCCAATAATAGGGGCAGGCAGCAAACAGGCAAAAATGGGGGAAACTGTCCAAGATTAAGATACAGGTAATCCAAATGTGTAGGGAAAACCACTCAGAAACGTCGCCAGGACAAAACAAGACTTTGAGACTGAATGCAGTACTGGAGTTTATATACAGTGGCCAATGAGAGCCAGGTGCAAGAGGAAGTGATCAATCCCAGGTTTGTAGTCTGAAATGTAGTCTGAATCAAAAGTTAATATTCTGGAGACAGTTCCCTCTGGTGGCGTGGAGGAGGTTGAGCAGAGACTGCATCCGTAACATCGTCACTGTAGGCATAGGTTACATTTATTAGTTTTTTGGGAGTGTCGCTCATGTCTAGGCTCTTTTGAATTTCAACAGATTCATTCTTAAAAAAACTACAAGGAGCTTCAAAATCAGCATCATCTCAGTTTGCTCCCATTAACAAAAGTTATTCATCCTCTTCAACCACTGCATCTCAACTTCACACTTTGTCTACCTCAACTTTGCTGAAGAGCACCTCAGCAGCTTACCTACCACCATTGAGCCACTAACTGCTGCTGAGAGGTCTCCAAATTCTGCCTCTTCCCCTTGTAAATCTCTCTCTGTTGCTGAGTCCAATAACACCACCACCTGCAGACTGGCCTGCCCTGTCTGATAAAGTAAGGGCTGAATTAGTCACCTGAAAACCTTCAGGTTGACAGGTATTTCATTTTTTCTAGGTAATGGATGAAGTTGCCATCATTACTTTTATTCTGATTTAATCAATTGTGAGAAGATTAAAAAGGACATCATCATATCAGAAAATATAACATAAGGGTGGAGCAGGAAATATGACAACATACCTGGGAAAAACATACAAAATGAAATAAGTGCTATCAGTGGAAAGATCATGGATGCAATTGTGACATCAAACTCTGCAAATACTTTATACTGGATTGCAACCCTGACCACACAGAGCAACTATCAGTTGTCATTAGGACATGGCAGTGGACTTGCTTGGCAAAACAAAAACTTTCCTGACCCAGTATTGAGGCAATAGCTTGCAGATGGCACATGCTCTGTAGAAAGGCAGGGCTTATTTTTGACAATGTTACATTTATTATTTCATCCATAAGACAGAACGCCTTGATCTGGTAAATTACAGACATCTGGCCATGGTTCTTGGAGCTGTTCTGAACCAGGCAATGGCTTTTATTTGTCATTCCCAAACTTTACTGACTTTGTGGCTTTTACTGTGTGGCTTTTTATTAAATTTGGAGTAATCACTTTCCCTTCTGTCACTTTCCCTACAATTGTTACTTAAACTAAGAAAGTTATGCAAGACTTTATTTTTGTTACTCTTCAATAGTTGTTATTTGTCCACATTTTGATAATAGTATAGATAACATTACATATAATTGTAGCAACATCTGAACATGGTGTTATGTTCTTGATGCAAGTGTGGTTGTCCTTTGTCACACTAAATTCCCATTCTTAGACAACTCTCATAAGGGTCGTAGGTGAGTCAAATCTTTTGAGGTCACGTCTCATCTGGCCAGCTGTTGATTCTCCGGAAGATTGTTTCCTTTGGCATGGTCACATAACCATCATACTCCTAAACCAGCCCTGCAAACACATTGATAAAACACAGGCAATATCCTTTCCCTTTAAGGTTGAGGTCATACCAAATCACTGGAATAGAACATACATTAACACAGAGAATGTTAGAGTTGACAAACTTCTGCTTATGATTTAAAGTCACATTTAAAGTAAAACTAAGTGTGTAGTTCAAATGACAATTATTCATGTGTTAGTAGATATATTGTGTATTATTGACCTTTATGACCCTAGGCACAATTGCTTTTACAAGTGTCATACAGATAACATTAGAAAGGCAAAGTAAAACTGAATAGAAACAAAACATAAACTTTTTAAATTCCTGATTAATTGGATTATGTAATGATCAAATTAATTAAAAAAAACGGTTGCTCTAAATGGTTACTAGGTTGCAAGTCAAAAGAGGCCACCCACTTGTCTCTACAATGTTCGGATGCCTCTCAACTTTTTGAATGGAAGTCAATGGGGTGGTTGCTAGGGTCCTGTAACTGGTTGCTAGGGTGTGGCTATGAAGTTGTGATGTCACCATTTGTTGCTGCTTGTTAGGCCAAGCGATATGAGCCCATCCCCAAGTCTTTATGACATTCTGATGCATATCTATAACGTCACATAATTTAGCCCAATGTTAAGTCTATGGAATTTTTCGTGCGCCCTAAAAACACCCGTACACCCAATGTTATTTACAGATGTACAATTCGTGATGTTATGTAGTAATATACAGTTGTGTAGAGGTATGCCAGCTTTAATTGTTCAAACTTAATATAGTCTGAGGGTAAAACTGCTATGAGCGTTATGTGTTTCGGTGTACATAAAAGCCCCTATACACAATCTGCCCTTTTATTTAACAGTGAAAAATTATCCGATGGGGAGACATTGACCTTTCCAAGTACTTTGTAGACGGTCCCTATCACTGATAGAGCGTCTGATGTGTTTCAACATACTGAGGAACATTACGACAAAAGAAGTGCGGTCTGTGTTTAGTTGTAAGTTCTGTTCGTTTCCGAAAACGTTTTTATACAGTTATAAGCAACCATTTAGGATCGGTTTAATTTTCTTGGGGCTGAATTTTTGTCGAACGTCCAACGTCAAGCCAACTTTATCGCGGTATAATAGCACGGCCAATGCTAATTAGTGTGTTTCTCGTGGCAAATTACGGCCACTACGGCGTTCAGAACTCTCCGATGGTAACCGCAAACAATCACGGAACATCAATAAAATATACTAAATAAACATACACATACAAATGTATTTACATCAAGGTATAAAACACATTGTACAGAGCATAAACAACCGTGCAGAGATGAGCGTTCAGCAAATTATCTACCTGTATGCAACACTGTAAATCAGTCCGTGTGCAACAAC
The DNA here is from genome assembly GCA_036877525.1 of Chromobotia macracanthus. Classification (NCBI taxonomy): domain Eukaryota; kingdom Metazoa; phylum Chordata; class Actinopteri; order Cypriniformes; family Botiidae; genus Chromobotia; species Chromobotia macracanthus. The sequence goes on from JAZGTH010000011.1 coordinate 12,835,109, forward strand.
TTTGGTTACTAGGACAGCCTTTCGTACAATCTGACTGACTATGCAGCATTCATAAACGTCGCCTTTAGGAAAAAAATATTTATGCATAGTTTATATGTAGTGTAGCTGCCGCTACTATGATCTGAGCTTGCTGTCTCTCTTACAGTGATGTTGGTGTTAGACGCGGGGCTTTATTGTCCGTCTTTTTCTAATAATCATAAGCTATTGTACTTTTCACATAGCAAGAATTTACGCTAATGTTACTGGTCTTCATTTAGCTCTGCGTCGTGTGTATGGATGGACGGAATCAAACAACAGGAATTATTCAGGCCACCTTTTATTCTGTATGGTTAAAAGAACAAATCAAAACAAGCTTGAATCTGTGGCCTTCTTTCACATTTGCTATTTGCAACCTATTAGTGAAAGGCATTATTTTAACCACGAAGCTTGCACACGCATGCTTATGAACTCATAGACTCTCTCCAAACATACATACTTCATATTATTCACACAAACTTCATACATGTTTAGAAAAGAACAAAGAGCTTTTAAAACAAAATTACATGCATTATTACAATAAACAAAACTCATATGAAACTTTTAGGCGGAGCTTCAGTGCAACTCACCTCACTTCAATCGTGTTTACCGCGAACTGAGAGTGAGCAGCCGGAACACAGTATCACGTGTACCATACTTAGCAATACACCAGCTGCTGACATAACTATGAAAACATGAAATCTCAAATATAAGAAATTAAAATTAAGAGTAATTGTAAATATAAAATTAAATAAAAAACCCCTGATAATTACAAGGGGAGAAATTTTGAGTGAAATTAATACTATAGTACCCGTTACACTAATCACCGACCTTATAAAATACATACGAATTCCGTGAGCTCAAGCTTGATCAAATGGCGTCTGTGGTGTACACAGTATAAAATAAATTTAAAACCTCTTACATATACATATTGATAAACAATAAAAATGAGCCATTACCTTGTTTTGTTCAATAGTGGCTATGTTTTCCTCACTAATATTGTGTTCCCTTAAAAGCCAAAGATCGTGCTGATCCATGTCTCTTCTATAATGAATGAAGCCCGTATGATCATTGTAAGAATATAATTTAGTTTGCTGGGTTTGGATAACCAGTTTTTTCAATACCAGATTAATTGGATGTCGTGAGGAGGTACCTTCAGCAGAGTGTGGTTGACTCAAGCTCGTTTATTTCCTCAACAGAAGCAGATTATATAGAACATAACAGGATGCACCTAAATCTGTCTCAAGCAATTAAACAGCTGGATTATATTTCATTACCATATATGGTTAGAAACAACAGCTTCAGGGTGTATTCTAGACTTTCTTATGCAACAGAGTATATGTCATTCAAAAGGAGATATCAAAGCTCATTAACCCTTAAGGTGTGTTGACTATATTCATTAGTGCGGGGAACTAAATAATCTAACAATCATCATTTGCCACAAGAAAGGATGTCATTCTCTCATGATAAGAAGTCACAAAAAATGGTGCCATTTCAACTTGCCCTAGCAACCAGTTACAGTACCCTAGAACCACCCCACTGACTTGAAATTAAAAATGGTAAGAGCATACATGCAAAGTAAGGAGGGAGGATATCACAGCCTATTGGCAACTGCTAACTTTAAACTTATCTTCCTAAAAGTTAAAAAAGTTAGTCTTGGTTATAAACAATTGATAACATGAGATGAGTAGGGTTGCCTTAGCATTTATTACTTTGTAGACTGCACAAACTGAATAGAAATGAGGAATGTAGCCTAATAAATGGCGTCATGTTATCATGCCAGTTCACATATTTAAAAATGCATGCAATATCTTGTACTGTTAATATACTCTGTGAGCTTTATACTCTCTAAAAACTAGATTTTAAACTACAGTACTTAAGTACAAATAGCAATTTAAGTGAGAGCTAAGAATACAACCTTGAATATGGATACAGTTGTAAAGTGTCACATTACTATTTATTCATGTATTCTTGTAGGTTTTCATTCAGTGGTTGCACGGCAACTTTAAAAGCAACTCTCATTTGTAGTTACACTGCTAAATCAGTGCTTCTGAAGTCCATAGCTTTCAAAAGAAAATGTAAGCCGCAGAAGCTTATTTGGATTATGGGTGTGCCAACTAATTCTATGTATATTATCACTAAATCCGTTCTATCAGTAGTGACATACGTTTATCAAGTTGATATTACTTCTCATGACATAATGTGGCATTGATTTTCTTTTATTCAGGTTCTACAGAGATCATAACAGAAGTCAAAGAGAGCACAGCACAGCTAAGACATTTTGGACAACAAACACTCCCCCAAAAATTTACTTTTCTATAACAATACATTTGATATATTTCTCTGTAAGTTTTGATAAATTCTTACATGCATTACTTTGTTTTTTATGCATGCAAAGATATGCTGTATATTATATACAGCATATATATATATATATATATATATATATATATATATATATATATATATATATATATATATATATATATATATATATATATATATATTATGCTGTATATATATAATATTACACAGCTTGTTAAATATGATAGAAGTTTTATAATACATACATAATACATTTTTGATAATCCCTCATACATAACATCACACTCTGATTTTGCTGAAATTTTGTTTATTGATTTTGCTGAAAATGCAAAATCAATAAACAACAAACTTTAGCCTTTCACAAAATATATCATATAAAGGTGTTGTCTGTTGTTTGATCAAGACAATACAGTGTCAGTTTACTAAAATATAAAGCAGCTATTGTACACATATTTATCATTGATCACTGACTTTTGTCATATTTAAAGAAGACACCTGTCCTTGTGGATCAAAAACTATCACTGTACAGTGTTCATATATTTATTAATATTCTAAATAATATTTATTAAAAATAACATTTTTCAAAATTGATTAATAAAGAGTGAGCAACAGCAGCCAAATAGTGTATTCACTGCTGTGATTTAAAAATATTTATATGTAGATATTTGTTTATGAAGTTTATAAAAAAAATTCGAGAAGAGCACGGTCATGTAATCCAACCATTTATCGCAAAGGATGCGTATATGTAGCCACCCTCTGCTCTGTCTTATGACAGATTTGCAGCATCCCCGCCTATCTGTCGCCATGTCAGAAATCAAGCTCTTCCTGCCTGCCCGTCCAATAAGGAGTGTTTCTAATTGTTCGCACCCTCTCTCACTCTAAACACTATAGCGAACAGCGCAGCTTCTCACAAATGTGCACTAGCGTAGTTTGTGTGCTTGTCAAGCGCGCCACAGAGGAGAGCAAAACGCTTAACGAGAAACTGCTCGTTGCGATCATATTCTGGGTTCTTTTGCTTGCCCGTGCATTGTATGCCTTATTAACAAGGTGTATACTGAATTTGCCTTTTTTAAATCTTACTGACCTGATGCAACCACGTAAATCACTTCATCTATATTTACGCCTTCATGCGCTCTTAGCAGTAGATGGTGTTTATGACATGTCAAATGCGAGATTAATTTAATAAAAAATATTTAAAAAGGTAAAATTTTCCTGGTTGTTGTTTTAAAACGCGATCTGTTCATTAATGAAAAACACAGTACGTTAATATAGTATGCAATGTATAATTACTAATGTTTATTTCGACTTTGTGACGTCGTGTGACGTCACTTCCTGTTTGAGCGTGTGGTTGATTTCTGCGCTCCTCCAAACTTTTCTTGTTTTACTGTTCATTCTAGTTATATTTTAAATACTTTTCATACAAGTCATCGGGTGCGAAGCAGGCAACCGATGACTTCCTCACCCGTGCCGCAACCGGTACTGAGACGCCGGTATCAAGCGCCCTGGTTATTGGTGATCCTATTTTACGGAACATGGAAATAGAGGCACCAGCCACCATTGTTGAATGTATACCAGGAGCCAGAGCGTCTGACATTAGATCAAAATTGAAAGTGCTGGCCAATGCTAAACGTAAATTCTCTAAGATTATTATTCACGTCGGCACAAACGACATGATACTCCGCCAATCGGAGATCACCAAAGATAACATTAAGGAGGTGTGTGAACTTGCAAATACTTTGTCAGACAATGTAACATGCTCTGGCCCCTTACCCGCTTACCAAGGTAGTGAGATTTACAGCAGATTACTGTCCCTGCATGGCTGGATGTCTAAGTGGTGCCCGCAGAATAATATAGGCTTTATAAACAACTGGAATTATTTCTGGAGGAGACCTGACCTGTTAAAGAGAGATGGCCTCCATCCCTCCCGTGGAGGAGTTGCTGTCCTCTCTAGAAATGTGACCAATAGTCTTAAAATGACTAGTATCTGACTATCTAGGGCCCAGGCCAGGAAGCAGAACGATTGGCTTATCCATCCGCCTGCAAGCCGCCTTGACATGTCACATAGGTCATATAATTTACAGCACATAGAGTTTGTACCCCCTAAATATCAACATATCGAGACTGTGTCTGCTCCCCGAACAAACAAACATAAAGCACGCTTTGAATCAAAACACACAAACCTGATTAATATAAAACTAGAAAACAACCTACAAATTGATAGTATGAAAATGCTAAAATTCGACCTGCTTAACATCAGGTCGCTTTCAAATAAAAAACGTATGGTCAACAAAATTATTACAGACCACAATTTGGATGCGCTGTGCCTGACAGAAACCTGTCTTAAAACAGACGACTTCATAAGCCTGAATAAATCTTCACCACAAGATTATTACTATAAGCATGCACCTCGTTTGAAGGGTAGAGGTGGTGGTGTTGCTACAGACCACCAGGCCATCATATAGACTTTCTTAAAGAATTTGCTGATTTGCTGTCAGAACTGGTAGTCACTGTAGATAGGGCCTTAATCGTTGGTGACTTTAACATCCATGTCAATAACCCAAATTATGCATTACGTACAGCTTTTATGGATGTCCTGGACCCACTCATAAATGTAATCACACTTTGGACCTAATCCTGTCATGTGGACTCAATATAAACAACATAGAAATATTACCACAGAACGATGCTATTTCAGATCACTGCCCTGTCTTCTACACTGTAATGTTAGATGTGCCCTCTCGTCCAACACCACGACAAAGACCAAGCAGAACAATCACATCTACTACCAAAGATAGTTTTAATAGCAATCTTCCAGATCTGTCTCAAATGCATCATGTAATAAACAACATTGAAGATCTCGATGCTGTGACAGAAACCTTAAACAAAGCTTTTTCAGGTACCCTAGAAGTACCTAATAATACTAATAACGACTTATCAGCTCTTAAAAAGGCAGCTAGAAAAACATAGCATAGATGGAGGAATACAAACTTAGAGGTATGGCGTGATGCATGGAAAGAGAGTGTCCACAAATACAAACAGTCTCTAAAAATGGCAAAATCTACCTACCTAAGCAAGCTGATCGGAGAAAATCAGAATAATCCATGATTTCTTTTCAATATTGTTGCAAATCTGACCAAAGACAGACAGAGATGCTAAACTACAGCACAGTAGTAATGACTGTATGAAATTCATTGCAAATAAAATAGAGCAAATCAGAAAAAATATTGAATCTATTCAACCAGCCTTACCTCTGTCTAACAGCATTGCGTACTGCAGCATCCCTCAAGTACTACTAGACTCATTTACTGCCATTTCATTGGACAAGCTCTTGAAAATATTAAACTCATCAAAATCGTCTACCTGTATATTAGATCCCATTCCCACAAAACTACTAAAAGAAGTTTTTCCTGATGTGTCGGAACCAGTGCTCAATATTATAAATTCCTCATTAGAATTAGGCTATGTCCCAGCAGCCTTTAAAACAACAGTTATAAAGCCAATCATTAAGAAGCAAAATCTCGACCAGGGAGAGCTGACCAACTTCAGACCAATTTCAAATCTCCTCTTTTTATACTGAAAAAAGTAGTGTCTGGACAACTCCAGACATTCTTAGCAAAAAATAGCATATATGACAAATTTCAATTAGGATTTTCAACAACCTCCTCTTAGCATCTGACCATGGTGAAACCTCCCTTCTTATATTACTGGACCTGAGTGCAGCTTTTGATACTATAGATCATAAAATTCTTCTTGATAGACTGCAAAACTGTTTTGGCATTAGTGGTCAAGCACTAGCCTGGTTTAAATCCTATTTAACTGACCGTTACCACTTTGCCTATGTTAACAAGGAAAAGTCTTGTTACTCTCAGGTGAAATATGGCGTGCCACAGGGTTCAGTTCTTGGTCCTGTTGTTTTCTCATTATATTTGCTTCTGCTTGGAGATATTATTAAGAAATACGACAACAGTTTTCACTGCTATGCTGACGATACTCAGCTCTACATTTCCTCAGAACCTGGCAAAACCCATCACTTTTCTAAGCTAACAGACTGTATTAACGACATCAGAAAATGCATGGCTAACAATTTCCTCCTGCTTAACTCGAATAAGACAGAGATATTGATTATTGAACCTCAATAGCTCTAAACTAGATTTGACAGACTACAACATCCTTATTGAAGGTTCCACTATTGTACCAGCTTCCGCAGTTAAGAACCTCGGTGTGATGCTAGATAAGAACCTTTCATTCGATAGTCACATTTCCAATATGTGTCATACCGCATTCCTACACCTTAGAAACATTTCCATGCTGTCTGTCTCAGATACTGAGAAGCTTATCCACTCATATATGATCTCAAAAATTTGACTATTGTAACTCATTACTGGGGGGGTGTCACGCAAAACAAATAAATAAGCTTCAGCTGGTCCAAAATGCAGCTACAAGAATGCTCACTAGATCTAAGACATACGACCACATAAGCCCAATTCCAGGAACACTGCACTGGCTACCTGTAAAGTATCGCATTAATTTTAAAATACTATTAATTACTTATAAAGCCCTAGATGGTCTAGCGCCTTCATATATTCGTGAATTACTGTCAGATTACTGTCAGGTCTGCTAATAATTCCAAGAATATCTAAAACGTCTAAAGGCGGCAGATCTTTCTCCTACCTAGCACCAAAACTATGGAATGACCTCCCCAGCAATGTTCGGGACGCACACACACTCGAGGAATTCAAGTCTAAACTAAAGACCCATCTCTTCAGATTAGCATTCACTTAACTCAACTACTGTCACACCTAGGCCGCAACAGCTAGGCGTAACCGGAACCGAGCACACTTTTTACCCACTTTACTACATGGCTTCCACATTCTGTGTTTAAGGCTGCTACGCTAATATAAGCCTGTTTTGTTTCCCTCTCTATCTTCCTCTCTCCCTCCCTCTTCTCCGAGGGACTCTGAGCGATACAAATTAAGTCCAGTTCGACGAGACAACACTCACAACAGCCTAACCAGGGAGGGGGTGACCACCATGGGAACTGTGAAAAATCAACCGCCACCATCACCTATTACATTAATGCAACTGTTAATCTATACTCATATTTTTAGTAAAATGCATGATTCTGTCTATACCAGCAGTTTTATATTATAGCTGCTCTCAGTCTCATTTAACGTCGGCATCCTCACCTAAACATCCCTTATTGTATTATGTCAGCCATCAGGCTAACGTAAAATTAATATAAAATCACCAGACCCAAATTAAAACTAGTCATTACTATAAATGAATACTGAAATCATAACAGCACTGATTCGACGCTGCAAACATATAAAACTTTAAATCAGAATACTGACTGCGACGCTGTAAACCTATAAACCCTTATTATATAATATAAACCCTTACACTAAAGTACTGTTTGCAGCTGTAACGCGTCAGAGGAGAAATTACCCTCCCGGTGAGCCTGGGTTCTACCCAAGGTTTTTTTCTCCACATTCATCATTGGAGTTTGGGTTCCTTGCCACTGTTGCCGTGTTGGAGTGCTCACTGGGAGACTGCGGATAATAGATATTTGATACTCCATAGTTCCATATCTGACTATAATATCTTAATTATTTGACTGTAATATCTTAGTTATTGATAATTGATTGATAATTGACATACAGTTGTTACTGTATCATTGTATATATTTCCTTGTTTTTTTCTTTTTCCTCCCTGTAAAGCGGCTTTGAGACAATGCCACATCGTAAAAGTGCTATACAAATAAAGTTGAATTGAAACTTTGTTTTTGTGTCAGTTGTGTCAGTAGCAGTTGTAAGTATAGTTTTTGTGTCAGGCACTTCATCAATCACATCACTAGATCAATCACAGCTACATCATGCAGCGAGTTAGAGTCATCAGTAATGCTGGTCTTTGGCAAATAAACTTAAAGCATTAAGTTATCCAGAGAAGACCATTTAAACATATTAAACATGAATTATAATTGAAAAATAATTATGAAATAAATTGTTTGTCATACTATGTGCCTAGTAGTCATGTTAGCATTTATTAGTGGTGCTTGTGAAGCAAAGCATTGCTATTACTCTCCTGCATACTTCTCTTTCTGGACAAAATTTCTACATGCTACTCGTCCCGCATGGCTTTTCGTAGACCCATGAAAGAGGTGTCAAATCGACTGGCTTTGTAATGATGGGTCAAACACACAAGGATCCTTTTGCAGTGTTTTAATCGTTAACCAGGCAGACAGGGTTAGGCAACAGTAAATAGGAACAATGGAGACAAGGCAAAAGAGTAAACGTAATACAGGCGTGGGTCGAGGCAGGCAGCAAACAATCCGAAACCAAGTAACAATCCAATAGAAAGGGCAGGCAGTAAACAATCCAAAATCCAAGTAACAATCCAATTCAGTAAACGGGTAAAAAGTCACCGGGGCAAAACAAGACTTCGCAATGGGTTAACAAGGTTTATATACACGAGTTAATGAGGTTCAGGTGAACAGGAAGTGATCAAACCCTGGTATGGGTATTATGGGAAACGTAGTCCGATATGGCGCTAATATTCTGGAGATGGCTTCCGCTTGTGGTGCGGAGGAGGTGGAGCAGGGACCTCCTCCGTAACAGAGCCCCCTACCCCCTGCGAGTGGCTCCTAACGTGAGGAGGAGATTGACGCCAGGGTCTTCCACGAGGTCGAGTGGCCGGCTTTCCCAGATGTGTCCTGTGGAACTCCTCAGTTAGAGTGGGATCCAAAATGTCCGCAGCATCCACCCAGGATGGGGGGTGTCTGTTTCCTGGTTCCCTCCTCAGACTCTCCAACCGGCCCACCAGCAGGTTTTAGTAGCAAAACATGAAATGTAGGAGAAATACGATAGTTATTCGGGAGTTCTAAATCAAATGAAACTGGAGTAATCTGTCTTAAAATTTTGAGTGGGCTGACATACCTGGGATTGAGCTTCTTGCACGGGAGTTTGAGGCGTAGATCTCTTGTGAACAGCCATGCCCATTGACCAGGTGAATAGGCAGGGCCGGGATGCTTGTTGAGATGGGTTCTGGTGCTGCACAACGTGTAAGAGATGGGTATGTGCTCGGTCCCAAACCTCCTCACTGCACTGAAGCCAAGTCCGTGACCGAAGGTAGATCTGTGGGTTCACCTGACCAAGCAAATAGTGGTGGCTGGTATCCCAGAATGGATTTAAATGGTGTCATCCTTGTAGCAGGCTTGACCAAGGAGTTTTAAGTGTATTCGGCCCACATCAAGAATCGACTCCAATCATTCTGGTTCTGATGGCAGTATGACCTCAAGAAGGGGCGGCAAGGAGTGGGTAATGGTTGTAGGAGTCCGGCTCAAAGCTGCCTGGGAGTTTTGAAGCTTGGCAAATGGCACAGTTCTTTATGTAAGTGATAGTGTCGGAAGGTAAAGTAGGCTACCAAAATCGGTTCTGAAGAAGGTGGATTGTAGCAGTTATACCAGGATGACCGGAGCTAGGGGATTCATGAAATTAAGTGATCAGGCAACGACGAAGAGCTTCTGGAACATAGGTAAGATTATCAGGGCACTCGTTTGGTGGTGGAACTTCAGCATTGACTAGATTAATTTCGGAGATAATGTCCCATTGAACTGGAGCTAGGAGAAGATTCTCAGGGAGTATGTTCTCAGAGATAGTGGGGATGGAGACCTCATTGGTTTGACGGAATAGGGCATCTGCCTTTATATTTTTGGAGCCAGGCCAGTAGGTGACAGTGAAGTTAAAGCATGTAAAAAACAAAGCCCATCTAGCCTGCCAGGGATTAAGTCGGTAAGCCAAACGGAGGTACTTCAAGTTCCTGTGATCAGTCAAGACAGTAAAGGGATGTGTAGCACCCTCTAGCCAGTGTTGCCACTCCTCTAGAGCTAGCTTCATAGCCAGTAGTTCTCTGTTGCCCACATCAGTTCCGTTTTGGGAGGAGTGACCTGATGTTGAGAGAGAACTGCCACCACTCCTCTCTAAGTGTCTACCTCCACTATGAACGGTTGATCAAGGTCAGGATGTCGGAGAATGGGCGCGGTGGTGAAGCAAGTCTTAAGTTCATCAAAGGCAGTGCTTCAGGGGATCAAGATAAACGAGACTTTTAATAAACCTTCTAATTGAAACCTCTAATAAACCTTCAGTAGAAGTTAGCAAAGCCTAAAAAATGTTGCAGTTCCTTGATTGTATGAGGGTGTGGCCATTCAGTTACTGCTTGAGCCTTCTTATCCTCCATAGCCACCCCCTCCTGGCTGATTATGTAACCCAAAAAGGAAGTGCTGGTGCAGTGGAACTCACATTTTTCCTCTTTGGCATAGAGTTGATTCTGAATGACATGGCTTAGCACTGCCCTAACATGCTCCACATGCTCCTCGAACGTGCTTGAGTAGATGAGGATATCATCAGTGTAGATAATGACCCAACTGTCAAGCATATCTCTAAAAACATCATTCATAAACGACTGAAATACGGAAGGACTGTTTGCTAGGCCGAAGGGCATCACAAGATACTCGTAGTGACCACTAGTCGTTGAGAATGCAGTCTTCCACTTGTCCCCCTCTCGTATGCGGATTAGGTTGTAGGCACTGCGTAAATCGAGCTTTGTGTAAAATCTTGCCCTGGGTAGCTGTTCATGAGCGGTAGGCACTAAAGGGAAAGGATAGCGAAACTTAACAGTAACATTATTTAGTCCATGGTAATATAACCAGGGTAATCCAAGGATCAAGGGTACCTCGGTGAGATAACAGAATTTGAGTTTCTTAGAATGAATTGCACCAACCTGGAGTTTAATCTCAATGGTGGTCTGTTGAATTCTGCCCCTTCCAAGGGGTCGGCCATCTAGTACCTCCACTGCTAGGGAGGAGGTACAAGGAGTTAGATTGATTTCGTGTCGACGAACAAATTAGTTGGAAATGAAATTCCCAGCTGCCCCAGAGTCTATTAGGGCCTGAGCAAAAATTGTCTGGTTAGCAGTGGTTATTGTAACAGGGACTCTTATGAATGACTGTGAGGAAGTATTGACTGAGACGGTACTCACCAGACCGGGGTCAAGAACTGAACGGTTAGGGCATGAGGACTTGATGTGACCTGGTTGACCACAGTAGAGGCATAGTCTGTACCGTACTCTGCGTTCTCTTTCCTCTGTGGTTAGACGAATGAAACCTAGTTGCATGGGTTCTGACTGCTCAGGTTCTCTAGACAGGTGGCGTGGAGTAGGCTGAATGGGACGTGTGAGCGAATCAGATGATCCAGCTGGATGGTGAGTTCAATGAGGTCTCTCAAACTTTCCCCTTCATCCTGACAGGTCAAATCAGACTTCAGCTCGGGGCTTAATCCTCTATGGAAAAACAGCTTGAGTGTGTCCTCAACCCAGTCAATCTGTGCAGCAAGAGTGCGGAACTGAAGCGTGTAGTCAACTGCCATTTGCCCTCCTTGAGTTAATCTGAGAAATTGTTCCCCAGCAGGATGATTGAATACCTCTGGAACTGTTGTAGAAAAGCCTCAAAAGTGGGGAAACTGGTGCCATCCACCCTCCAGACAGCAGTAACCCAGTCCAGAGCCTTGCCGGAGAGAGGCTATTCAGCTGGAGTCAGTGGGATATAGAGCGGGTGGTTGTATGAGGAAGACAGGGTTAGGCAACAGTAAATAGGAACAATGAAGACAAGGCAGAGGAGTAAACGTAATAGGCATAGGTCAAGGCAGGCAATAAACAATCATAAACATGGGACAGTCTGATAATCAGAGCAGGCAGCAAACAATCCAAAACCAAGTAACAATCCAAGTCAGTAACGGGTAATCCAAAAAAAACATGCAGAAAACGCTCAGTAATGTCGCTGGGACAAAACAAGACTTCGCAATGGGTTAACATGAGACTGGGGTTTATATATACAAGAGTTAATGAGGTTCAGGTGAACATGAAGTGATAAAAACCAAGGTATGGGGTATTAGGGGGTGGGCTCATATCGGGCTCATATCGCTTGGCTTAGCAAGCAGCAACAAATGGTGACATTTCAACTTCATAGCCATGCCCTAGCAACCAGTTACAGTACCCTACAGTACCCAGTTACAACCACCCCATTGACTTCCATTAAAAAGGTGAGAGGCATCAGAATATCATAGAGACAAGTGGGTGGCCTTATTTGACTCAGACTGGCAAATAGCCATGTCAAATCATGCTAGCATCATGCTAAGTCATTATCTATCTATCTATTGTTAAACTTTATCAAAAGGCTTTATCAAACCAGCATAAAGTTTGTTCACAAACTTTATTCCTCTAGTTTTCATTACGGTTTTATTATAGCTGTTATGTAAATATACTAATGAATTACTGCCTTAATTAGGCAAAGTATCTGGCAACAATTGGAGGTCCAAGCCCATCCTCCATTACAAGGCGTGCTGACCACCACACTGACAGCAACTGTGCTGGAAGGGCTCTGGCCAGAAGGGTCTTTGTGGTGGTTTAATGTATCTGTCAAAAAGTCAGCTTCTGTTTTTCCAGACAGACCAGCCCATGAGACATTTAATTAGCAGCCCATTGGTTATTTTCTTAATTGACATTGGGCTGGCCCAATTACATCTTTAAACAATTGCTCTTTTGGGCTCTGTGCGAGCATGCAGCGTCAAAACAGTCAGAAAGAGATGGCAAAGAAACACAAGGAAGGCACAGAGAAATTGCGTGAAATAAAGAAACAGGCTATTTAGAAAGATGCTGCAAAATGTGACAAAATAACAATAGGTTACTGTCCATAACCCCAGTTCTCTGAAACATCTCATGTTCGAGATCCACCTATGGGAAGGGCATCTGACCTGACTTCTGCAGAAGCATCCAGTTGCACCAAGTCTGACTTGACAGACAGTAGCGTGTGCCCTATGCCAAGTAAGGGCCAGCCCCCTTACTGTGGCACCGCCTTTTCAGGTGACCATCCTCTGGCCTAACGGTGAGTGTAATGGGCAACCGGGGAGCTGTCCATATATCCCATAGGTGGATCTTGAACACAAGATGATGAAAAAGAACAGTAGGTTACTGTCCGTAATGGCCAGCCCCCTTACCTATTGCATAAAGACCCCCTGTACACTCTACCTATCCTCAGTGAGCATATTCGCCTCATGTGCCACAACTGGGGCAGGCTTTGTGGATCTCTCCACTTGATGTTTCAGAGAACCAGGGCTGCGGACAGTAACCTATTGTTCTCTTTCATCATCTCGTATGAAAACATGGTAACATGCAGCAGGTCCCTTCTAAAGGACCTGGTCCTGTCAATATAAACCTGCAGGGCATGTACAGGACAAAGAGCATTCAGCTTTTGATCCTCTGTGGAGGAAAAAGGAGGTGGGTGAAAAGCGGACAGCTCAATCACCTCACACATGAATGCTGAGAAGCATTTAGGCATAAAGGCCAGGTTGGCCTTGCAAATCACTGACACACTTGGCAGACGCCAAGGCACGGAGCAGAGCTGTTTTAAATGACAGAAGTTTAAGGGAAATACTTCTCAAAGGCTCGAAAGGTTGTTGTGAAAAAGCCTCCAGTAACATAGAGCCCACTAAGGCACAGATCTTCTAGACACAGGAAGGGAACAGTGAGCACCATTCATGAATCTACAAATAAGGGGGTTTTGCCCTCTGTTGAGCCATCAACAGAGGGCAAAATAAAACCCAGAGATAAAACCCAGTTCATAAATGCAGTCATTCTCAGAATGCCCAGAGACAAGATCTGAATAGCTACTGTCATAAGACCTTGTAATCTGAGACGCACTCATAGCGCCACCTAGTGGACAACTTAGAGGTGACATGCAAGAGCTCTGAGAGCTGTTAGCTCTGATAAACGAATTTATTAGATTCGCTTGATTTTCTGTTTCTTTATTCTTACTTTCTACCCATGGGGCCTTTATTAAACTCTTGTGAGGATTGTTTAGGGAGCTGTGTGGTGACACTGCTTATGCACTTTCTCTCACTTGAACGTGAAAAGCCTCTAAAATGTTCAGAAAGGGGGAACCCACCGTGGGCACAGGGAACAGTGAAGCCCATCCAAACAATGGGTGGGCACCCACTGGCAGGGGAGGGATGACCCCGCGAACAGAAACCCTTCGCTTCATGAACCGGGGAAAAAGAAGGGCAGAATGAGAGTCAGAAAACCTGGCAGTCATTGGACTCCACACCCTCTACCGCTGAGCGTCAGGTCTACCACTTGCGTTTCGATTTAGAGAAGGGGGGGGATTTGGTGGGTAAGGGTTTTTCTTCACTTTTCTTCGAGATTTTTCCCCAAAGCTTAGCAGACAGGGGGTTATTCTGTCTGGCTTGACAGACTTGGTGCAGTTGGGTGCTTCTGCAGAGGTCAGGTCAGATGCCCTTCCCATAGGTGGATCTCGAACACAGCAGGTGGTTTTCTGCCACAGCAGAACCTTCATCAGCTCCTGTGGCTGATGATGATAGTGGTGGTTATGGGGTGGCACTGGCAAGCAAGCACAGAAAGCACAGTGAGGAGGATAAGGAAAGGTAGACAAATGAGGGAGAAGTGAATGTAGTGCCTGTAGTAATCAGAACTGCTTTTAAAACACTTAGGTGCTGAGAGAGAGAGAGAAAGGAGGAGGAGGAGGAGTGTCAGCGAGAGAGAGAGAGAGAGAGAGCGGGGCTTTCTGCTCACAATGACTATTTCATGCTATTGCTTGCTTTTTCTCCCTCACAAGGCACACACAAGATGGATGTCATAGCCTGTTTTAGGGTTTATCAATGTGGATTATATAGTTTTATTGTATTAATAAATTACGCTTTCTAGAAGTATTTAACGTGTCAGCTCCCACTCTTTCCTACCTATTATATAGCATTAGTCCTTTTATAGAATGACTGAGTGTAGTGGGCCAGGGTTAATTTTTCATCCAAGTCCAGCTTTCCATGGCAGGATAAAAGAATTACTCATCATTCATTTCAAAATAACCCATTCAAATCACATAATACACATGGACAAATCCTTAACCACAAACTAATTTCAAGTTCCCCCAATCACAATGCAGGTTTTTGCAACAGTACTTGAATAACTTTTGTTTTATTTTGAACATTTGTAATTTAATTGTGTTCTTTCTCAGATGCTGTGACAAAATGCTGCCAAGCTACAGCACATTATTACTGCTTTCTGTATATGCAGAACATTTCCCCACACTTTGCCCAGTGTGCCCACAGTTTGCCTATATATATATATATATATATATATATATATATATATATATATATATATATATATATATATATATATATATATATATATATATATATATATATATATATATATATATATATATATATATATATATATATATATAAACCCTACAATTTAATACTTACAATGAACAGAGTCGTGGTCTGCAGTCTGAAAAATCGCGCTTCTTCTGTTTGAGATGTGTATTTCGCATACATACACTGATCGGTAGCACAAATTCTTTAAGTTAAGCAACGATAGACATTTATCACAGTGGAATTGATATCTGGAAGTGCTCATCTAAGTTCCACAGTGGCGCCAGGACATCAAATAACATCCTCTCTGTTCACATTGTCAAAATTTGGCTAAGAATATATGGTTCGCTTAATGAAAGAGCATACCAAAATAAAACTGAACAAGGGATACAAGTTCTTCGTCTAAAACTTTCTTTTTAACTCAAGTCATTTGCAATGTCAACATATTCTGGTTGCTAGTTATTCTGTTAGGTTAGGTTTAGTGTATCACTAAGAGTGATGTTTTGCCATAAATTTTGTCTAACATTGACATAGCCTAAATAAAGCAAACTCTAAAATAGTATGCCGATTTACAGAATTTGAGCAAATAAATTGTATGTCTGTAGTAAGCCATTTCTATTCAGGTTGCGCAGTCTACAAAGAAAAATGCTAACGCAAGCCTACTTATGTCATGTTATCAGTCGTTATTAATCTTGACTAACTTTTTGCAGGATACGTTTAAAGTTAGCAGTTGCCAGTAGGCTGTAATAATTTCCCAGCTTCCTTTGCATACAGTGTCAGATATAATGAATGGAGAGGTATTAGTACAGGCAGGTTGCTGCCAGTCAATGCGAAAGGATGAGGAGCCCTATAAACTACAGGTTGCTAAATGTTCGGAGAGTTTAGTTAAGTCATACTTTAGTCCCTACTCACTGAAACAACATTCATTAAAGGTATTTTGTGCTCTCCTGTGTTCAGTACTTGTACACAAATTTATTGCAGGATTTCATAAGATCTCCACTTTAGTTTCAGACAACTTCAAAATTACAAAAAATCTTCAAAATGGTCACTTTGTAGGAAATAGACATCATCAGTTTCGAAATGCATACTGCACACAAACACATTACCATATTATTTAAAAAAAAAACTTCATCCCGCTGTATTACTCTCACGTGTGCTTTCCTCAGTTCTTTTTGTGTAGGGAAATCATGAAAACTGAGATGGGGTGTTTGGAGCAGCCTGGTACATTGCAATAACACCGACAAGAGGATTCAGCTATTAGTTTTGACTGTGTTGCAATGATACGGGAAATAGAGATACACTGCTTCACTTACCGGAAATAGAAAGTGTGATAAAGGTCTATTGACAACGATTTGATCCAATGGTGTTGAGCATTGTGTATGGAGCGTTATTAAGGACCATTTTAAAAAGCAATTGCACATTTCTATTTGTGATGTGGGTGTAAATGTTGTAACATAATTGAAATACAAATTGTTTGCATTTTCGTTTACACAAGCGTGCAACGTTTGCCAAATTTCAAATGAGAATGTAAAATCCATTTGTAATTGCATTTCCCATGTCTTGCGCATTACGACCCAGTCATATTTAAATTGCAATAGCAATTACCTGTTTTCAATTTTATTTCCTCTGCGTCGCATACTAAGTCTGCCAAAACTCAAAAGCAATCGCAATTCTCTTTACATTTGCGTTTACAATGCCCTGCACACAAACCTGTCAATCAGTGTCAGGGATGGGACTATACTGCAGGGTGTGTTTGTTTTGGGAAGTGATGATCTTATAATGAACAATATTCTGTATTCTGTGTTATATATATGTTTGATTAATTTTTCTGTTTTCAGTTTTTATTTTCATTATATGTAAAGCTGCTCAAAAACAATGCAACATTGTATAAAGTGCTACATAAATAAAATTGCAAATTGAAAAAATTGGTAATTGTTCAATGAACAAACAGTACCAACACAAGCCCCAGACTGAGACGTCAGTGCTGTTGGAAAGTGCTGATCATTGTGTGCTTAGAGTTGCATTTTTGTAGAAACATTAATATTGAAGTTTGTACATTGAATTGGATGGGCTCCCAAAAAGTTAGGGTTAGAAAAGCAAAAACAAAGTTAGGGTTTATAAAAACAAGTTGTTTTTATAAAGTGAAAATGTCACACATTCTGCATAATCCATGTCATTTTATTCCATTGTGTTTTAGATACAGCACATAATGCATTAAGCAGATACAATACCACTGCACCTGAGGGCTGAAGAACCAAAGCTTACCAGCTCCAAAACTGCAGATTCCCTCTACATTTACAAATTCTACATAACTCATCATGTCATCAACTCTTTAATCTCTCCTCAGACCGTTGCTCACCTGTTATTAGTTTTAAATATCATTCTACCTCTTTATTGTCATTTCAGTGTTTATTTTTAAAAAATGTGAAGGCAGAGGTAAGAAGAAAGTTACATACAATTTCAAGGTATCCCAAAAAGCCGGGAAGGAGGTTGAATAACGTGCATTACTGTTTGGGTTCGCTTAGGTCTGTACTAACAAAGCCATGCAAAGAAAATTCACCAGTTCTGCTTTATTCATAGGAAAACAGCTTTTAATGCATTTATGACATTTTAGAATGAATATGTTATATCTGTAAATATTTGAATGCATCTGATTTTAACAAGGCATTTTTCTGCATGACTTTGATCAGTACAATTTGGGATGGAGTATGTAAGAAAGGACCAATAGATTATTTTTAAATAACTAGTTGACCAAAAGGCATAATGTGTGAAGTTTCTTGTCTTTGGATTGTCGAGTGCTGCTCCAAAAGTATATTGTTAAATGTAAATGCATTTATTATTTCAGATATTGGCCCTCCAGTTTCCCATTCTAGCCAACCAGTTCTTAGATAGGTAGATTAAAACCACTAAACATTTAGTTAAGGTAAAATGTAACAAATCATTGTGTGACCTGTAAGCTCACCAGTTAGCAAGCACAATGACATCACTGCACTTCCCAATCCAAAAGAAATTCTTTTAAAAGCACTTAATTCCCCATACATATTCATACCAATAGATTTATCTAGAAGTTAAGTTGAAAAAGGCTTTGTACTCCTGACCTGTTTTCTTTTCTAATCTAAAGGTCAGATCAAGAATGATAAGACAATAAAGCATGATAAGATGATAAAAATGCTCTAAAAATACTAAATCTATAATTTGAGCATGAAAGCATGGATATGGAATAAATAGCATAGTAATAACGATATTTAATATTTCATATTAAATTAAAAGCATATTAAATGCAAATACTAAATGATTACTTTAAGAATATGAGGCATTGGTTTGTTCTTTTGAACATTAAGCTATGTTTGTGTCTTTCTAACCCTACTTCTGTTGCCCTATATTAAACTTTTATTTATTAAAGTTATGACTTTTAAATTAAAACCTATTAGAATGTTGCTTCAAGTCATTTCCTTTCATTCATTACATACAGACGAGCTTTTCTTTTCAAGCAATTCTCACACAGGAAAGCACAACCAGCAACAAAAGACAAACAAGAGCTTGATTATATTGACTGTTACAGATTGTTAGTAATACATTTGCATAATCGCACTGAATGAATTGTTATTTGCAAGCTCAGGGATGGGCACACAAGTGCAGGAGTTCTTGACGTCTGTAAGGCAATATGACAGGAATTCAGCACTGCAGAATAACAACAGCACAACTTCACACTACATCAATGAGCCTGGTGCCACAGATCATGCTGTTAGTGGCTGTGTGAATTTCAAGAACGAAACTGCTTTGACTGTATTAGTGTCAGAATCACAGAGTTTGGCTTTAGTGCAGCTGTTGTTTCTGAGGCTTTGACATATCACCAAAAACACCACTATTTTAAAAACGTGACATTTAGGCAGCAAAACAAATGATATGTGGTTAGGAGTCCTGATGTTTGATTACTCAGACAGACAGACATATTTACTGTATCAAAACATAAACTTACAAAACATATACTCAACAAACTAAAACCAATGCAAACAATAAAAAATAAAATATATTAAATAAACAAAATATATTAAATGTACCCCATTAAAAAATATGTAAATGTAAATCATCAATAGAAAAAATACTACAAATAATTTGAAACATTGCTTAACAGAGAATGGTTTCAAATCGTAATGAAACATGAAACAAGTTGGGGGTTGTTGCAAGTGTGTGTTAATAGCTGCATGTCCTGGAATTAATATACTGTCTAATACCATCAGGGCAGTGTTGTGTAGCATTGCATGGTCCACATAACGTAATTGTTCAGTTTTTCGGGGGGCGTGTACTGTATGACAATGGGGTTAATTCGGCCGCAGGATTCCTGTAACAGAGTTGGGGAAGCTCATACTGGGCAGAGGCATATTGGGGTTTACTGGGGATGTGCCACCTGAGCTGTCATGACCGACGTGGCCATGCGGATCTCTCTGCCCACTGTACTGGCCGATGAAGGAACCGTCCTCATTAAACTGGATGTCTACGCTGTCTCCGTAGTCAGCCAGACTATCATTACTGCTGCGTTTGCTCTCGCCAGCGATAGATGGTTGGCTGATGGAGCACTTCTCCTCAATATCGCTGACAGAGAGAGAAAGAGATGGACACTGTCTGTACTGATCACTGACAAACAGGTTAATGACCATAAGGTCAGTAAATAAGTGCTGGTCTTACCTCTCCAGAGATCTATGTGTGTAAGGGCATGAAAGCAGAGAGAAAACCATTCAGACCCTGTGTTAAAGCTCACAGGGATGTTAGTATACTAATAATACACACTGATTTGTTCATGATCCCTTGACAGAGTTTCTGTTCTAGCTCTGTATCACAGTGTAAAAAATTAAGTTTAAGTTATTTAAGCAATTAAATTAAGTTTCTTTATGTGATGGAGGCCTGAGTCTCCCATATGTGTGCAGTTTAGGCCAGTCATCACTACAGTAAGTTGGTTCTGCTGTTAGTATCTGTACAGGTTTAACTTTAAGACTTTTTTAATGAATAAAATTTTCATCCATTCAAAGTTTAACAGGATCTTAACATTGCATAATATTTGCACTACTATGCACCACTGAATTTATAATTGTGAGGAGAGTCATACTTCCTGTTGCGACATATCCTTGCATATCACTACATACAAATAAAATATTGAACATTTTTATGCATAAATATAACTAATAACAATTTAAATATGTACATCAATGCAACAAGCAAAATGACTCCATACTCCAAATGAAATGTGATGGTCTAACCTGTATTCTCCAAACGCATCATCTTTCATCATGCGAGCTCCAGACTCAGCCTGGCTTTCCTCTTTATCTTTCACTAAAACACAACAAATAAAAGCAACACTCTTTTTGTTTGAAAATAAATAATTGATTTTGGGCTGTTGAATTATTAATGTACACAAGCTGGTAATGCAGTCAGAATGTGAAGTGAATGCAAATGTCACAGGTTCTTTTCATTTTAAATAATTCAGTTACACAGAGTAAATTGTTCCACATATAATACAGCAACTATATATTAATTTCAAAACATTTTCAAGTGTTTACACCCAAAATGCTCTTGATTGAAGAACTACGATCTTGAACAACTAATTGTATCTCACTTAGAAACAGCTCAAACTACTGTTACTACAACATTCTACTGAACTTTACTGCACCTTGAAAAAGTCAACGAGTTTAGTCTACTGTCATTGTCTCATACTCTAGTGTTCCAGAGTTGTGTAACAATCAAAAGAAAGAAAAATCACAGATGAGATCTCTTTAATATCTGAGTTATTTATTCTAGACAGCAATGAGATTAAATGGAGAGCAAATGAAAACTCTCAATGTCTCAAACTAAACTCAGATTTGCCAAGCCTGCAAACAAAAGTCAAGATTCCCTTGAAGTTGCCTATCTGTCAATCACTCAACATTGTATCGATGTAGTGACACTAGGGGTTCGACCTTGGGAGATCAATCACTGCTTAGAAAACACCAACAAAAATAAGCCCCAAGAAGAATTGGCAAGTGGGATTTCCATGCCAGTCTATTCAGTCTCTCTCTGTCTGCACAGGTAAGTGCAGAGAGTTCCCCTGAACACTTTCTAAAAGATTGGTTTCTAAAAAAGTGAATTTCTTCTAAAGAGCAAAAAAACACCCCGGCAGGCCTTTGGTACCTATCTCCCTTTGACAGCCACAATATTTGCCTCAGATATTTTGGCCATGCTCATGCTGAGGCATCATTTGTAGAGGGTTAATGTTCTCACTGTGGGTTTCTTCTGCAAAAAGCAAAGAACCACTTTGGTTGCTCCCTGCATTGCTTCTTCTGCTGCAACTGCATACAAGAAAGCCATCTGACTCAGGGATGACAGCACCCTCGGGTGTATCAGCGCTCTCTGAGGCAGACGCAGAGATGTTGGCCATGCTTTCTCGGCTGCCACGAATATCAGTTTGGAATGGAACATCCACCCTCCCTGGAAAGCTCACGTCTGGACTATTGCTTGTTCCTGAAGTTGCATGGCAAGCTCACAAAATTGTGCAAAGCACCCTTTACTGCCCATACACATGGGTTTGTCCACCATTGCAATGGTTGGGGTGATGTCAACCATGGTTGTCCAGAAGCAACATCTCTGGCTAAACTTTGCTGAGATGCGAGATGCTGAGGATGTTCACTTTCTCAACGCTCTCATCTCTCAAGGTGGCCTGTTTAGTGACAAAACTTTGGCAAAACCAGCCCCCTGCGACTCCTCAGCCGGCATCTTCTACATGTCACACTGGCTCATCAGGACAATATGGCTCAGCTATGCAATCCATTTCACCAGGTGCCTGCCCAGGTACTGCGGTGTTCTCTTCTCCTTGGCTCAAAGAGAGAGTGCAGCAGTCCTATGCGCATATCGGGTGGATATTACTGTGTCATGTGTCATTGTTCCTTCAGCCCGTGGTTAGATTAAGAGTTCCTGCATGCTGGGATGCTGGGGCATCTTATGAAACAGGCATGCAGTGTCAGGTTTCTCGAAAAGTTCTCACCTGACACCTTGACACATCTACTGCTTGGAGCTGCTGGCAGTCCTGCTTGCCCTGCTCAGGCTTCATCTGGTGATCCAAGGCAAGCGTGTGTTCAGATGTTGTCCAGATGGACAATATGGTGACAATGGCATATATAAATCGCCAGGGTGGTACTCGTCCTCGTCACATCACAGCGGTGGTAAACACTATCACTCAGGCTAGAGACTACTCTACCAGTCAGTCACCTGTGGACATGCCCCATTGGATCCACGCTGACCTTCCTACAGGAGAGGTCAGCAGAAAGGGAAGTCTGTCTCCAAACAGGCTATGCCATTGGATTATAGATGCCATTCTGTTGGCATTCTGTTGGCTTACCAATCTCTAGGTGTGCCATGTCTTTTGAAGGTATATGCAGATTCAGCTTGCGGATAGCCTCATCCTGGGCACTTGCAAAAGGCACCCCTTTTGACCAAACATCTGTAGAGCTGTGTGCTGGTCACACCCAATACTTTAACTATCTGTCTCAATGCATTTGACCAGCAAACTCCTTCAGCAGTGACCTTCTATAAGCTTGTTGTCTGTCCCTTCGGTACGGTCAGCTTTATGCCGTTGTGCGTTGAAGGTTATGGATTTCATGACAACTTGCTCAGGCATACTATGCTTGCCAGCAGCTGCATCACTTGAATCCATAACATGGTTCAGCTGTTGTGGCGCTTAGTATAAGACCCCAGGTGTCACTACATCAGCACGTTGAGTGAGTGACAGACATTGTCTGTCACTCACTTTAATAACCAGACATTGTGAGGAACGAGACATTGTGTCCCTCCTGCCACAACCCTGAACTGACTGCTGGGTATGTCCTGGCTCCTCAGCACAAACCTGAATGAGTGGTGCACACCATATCCCTTTAATACCGGATATCTGGGGTGGGGACTGGCATGCAAATCCCACTCACCAATTCCTATTGGCACTTTTTAAGGCCTTTTATCATTGGCATTTTCAAATAAGAAGCAGAGTGATTTGTCTACCAAGGTCAAACCCCATCGACACAATGTAACATATGTAACCAAGACAATTTCAATATGTAACTCAAATTTTACTCATCAAATTTACCCAAATCCAGATTATATTAGTCACAATTTACATTAATTTTACAGCTTCATACTCTTTATGTACTTTACCAATTGTTTCATTTGTTTCTTTTTTATTTCTCCTAAGCAATTTAGGAGAAACATCTGAGACAAAGTTAATACAAATTAAACACAACTAAGATCTCCATCAATACTCTTGAGCTATGAAAGAACAAGTGAAAATGTAAATAAAATGGTGATCCAAGGTCTTATACATTCTTTTACATTCATTCTAAACTCAGCGAATGAAAATACAACTGTACAACAAAAAATACAACAATTGTGTGCATATGTGCAGTGCAGTTGTTTTACCTGAATACTTCCCTCCTTTACTTCTCTTGATGAAACACAGAATAAGCAGCACCAGCAGAAGCAGAACCACAGCGCTGATGAGGCCAATGAACCAGCCCTGAGTCGCAAAACCACTGGGGAGTTCTCCCAGCTCTGAGAAACACATGGCAGATGAGGAAATTATAGATACAAGAAGTCGGAGAATGAATCCATAAATGGGTGTAACAACTCTGCACCTGGTCCTTTGGTTTGGAAGTCCCAGTCACGGGAGGTGTTTCCGGACAGAATCTGGAGGTGGTAGTGAGTGCCTGGCTGAAGACCCTGCAGTTGATAGAATGCCTGTGTGGAGTTCACCTGCTCTGACTCCTCCCATTCACCCCCAGCTGTCACACACATCACATACACGCAAGTTTTGTATCAGATTTTTCAAAATGATCAGTTTCTCTGGTTTTACTTGTTAAAAGTATATGTTTAAATAAAAATAAATTCTATAAACTACTGACAACATTACAAATAAACATTGTCTTTTAGATAATTTATTTGCAGAAAATGAACTATGGTGAAAACAACAAATAATATGCAGTGTTTTCAGACCTCAAATTATTCAAAAAAAACATACAAATTGTAAACACAATATTAAAATACTAATACCAATACTTTGTTTTAAATTAGGAAGAGATCAAAAATCAGTATTTGGAATAAGCCTGGCTTTTAAATCACAAATTTAATGCATCTTGGCATGCTCTCCACCAGTCTTTCACATTGCTGTTGGGTGACTTTACGCCACTCCTGTCACAAAAATTTAAACAGCTCAGCTTTCAATTCAATTCAATTCAACTTTATTTGTATAGCATTTTTACAATGTGGCATTGTCTCAAAGCCGCTTTACAGGGAGGAAAAAGGAAGAAACAAGGAAATATATACAATGATACAATGATACAATGATACAGTAACAACGGTATGTCAATTATCAATCAGTTATCAATAATTAAGTATCAAGTCAGCTTTTATCAAATATCTATTATCCACAGTCTCCCAGTGAGCACTCCAACATGGCAACAGTGGCAAGGAACCCAAACTCCAATGATGAATGTGGAGAAAAAACCTTGGGAGAACCCAGGCTCACCGGGAGGGTAATTTCTCCTCTGACGCGTTACAGCTGCAATCAGTACTTTGGTGTAAGGGTTTAAAGATTTACAGCGTCGCAGTCAGTATTCTGAATTAAAGTTTTATATGTTTGCAGCGTCGTAATCAGTGCTGTTATGATTTAGGTATTGAATTATAGTAATGCCTAGTTTTAATTTGGGTCTGGTGATTTTATATTCATTTTATGTTAGCCTGATGGCTGACATAATACAATAAGGGATGTTTAGGCGAGGATGCCAACATTAAATGAGACTGAGAGCAGCTATAACATCAGACTGCTGGTATAGACAGCTTTGTTTGATGCTTGTGATCATCCATCTTCCTCTTGATCACATTTTAGAGGTTTTCAATAGGGTTCAAGTTTGGAGATTGGGCTGGCCATGACAGGGTCTTGATCTGGTGATCCTCCATCCAAACCTTGATTGACCTGGCTATGTGGAATGGAGTATTGTCCTGCTCAAAAACAATCCTCAGAGGGGATCATTGTCAGAGCAGAGGAAAGCAAGTTTTCTACCAGGACAACATTGTATGTGGCTTGATTCATGTGCCTTTCACAAAGACATATTTGCCCAATTACAGCCTTGCTGAAGCACCCCCAGATCATCACAGACCCTCCACCAGATTTCATGTGTGAGACATTGTGGCTTGTAGGCCTCTACAGGACTCTGTCTAACCATTAGATGACCAGGTGTTGGGCAAAGCTAAAAATTGGACTCATCAGAAATTACATTACTACAGTCCTCTACGGTCCAGTTCTTATGGTCTTTTTCAAACATTAGCCTGGCTCTTCTTTGCTGCTCAATGATGAAGGTCTTTTCTAGCTTTGCATGACTTCAGCCCTGCCTCCAGGAGCCTGTTTTGAACTGTTCTCCCTGTGCACTTCACCCCAGCTGCCATTTGCCATTCTTTTTGATCTTGATGATTTTTATGATCCTATGGTTTTTGACTGACATTCAAATTAGTTGCCGGTCATCATGTTCAGTGGAGAGTTCCCAATGTCTGCAGCTTGACCTTGTTTTATGAACCGCTGTCTTTAAAATTTTAAGGATGGAAGCAACCTGACGCTCACTGTATCACTCTACTATCATTCAGATATCTTTAATAACCTTGATAGCGTAACAGAAAACATTAACTCCCTCTTTTCTAACATCTTACACAAAGTTGCTCCTCTATGCTTAAAGAAGATAAAGACAGCAGCCCAATGCCCTGGTATAACGAGCATACCCACACCCTAGAGCAGGTTGAAGAATGGAGCACAATTGGAAGCAAACAAAAGTAGAGGTATTCTGTACAGCAAGGAAGGAGACTGATTCAAATTGTAGAAAAGCCTTAGAAAGCTCCCAAGCTGCCCTTTTTTTCAAATATTTTAGAAGAAAATAAACACAACACTAGATATTTATTTGATACAGTGGCTAAATTAACCAAACATGAAGCATAAATTGCTTTTGACAGTTGTCAATATCATTGCAATAATTGTTTTATGAATTTCTTTAATAACAAAATAACAGATACTGTCAGAGAAAAAAAAAACATAAACATGTAAATGCCTGCACACATAATTTGCCCAGGTAAAAACCCCAGTCATTTTACACTACAGATAGGATTAGCAACATGAATGCTAGATCCTATACCCACCAGGCTGTTGAAAGAGATGCTTCCTGAAATTACAGATCCTCTACATAGTATTATTATCTCTTACGTTGGGATATGTCCCAAAACCTCACAAGTTGGCTGTTAACAAACCTCTTATTAAAAACCACAACATGATCTCAGGGTTAACTAGTAAATTACAGACCCATCTCAAATTTACCTTGTATTTAAAAATACTGGAAAAAGTGGTGTCTTTACAGATATTTCATTTATGGAAAGAAATTGAATTTCCAGTCAGGATTCAAACCATATCATAGTACAGAGACTGCTCTCATCACACTGACAAATAATTTGCTCTCATTGGCTGATCGTGGTTGCATCTCTCTTCTTTTGCTACTCGACCTAAGCACAGCTTTTGACTACTGACAACATCAAACTTAAATAGGCTTGAAAATTATGTTGGCATAAATGAAATTGTACTGGAATGGTTTAAATCATATTTATCTGACTGATTCCAGTTTGTTGCTGTGAGTGAAAAGGTGTCATATCGATCACAAGTTCAGTATGGAGTTCCGAAGGGCTCAGTGCTTGGGCCTCTACTTTTCACCCCATATATGCTACCACTGGAAGCAATTATTAGGACACATGGAGTTAGTTTTTATTGTTATGCTGATACTCAACTGTACATTTCTTTGAGGCCCATCAAGATGCATAAATTCTCCAAACTAACAGAATGTATAATGAATATAAAAACTTGGATGACTAGCAACTTTTTACTACTAAATTCAGACAAAACAGACATTTTATTTTATTTAAGACCAAAATCTTTTACATGGAACTACGTAGAATACGGTCTTATTCTTGGATATACATGGATGCTTTATAAAGCCTGCTCCATCAGCTAAGAATTGGTGTGTCCTTTTTGATAGCAAATTTGTCCTTTGAAAACTACATTCCAATATTTGTAAAACTGCATTTTTTCATCTTTAAAATATATATTAAAACTATGACATGCTCTCTATGTCAAACACTGAAAAAATATTCATGAATTCATGCATTCATGACATTAAGACTTGATTATTGCAATGCCCTACTTGGTGGCTGCCCTTCAGGTTTAATACCAAAACTCCAGCTGGTTCAAAGTGCAGAAGACAGAGTTCTTACGAGAATGAACAAGTATGACCATATAAGCCTGGTTCTGTCAAGACTGCACTAGCTGCCTATCAAGCATCATATAAACTTCAAAATATCTGAGTGAGCTCCTCTCATTACAGTTCTTCACTGCGAGCTGAAAATTCTGGCCAGTTGTGTAGATCCTTTTTATATTTGATGCTCGAACTCTACACATGTTGGCAGATACACATGTTGGTATAAATCTAGATTAAAGACCCACCTATTTAATCTAGGCTTCACATAGTCCTATGGATTTATTACTCAAATCCCTTAAAGGATTGTTAGACTGCATTAATAAGGTAAACTTGAACCGGGGACACTTCCTATAAGAACAGATATGGTTCCACACTAAGTCTTTGTCTTTAATTTCTCTAAGGTCCTATTGTAAGCTGTATCTAGACCAGATGATAGGGAGACTAGACGACCCTTGAGACAGAGCAGTGGGAATATGATGGTCTTCTTTATTAAACTTTCTATTAATTACTTACCCACCTCTAGCCTAGTTAGATCCAATATTTTTGTTCCCTGCCTAGTCACAGCAGTGTGATGTTATAGCTGCAATTAATAACATTGTTTTTGTCACCAACAATTTGTTTTTTCTGTTTTTGTTTTGTTTGTAACATTTCTCAGTGCTTGACATTGTTACAAAATCAGCCGCAACAGTCATTGATTTCATCAAAATCTATCAGTTTTCTAATGCTGTACATCTTACAACTGTTGTTGGATATTTGCATTATAGTAACAATTAACTTTTGGATGCAGTGGTTTTTCTATTTAACTTCTGATATGCAAATAAAGAGTATTATACAGAATTAAAGTACTTTTTTGGCATTTATTATGGTACATGTAGTATGCCACATGAATAACGCTGATAATGTAGGATATTCATTATGTTCAACATGTTTATGTAATTTTTTACGGTTTTATAATCTATTTAAGATATGTTTCCATGCCGGTCATGAGTGCGGATAAGGCAGCTAACTACAAAGCAAGTGTTAACTATTTTAATGCCTTTAGTCTGTATAATGCAAGCTTAATGTCTGCTTTCAATACTACACTGTATATATCCCAGTTGCCATGTCCTAAAGTCCCAATGTGCATTGTGTTGCTAATGTCACAATCCCTTCTCTAAGGTGCCTGTTATGGATGAGGAGCCACTGCCACTTTAAGTGATGTTATGAATACTATGCAAAAGCTTGGGAAACAACAGCATGAAACAAAAAAACTACATGCATAAGTCGAGAACATAACACAAACATATTAGAATTGTACGGAATATTTTATTACCTAATGTAATTGAATTTAATGTAAAAATATGTAAAGAAAGGTTATTTTTATTGTGGATATGGCTTTTTGGTCACCATTTTAGCTTTTCTGCTGCAGGTCAGAACACAGTATTGCAGTGATCTAATAGTGAGGCACTGGCAGTCAGTCTGCTTTATATATTTTTATAGTAATTAAAGCATACAGATATACTTCATAACAGACCATTATAAGTTAATCCTTTATGGATCCAGTAAAACATTTATGTGATATGGTTAAACAATTAATACTACTGTGCAGTATGCACAGTTAATATAGCTGTATATAGCAATACAGGATGAACTTTTCCATTTTTTTTCTATATTTCAAAGTAAACAAGCTTTATTCTAATATTGTTTTATGTAGGCCTACATTAAATTCTATTACATTAGGGATGTCTGCACAATTATTAAGCAAAAAAAAAGTAAACAATAATATAATATAATAGGTAAAACAATAATAAACAATGTTTGACATGCAGTTTTACCTGTTCAAAACAATCATACTAAAGGTATATCACATAACACATAATAACTTATATTGATACTCATTTAATTTCTTGTTTAGAACTCTTCTTGGGTCATTTAATTTACCTGTATGTTTACATTTCTTGAAATTATCTTTGACAGAACCTGCTGCAAACAATAACGAATAATTGTTGTCCATGATGACTGTGCAAAACACTAACAAAATGATGCAATAGCCACTACTACTTCTGCTACCACATTTTGTCATGAGAATCTCTTTTTGTTTCTATGGCAGTAAAAGCGGAAGCCTGTGATAATGTGGATTTTTGACCGGTGACAATGCATTTAAAATAGCGAATTTCTCTGAATTCCCAATTTCAAGGAATCATTTCAATAAATGAAAAATATATGATAAATACACAATGGAACAAATATATAACACTGTGCAAGTGTTTTTTGGATACTTTAATACAAAAATCATCTCAGCTTACAGATGTAACACTGTTCCAAGCTTGACGCTATGGGGAAAGTGCTTTAGGCGTGCCTAAGTCTGAACATGTGTAAAATGAGGCCTATTTACAGGCAGATCAAGGTCATGTGACATAGCATTGCATGCCACAAAGCCTTTAAAAGGCACCTGCAAAATATGTCATCAGATTCTTAGTCTGAAGGAAGGCCGTGCAGGTAAGACCAGTGCGTGAAGCGTCTCGTTCCCTGTCTCAGCCCCTGCCTCAACAGGATGTCTGCTCCTAGATTTGCATACCCTGTGATATACATTGTTCTGACGGAGAGCAGCCTGTTCTCTGCCCAAAGAAGAATCTGCCGCAACAGCCTGAACAGGGGATGCAGACGCAGCCCTCCCTGCAGATTTATGTATGAGACCACAGTGGTGTTGTCTATATGGACTAGAACATGTTGGCTGTTGAGGTGTGGGAGGAACTGCTTCAGTGGTCTCTGCAGGGGAGCTCGAGTTCCTACATTGATGAGCTCCTTTAACCATCTAGTTGGTTCTAATCCCCCACCTTGCTGCCACATATGTGTAGTCTGTATGTTTATACATACAAACATATACATACACATGCACTTGCATAGTTACTGGCCCCAACCTTAATTAAACTTACCACTTTTTTTCAGGTAACGGAAGCTAAAGGCAATGTTTCGATGTCTGTCTCCAGGCACCCAGCTGAGGTTCACTGACATTTCACCAACAGTCATGTTAATTACAGATGGGGGTTCTAGAGGTCACGAGAGAAGAGATGTTAGAAATGTTCCAATATGACACTTTATGTAACAGTCCAAATGATAAATATTCGATATGCAGTTTTACCTCCATCCAGCATGGTGGCACCCACTCGTATTATAGGCTCTCCATCATCAGCATTGTTTTGTGCTCTCAGATTGAACAGGTAGCGACTCTGTGGGTCCAGATCCTCAAGTGTAAATTCAGTAACAGGGGGCAGATCGATCGACTCCACCGGCTGTGGACTCGA
The DNA here is from genome assembly GCA_036877525.1 of Chromobotia macracanthus. NCBI lineage: Eukaryota > Metazoa > Chordata > Actinopteri > Cypriniformes > Botiidae > Chromobotia > Chromobotia macracanthus. Next base: position 12,866,249 of record JAZGTH010000011.1, read on the forward strand.
ATTTCCATCCACAACTAAAAGAAAAACAGAACACTTGTCAGAACAAATAACAGAATTAAACTGAAAAGTGATCATTAGTGATCACATCTTCAAAATGTTCATTTTAGGCCAGATTTTTTTTTGTTCATAGTTTCCTTATAATATAATAAATCAGCCAGCCCAGTTATCTTATTTATGAATTCTTGAGATTATCACCATAAACCTGTCTATGGTCACCAAACTTGGTACATGTATCGTTCTCATCAAGCCAGACAACTTTTATTACAATAATTAGCTTTGCCCAACAGGAAGCTGTCCATTTGTATGTCCGTTGTATGTGGATTTTTTGTCAATTCCAGGCTCGGAATTTTTAAAGGAATTTATGGGATTATCACCAAATTTGGCAAATATTATGCCAAGACATTGAAGATGCTAAATTGCAAAAGGATTTTTGATATCTTGAATCGTGTTGCCATGGCCAGGCTATAAATTCATGGCAAAAAATGGAAACTCATCTTCTGCGTGCATTTAGTGATTTCGTTCAAACCTGAGCAGTATGTTTGGATGTGGCACTGATAACATGGCTATTGAGGTGGCTATTGTCAGTCACAGTCATAGCGTCACCAAATGGCAAAAGGAAGTATATAACTTTAAACATAGTTTAAAAGAGTCCTTTTAAATTTACCCAAGTCGCTTCGTACTTGGTCAGAAAAAGGAGGAAATATTGAAAATGCTAAAGTGTGAATAAATTGTTGCCATCTAGAATGGTGTTGTCATGGCACGGCAATCATTTTATGGCAATAAATGGAACAGGAAGTGTCTCATATCTGCGCATGCATTGGATGATTTACATCAAACTTGGGAAATATGTTTGGTGTTGTGGGCTAATCACACACCTTAAAATAATCCTCAGTTATTTTCTAAATTAAATCCATGTGACAATGATGCATCGTTTACTGAGAAGCATAAGGTGGCAATGGCACCGCAGTTCTTGAGCCCGCCATCACTGTTTGCAGCTATATTTATGTATACACTTTAAGCTGTTGATTATTTGCATATATCAGCATTATTTCTGTCTGCAACCTCTTGTTTTTTAACTGAAACACTGGTTGACTACTAACTGGAAAGACAGTATGTTTGTGAAGACTTGTTCCTTACTCTTCTGGTACTGCAGCAGGTAACCAGTGAGCACCCCGTTGGGTTTGTGCGGTGCTTTCCAGCGTAGAGTGAGCTGGGTCTCAGATGGGCTCTCAAAGGTCAAGTGGGAAAGTGGTCCAGGAGCTAAAGACAAATATGACACATTTAGTATTACTAATATTAATTTATTACTAATTTAGCTAATTACTAATTTAGTATTTACTAATACAATAAACAGTAAAACAGTAACCATAGCATGTTGCATCATGGGATAATTGGATTCAAGATTGATTCAGCTTTGTCACTGTGTAGAATAGGTTCAAGGTTATTTATTTGTTACCAATATATTACATACATCTGACGTAGTGAAATTACATCAGACATAGTTTTCTCGTAGTTTCAAAAATAAATATATAAATATATAAATAGTGCAAAAATAAACAAACATAACCAACAACAAACTAAAGACATTTTTACACAGAATATAACCACAGCCACAAATACTGCAATGCATGCTGAGAACCCACACATTAATGCAAGTACACCACAGTAAGATCCTGGCTGTGCTCACAGAGAGGTCACAGCATACAGTCATAATTTGATTGTCATAATTTAACGTTTATTCTAGCATATTAATTAGTATAATAATATTAAAGTATAGCCAGGAAAATACTGTGAACTGAAATAAATTTTACATGGAGTGAGCTCACCTCCCTCTGGCGTGCTGAAGTAAAGTGGCTCTGAATGCGGCCCCTCGCCTTTGCTGTTAAACGCTGTCACAGTTATAGTATAGTTTGAGTAAAACTGCAGGCCGCTCACAACTTCATTCATCTTATTTCCATGAACTGTGACCACTCTCTTGTCAACATCCCTCTCTGACTCTTTGTTCTTCCCACTGAGCGCACGCTTTTCCAGTCTTCTCCGGAAGTGAGTTCTGGGGCCCTTTCTTTTCAGATGGATCTCAAGAGAACATCATCAGCCATAAATATCAAGAGCTAGACACAACAAAAAACTGATGATTTAAAATGGTTTAGGATCTAATTGTGTACCATGTAGCCCAGTAAGTGTCCGCGCACTGATTCACTGCTGACTGGATTCCATCTCACTCTGATGGTGGTTTTGTTTGATGGCAGTTCTTCGACCGTCACCCCAGATGGAGCTTCCAGAGGTTCTGAAAGAAAATGAGAGAGAGACAAACTATTGTCAAGATTTTACAATATTCCTTTCCACCAGAATTGAAAATTTTGGTGTTTTTAGAAAGACATGCAAAGAATAGGGCAAAACTGAGGCAACTATTTTTAGTTTTATGAACTGATCTTGATATTAGAGAACACACTGTCTTCTCCAGAGTAGCCGAGTTTCGCCGCAGGTTCTGGTCCTGTGCCAAGGTCATTGACTGCCAGAACTTTAATCTCAAAGGGAATGAAGGTGCCTGTGTCATTCACTATGAAGGGAGGGCCTGAGGCAATGCTTTCCTTCCAGTGTGGACCCCTGCCTGATGCTTGACGCCAGTAAACCTTGTACTTGAATCCTGGTCCGTTAAACTCCCGGTGCTCCAATTCCTGAATGATAATAAAGTGTGTTGAATTTGAACATGGCAGATATGTCACAACACTGTCATTCATCTCTCTGTCATGTCTTGCTTTCTCTATTTGAAAAGAATTGTACTCTTATAAATATATATATATACTGTATACTCTAATATACTAAATACCTTCCAGGTAATGACCATGCTATTTGGATCTGTGGACACACTTGTCACATTCCCTGGGTTCATGTCAGGTTCTGTGCAAAGGAGAAACAAGTCATCAGCATCTTATCTGGATATTTTTTTGTGTATGTGGATGTATTCATTGTATCATAATAATTATAAATATATTATCCACCAAATTAAGTTAAATGCACTGTAACGGAGGATCCCAATTTTATATTATATTATGAGAAAGCCATAAACTGTATAACATTTAACATTTAACTGTATAACAAAGAGAACAGTGTCAGCCCTCATGACTCATATTTTGTGATAAGTACAGGATTTAAACCGATTTTTCCACATTTTACCTTAAACAGGAACTAGTTGAACTGTAGTAAGGTAAGATGATCTTACTGGCAGCTGGGGTGCTGTAAGATTCTGAGGGACGACTGGGCTCACTGCTTCCTATTTCATTAACAGCTCGGACCCGAAATTCATACGTGCAGTACGGCTGCAGATGAATATCAATGTGTTTGAAGTCTTGAGAAACTCTTTCATACTCCTCCCACCTGCCCGGTGCTGAAGACTGCCCCTCCTTCATCTCTATAACATACTCTGGTGGACAACAGAGAATAAAGGTGAAACATTCTGCCAATAAAAACAAATCACATTGGTGATGCATAAGCAGACTTGAGATCCTGTTTTCTTCAGACGCATCTCAGTTTGCTGTCCTATTTAACAACTGTTAAATAGTAATAGCAGTATGTACTGTAAACTGCCTACTTTTAATTCCAGCCACTGCTGTCCAGATATTGTGTCAGAAAATACTATGCACCATATGCATACTATATACTTGTCATGCTGAGTCAGAAACACTAGGGTCATGATCCATCTTCAGAACAACTCTGGGTACAGGATGGTTAGAAACAGTAGTGAAGATAGGCCAGAGGTCAGGGCAGGCAGCAAACACTAACAAACAGGCAACAACCCAAAGTTCCAACATGATAACAGTCAGATACAACAAGAGAACCCGCTCAGTTGTGTCCACCGTTGCAAACAAGACTTTGCAAAGAGCAGAGTAAGCATGGTCCTTAAACAGTAACAGAAATAAGGATCAGGTGTGGCAGTAATCAGTCTATGCCTAGATTGTGGGAAATGTTGTCCTGAGAAAGCCTAATATTCAGGCGAAGAAGCTTCTGCTGATGACCACATGGAGTGAGAGGAGTTTCATTTGTAACAATACTGCAGACCTAGTCTAAACAGTATGGAACATAGCTAATTATTAAATTACATTTACCAAAAACAGGGCTGTTGTTTTCATGGCCTGGTATCCAGGAGAGAGTAATGCTACGGTTGGTCTTTTCAGACAGCTCCACTGAGTGAGGAGCCCCTGGTTTATCTGAGAAAAGTCAAACAGGGTTAAAGTCTTTTACTGAAAATTGAATGGAAAGTATTGTGGCTGCCAGTACCAATGATGCTCTTGAGAAACTCACCCTGCACAGTGATGGAGCCTGTGGCACTGTCTGAATCTAGTTTGGTGCTGACCTCACAGCTGTAGGTTCCTGTGTCCTGAATCTGAACATCAGTGACTTTCAGAGAGCCGTCTGGATATTCAGTGTACCTGCATATGACAACAAACTATACACACCTGCAAGTCCAGTAAAATTCAGAAATAACATGTCATTTGTGAACATTTTTAGTTTTAATTTCATATCAACAGTGATTTGAGGTTTTAAATGTTTTTGGACAGTTATGTTTATTTACTTGTCATCCTTAGCAGATGCTGAGATCTTATGTCCATTTTTCTTCCACTGAATTGTGGGATATTTTAACTGGTGGTCCACTTTGTATCTGCACTGTAAAACAGCATCAATTCCACGAACAACTTTCAGGTGCTGGGGAGAGGCCACAATTTTTGTTCTGTCTGAAGAAATAAAAAAGTCTGCATCAAACAGATTCACTTCCATAATGCAATGTATTCCTGTATAAAACAAATACAAACAGCAGTGCTGTATCTATTGGAAATTGATGGAGTAATGAAAGTCAATGAGAATGGAGTCAGACCTGATTGTATTTCTGGGTGAAACACAGCCAGCACCCACTTTCACTTTTTAACTAAGACGTGAATGTTATTTTTTATTGTTTTCCCATGATCTTTAGTATATTACATCAGTTGTTTTTGGAAAGGCTGTAAATATTGCAATAGTGGCCTAAAAACATGTTTATATAGCTGTATGGCTTTTGGTTTAGCCTGTGTGGCTAAATGTCCGTTGAGAAAGAAAGTCAGTAAAGAGGAAATTACAAAGACAAACATTTATTTTCTGTAGAACAACTGTCATCTCTGATGAATTGTGCAAAATAAAATCAACAATTTGTATTAAGAAAATGTTGGCCTTATGTCAAACAGTATCTGAAATTCATTATATCTACTGAATGTGACAATGAGCATAAATACAGTCTGATAAGACACTTACTTAACACCTCCATCTCAGCACTGATAGTCAGGTTGCTTCCTCTTACTGAGCATGTGTAAGTGCCACTCTCTTCTTCACTCACATCAGAGATCTGAAGATTTCCATTGGTCATCTGAGACATTCTAGCATTAGACAGAGCTGGAACAGAGTCTAAAATCTCCCTGCAAACACAATCCTGCTGGATTACAAACACTATCAGCAAAAACTGCCAAATAGCAAAAATTTGTTTGTGTATTACAACTGCATTACTGTTTCTGTGCTATTTCTCTTCCCATTAACCCTAACTATAAGAATGTATACTACATTATTACACTGAACTCTTAAAGAGCAAGGAGCAGAATAAACAGTGTTCATTTCAGATCGTCAAGGAGAAGGTAAAACTTTAATATTACCAAAAATATATTTTTTCAGAAAAACATTACACCTTAAATTAATTTTTATTGACCAGTCACCACCCAGAAGTTACTATTAACTATCTATGTCAATACAGTACCAGTCAAAAGTTTGCAAACATTTTTTATTAACATTATTTCACATTTAAGAAAATTAAACTCATCAAAACTATCAAGTAACACAAATGTAACTTTGAGAAATATGTGGTGACTAAAGAAACATAAACATCGCTGCAAGCTGTCAGGGACACACCCCCACAGCCATCCATGCCGACACGTTCCCAATCACCAGAGTTGTAATCACACACACCTACACTGCTAATCAACCAGCGCATAAAGCCACATGCACTCTTCACCTCTTTGTCTGATCTCTCTCTGAGCACACCAGATAAGTGTGCACTATGCTAATATGCTAATAGCGATCTTACCTGTTTCCCAGCATTGCTGTTTATGCCTACATACGCAGTTATGTTTATCCAAGTGATGATCTGATTTCCCTGATGATATTTTGTTGTCTGGAGATGAAGTCTTGTTGGACTCAAGGAAAAAGCTAACTTTTTCCTGTTGGAAAAGCTAATAAAGCTTCTGTGTTTAGACTTACCTCTTAGTTCTCCTGTGTGTATGCTGACAGAAGAATGAAATGGATGCCCGCAACTCCGAGCTTCACTGACATCATTAGCACTACACTATCTGCCTCAGTCAGTCCCATGGTGCTACCATTTTCTTATTCAGGTGAGGCAGTGGATTGCAGTGGATTTCTTCTCCAGTGCTCTCTATATATTGAAATTTAGCCCCAACTTTTTATCTCTGAGAAATCTAAGGTGGCATTTCTCATATCGTTCCTGTTGGATCGTGTGCTGCTATGAGCTCACTCCATCTGGAACTCCAAGAGCAACATCATTAACTCCTTCGACTTCAGGGAATACGACTAATCCCACTTCAGGGAAGTTTCTGGACAATCTGCTGCCATGCTCTCTGTTCAAGATCAACTCATCCATCTCCGCCAGGGGAATACTTCCGTGAGTGACTACATGTTACAATTTCGCAGACTCACTGCTGCCAGTGGATGGAATGAAACTTCACTCTTCACTGCAAAAAGGGTCTAGACCCAATGATTCATTCTCAAATGGCTATCTACGATGATACAATGGGGCTTGAGAATTTTTTGCAGAGAGCAGTAGGGATATCTCAATGTCTGACCACATGCCACCTAGAAGACGTCACTCATTCATGTCCACTTGCCTCACCTCCTCTGGTAGGTGATCCTCTGGGAACTTCATCTCCCAAGCACTCCTTAACCACTTTCATTTACCCAGTAAGAAAGAAACATTTCCATGTACTCAAAATTGGGACTATTCAAGAAAAACCATTGGGGCGTGGGAAGATTCGCTACAAATCGCCACCTGTTATGCTCAGAGTTGGCATCAAGAGTACATATCCTGGAGGGCTTCTCCATATATATCATCCTGGGATGCCCATGGCTCTCTGAACACTCCCCTGAGGTCCAGTGGTCCACCAGCCAAATCACCCAATGGAGTGAGTTTTGCGTACAAAAAGTGAGTTTTGCCTGTCAAAGGTCTTAATTCCTCCTCCCCACAGTCAAGAACTACAGCTATGTTCGATGAGCATAGAAAGTCCAGAGCCTCAAGCCTGTTTGACCTGCGAAGCACGTATAACCAAATCCGGGAAGGAGATGAATGGAAGACTGCCTTTGTAACTCCCTTTGGTCACTATGAATATCTAGTAATGCCCTATGGTCTTTCTAATTCCCCATTTGTCTTCCAAGGATTTATGAACTAAGTGAACATTGAACAATGGATTTATGAACCTGGCTGAACATTGCTGACACGTTGAGCAGGTCCTTAAATTAAGGGAGTATCAGTTATTCCTGAAACTTGAGAAATGTGAGTTACAGAAGACCACAATCCACTTCCTCGGTTATGTTATCAGTCCCGAGGGTGTCCGGAAAGACCAGGGGAAGGTCCAAGCTATCCATGATTGGCCAAGACCCCAAACTATTAAATAATTCCAGCATTGTATAGGTTTCTCTAATTTCTATCGTCGTTTTATTACAAACTTCAGTCTTCTCACAGCCCCCTCACATTCCTGCTCCGTAAGCATCCCAAGTCTCTGTCCTGGAACCCCGACACCCTCCAAGCCTATGAAAAATTCAAACAGGCCTTCTGCACAGCTCCGATCCTAAAACACCCTAATCCTCAGCTACTCTTCATCGTAGAAATTGACGCCTCCACCACAGGATCAGAGTTTGTGCTATGTCAATATCATGCCAAGCCTTCACTCCTCCATCACTGTGCCTATTTCTCCAAGAAGCTAACCTCAGCAGAGCAGAACTATGACATGGGGAATTGTGAGCTGCTGGCCATCAAGTTGGCCTTAGAAGAATGGAGACACTGGGAGCTCAACATCCCTTTACTGTTGTAACTGATCACAACAACCTGGAATACATTCAAGACGCTAAGAGATTAAACCCCTGTCAAGCCCGTTGGGCACTCTTCTTCACCAAATTCCAATTCAGCCTAGAATCAAAGAATCTCAGAGCTGACTCACTTTCCTGTGTTCACCAACCTGACAGTCCATCTCCACCGGAATCCATCCTCCCTCCAGCCATTGTAGTAAGTCCCATTCAGTGGGATCTGGACGAGCAGATAGCTAACCAAACTGAACCTGCTCCGCTGGGAGGCCCAGGCGGTAGACATACATGCCCACCTCCCTCTGTTTAAACCTTCTGGGTTCTGAACACCCAGGCACCAGCATACTCTTTTGCTCCCTCAAGAGCAATACTGCTGGCCCAATATGGCCTGAAATGTCTCCCATGACGTCCAAGGATGCTCAGTCTGTGTCATCTCCAGTACTCCAAGCTAAGTTCACTCTGGTAAACTGGTTCCACTACCCATACCACACAGGCCATGGTCCCACATTGGAGTCAATTTTCACTGACCTTCCCAACTCTGATTTCCACACCTGCATCCTAGTAGTTGTCGAACCACGTAGTTGTTAGCCTGTAAACTTATTCCCCTTAAAGGTCACTTCCTTCAAAACTGCTTAGCTACTATTCTAACATACACTACCAGTCAAAAGTTTGGAAACACTTGACTGAAATGTCAGATTAAAAATCTTTTAATCTGAAGACAATTGATTAAATGTTAAAAATGTAAAAATAAAAATATAATATAATTGTACTAATTGTACAATTATTAGAAAACTACAATTTAAAAAAAATGTTTTTGAAATAGATGATTTAGACCAAATAATGAAGGAAAAAGCAGCCAATAAGAGCACAGGATAAAGGGGAACTCCTTTAAAACTCTTTAAAAATCTTCTCAGGATGATTCCTCAAGAAACTGGGTGATGAAAAAGAAAATGTTTGTAAATTCTAGACAAAGGGTGACTATATTGAATATGCTAGAATATATCCTATTTTACCTTATTTTTAATTTTCTTTAGTCACAACATAATTCCTTAAGTTACATTTGTGTTATTTTTTATAGTTTTGATAAGTTTACTATTATTCACAAATTAAAAAATATGAATAAAGAAAAAGTGTTTCCAAACTATTTCACAATTTTGGCATCCCAAAAGACATCGTCTCTGATCATGGACCCCGGTTTATTTCCTGGGTATGGAAGTCATTCTTCAAACTACTTGGAGTCACTGTCAGTTTGTCATTTGCATACCATCCTCAGACTAATGGCCAGACTGAGCAGAAGTTTCAGTAAATTGGGAGATATTTGTGTGACAATTATTGCCATGACAATTAGCTGGAACTGTTTCCTACCTTGGGCCAAGTATGCACAAAATTTCCTCAGACAATCCACTACCAGGCTAACATCGTTTCAATGCATACTTGGTTTCCAACCCCCCCATTTCCCTGGTCCAGCGAACTATATGAAGTTCCAGCTGTGGACCAGTGTTTCTGAGAGAGTGACTCAGCTTATATCCATCTTTAACAGGCAGTCCAGAGATATCAAAATTATGCAGATGCCCTGCGTTCCACAGCTCCCGTGTATCGACCAAGCGATAAGGTATGGTTGTCCACCCAGGATCTTTGTCTTCAGCTACCCAGTAAGAAGCTGTCAACATCGCTGTTTATGCCTACATATGCAGTAACGTTTATCCAAGTGATGATCTGATTTCCCTGATGATATTTTGTTGTCTGGAGATTCTCTTGTTGGACTCTAAAGCTAATAAAACTTCTGTTTTACACTTACCCGTTTGTTCTCCTGTGTGCAGCTGACACAAGCAATGACGAGCCCAAACACTATGGTGCCATCGCCACCTGGTGCTTCTCAGAAAACGATGCCTAGTTGTCAGATGCATTTAATTCTGAAAATAATTGAGAACAATTTTTTAGTCTGTTCTAAGTTGTTTGTAAGTGACACACTTCCTGCTGCCAGTTGGTGGGGCTATAACTGTGACTCACAATAGACACATCATTGTGATCAGCCCACAACACCAAACATATTTTCAAGTTGTATGTAGATCACTCAGTTCATGCAGAAGATATGAGATGCTTCCTGTTTCCATTTTTTGCCATTCATTTATTGCCTTGCCATGGAAACATGGTTTAAGATATCAAAAATCCATTCGATTTAGCATCTTCAATGTTTTGGCATAAAATTTGAAAAATTTGGTGACAATCCCATAAATCCCCCAGGTGTCAGCCTGACAGCCCTTGTGTTTTGTAATAGAGCATGATGTTTGTGATGCTTTCCTGTTTCTTGGAGTCAGGATCTAGACTCATGCTCTGTGTCTCAAGTCTGAAGTGACTTGGTTAAATGTAAGATGACCATTTTAAAGTTTGTTTAAAGAGATGCACTTCCTGTTGCCAGTTGGTAGCGGTATGATTGTTACTCACAATAGTCATTTCAATGTCTTCCCACCACACCAAAAATATTATTTTTTAGAAAACGCAAAATGTCTGACTTCCTGTTGGGTAGAGCTAAGGAATGTTGGTGCAAAAGTTGTTCAGGTAGACAAGACTAACACATACCAAGTTTCTTACAGGTGTGTGTTAAGGGACTCGAAGGCCCTGAAACCCTTGATAAAGAAAAATATATAAATAAATAATAATAATCCTAAGGAAAACAATAGGGCCCTTCACACTTTAAATGCTTGGGCCCTAATAAATTAAACTAGGTTATATTTTAGCATATTTAGCAAGTAGTCATCCTTTGTCTAAAATTTACAAAAATGTTTTCTCAACATCTTATCACCCATTTTCTTGAGGAATTGTAACATCACGGGAGGGAGCCCTCACCGGAATACTGACTGCTCATGCTCCCTCTGCTGAACTCTGAACTTTGAACCCTGAACTCTGAACTTACTTCCTGTTTGGCATATATATAAACCTTGCTGCCACATGGCCACTTTGCGAAGTATTGCCAGCTTTACACCTGACTACTGAGCATTCTCTTTTACTGCCTGATTTCCTGTGTTTTACCTATTGTTTGGTTCTCGTTTTCTGATTTTTGCCTTGCCCCTTTGTTTGACGCCTGGATTGGACTGTTTGTTTGGATATTGATTCTCTGCCTGGATTTACGACCTCTGATTTACGTCTCTCCCTTTTGTTGTGTTGCATGGTTGGACTGTCTATGTTTATTACGACCCTTTGCCTGTTGATTATGGATCACGACTCATTCGATAACCCCAATAAACATCCGCAACTGGATCCTGCTTCAGCTTCTGCCTCAGCCCCCTTACAGAATACTTCGCCTACCCTCAATCCAGCAGATGTTTCACAGCTGCAAGCTGCATTTGTCTACCAGGGTGAACTATTACGCAGCTACCACAAACAGCTAGCTAACTTACAGGCATCGAATGAACTACTGCTCCAGTGACTTCGCTCTCCTCCTTCCACCACGTCGAGCACGGTAAGACTTGCTCTTCCCGATAAGTTTGATGGTTCTGCAGAACGGTGTAAAGGGTTCATTCGACAAGTACGCACTTATTTGGAATCGTTGGGGGATCAGTCTCATGCTAGTTCTGATCAATGCTCTTTTATCATGTCACTATTATCTGGCAAGGCCAGATAATATTGGGCTGCTGCGGTTTGGGAGACGGACGAACAGTTTAGATCTTCACCTGAGTATTTTTTGCAACAACTCAGAGAAGTATTTGAATATCCTGCTGGGGGTCGGGATGTTTCGTCTCGTCTTTTACACCTTTCTCAAGGCTCACATAGTGCAGCAGAGCACGCAGTCGAATTCAGGACTCTTGCAGCTCAGAGTGGATGGAATGATGCTGCACTTAAAGGGGTGTTTCGGGAAAGCCTATGTCCCCAATTGCAGTTGGAGATGGCATGTCGAGGTGAGGAAATCTTTCAATGACTTTGTTAACATGACTGTTAAGATTGATAATTTGCTCAGGAACTCACCTAAACCCAAGCAAGCGCATGCATCCCACCTTATGTCACGACCTGCACTTCGGAGTCCTGAGGCACCATGTGTTACCGAGCCCATGCAAGTAGGATCTACCAGGCTGTCTGAGGACGAGCGTAGACGAAGGTTAATCAACAACCTCTGCTTTTATTGTGGTAAATCAGGTCATCATAAGTCACAGTGTCCTCAAAAGACCCGGAGGTCCCTCACAGCACAAGACCGGGTGAATGTGGACACCTTTTCACAAAATCCATTTAAAGTCTTCACATTACCTGTACAGATTTCTACTGAAAGTGGTTCTCTTATGTTGACAGCATTAGTAGATTATGGCGCCGCTCTCAACCTCATCAACTCGGACATCGCCCGGAAACATCAGCTACCCACCATTCCATGCTTTCCACCTATCAGTATTACGGCTGTCAATAACCAACCCATCAAAGGAGGAGTTCTGGAACAGACCCGATCACTGAAAATGCAAATTGGGGTTTTTCATGAAGAGAACATCTCTCTATATCTGATCGACTCACCCAAATATGAAATAATTTTAGGAATTCCATGGCTAAGTTGCCACGATCCCCACATCTCCTGGCGCACGGGTGAGCTGACCCACTGGTCTCCATTCTGTTTTAGTCACCGTCTAACCCTTAAGCAGTCCAGTCCATGTCTGTCCACAAGCATTGAGAGCCCTCCGAGCCTGACCCAACCAAAGATCCCCAAGGTTTATAATGAGCTTTTGGAGGTCTTCAGCAAGGTTAAAGCCACACAGTTACCACCACATCGGCACTGGGACTGTGCTATAGACCTTCTTCCCAACATGTGTCCTCCCAAAAGCAAAGTCTACCCGCTGTCACGCCAAGAAGCACAGGCTATGGAGGACTACATCAAGGAGGCTCTGGAAGCTGGCTTTATCCGTCCTTCTACTTCTCACGCTGCAGCCGGCTTCTTCTTCGTGGAGAAGGATGGGGGTCTGCGTCCGTGCATCGACTACAGAGGCCTCAATAATGTCACTGTTAAATTCAGGTATCCACTGCCTCTAGTCCCTTCTGCCCTAGAACAACTCAGGGAGGCCAACATTTTTACCAAACTCGACTTGAGAAGCGCTTATAACCTGATACGCATCAGGGATGGAGATGAATGGAAGACAGCTTTTCTCACCACCAGGGGGCACTACGAATACCTGGTTATGCCCCAGCCATCTTCCAATCCTTCATCAATGAAGTCTTCAAAGATGTCCTCCACAAGTATGTCATCGCATATCTTGACGACATCCTAATCTATTCCCTGAATGAAGAGGATCATGTCACTCACGTCAAGAGTGTTCTTTCCAAGCTTCTCAATCCCCAACTCTGTCAAGACTGAAAAATGTGAGTTTCATGTGAAGCAGACAACATTCCTGGGGTACAACATCAGCCACCAGGGCGTTGAAATGGATGCTTCTAAGATAACCGCCGTCACTGAGTGGCCACAGCCCTCCACGTTGAAAGAATTGCAGAGGTTCCTGGGCTTTGCTAACTTCTATCGACGCTTCATTAGGAACTACAGCTCTATTGCTGCACCTCTCACTTCATTACTCAAGGGAAAACCCAAGAAGTTGTCATGGAACGCTTCCGCCAATGCAGCCTTCCAAAAGCTCAAGACCAGCTTCACGACGGCCCCCATCCTAAAACATCCAGATCCAGAACTCCCCTTCATTGTGGAGGTCGATGCTTCTGACTGCGGGATTGGAGCCGTGCTCTCTCAACGTCACGGACAACCTCCCAAGCTTTTCTCGTGTGCCTTCTTCTCTTGGAAGCTAACCCCGCTGAGTTTAATTATGATGTGGGAAACAAAGAGCTTCTGTCAATGAAGGCTGCCATGGAAGAATGGAGACATTGGCTCGAGGGGGCAGTTCATCCTTTTCAAGTTATCACGGACCATAAGAACCTCGAGTATGCCAAGTCTGCCCGACGTCTGAATTCACGCCAGGCAAGATGGTCCCTGTTCTTTTCACGATTCCATTTTACAGTCACTTATCGTCCAGGCTCCAAGAATAGCAAGGCAGATGCACTATCCAGGCGCCATGATTCCCCACGACAGAACTACAATCCTGAACCTGAATCCTAAGTCCAGCCTTGTTTGTTGCTCCGGTCAACTGGGACATAATGGAGGAAATTCACCAGGCAGTCCTCACAGAACCATCACCACCGAACTGCCCCCCTTCCAAACAATATGTTCCCCAGACACTACATCACCGGGTCATCCAGTGGGTCCACACATCACTCAGCACGGGACATCCCGGCATTTCACGAACCCTTAAACTTGTGCAGAATTCCTTCTGGTGGCCTTCAATGACCAAAGATGTGGCCAATTATGTCAAGTCTTGCTCCGTCTGTGCCCAGTCCAAGACTCCCAGGGACCTGCCGACGGGACTTCTACAGCCTCTCCCGATTCCCCAACGACCTTGGTCTCACCTCTCCATCGACTTCATCACTGACTTACCCCTGTCTGATGGTTACACCACAATCCTGGTCATCATCGACCGCTTCTCCAAACCTGTCGTCTGGTTCCATTAAAAGGATTACCTACTGCCATGGAGACTGCTCAAGCCATGTTCCACCATGTCTTTCGAAACTATGGTCTACCTGAAGACATTGTATCAGATCGAGGAACTCAGTTCACCTCTCAGGTTTGGAAATCCTTTTGTAACCTTTTAGATATCAATGTGAGTTTAACCTCTGGCTATCATCCGCAGTCAAACGGTCAGGTGGAGAGGCTGAACCAAGAGATCGGCAGGTACCTGCGGACTTACTGCAGCCGAAAACATCGCTGGGCTGAATTTCTCCCTTGGACTGAGTATGCCCAGAACTCACTCACGCACTCCTCTACAGGACTCACACCATTTCAATGTGTGCTGGGTTACCAGCCTCCCCTGTTCCCGTGGTCGGGAGAACAATTGTCTGTGCCTGCTGTTAACGACTGGATTCGTAACAGTGAGAGGGTGTGGGACAGTGCCCATGTGCGGCTTCAATGCGCTGTAAGGAGGCAGGAAATTAACGCTAACCGTCACCGTCGCCCACACCCTCCATACCAACCTGGACAAAGGGTCTGGCTCTCCACGAGGGATCTCAAGCTACGTCTGCCAAGCAGGAAGCTCTCTCCCAGGTATGTTGGCCCATTTAAAATCATAAGACAGATTAATGAGGTCACTTACCAATTAGAGCTTCCTGCTGACTACCGCATCTCTCCTTTCCATGTGTCACTCCTCAAACCTTTCCACTGGGACGCTGACCCCGAGGCCATATTGCAGGAGCCACCGCCACCGCTGGACATTGGCGGAACGCCAGCCTACAAGGTGAACGTCCTGCTTGACTCACGGCGAAGAGGGGGTCAGTTACAATACCTGGTGGATTGGGAGGGATACGGCCCAGAGGAGAGATCGCAGGTAGCTGCAGTGGACATTCTGGATCCCTCGCTCACGGAGTTTCATCGAGCCAGACCTGACCGTCCAGCACCACGGCCACGGGGACGCCCACGTAGAGCACCTGGAGGTGCTCCTAGAGGGGGGGTTCTGTAACATCATGCCAGCAGAGGGAGCCCTCACCGGAATACTGACTGCTCATGCTCCCTCTGCTGAACTCTGAACTTTGAACCCTGAGCTCTGAACTTACTTCCTGTTTGGCATATATATAAACCTTGCTGCCACATGGCCACTTTGCGAAGTATTGCCAGCTTTACACCTGACTACTGAGCATTCTCTTTTACTGCCTGATTTCCTGTTTTACCTATTGTTTGGTTCTCGTTTTCTGATTTTTGCCTTGCCCCTTTGTTTGACGCCTGGATTGGACTGTTTGTTTGGATATTGATTCTCTGCCTGGATTTACGACCTCTGATTTACGTCTCTCCCTTTTGTTATGTTGCATGGTTGGACTGTCTATGTTTATTACGACCCTTTGCCTGTTGATTATGGATCACGACTCATTTGATAACCCCAATAAACATCCGCAACTGGATCCTGCTTCAGCTTCTGCCTCAGCCCCCTTACAGGAATCATCCTGAAAAGCATTTTAAAGAGTATTGAAGGAGTTCCCCTCTATCATATGCTCTTATTGGCGGCTTTTTCATTACTTGGTCCAAATTATCTATTTCAAAAACATTTATTTAAAATGTTATTTTTTAATAACAGAAATGAATATGTAGACACACTTATATTTTTGTCTACATTAATAATTTTAAACATTTAAGCAAACATCTTCAGATGAAATCATAAAAATCTTAAGAAATATTTCAGTCAAGTGCTTCCAAACTTTAGACCGGTAATGTATATCCATTTATTTGTGTATATATATAATTGATGACAGCTTACCAGTCCACCTTGGGTCTTGGGGAACCAAATGTCCTGCACTCCAGTACAATGGTTGATCCCATTGTGGTCCTGTATATGAGTCTATCTGCTGTCAGGATCTGAGGAGGAAGTTCTGACAGACAGGAAGTCAAGTACAATCATTACTACAACGACATTTTTGATTGTCCCATTTAACATTCACTACTTTTGTATTTAATCATTTTATTTTCATCACTTATAACTTTGCCAAAAAAGTGCAATTAACTGATCATTGCAGTTTGCCTCCTCTGGCAAGTTAGTCCATTGGCAGCCATATTGGAATGCTCTCAGGTAGACATCCACCTGGTGAACCGCAGAGCCAAATGTCTTCGTAGTTTTAGAATCGAAGTGTTTTCGCAATTTCCACAATAATATATTGTAATTTGGTTAAATATTTCAAATAATGTAACTTTTTTTTTTTAACGGAAAACTACTTGTCTTACCAACAACACAACAATACTAAATATATTACGAATATTCACTACATTTTGTTCACTACACGTTGTTACACACAATCCCATAAGCTCAAATTTAAAAGGTAAAATTTGTGAAATGGCTCATAAGTTTCATGGAAGCCCCTTAATAATTGTTAAAATTGATATGTGCAAGGGAACCCTTATATTAAATTACAAACATGAAAAACTGGAAGACCGTTAAAAAACAGAATAAAAGTCAAAGTAAAGACAATGAAACACTCAGGTAACAAGTATGAGACTGCTCACCGACAACATAGACGTGTGTGTTGACGAGGATATTGCCATGTTTGTTGGTGGCTTCACACTGATAGACTGCTGTATCTCTGTACTGAACATCAGTCAGAATCAGAGTACCAGAGCTCACATGCCGCCTTGGGTCCAAATCTGTCCCTACAGCACAGAAAGATCCACAAGCATGAACATGCATGTGCATACTGCAGCTGGGCTGTAAAATTTGTTGACCCAAAAAAAGAACAATCAGTTGTACCATTTTAAAGTTTGTGCTCCATTTTAAAGTTTGTGCATACTGTACAGTCTCATTGTTCTTACACTGAACCTAGCCAAGCAAATACTGCATAATATAGAGTAATTACATGCACTTTATATAAATTACATAAATTAATGTGAGGTTCAGGGCATGTTATTACACAGTTACTGCAATCACTATAGTAAGTACATAGTATGTACAGGTATATGTAGAACATGACTGTAATATACAGTAAGTGCTACCAAATATTTTGTCATCATTACATACTCTCATGTTGCTACAAACTCATGATTTTCTGATTTATTTTCTTATTCTGTGGTCCAAAGAAGGAAAAAAAGTTTGAATCAGCTTAAGGGTAATTGTCTGAAGTGCAATTAATCTTTTACATGTTTTGACATGATTGTAAAATCATTGCACATAATGCTAACATGTTTTAACATAATGCTAACATGATGTTAGCATGATTTAGCATGGTGCTAACATGTTTTAGCATAAAATGGCATGATGTTAGCATGATGTTAACATGACTTAGCATGATGTAAATATGACTTAGCATGATGCTAGCATGATGCTTGCATGACTTAACATTACATTAGCGTGATGCTAACATGACTTAGCATGATGCTAGCATGATGCTAGCATGATGCTAGCATGATCGATAACCAGAAATATGGCTTTTTCATGATGTTAGGAGGTTGCTAGGGTGATCTAAATGGTTGATAAGGTGTGGTCAGGACGTTGCCAGGGCAATACCTAAAGCCTACTGACAGCCCGAGTCAGTTAAGCCCACCCACGTCTCTAATGTGTTCTGATTTATTATATGGTTGCTAGGGTAAAGTAAATAGTTGCTAGGGTGTAGCTAAACAGTTAACAGAGTAAACCCAATAGACAGGATCTGTGTGTGGATCAAAAGAGCCAGCTCCCATGTCTCTATGATGTTCTGGTATTGAGTAATAGCTAATTCATGTTAGCTAAGGTGCTCTAAATGGTTGCTAGGGCATGGCTAGACAGTTTCTATGGTAATAATTAAAGACTACTTGGCAGTCTAAGTCAAAAGAGTCCACCCACTTGTCTCTACGATGTTCTGATGCCTCTCACCTTTTTAAATGGAAGCCAGTGAGGTGGTTGCTAGGGTACTGTAACTGATTGTTAGGGCATGGCTATGAAGTTGAAATGTCACCATGTGTTGCTACTTACTAAGCTGGGTGATATGAGCCCACTCCCAAGTGTCTACGACATTCTGATGCGGAGCTGTAATGTCACAAATTTGAGCTCAATGTTAAGTCTATGGAATTTTTTGCCCACTTTTTCGTATGCCCTAAAAACATTGTACACCCGGTTGCTTGTAAAAGTCATAGCACACCTCTCCTCAATAAGCAGGTCGATTTGACACCTCATTCATGGGTCTACGACAAACGGAACAAGCTTCGCAAGCACCACTAATAATAAAATGTTTATAGGTGAAATACAAATGTATACAGGGTGACATTTTAACATTAATTTTTAAATATAACTGCAGGCAGCAATGACGTGTCCAAGCACTACAGCACCATCACCACATGCAGCTTCTCTAAAAACAATGCACAGTGGGCACTTGATTGATAATTCTGGGCTATTTAGCGTCAATTTTAATAGACTCTTCCTGCTGCAATAGTCATCAGCCCACCACAATAAACAAAAAAACAAAAATCTGCCAAGTATGACATAAATCACTCAATGCATGCTGTAGATATTAAAGACTTCCTATTTCCCATTTGTCGCTCTAAATCCACAATTTACCTGACTTCTCGTTGGGCAGAGCTAAGGGGTGTCAGGGCGAAAGTTGTTTGGGTTGACATGACAGATACATGTACAGAGTTTTGTGCAAGTGTGTACATGTATGTATGATATATGCACCATCTTTTTGTGCCCCGCACCAGGGCCGCTACCGAACTCCCCTAATAGCCGACATGTTAAGGGACCCAAAGGCCCTGAAATACTTGGAAAAGGAAAACAATTGGGCCCTTTGCACTAAGACTTGAACTGGAACCGAAAGCTCCTCTCAGTTCAGGGTTAGCAACCTGAATGTGTACCTGTGATAGGAACTCCGTTGATACTCCAGGTGACGCTTGGGGTGGGGATGCCCTCTGCCTGACAGTCTAGCCTTACTGTCTCTCCTGGAGCGTACAGGTGGTCCTCAGGCTTCTTGGTCCAGTATGGAGCAGCTGAAAACATTAAAAATAAATACATGATAAAGAATTGATGTATTTGAATTACACAGCTCATTTAAAAATGCACTTAATTTGTTGACTGTATGTGTTGTGAGTATGGCATACCCTCTACAGTCACAGTGTAATAATGTGTGACAGAGCCCTGGCTGTTTCTGGCAGTGCATGCATACTCGCCATCATCCACCTCTGACACATTCTTAATCTGAAGCCAGCGGTTGAAATTTAACATCTTGGCCTTTGTGAGGGAAAGAGGGTTGTCCTTCCTTTCCCAGTCCACTAATGGTGTTGGTCTTAATCAGAAGAAACAAAAACAACAGAAATTATTTGTTATATTATATATTTCAGACTTTTCACTTTAGAAGATAGTTACTAAAACACTGGAATTGTCTGGAATAAATTTTATACTAGATTTATGACCTTTTTTTAAATCCTGAAGAATACAGCTAAAGAAAGGAAGTCATATACTATCCTAATAGTGGTGGATCGGTTCTCCAAAGTAGCCAATTTCATCCCCCTGCTCAACTGCCCTCAGCCCGAGAAACTGCTCAAGTTATGGTGGATCACATCTTTTGGCTTCATGGCCTGTTACTTGATGGTGTGTCCGATAGGGGTCCTCAGTTCATTTCTTGGTTCTAGAAGGAGTTTTGTGGACAGATTGGGGCCTCAATGAGCCTGTCATCAGGTGTTCACCCTTAGACCAATGGGCAGTGCTAACAAGCCAACCAGGATCTCAAGCGAGCTCTCTGCAGTCTCCAGTAATCCTTCCTGGTGCCAACAGCTCTCATAGCTTGAGTACACCTACAATCCACTACCGGTACCTGCTTCAGGTTTGTCTCCTCCTTAGTCCTCCTTTGGTTAACAAACTCCTTTTTTCCCTGCACAGGAACCTCAGACTGTGGTTCCGTCTGCCCTGGCCCTTATCAAATTCTGTCATTGGACCTGGAAGAAGGACCTCAAGATGGACCAAGGCAGTCACTGATCATCGCCACACTCTTCATCCAGCCTATGTGTGTGGTCAATGAGTATGGCTCTCCACCAAGGACCTGCCTCTCCGGGTTCCTTCTTGCAAACTGGCTCCCAGGTTCATTGGGCCATACTTAGGTCACCAAGGTGTTAAGTCCTGTGATGATCAGACTCAAGCCTCCTCCCTCTCTTGGTTGGGTTCACCCTGTTTTTCATGTCTCCAGGGTCAAGCCTGTGCACTCATCTCCTCTCAATCCTCCTGCCGCTACCCCTGCCACCATCCCACCCCCTGCATCTGGTGGATGACTGTTATGTTTATACTTTTAGGAGAATTTTAGACGCTCGTTATCAGGACAGGGGTTTTCAGTATTTAGTGGACTAAGAAGGTAATGAACAGGAGGGGCAGTGTTGGGTTCCATCTCAGGATATTCTGGACCAAACTCTGATCAAGGACTTTCGCTGGCAACAAGGTGAGCCCCCTCCCTAAGAGCCTTGTGGCATTCCTAGGACACGGGTGCTGTCATGCCCCTGGTCTGATCAGCCCAGGTTTTGTTGTCTTTGTGTTTTGTTGTGTTGAAGCACATGGTTTTCTTGTGACATTTTGCCATGTGCTCCACTGTCATTGTCTCACCTTACCTTGCCCTCTTGTTATCTCATTATCTCCACCTCCTTGTTACCCTTGTTATGTTTATTTCTCTCATTAGTTTCCGCTTTATAGCCTCCTTGTGTCTGTTGTCTGGTGTCTGGTGTCAGATCGTTTTGGTTTTGCCAGCTTTCTTGACCATTCTAAGCTTGTCAAGATTAGTCTGCATGGTTTATTTTAGACTCCAGTTTTTTTGTGTTTTGTTTTTCCTGTTTTTTTCTTTTGGCCTTACCAGCAACCAACTTATGCTGTCCTCGGTCTCCAGCTCTCAGGCACTGCAGCCTTTAACTGTGCCCATCATCTTCCCGCTCTCTCCACTGGTTTCCCCAGTCTACTCTTCAACCCTGCCACTCAGCCGCTTCTCATGTCCTGTTCTCCTTGCTTACAGTGATCCCACTGCCACCATCTGGTCACTCACCTCAGACAGTTTTTATGGTGATAATTAAAGACTATTTGCCAGTTTGAGTCAAAAGAGGACATCCAGTTTTCTTTGTGATGTTCTGAGGCCTCTTACTTTCTTCAACGGAAGTGAAAGAGGTGGTTGCTAGGGTACTGTAATTGGTTACTATGGTGTAGCTATGCTGCTTGCTAAGCCGAGCAATATGAGCCCATCCACAGATCTCTACAACATTCTGATGCAGAGCTATGATGTCACAAAATTCATCCCAATGTTAAGTCTATGGAATTTTTCGACCACTTTTTTACAAACTGGGTAAACATCGTAATTGCTTATAAATGTCATAGCACACATTTGCTTTACAAGCACCACTAATAAATATAGCTGCAAGCATCAGTTATGGGGGTCAAGCCCATCAACAGTACTAAGAGAAACATTTGTGGACATCTCTCATAATGGGTTTAGTAAAAGTGTTAAAAAAACAGGAAAAACCCATTAAAACACAAATTTGTTGACATGGTATAACAGAATGATTCAGTCATTACAAATTCCATAACTTTTTGTCATGAGTGTCTCTAGATTCTTACATACCAAATTTAATACAAATCAGAAAAACGCTGCAGGAGTTTAAAAAAGTAGGTTTTCAGTATAATTCAAAATGGCTGATAGAAACTAGCTTTGACAAATTTGGTATTGTAGGACTCCATTAGTCCTACAATAGGCATTAGTCATTAGTCAAAAAAACAATTTTGTCAAGGGAATTCAGTGCTGCGTCGTATGATGACACCATGGGACACTATGCCCATTTGTCAAACAGAAGTAAAATAGCAATTCAGCATTTTAGAAACCATTCTTCAATATATAACGGGCAAGGACACACACAATCTTTGTTTTGTTTGTTTGGGAGAGAAGTATGAACTGTCATGCTGACTCTTGAGGGGGCTGGCTGTGCACATTGTGAACAGCTTAAATTGAGAATGCTCTGTTCCCTCCTGGCCATGTTTTAGAGTAGTGGCATGCTTCCCACAAGGGTGGACCTATGGCTGCCGAGACTTGGGGGGTTGCAAACTGATCTGGTGGAGGGGTCTGAGATAGCTTCAGCCTATTCTTAGCTCACATCTGTCCTTTTGCTCTGAAGAACATTCTTCTCTTTATAAGTCTTGAACATTCTTGTCTTTTTTCACTAAACATAAGTGAAAGTTTGAACTGTTGGAGGCACTAGAGGGTTTAAGTTAGAGGTTGCAAATTTGGTGCATTAACATATCAGACTGACCTCTATCCATGTGCCAGTTTCATAACTTTCCTATGTACTGTTCTATGTGCTGCCATAGACACAAAAGCAGAAGAATAATAAATTTAAATACAATAACAGTATGTCGGTTTTGTCAAGCCAGGTTAAATCAAACAGCAGTATGTTGTCTTTCTCAAATTTAGCAGTAGATCAGTATGTTGGCTTTGTCAAGCCAACATAATTACTTTTTTAATGTAAATCATAGGTGAGGAGTGAAGTACAGCAGATTTAACATCTTTTAGAATATTGTGTGTGGAGGATTTTGTTTGTGTATGTTAGTGGTAAATGGAGCAGGCCTCATGTGAGCAGCTGACAACTCACAGTCCCTCAGGGATGCACTCCAGAGTCAGTGTTTTGCCTCTGAGGACCAGATGAGAGCTGTGAGACCCTGCAGGCTGGTGCAGCTGAGGCCGCCGATTCTTAACCACTGAATTTGCTGGAAAACAGAAAAGAAGATTACTAGAACTTAATACATTAATAGTTAAGTGAATTTAATTAATTTAATACATTAAAATGTTTTAGTGATTGCAATCAAAATCTTTTACACTATTGGTAACACTTTAGGAACACTTGACTGAAATGTTTCTCATGACCTTAAAAACCTTTTGATCTGAAACTTAAATATTCTTTCATTACAAAACTACAATTTGATTTAAAGCAAAAATGTTTTTGAAACAGATGACATAATGAAGTCAAATATCACAAATTAATGACTTATTTAGCATTTGAATGGTAGTGTCATTGTCTAAAATGATTATTTTATGTAGCATAAAAACGCCTTTAAATATACTGAAACAGGCTCAAAGTAAACATTTAAACTGAGTCACATGCTTTTTCAGTAGAGTACCTAGAGAAAGTACTTAAAGGTTAAATACAGGACTATCCAATGAAAAAGGGACAAAATGGTCTCTCTGGTCTCCTATCACAGATCTACAGGCATTTCTATTGCAGCACTCAGTGTGCATAACTACATAAAGGTGTGATTGTAGACCACACACTCTCCTTTAAAGCCCATATAAACCACCATTTCAAGACAAATATGCTAAACCTCCACAATAATAATTTATTTTACTCACTTCATACTGTACGTTCATTAAACATCATTTATTTTGTCATGCATTGCTAAACTTTGTTGGGTTTTGAAAAGCACAAAATAAAATAAAGTTAAACATAAAATGAGTTCTTTAGAGTGCAAATTCTCATATGAAGAGATCAGAGCACATTGATTAAAGTACTGTACTATACTGTATGTAACATGCACACAACATACAGGGTGTGACATGAACTGTGATGGGTTCTTTAGGCAGAATGACGCTGGCATTGATGTAATGGGCATTGCAGGTATAGTCATCTCTGCTGTCATTGACTAGTAGGTTGGCAAAGAAGAGGTTTCCATCTAGACTTGTAGTAACACGCTCACTCAGAGGTATGTGGCGCAACTCTGATAATAAAACATAGGAATGTCATTTATTTCATCAATTTTGTTCAGTTTCATGCAGTGCAATTGAGTTTGGCTCAGTGTAAATTGTATTAAAAAACGTACGCATGTCCATCCAGTGTATTTTGGGAGGGACTGAACTCTTGGGAGGGTTACAGTACAAAACAGTGCTTGCTCCCTCCTCGAACAGTCGACGTTTCTGCCCTCTCTCTTTTGCCAAGGTTGGGATAGCTGTAAAAAAAAGCACATTTAACAGTCTCATTCATCATTGCTCAACAGGAAATGAACCCTATTAATTGTATTAATACATCTCTGGTCTTACTGTACACAATTCATTGGTGCATTTTGTACTATAGAAATTCTTTTGTCTTCATCATTCTCTTCAAATGTAATTTGCTCTGCCTGGCACTATAACCACCATGGAGACAGAATATTTCCTAATATTCAGCATAAAGACTGATCAATATGAGTTATTTAAAAATTAATTCTTTAAACTTTACATCCCCCCCCAAGTCACTTCACCTCTGCAACAACTTTATTTACTGATGTCATTAAGACAGCTGTTTTTACCCTTCCCCCTCCAACCTTTTGTAGAGACCACATTTCATTCAATTCAATTCAGTTTTATTTATATAATTTTATTTATTTTTTACAATGTTGCATTGCTTCAAAGAATCTTTACATATAATGAAAACACAGAAAACAGAAGCAATTTTAAACATAACTCTGGACATGTGTTTTAGTAAGATTTACCACGCTCAACACAAGTGAGAGTAACCCTGAACACGTTTTAGAATGTTTGCCATCATAATGAAACAAGGTAAATTCTGTGACATCTGTATTATTGATTTCAGACCTTTACACTGTTTACAAATAACAGTATGGAGGAAGCACTTACACTCCGTAATGAGGTGCACCAAGTCTGAGACGGCTGTCCCCAGCTCATTTGCCGCATAGCAGCGATACGCCCCCTGGTAGAACTTGAGCTCCTCACTTTTATCTGCTGTCAGGGTTCCTGACTCCAGCAGAACCTCCCCAAACTGTTTCCCATCTTTAACCCATCGGAAACTGTTCAATGTAAGGGAGGACAAAAACAGATTTATTGTTTTGTTATATTGATGATTTTTTTGTTATAAAATCATCATGACTTTTATTTACACCTGCATTATAATGTTATCAGTATATTTTAAAGTACAATAATTAATGCTATCTTCTGGTCGTGTATGCTATACAACATCAGGAAAATCAGATCTTTTTTGTCCGAGCATGCAATGCAGCTCCTAGTCCAAGCACTCATAATACTACTGGTTGGAATACTGGAATGCCCTACTGGCTAGCCTTGAAGCTAACGCAGCCAAAACCCTGCAAATGGTCCAGAATGCTGCAGCACGTCACGTTACACACCCCTAATTTCACTCCACTGGCTACCTGTAGCCCCCACATTAAATTTAAATTTCTGAAATTTAAAAGGTCTCTCTCTTTGTAAGTAGCTTTGGATTAAAGCACCTGCTAAATTAATACATGTTAATTTTACAGTATACAAATTTTAAAACATACAGACACCATAAAATCCAATCCAATAATGCCTCCAAAACATCAACGTAATTTATTTTTTGGAAAGTGCAGCAGCCATTTAAATTAAAAGTATAAATTTACAGTAAATATAACTGGACTTCTATAGTGTAGTGAGTTTATCAGTGCTCATGAAACATCATATCCTGTCTTTAACATCTCAATATCTTCCATTGAACAGTAAGTCAGCTTTAGTTCACTTCAGGAATTCTTGATGTAGGCTTGGATTCATCATACATTAAAATTAATGATTTCATACTGTCCATGTTAAAGAATTGAGCATTTTAGTTCCACTTGTGATAATATGGAGAAAAGCCAGCACAGAAATATGAGGCAGGGCCAGCATGGAAACATTTGGGTGTGGCCAGAATGGAAACAGGGCAGGACCAGGTCAGAGTCATGTGGCCAGTCATGACCATATCAGATAACCATAACTGCAGACTCACCTAGGTTTAGGGTCTCCATTGGCTTCACAAGACAGATGGACATCATCCAGAGAGTAGGCGGTGTGAGACACAGGTTGGGTTGTTATCTCTGGTGGTTGTTTGACTATGTGAAAACATAACAGCAAGATTCATTATGATATGGTTAATATTAATTAGCAGTTTTTACAAGTAAATAATATGTAGTCAATATGTTTATTTACATGGTTTACTATTGAGAGAGAGAGAGAGAGAGAGAGAGAAAGAGAGAGAGAGCAATTGTATTTGCAGTTGTCTGATATGAACTGATTATACATTATGCTTTAATTGTATCATGTTGATTCATAACTTTGTAGGACGTTGTTGTCAGAAAGTGTCTTATAATTCTTTTCAACAGTTAAGCAGTCACAAGATAATTCTCAGTTAACAGTTTAATGAATATAGGTCACTGTGAGAGCACAATATACAATACAGGAAAAACAAATATGCAACAACTATAGTTGAAACTACATCACAAACTCATGTAGAGTGACAGTGGAAATCTAGAAGAGGAAGATGATGCACTTACGATCATTATATTTGTCTGATAAAGCAGCAGAGGGAAGCAGAGAAAGCACAGAGAGAGATCAGAGTTAGAGCTCTGCATTTTAAAAGAAAAGATCTGATCAAGAACCTTTTAGATCATTTAGCCTGTCAGACTGCTATTGATCTGCTGTATGTTGATCAGGAAAAGCTACCCTACAGCTCTGAGAGGAGATTCAGTTATATATGATTTATATATACTTTTTTGATGTACAGTATTTTTCTTCTGCTGTCTAAGGTTTAGATGACTGTGAACATAAACTTACATTTTATCTCTAGGTTACTGATAAAAATTAACATTAACATTAATAACCTATGCTGATATAGGTGTTGCTAGCTAGCACACACATTTTGTCATGGTCGTAACATCAAGAGATGCAACAAAGCCCCATGGCCCACCTTGTTTGTCTGTGTTGATATATTTTTCGATTAGAAAAGTAACATATATCACTCTGTTTAAATGTAAACTACATTTAAAAAGGGTGTATTCAAATAAATGTGTTTGTTAATAAACATAAACCAATAATTTGCCTAACATAATTCTTTGTATAAAATTTGTGTTTTATATATTTTGACTTGTATAGTATTCAAGTAGTCTGTGAGTTATGAAGAAAAATGTAAAAATGTTACAATTGGCCCTGGTCTCCCCTACTGCGCTATGTTAATTTTAGTTCAATATACTAAAGGAGCAGTTTACTCGAAAATTTTGTATTGCATAGTTTTAATTTTTTTTTGTGTTGCATGGAAAAAATAATAGCTTATGGTGAAGGTAAATAGAAAAAATATTTTGGGTTAAGTACTAATGTCGGTGAATATTACATCTGGATCGTATCTCGCATCATGGAAATGTTTCTGAAGAATGTGGGGATGCAGAGGGTCTTACAATCTGGAGGAATCTGGATGTAAGCATCTATTTGTCCCGTAAAGTGAAAGAGGAGAAGCAGATGAAGGTGTGCCATGCATTGCCTTCTGCTTCCTGTCAGCTGACAATGCACGAGAGGCATCCTGCATCAAAGCTTCAGCCACTGCTTTCTGGTGCATGAACAAACACTCCCCACGAGGCTCTGACTCCACCCCTTTATGCTGTCCTTCAAAAGTGAAAACAATGGGGGGACCGGGGGAGGAGGAAACAAGAAGGTGACAAAATGACAAAATTAAAGGAAATTACAAAATTATTTAATAACATAATGATTTTTATACCGAGCTAATCTAACTA
Organism: Chromobotia macracanthus; assembly: GCA_036877525.1. Lineage (NCBI taxonomy): Eukaryota > Metazoa > Chordata > Actinopteri > Cypriniformes > Botiidae > Chromobotia > Chromobotia macracanthus. The sequence goes on from JAZGTH010000011.1 coordinate 12,894,379, forward strand.
TCTTAGATTTCACTTCTCCTATCCCCAACCCTAAACCTAACCCTCACAGAAAATTCTTGCCATTTTTTAATTAAAATAAAAACACCATTTAGTGTGTTTTTAAAGCCATTTGGTTTATGAGGACACAGGAAGTGTCCTTGTAAACCATGTTTACATTGTTATACACATGTCATTATACACATTTGTGTCTTTGTAAACCACATATATCAGTACATACACACACACACATCCAGCGAAAGATGTCTAACATCGAACTGCTGGGAGACTTTAGTTTAATTAATAATTAATATACATATTATAATGAATAATATCAAATTGCAATAATACCATTTATTATTTTCCGTGTTTGATCATTTTTCTGTTTTCTGTGTTTTATGTTGTAATTATATGTAAAGCTGCTTTGAAGCAATGCAACATTGTAAAAAGTGATATAAATATAAAACTGAATTGAATTAGCACTTTCTATCAAACGTGTGCATATAGAATTATTGTATATAATGTATTTATAATAAAATTATATTTATTTTTTAATAAATGTCATTATTATCATTTATTATCATTATTAACTTATTAGTCAATAACTATTCACATACATTTGGACACATTTTGTCAATTGTATCTGTATTTATCATTTGTCATAATTTCAATGTCAGAAATGTGTCCCAGTGCACCTAAACTCACCCTTTAAATGTATTATACATACAGGCAGGTCTTAGTGATATCTTTAAATGAGGTAAATTAAGAAGGTACTGCTGGGGTAAATAATAGCAAGGCATGACAGCTGTGTCTTGTATCCCCCACTCCAAACCCCATTATTATGCTCATGTCCCCCTCCATTTGTCCTTTCATTCCCAACTGAATTCCCAATACACACATAAGCTAGTGTGGTCAATTAAGATTACTGCACCACACACATAGTTCGTTAGTATGGAGGGGGTTTACGTAAACTGGTCACACCTGCCTGGACACACACAAACAAACACACTGATTTTCTGCATCAGTGTGATAAGAAATGAGAGAGAAAATTGTCTGTCACCGTAACATGCATTTACTAAGCTATATAATACAAATAATAAAAAGTCAATTTGAAATGTCATTCAATGAATGTGTTGTGTGTGTCTGTGTGTCTGTGTGTGGTAGTAGTAGTAGTAGTACTGGTGAAATATTGAACAGGGGCAGCTGTGCTTCTGAGAGGCAATAATGGCTGAAATGTAGGAGGGGACATATATCTGAGCCCACCCACATGCCCTGCTCCTAATCCCCAAGAGACAAGAAAAACAGAGGCTGAAAAATCCAGAATGAAAGACTGAGAAAATGGAAGTCACCTTCAAAGACTCTGGAGAAGTTTGAATAAATGACCACATACACAGTTGCCATTTCTCTACTGAGTGTTAAATCTCATTCCCTACACATAGTTGTTTTTTAAAAAATCTTGAGTTTTCATTCCATTTTTATCCTCCACTCATCTGTCTGTCCATCTGTATATATTTATCTGTCTATCTGTTTGTCTGTCTATTTGTCTATCCATCCACCTGTTCATCCATCTTGTTTATCTGTCAATTTATCTGTCAAATCAACTGCCTTTCTATCTGTCTGTCTGTGTGTCTGTCTATTTATCTGTATGTCTGTCCATCCATCTGTCTGTCTGTCTGTCCTTGGTGAATTGAGTGTGATCATGCTGGTTGTGCTGAATCATAGGATTAGTCATATCTCTTTCTTTCCGTCTCTCTCTCTTTCTTGTGCTCACTTTCTCTTTGTTTCTTTTGTGTGCCACACCCTCTTTACAGTAAGTTCCTCTTTATGCTTCTCTGTTGTGTCACACTCTGTCTCCAGTCCTCTTTATGCACAGTCTGCGTGTATGATTTTACTATGTGCTGTTCTAATGTCAGTGATGAAATCACACCTGACAACAGTGTTTGTGAATGTGTTTGAGTGTGGACATCTTATTAGACAGCAAACACATTATGCAAGCAGCACAATGCTGTTACAGGCAAACATGCCTCCCAGACTGGGATACGACTCACTGGTACCTTTGTCTCTGTTTCCATGACAACTGAATCCCCCTGGAATCCCCTCCCAAAGAAGGAACGCCCCAAAACATCAAGTGCCTAAGAGCAGGTGAAGCTCAGTAACTGCTGGCAGACAGTTGTACAATCTCATACGAAGAAGTGAAAAAAGCAATTGAGTATGGGACATTAATGCAGTGAGTCATTAGGAATGACTTTCCAATAATCTGACCCTGTTTAAATTAGATGGGCTAGCTGTCCTGCTTCTGTCCATGTCCCAGTGTCTCATGAAAAATAATAATTGAGAGGTTAAATAAAAAAAACACTACATGAGAAATACACAAAGATCATGAATGATACTTATAAAAGAATTGATGATGTCACTGGCTGTGATCTCACTTCCTGCACATAGACATTATCTCATCTGCTGTGATGTCTTCAGACACAGTACATTTGAAACCCAGCTCCCAGATTTAATGAGCCCCATAATCCCAATGGACCCCTGCAATGCTTACCTAACAACCGTGACCTAAGCAGGGCCCCTCTGAACAAAAGCTGAAGATCCACACACTCATCCCGTATGTGTTTCCTATTCAGCTGTCTCATCTATTGAAAATAAACATTTACATGCCAGTGTGTCACAACTTGTTCACTTTTACATTAAATGAGGGTAAGACCCCACACAGGAAGTCTCACTGTTAAAGGTCTATACTGCAAGAGGCATTAACACAATCTCTTAACATTGACACATTATAGATGTTAATGAGCCAGTGTCAAGATATGATGGTTAAATTGTAAGTAAATGTAGATCCAAAGCATTAGGTGATTCATTAAATGGATCATGAATGCAGTCACAAAAGGAAATTACTCTCAATGCATTAACACAACAGTGTGTTAATACAACCAGAGTTTTAATTAAAGCTTGATTGCTTATTGTTGTTATACTGTATATATAAACATATGCAGAGAGATCCAGAAACACACTCTGGTTTGTAATGCTTGGCAGTTTTGATGAGGTGTAATAAAATACTCAGGATAAACTGAACATTTTCAGGGTTATCTGCACAATATATGGACAGATTATTGTGACCACTGAGAAGAAAGCATGCATTGCTTCTCATCAGATAAATGTTGACCAACACAGGGCTGAAGTTGAGATGTAATGTTGTATATGATGCATCTCAAAAGCTCTTTGATGACACATCAGTACTTTGCTAAAGTATTTCTTGGAAGACTTAAGAAATTGTTAATTCATAAGAGCCCCATTCAGCTCATTGACTTTCAGCTCATCAACCCACCCAACTCATTGACTTTGAGCTCATCATGACTCATTGAGCTCATCAACCCACCACCCCCACAATGTCTATCTGTTTAACACCCATAGAGAAAATGCAAGACTATAGCTTCATATGTAAAGAATTTAGGAACTAGTACTGAAAAATTTTTCAAGTGACAAGCACATTCATGAGCACACACTTTTTTCAAGGTTTTCAGGACCTTTTCAGGGCCTCATAACATGCTCAGAAAGTCTTGAAACTTGGCACACACCTCAAAGTCATTGGCCATTGGGGCCATGCAAAGGCTGGCACATGGGCATGGCAGAGGGGTTCAGTAGCGCCCCCCTGGTAAGGGGCAGAAAAATATGGTGCATATATCATACATACGTTTTGTCGACCCAGACGTTTCACACTGACACCCCTTAGCTCCACCCAAGGGTAGTTAAAAGGTGCAAAAAGGCATAAAAGTGATTTTTGATATCTTGAAAGGTGTTTCCATGGCGAGGCAATAAATTAATGACAAAAATGGAATTACATCAACCTTGGGAAAAATGTTTGTTGTTGTGGCTGTGGCAATGATGTGGCTATTGTGATTCACAGTTACAGCACCACCAACTGGCAGTATGAAGTCTGTCACTTACAGACTTACTTAGACTTAAAAATAGTCCTCAGTTATATTCAGAATATATTCAGAAGCACGTGACAACTATGCATCATTTTCTAAGAAGCACCAGGTGGTAATGGCGCTGTACTGTTTGGGCCCGTCACCGCTGCTTACAGCTATATTTTTTAAAGGGGTTTTACAAATGTGGATGTCCCCAAATGGAGGTGTTGTCAGGTTTTGCTCAGTATGCCAGCCATCTGTAATACAACTAACCCTACACTGAAACTAACTGTGATCCAAAGTTACACTGTAAAAACTGTTATTAATCAACATAAAAATGTGCATTATGTAGTAGCATTGCTTCCGCTGAGGAGGCTCCGCTCCTTCCTGGCTCTTTTTAATGCAGATGGGAGTTGTGCAACTGCACCTCATGGGTTGGGTTCTGCTTCTGCTGAGGCAGAGTGGAGGCTGCACTCGTGGGGTTTGCAACTCAATTGTACAGATGAGCAGCAAGAGATGGTCTAGATTTAGAAGCCTGCTCAGCAGTCTCTTCTGAGCTAGACAAAAAGCTCATGCTGTCAGATGCCTTAGATAACGATCTGACTACTGGCAGCCAGGCGGGTGCTAAGGCAGACCAGCTTCCACTTTCTGAGGAACTGGTTGATGTGGTTTATTATGCTGTCGAGAAACTGACCCTCAAGTGGTCAGATTGATAGCACATTAAAACTATACAAAATTGAAATTGTATAACAGATTTTTATCATCCAACAGAGAACAGCTTCCTCATCGCAATGTCCCGCTCTTCCCTTATCTTCACACCGAGGTGTCGAAGTCATGGAAGAATCCATATTAGGCTCATGTTTTTAGCCCGGTACGAATGAATATTATTATTCATTGTGGGGTTGCATGAGCATGGATATGGGGTGATGCCTAGAGTAGAAGAAACGCTTGCAGGCTATCTCTCTCCTTCTACATCGTTTTCATGGAGAAAAGCTGCCTTGCCCTCCAAGATCTTGTAGAGATCTAATCTGGTGTGCAAGGCATATACGGCAGCATGTCGGGCTGGTGCATCTTTGCATTGATTTTGCAGGTTGACCTGCTTAAAGACCTAAACCAAGCTGGAGGGTTGGAACCCTCCTTGCCAGTGGCAAGGAACCAAAACTCCAGTGATGTATAAATGGAGAAAATACCTTGTGAGAAACCAGGCTTAGCAGGGCGGGTCAGTTCTCCTCTGTCATGCTAAAAGTTCAAATAAAACAATTTAAACATTTATATTGATTAGAACTACCAGTCTGATTAAGTGACATGTTAGAGAAATACATATATAAGGGATATGTAAAAAAAATGGGGCCTAAATGTTCATAAAAGATTTGAACTGGGACACCGCATCTGAGTCCCGAACATCATCAGAGAGGCTATATCAGAGTTTAGGAACCAAGTGCAAAAATGCTCTGCCGCGTTTTTGTGAGCGTAAAGCGTGCATTGCCTTGTAGCGTGGGAGAAGGTCAGTTAAGTACATAGGGGCTAACCCGTTTAATGCTTTGTAGTTAAGCAATAGTACTTTGTAAGTAATAATGAAATTAAACAGGTAACCAGTGTAAAGATAACAAAATTGGGGTTATATAGTCATATTTCCTGGACCTGGTAAGAACTCGAGCTGCTGCTGGTTTGGACTAACTGTATCTTGTTTATTAAGAATGCTTAAAACTTAATGTTTATTAAGCATTATAATAGTCCAGTCAGGAGGTCATAAAAGCATGAACCAGCTTCTCTGCATCAGAAATAGATAAGATTTTACGCAGCTTTGTGACGTTTTTAAGGTGAAAGAAGGCAGTTTTTGTAATATATGCCACATGATTTTCAAAAGACAAATTACTGTCTAATATGACACCCACATCTTTAACAGTATTGGATGAAGTGATGACAGTTTTGTTATATCAGTACTAAGAATAAAATGCACTCTTAATTTATGGTCTGTGTTATTACTGTGTTACTCTGACATATTTACAGCTATAAATTCTGTCCATATAGAGTAAAGATAATAAAATTACATTTTATTAACATTTCTGTATTTTCTTTATATTTTCTTTTTTATCATCCACAAATGTAAACTCTTATTAAACACATTTATGTATGTGTGTGTCTGTCTGTCAAAAGTGCAGAATATGCAGATGTTATCTGTACGTTTAGTTCAGTGTATGCAAATTACAGAATCAATAATGTTTATGTTTCTGTAATGTGTGTATTCACCTCCCCTTGATATACTTCATGTCACACTGTCTTGAGTTTCTATGTGTGTGCATAAACATAGATAACTCTCCTCCCTTATCTTGTCACCATAGTAACATTCTAACTCCAGCAGCATTTCCTCCCAACCCCCTCTCCATCCTGTTGTTCTCTCTCTCTATCTCTCTCTTTTTCCTTGCACTGCTTTTTGTATGAGAAATGATGCAATTTTTTTTCCTTGCAGAATTGACTCTTTTGTCTCAAGCCTCAAATCTTACACATACATTGCAGTTGTCCTTTTAGTTAACGAAAAAATCTTTGCTCTTTTCACAATGAATTCTCTAAAAAGCTCAATCTGGGAGTCAAAGGCTTGCTGTATGTATGCCACATGTATAGGACATAGGTGTGGTCACATGTTGTTACACATTAATTGTGTAACAACATGCATTGGATTCTGGATCCTTTTGGTCAGTCTGTCCTGAAATATTCCCAGCCCACTGTAGCTGATGTTAATTGTGGCCAATATACTCTTGCAAATTGCTCTCACAGCAGTAGGAGTGTGCTGATGCATATGGCTTGATATAACATTGTTTTGTTATTACAGTTATTAGTGAAAACCTTTTATCTGAGCTTCCCAATTACACTTGAGACACAGTCCACCTTTGTATTATTAGATAGTCCCAACCTGCTGTAGACTCCTACAGATATAGCTGAAATGAGCTGAATATCTTCTGGGCTGTGAGCCACAAGTACACAGTCATCAGTTAATACTACAGTTAAAGGATCCGCCTGCTAGATAATAATTTAATGAAAGTTATGATAAATTGTGCATAAATTTATTTTCAGCATAAGTTTCTACAAGTGTATGTTTCCTTCCACCTTCTGAGGTCAATTACGGAGTGATGCCTGGCTGCTAATTCACATCAAGGCACAAAAGCACTTTCCACTACCTTTGTTTTTAATGGATTGAGCATTTAACACCCAACAAAAAAAAAATAAACTTTTGAGTTTGATTTTGACTTCTTTGACTTTAAAGTAATATGTAATATGTGTGGTGGACTGAGAAAAAAAATTAACTGGAAATACTCTTGGTGCAAAACACGTGGAGCTCTAGATTACACCCACCTTCTTGGGTGAGTCCTGGCCCATTGGCAGTTAGAAGGTGTTTAACAGCCAGTTCTATGTTTACCTCAACACTTACATGTTTACGTGACAGTCTGCTAACCATCACGTCACAGATGTCACATAATTTACAACACATAGAATCATCTAAACATTATAATATAGAGACTGTGTCTGTCCTCCGGAGTGGTAAATGCAAAAAACCCTGTAACCAACAAAATGATCTGCCCACTTTTTAAATCTTCTAGAAGTGGCTAAATTAGCCAAAGATAAAGCATCATCTGCTTCTGACAGTTGTCAGTATCATAGTAGTGATGATTTTATGAATTTCTTCAATAACAAAATTAAAGAGATGCTTCCTGAGATTATAGATCCTCTGTATAGTTTTATGAATTCATCACTGGTGTTGGGATATGTCCCAAAACCTTACAAAATGATTGTTAGCTAACCCTTATTAAAAAACGTGATCCCAGGGAACTAGTAAATTACAGATCCACTGGGGGTATATCCACCTTTTTACTGGAAAAATTGGTATATGCGATCCCAGTTTGTTGCTGTGAGTGAAAAGATGTCATACCGATCACAAGTTCAGTATGGAGTACCGCAGGGCTCAGTGCTTGGGCCCTTACTTTTCACCCTGTACATGCTACCTCTAGGAGCAATTATTAGGAGATATGGAGTTAGTTTTCATTGTTATTCTGATGATACTCAGCTGTACATTTCAAGATGCATATATTCACCAAATTAAGAGAATGCATAGTTGATATCAAAACTTGGATGGCTAGCAACTTTCTACTACTAAATTCAGACAAAACAGAAGTTTTACTTATTGGACCAAAATTCCACACAGAACAACCAGAACACCATCTCACTCTTGATGGATGCTCTATAAAGCCTGCTTCATTAGCCAAGAATCTGGGTGTGGTTTTTGATAGTAATTTGTCCTTTCAAAATCACATTTCCAATATTTGTAAAACTGCATTTTCCATCTTAAAAATATATAAAAACTATGACACATGCTCTCTAAGTCAGACACCGAAAAATTAATTCATGCATTAATGACATCAGTGCTTGATTATTGCCAGGCCCACTTGGTGGCTGCCCTGCAGGATTAATAAAAAAACATCTCATGCTACGTATGTAACCCTGCTCCCTGAGATGGGGAACAAGACGCTGCGTCAGTTTGACACTATGGGGAACGTGCTTCAGGCGTGCCCGAGTCTGAACACGTGTAAAATCAGGCCTATTTATAGGCAGGTAAAGGTTATGTGACGTAGCATTGTGCGCCACAAACCCTTTAAAAGGCACCTGCAAAATACGTCAATTCAAGTCTGAAGGAAGGCCGTGCAGGTGAGACCGGGATGTGGCAAGCGATGCAGCGCCTCGTTCTCCATATCAGGGAACAGGGTTACATACGTAACCTGAGATTTCCCTTTCAAGGGAACTCGGCGCTGCGTCAGCTTGACACTATGGGGAAGTAATACTCACTACACCACAGTGAGGGAAGGCCTGCGCCAAATGCTGTGAAACATTGGCACAGAGCATAGGAGCAGATTTACACTTGTCATCCCAGGAGGACCTGAGCGCCTGGAGTTGAGTTCAAGCCTAAACTATAACATTTAATAAGTGTGTGGAGAGGACCAGCCTGCCACAGCACAAACATCACTTAGGGATGCTCCCCTAGACAGAGCCTTAGATGATGCTACACCCCTGGTAGAATGGGCTCTAATGCCCAAAGGTGACACAAGGCCACAAGCCTCATAGGCCAGGGTAATAGCATCTGTGATCCAGTGAGACAGGCGCTGTTTTGTAACAGCATTACCTCGGTTGCGGCCACCAAAACAGACTAAGAGCTGAGAAGTCTTACGCCACTGAGCGTTGGACATAGATCCTCAAGATCTTCAAGGATCCTCAAACTGGACACATCAAATGAAGCCTCTCTTGCTCCGGAGAATCAAACGGCGGAGGACAGAATGCCTGTAGATCTCCTACTATTTTGAGCGATGTAAGAGCCAAAAGCAGAGCCACCTTTAGAGTTAAGAAACTCTATTATCCAAGGCTGACTCTAGAGGTTCAAATGGATCCAAAGATAAACCCCTTAGAGCAATGTTAAGGTCCCAAGAAGGGACCCACATGTGACAGAAAGGCCTCAGCCGTCTGGTACCACACAAAAAACAAGACACCAAAGGGTGTCTTCCAATAGAGGCTCCATCGACAGGTTTGTGGCTAGCAGAAACAGTGGCCACATAAACCTTCAGGGTGGTGGGAGCCAACCCTTCAGAGAAGTGCTCTTGAAGGAACTCCAGCACTGAACCAACAGGGCAGTGAACCGGATTAACATGGTGTCGCCCACAGCTTGACACAAAGAGCTGCCACTTCAGGGCATACAGTCTCCTAGTAGATGGGGTTTGGAACTTAGAATGGTCTCTACAACCTCAGCTGGAAGACCAGAATTTAAGAGCTGGCTCCCCTCAGGGGCCAGACCCACAGTTTTCAGATCTTTTGCCAGGGGTGAAAGATTGACCCCAAGCCTGGGATAGGAGGTCCCTCCGGACTGGCCGCTCCCAAGGAATCCCGTCCAAAAGAGACATTATGTCTGAGAACCAGACCCAGGTCAGCCAGAACGGCACTCCTAGAAGCAGCCGAACTCAGTACTGGTGAAGCCCCAAGGAAACTGGATGAGTGAGGCTGAACCAGAGGGTACAGTGTTTTGACTACTCGGAGGCAAACAAATCCACCTCTGCTCTGCCATACCTCTAGATTAAAGACTGACCTCTTTAATCTAGCCTACACATAGTCCTATGGATGTATTACCCAAATCCCTTAAGGGATTATTAGGCTGCATTAATTAGGTAAACTGGAACCAGGGACACTACCCATAGGTACAGATGTACTGGCTCCACACTAAATCTGTCTGTCTTTCATTTTCCCAAGGTCCTGCAGTTAGCTGGATCCAAACTAAGACCAGATGATGGGGAACAGGATGGTACAACCCCTGAGACAGATCATCAGGATTTGATGGACTTCTTTAGTAAACTTTCCATTATATACCTACCTATCTCCAGCCTAGTTAGTTTCAATACTTTGTTCTCTGCATAGTCACAGCAGTGTGCTGTTATAGCTGCAATTAGTAACATTATGCTTCTGTTTTTAACATTACGCTTGTAACATTGTTATTTCTGTTGGTAACATTTCTCAGTGCCTGACATATTGTCTGATGTAATTAGACCTGATAGTTTCTTATCAATAAATGTTTATAAATCATTATAATCAACTCTTCGTCCTTACCCAAGAATATTACAAATTTCAAATTGCAGCTTTAACGTGCCAAAGGAAAGTGCCCTCCCGGTTGAGCCTGGTTTCTTCCAAGGTTTTTTCTCCAGCTTTACACCCTTGGAGTTTTGGTTCCTTGCCACCGTCGGCCTGTTGGCTTGCTTACTGGGAGACTGTTGACATCTAATTTAGATTAGGATTTTGTAAATTGTTAATGTTGCTTCTAGCGATATGATATAATTACAGTCTAAAAGACTTTTTTATTTTGCTACTCCTTTGTCTCAAATTATTTCCCATTCTCCTTCACTGTGTAAGTTTCAGGACTTTTTATTGTATATATTTTATGTATGCATTTTACTTTGTGTTGTGTGTATTTCATATTACTATTGCAAATCCCTTATACCCTTGTCCCATAAGATGTTGTCTTTTTAAATGCCATCTCCATGTTAGCTGGAACGACATATCTTGCTTATTGATTTTGTAGTTATATCGGTTCAGTCACATCGGTTCAGTCATCTCAATTATTTGCAATAATATCATGTATTCTTTGTTGAACATGTAATTTGTTCTGTTCTTTATTATAATTATTTTTTATTATATGTAAAGCTACTTTGAAGCAATGTAACATTGTAAACAGCGCTATATAAATAAAACTGAATTGAATTGAACTTACACTAGTGATCTGTTTTAAACCACTGAAACAAATACAAAAACACCTTTATTTTGACTTTATTTGGAGTTTGTCTGAAATTGTTACTTTGTTTGCATTTGTTTGTCTATTCCCCTCTCATAGACCACTTGAGAGGGGTACGAGCCTTCACACGCAATGATGGGAATTTCTAATGCATGTCCATTTATTCAAATGGTCCAAAAGAGTTATCATCAGTTATGTCAACTCTTTATTCATAAACCATCTATAATCTTAGTATCCCTAATTAGTTTTATTAATATACATTTTAAAATAAACAATACAATTTGCAATAATACCATGTATTCTGTTTTCCGTGTTTGATGTTTGATTTTTAGTTTTGATTAATCTGTTTTCTGTTTTATTTTCATTATATGTAAAGCTGCTTTGAAGCAATGTAACATTGTAAAAAGCACTATATTAATAAAACTGAATTGAAATTTGCATTCATCCATTGTGCCCCAAGTATATAGTGGCCTTCTGATAAAAGTTAATCAGCGACTTTAGTAATTATAAGCATTGTTGATAGAGGTGTGGTGTTGTTTATGCTCTTTACACAGCAAAAATCTGCTCTAAATTCTGATTGGATGAGCTTCTGATTGGATTAGCATAACCAACTTTATTAATTTGGAGGAGAAATTTGAATTTTTTTTTGTCAAATTGCAGTTACTGGCATTTTATGTCACTTAGTGCTTTACAATGGTTTTAGAATCCCCCTTGTAGAATCATGGTAATACACACTCTTTTGTGTCTTATTGCTTTCCTAATTTGGTGGAGTGATGAATTACTACTTACTAAATCTTATAATCAATCAAATAAGTGTTTGTGTATTTATAGTAATGCTTTTCCACTGCTGCTACTTTCACTTTTAAAAGTATAGGCATGCTCCCTAATATTCATATTGATTGTTTTGTCTTTAACAAACATGTTTATTAGCACCCCTACACAACCACACACCTTAGAAGCAACATTAGGACATTTTATAGATTCAGTTTTAATACAAAGATACTGATATTTATTAAACACAGCCCATAAACCTAACCCTCACACAAAACTGATAGAATTATTAGATTTGAAGCAAACACTTATTTGGTCAATTTCCAAGTATTTGAAAGAGTGCAGACCAATTCAAAAGTCATTGTCCTCTATCCCCAAGTATAAAAAACTCAGAAACACACAAAAACATCCATCTTTTTTATCCGATGAGGTACATCATCACACAATAGTTCTTTTCACACATATAGTAAAGCAGTTACAAACATTTTTTAAGGTATTTTTTTTTGTTTAGGGGACATGTGCCTGTTGACAAAATATTTGAAAATCAACCCTGGGAATTTTCTGGAATAAGAACATTGTGGGAAATCTATTCAAAAGATGTTACATGTATTTATAGCTGATTTATAATTGACTGGAAGTCAACCATGTGACATCACAGAGATCATCCTATTGCTCACAAACACATCCTCAAAATGAATTCCAGTCCTTCATTTCTTTTCATTCAAGTTTCTGCCAGATTTATGATGTTCTTGATGCGCTGCTCTGTGACTTTCTCAAAACTGCTACTGTTATCTGGGAATTTTGTAAGATCAAATTATGTTATTCATCTAATCATATACGCTCATTCTCAGAGCAACACTATTAGTCACTATTCTTCTGGAAAAATGAAAGAAAAGAAGCAAAACAAAGACTCTATTCTGTTACATGAAGTGGAAGAATGGATATATATGGAGAAAGAAAGGTCAGATGCAGAGTGAGGCAATGAGGAAAAAATTAGATTTGGTGAACTTTGACTTTGTAGAAAATGTCCTCTGTTCCCTCTTTGTCTTCAACATTTATCTCTGGATTACTTTCATTCCAATATTATCTAGTTAGTATTTTTAGGTATTTGCTGGTAGAGTGGGGTAGAGGTAGGTAGAGAAACAGACTATGTGTTATTTAAAATAGGTCATCAGGATTAAAAAAAACATACCCTTAAAATTAGACAGATTACTGATTAGACACACAGAACCACGGCATGTGTGGGACCCTCAAAGATTCTACAATTATTATTATTTCATAATTGTGGAATTGTGCATAGTCTGCGCTACATCTCATTCATCATTTTTTTTATTTCTTACCCTTGACAAGCTTAAGCACACTTTCTGTACACATCTTCCACAAGCACAATATGTGTGCAATTTGCATGATGTGATTGGTTGTCTAGGATGGATGCCAAATGCTAATCAGCTGTGAGATGAAATGGAAACAGAGTGCTAAATGTCCAAGAAATAAAAGTGAGGAGTAACAACTCCTAACAAATGTTTTTATGCATAGAGCAGGTGATCAAAAAAAGTGTTCAAGGCAACTTTGTCGAGTAAAGTCTAGTCAGGCAAATAGACAAACAGATGGTTTAAGATTCCAACACGTGTACATTTTGAAAAGAAATGGCATTTGACCTGTATTGTAAACATATCAATTATTTATAAACGCCAGATACACAACATTTATAACATGCATTATGGGTAATTTAAATAGTGCAAAAATAGCAAAATTGACAATTACTATTAAAGTGAAAGTGACATATTTGTCAGATTATGGTAACCCATACCCAAAATGTGACCTCTGCATTGAACCCATCACTGGTGAGGAGTGAACGAATGAACGAACAAACACACACACACACACACTAGTATTATTTACTTTTATAATTTACTTTAAAAGTAAAAATTTACTTTTTTTAAAGATCCATTTCCGATGCATTATTGCTTTTAAATAAAAAAAACACACAAACACACAGTGACTCTGAAACAAACCTGCACAAACGCCTCTGCAGAAGATCTAATTTGACTAAAAAGTTTTTTGGCTGCTTTTGATCCATGCCCTGCAGTTCAGTAAATTTGCTGTAGTGCAGTTAATGCACTTTGTTTATACAACACTGCAGTGGTTAGGAAAGTCATGTAGAGAGCTGTAAATTACCCACAGTCTGACAGTGTATGTATCCGGCATAAAACAACACTTTCTCATAAATATGTTTTAGTATTGATATCTACAGAAATATTTCTGTTCAGATTACTGGTGTTTATAGCAGAACAATAGCAGAACAATTACAGTACACAACAAAAATGATCTTGTTGATGTGATTCCAATACATTTATTTCAGCATCAGGATACTATTCATAATGCTGGTCTAAGCTTCAAATCACTCTTGTAAGCATCAGGACATTCCTCAAAGCTTCAGATCCTTCCCACTACACTATAAACTTTGCTGCCTTAAATTTTTGTGTAATCACTGTGACTGTACAAGTCACGTACAAACTTAATATTTAAAACCTGACTGTTTTTTCAGCTATTTCTAAATAGTAACAGCAACTCCAACACCAGTCAAGCGTATAAAAAGTTGAAATTACTTAAGCAGTTAAGATTACACTTAAAAATATATATTTTTTTACAGTGCATCAGATCATTACTCATATCACTCTTGTCAGAATCAGGTTGTTCATCTCACACCAACTCTGCATCAAGGCAATCCTCTCAGCATCAGAATGTTTCTCTGTCACTCCTCTGAGCATTAGATCACTTCTCTCTGCATCAGATCACTCCTCACAGCTTTCCTCACACCATCAGATCACTCCTTACAGCATTCCTCACAGCATCAGATCACTCCTCACAGAATTCCTCACAGCATCAGATTACTGCTCACAGCAGATACCTGCTTTTGGTCTCAGTTTAGTCCTTGCAGCATTAGATTAGATTACTGGACCAGAGCTCTCAGCTTAGCACCAGATTGCTCCTCATAGCATCAGATCACCCCTTGATCATTCCTGATAACAGTGGATGGTTTTACTTCTCTATTTTTATGTGTTATCACATCATCGATGAATGTTTCTTTGGAATAGTATTCTGCTGTATGCAAATAAGTGATGACATATGCTTATATGAAGGTGCTAATATGGCTTGTACCCCACCTGTAAGCAGAGTACACAGCTAAAAGGACATAAAAATGATCAGGGCAGGTCTGACATGGATGGCTTACTTGTCAACAAAGGTGTAAGTTATTTTATTATATCTACATACATACTTGCTTTCCAGAATTGAATGGGATAGAAGTTATTTTGTGTGACTAGTTACAAGACAAACAAATATCTTAAAGAAAACAGCTGTATTAATTGTAATATATTATTAAAGGTGAAACTTTTCAACAAATTTCCAATATGCCCTATAATAAGTATGCCCTTAACTTACACTGCAGCTCCGCTTGTGTGGTCAGACACAAGGCCAAAGTGTGTTCATACGGCACCTGATTACTAAGTTATCTCCATCACACACATTTATGCACACACACAAAACAGACTTCTGATGTCATAAAATCTGTAAAATGATCAAAGGATCCCCAAAGATCTTACCTTTGCGGGTATGTAGTAAAAACACTTGCCTGTCTTTCAGTATGGTGACACGCCTTATTCTGTGTTTTCTCCTTGTCTTTCTCTCTGTTCATCCCATCCAATGGATGAGACCCCTGATGGATGCTGCAGTGAAGGAAAACACACCCTTTCTGTCTTTCTCACCAGCAATCTGCCCCTCCTCCCTCTTCCTCTCCATCTGCCCCTCCCACCTGCCTCGATTGGCTGCTCAGCAGAGATGACATCATCTTTTTCTTTCAGTACCACCCAGCCCCTCCCTTCCCTTCTCTTCCCTGAACAATAGAGAGGTTTACATTTTTTTCATTTATCCACCTTTAGGACTCTTATAAAAGCAGATCTGTTCAGCTCTCCAAGTTATGACTTTTTTATGGTGCGGGTAAATCTTTTATAAAAACTTGTCAAGAATATCCCCTGATCATATTGCACATAAAAATAAAACAAAATGTAAAGTTCAAATTTGCATAAAGAAATTTGCAGTTGCACAAATTTGCATTTTCATTACAAATATATGGGTTTTGAAATTCCTTTCACCTAGATCTGCTTAAATGTATTGATACTGTCGCAGTTTACCACCTTTTGTTTTCTGAAAACAAAGAAAGTCCTTACACAAATGTGATATGCCAAACTAGCCCAGCCCCCCCAACCTGCCATGGCCCCTCAGGCTGGCCACTGGTACCAGTGAAGTATGGCAGAAACAGATGGAGCAGCTGTGGGGGTGATGGGTACTGACACACGTGCTGACCTCAAACTGAGCTTACACGGGTATAAAACATGCTGATGGTAACTGTCTCTCTGTCTATCAGTCTACCTGTCTGTCTAAGCACTCGTGCATGTATGATTCACATGTGGAAACAATTATTGAACTATACAGTACTATGCAAAAGTCTTACATTAGTATTTTCAACCCAAAAATGTTTTTTAAGCCAGTTCTTAATTCTTTTGCTGTAGTGTGACATTCCACCTGGCACTGGTCATCAATTTTAACATCAGAAGAATGTTAGTTTCCTTCTTTTTCTTCTGCTCTTGCATCTACAGCAGCCCATAGAACCATATGGCGAAAGTTGTGAAATCTGGCCCATAGACAAAGGACAGTCTGAAATGTTATCATAGCAAATTTGGAATCTCTACCTCAAACTCTCTAACGCCACCACAGTTCAAAGTTTTACTCACGTTTATGCTCATGACTTCTAAACCTAACAGTCCTCAAAACAAAATTCTTTTTTCTTGTTTTTTTGGCTCATGACAATTCAAACGCACCCTATGACCTCATTTTCTGTCATGAAAATGTTCCCATATTTATCCCAACAGCCCACTTTTTTAAACTCCTACTAGGGATTTTTTCTCATTTGCATAAAATGTGGTAAATAGAATCTAGAGACAACCCTGACAAAAAGTTACGGATATCATATTATAACTTTTGAATGCTTCAGTCTATAATTATGGGAGTGGTATCTTTAGATTCCTTGAGGTAAGCTGAGTCAAACAATATCTGATGTTCCATGGTCAGCCATTTTGGGCATTGCCCATTTTTCATTTTGTTGTATAATGCAGAATTTAACAAATGCAATTTGTATTGTTATTTGTATCATTACAAACCTTAATTATGATTCATCATTATTATATTCTGACCTGCAAAGTTTGGGACCAGCGCCTAGATATTGTTACAACTTTTGACCTAGTGGTCAAAAGTGGATTATATTGAAAACCTACTTTTTCTAACTTCTCCTACAGTGTTTGTCCGATTTGCATGAAACTTGGTATGTAGAATCTACAGACAGTCCTGAGAAACAATTCGTATCCAAACGCTTACCATTCTCGTATACAGCATCTACAAATTTTATGGCAAACACTGGATAAAGTTGGATATAAGACTGTATCTTTGCCATGCTTTGGTGCCAGAAAGTTGGTGTGTGTCATCACAGGTATGTCCTGAGGGTGCATGCACAGTGCCACCTACTGGTCCAGAGATATAAAATTGGTTATTTTTGCTTATAATTTTGATAACTTTGGTCTAAAATCATGTAAGTGGTCTCTTTAGATTCCTTACTTGTAGACGGCTTACTTGTCAGCACAGGTATAGGTTATTTTATTGTATCTACATACATACTTGCTTTCCAGAATTGAATGTGATAGAAGTTATTTTGTGTGACTAGTTACAGCTCAAACAAATATCTTAAAGAAAACAGCTGTATTAATTGTAATATATTATTAAAGGTAAAACTTTGCGAGGTTCAGCATCTTACCAGATTTTGGAAAATAGTGGTAATTTACCTGGTTATTTCCTGCTCGGTTCAGTTATGCAAACTACACCTACAGTAGACAGTTACTTTTGGACATAAACAATCAGTGCTCCAACATAGTTCTGGACTACCCTTTCAATTTTGGCGAACTCCCACCAGAGCTACAAAGATCACCGTGGGCAAGTGGACCTCTCACACTGACTGGAAGTGTTTGGCATTGGCACCGTGACCATAAACGAAGACAGGGGAAATGCGCAGGGTTGCACGTTAAGCTAAGGCTAAACCCACACCGGCCAACTCTACCCAGCATCTACCCAGTCTCTGTCGTACAAGCTAAATTAAAGATATGGATCCTCACACATAGTTGGCTTAAAAAACGCAATTTCATGTTTTTCACAGAGACATGGCTTTGTAACAATGTCCCAAACAGCATGGTGGATCTGGATGCATGTACTTTATTCATGCCTGACAGAGTAGCAGCAACCTCAAAAACAAGGGTGGTGGAGTATGCATTTATGTAAACAAAACATGATGCACGGACTCTGCCATTGTTGATACCTACTGCTCTGCTGATCTGGAGTTCCTGATTATTAAGTGCAGACCATTCTACCTACCACGTGAGTTTATTTGCATTGTTGCTGTTGCAGTTTATGTACCTCCGGATACTAATGCTAATGTGGCTATGAAAGAACTCTGGGCTGCTATTAGCAAACTACAAACATTGCACCTTGATGGGGCCTTTATTGTGGCTGGGGACTTTAATCACTGCACTTTAAGATCTGTTCTCCCTAAATTTCACCAAAATGTCTCCTGCACCACAAGGGGACATAAAACTTTGGACCAACTTTATGACCAAGTTACACCCCTCCCCCACCTGGCTCAGTCAGACCATCTCTTTTTGTTCCTGCTCCCCAAGTATCACCAAGGTCATCAAACATGTGAAACCCACAATGAGAACCTGTCAGGGTCCTGGCTTCCTGTTCTGAATCTTTCAAGATTATATTGCCAGGATCCTGACATGTCCTGACTCCTCCTTGTCTTGGTTCTTGTTTCTTGGAGTGGGGATTTGAACGCGCGCTCTGGGTCTTCGTTTTGTGTGGAAGCACATGGCCTCTGTTTTGTTTACATTCGCCATGTGCTCTTTGGTTTGCTGATTTCGCACACCTGTTCCTTGTTGTCCGTGTGCTATTTATTGCCCTTGTGTTCTCTGTCTCTTGTCGGTTTGTTCTTGTATCTTGTACCTCGTTTCTCGTGTCACGTTTCTCGTGCCTCGTTTCCTGCATCCGGAGTTCCTTGTTTTGTCTTGTTGAGTTTTCCGGGTTTTTAGTTTTGTTTTGAGCTCCGGTTTTTTGGAGCTCTTTGGTTCAAGTTTTATTGCTGTTCTGTTCTCGTTTTACCCCCTCATGGGTTGTTGTTTTGTTCTTTTATTAATAAAGGAGATTTTTTCTGTTTAATGCTGTCTGCGTCTGGGTTCGTTTTTCCGTGATACCTGACAGAACCGTCAAGATCTGGCTTGAAGGTGCTGACTCCACTCTTCAGCATCAGTTCCAGTACACAGACTGGAGGGTGTTTGCTGCCCAGGCCACCACAAACTCTCAGATCAATATCCTCCTGGAGTACATTAATAAGTGTGTGAGCAGTGTAACAAACTATAAAACATTCCCCAATTAGAAGCCCTGGATGAACAGAGAGGTTCGCCTCCTGCTCAAAGCTAGAGATGCAGCCTTCAGGTCTGTCTGGCTTGCAGGTCAGCCAGAACCTGTCTAAGGAAGGGCATCTGCCAGGCCAAAACTGCATACAAGCAAAAAATCTAGGAGCATTTCAACTCCTCAGACCCCTGGCGTATGTGGCAAGGCATACAGTCTATCACAGATTATAAGCCACCCAGCACTGTGACTCCCTCCAGCTCTGCCTCCCTCCCTGATGAGCTCAACCACATCTATGCTCACTTTGACAGTAACAATAGAGAGATTCCCCTCAAAATGGAACTCAAAACTCATGACCTGCCTCTCACACTCTAAACCTCAGATGTTTGCTCAACTCTGAACAGGGTGAATGCACGTAAGGCTGCTGGCCCAGATGGTATACCAGGGCATGTGCTTAACGCCTGTGCTGAGCAGTTGACTGAGGTCTTTATGGACATTTTCAATCTATCCCTGGCCTAGTCAGCTATCCCCACTATCTTTAAGACCTTCACCATCGTGCCAGTCCCGAAGCACTCCACTGCCTCGGCCCTTAATGACTTCCGTCCTGTCGCACTCACCCCTATCATTCCCAAGTGCTTTGAGAGACTGGTTTGAGAGACTTCAGCTCTGCATTCAACACTGCAATACCCTCCATGCTGATCTCTAAGCTCAGCCATCTTGGAATCAGCACATCCCTCTGTAACTGGACCCTGTACTAACAGACCCCAGTCTGGAGAGGTTATAAGTTAGATAACCTCTCCTCCTTCACCATCACCCTGAACACTGGCGTGCCACAGGGTTGCGTGCTGAGCCCTCTTCTGTACTCCCTATTCACCCATGACTGTGCTCCTGCTCCAACACCATAATCAAGTTTGCAGATGACACCATGATGATAGGTCTGATCAGAGATGACAATGAGTCGGCCTACAGGGATGAGGCTGTGTGGTGTGCCACCAACAATCTGGTTACAAACACCCAGAAGACCAAAGAGATCATTGTGGACTTCAGGCGGACGAAGAACCATGCACATACCCCCATCTAAATACCCCCCCATATCAGACCGCAAAGCACTCCAACGGGTGGTGAAAACTGCCCAACAGACAACCGGCATTCAGCTACCACAATCTAAGATATTTATCTCAAGCACTGCCTGGGTAGGGCTAGGAACATCATCAAGGATGCCTCCCACCCTAACCATGGACTTTTCACCCTCCTCCCATCTGGCAGGCGCTACAGGAGTCTACGCTCTCGGACCAGTAGGCTCAGAGAGAGCTTCTTCCCCGAGACTGTGACCCTGCTGAACTCCACACCACCAATCTAACTACTTATGAACTCATTTGCACTATTTATATTCGCACAGTCTGTCACTATTACTACTGCTACTCTTATTTTTTTGCACATGTACATTGTTTAATGGTCAGGCTCTTCTTACTTGCACTATCTATATTTTGCACATTCTGTACATTGTTTAACATTCATACTATTTGCACCACTCATACACATTTCACTCAAACACTTTTTCACATATAACTATCTGTATGTGTATTGCTGCTGTTTTCCTACCGCACTCATATCCTTATATTTGCACCCGCTGCTCATATTACGCACACTTTCTGTAAATATTGAATATTTTCAACCCCCTGCACTGTATATAAAAATCAATATATTTCTGCATGTCTTGGCTAGATGCTAACTGCATTTCAACTGCTCTGTACTTGTACTCGGCATAATGACAATAAAGTTGAATCTAATCTAATTTAATCACTATAGTCAGAGGTGACCTGTAAAATTTGGGGCTGTCATAACCTACTGGTTACAAGATATAACACAATTTATGAAAATGCTTATAACACATGAATGAAATAACATGCAACTCCTTTCTTTACTCCTTGTCAATATTACTTCCTGTCCGCCATTTTGAACTATACCAAAAAACCTTTTTGAAAATAACCTTCACAGCGTTTGTCAGTATTGCATGAAACGTGGTATGTAGCATTTAGAGGCACTCACGACAAAAAGTTATGAAATTCATGTTGATTCTTCAAATCGTTCCTGTAAGAATATGATTTAGTTTGCTGTGTTTAAATCACCAGTTTTCTTCAATACCAGATCAATTGGATGTCATGAGGAGATACCTTCAGCAGAGCTCTGGGAGCAGGAGACACAGACACTAGAATGTGGTCGACTCAAGCTCATTTATTTCCTCAACAGAAGCAAATTATATAGAACAGAACAGGATGCACCTAAAACTGTCTCAAGCAATCAAATAGCTGGATTATATTTTATTACCATATATGTTTAGAAACAACAGCTTCAGAGTGTATTCTAGACTTCCCTATGCAACAGAGTATATGATATTCAAAAGGAGATATCAAAACTCATTAACCTTAAGGGGTGTTAACTATATTCATTAGTGTGGGGAACTAAATAATTGAACAGTTCCCTTATACCATGTCAACGAATGTGATTCCAAGCATATAAAATGTAATTCAGGGTGTTTTTTAATCAGTTTGTGTATTGACTTAAAACTTTGTAGATGTTATTTCTGACTCATAAAAATATGGTGGCAGCACCACCTATTAGTCAAATGTTGTAAACTGTTTTATCTTAGCAGATTTGGAGTTTCTACCTCAAACTCTCTAGAGCCACCAACAGTTAAAATTTTAACTTACATTTATGCTCATAACTTATGAACCACAAGTTCTAGAAATTTTTTTTGATTCAAATGTATTATATGACATCATTTTCCATCATTACATTTTTTTTTAAAAAAACTACTTTTTCTAACTTCTAAGGTGTTTGTCTGATTTGCATGAAATTTGGTATGTAGCATCTAGAGACAC
Source organism: Chromobotia macracanthus (assembly GCA_036877525.1). Lineage (NCBI taxonomy): Eukaryota > Metazoa > Chordata > Actinopteri > Cypriniformes > Botiidae > Chromobotia > Chromobotia macracanthus. The sequence goes on from JAZGTH010000011.1 coordinate 12,916,743, forward strand.
CCCTGACAAAAAGTCATGGAATTTGTTCTGATACGTTGCACCGTTCTTGTGTCTATGAATTTTTGGCAAGCTACAGGTGATATCTGTGAGGCTGTATCTTGGCAACGCTTTAGTGTATTGTACTAAAATAGTATCAAACTACTTTCTGTCAAACTGTCAATTAAAAAACATATGATTTATTACGATGTTTTATGATCTGTCCAGTTGTCAGTCAAAAGTTTGTATGTCATTTATATTATTTATGGACATTTTTTTATGTTGTTCTAACGTTTGAAACTGACCCTCACCATGTGAGCCCTGACCCCACATTTCCTTCGTGACACTGGTCGTGGCTCCCTGGTCGAGGGAGTGGGAAATAAAACAGGTCAGAGAGCAGGCAAAAGCGTATTTTTATTTCAAGTTCAGAAAAGCAAAGACAAAATTGGTCTGTGGGCTTTTCAGCACTCCACAATAGTCCAACAGAGAAAAACTGACGTTAGTCTGTGTCCTGTCCGTTTTCCATTCCTCGACCCTGACCTTCTGCTGCAGCCCTGTTTTAACCTGTCTCTTGACTCACTGCAAAGCGGGAACAGCTGTTAGGGTTCATTACAAGGGAGGCATTTCCCTTAACCATTTTGTCTCCAAACCTGGCTCCGCCGGCAGTGATGTCAAAACCATGCCCGCATGGAAAGCGTTCCACATACCCCCACCGGCCGACTCAGGCTGGGGAGCCATTCGGCCTGCACCCACTCCCCCCCATTTCTGGAGAGGAAGTCTGCCACAGCCATCTGCGCCAGCGGCCTGTGGACCAGCTGAAATGTAAAGGGTTGTAATGCTAGATACCAATGGGTGATCTGGGCATTGGTATCTTTCATGCGGTGAAGCCATTGGAGCGTCATGTGGTCCGAACAGAGGGTAAAAGCCTGTCCCAACAGGTATCTAAGAGTAAGGACCTCTCACCTGATGGCTAAATATTCCTTCTCTATGGTGCTGTATTTAATCTCTCTCATGGAGAGCTTACGACTAATATAAAGCACCGGGCGCTCCTCACTCCCCACCCGTTCGGGCAGGATTGCTCCCAGCTCTCGGTCTGATGCGTCCATCTGCAGGATGAAAGAGAGAGAAAAGTTAGGGAGAGTGCAATAATGGCCTGCCACACAATGCAGCCTTCACCAGGGTAAAAGTCTGTTGACACTGCTCCATCCACTGGACCGGGTCTGGAGCTCCCTTTTTAGTGAGATCAGTGACGTCCGAATAATTTGGTACAAACCATCTATAATAGCCAGCCAGACCCAAGAACTGTCTCACCTCTTTTTGGTCTTTTGCAGTAGCTGCGGTTTTATCAATTTGGGGCCACACCTGTCCATGTCCCAAGTGGAAGCCCAGATACCGCACCTCCACCCATCCAATTGCATATTAATTTGGGTTAGCCATAAGTCCATAAGTCCAGCAATGTGCAAAGGACCAGGGCTCAGGTCCACCCATAGATGTTGCATATGCCTCCGCCAGTAATTACTGTATATGATATATCATCTAGGTGTGCAGCGGCATATGCCTGATGGGGTCATAGGACCCGGTCTGTGAGGCGCTGAAACGTGGCCAGTGCTCCGAATAGCTCGAATGGAAGCATGATGAATTGGTGTAAACCAAATAGTGTGGTAAAGGTTGTTTTCTCTCGAGACATTGGCATTAGGGGGATTTGCCAATATCCCTTTGTCAAATCCAGTGTCGAATAAAATTGAGCCATGCCTAACCGATCGAGCAACTCGTCAACCTGGGGCATTGGATAAGCATCGAATTTCGACACTGCTCTTCTATCACGCCCATTTGTTGCATTGCCTCTAATTCATCACGGACTACTTTTTTCTTGTGTTCCGGTAAACGATAGGGCCTGGAACGTACCACGACCTCTGGAGACATCTCAATGTGGTGTTCTAAAAGGTAGGTCCGCCTGGGCAAAGGGGAGAACAAGTCAGCAAATTCTTGTTGTAAATTTTGGACTCTGTCAGCTGGGATGACGAGAGGTGAGCTCCACATGGGACCATGACGGCAGCTTTCGGCTTTAAATTTAGTTCCGGTCTGAGCTCCTCTTTCTCTTTTACCATCGTCACCAGCTGCACAGAGACCTCCTCCCTCCAAGGTTTTAGGAGGTTAAGGTGGCAAATTTGCTGTGCGCCACCCCGGTCCGGTCGTTTCACGTCGTAGTATACATCTCCGACCTGCCGTGTGACCACAAATGGTCCTTGCCACTTGACAAGTGATTTGGAGCTAGATGTGGGCAGTAATAGGAGTTTTTTCTCTCCCAGTGTGAATTTGCAAAGTTGGGTTCAGCAAATTCTCCAACTTGAGCCGCCCCAGTGTATGGAGTTTTGCTCTCAGGTCAAGGACATATTGAATTTCATTTTTCAATGAAGAGTGTTCCTCCTCCCAAGTCTCTTTAAGGACATCAAGCACACGTTGTGGCTGACGCCCACAAAAGTAGCTTGAATAGGGAAAACCCGGTGGAGGTTTGGGGAACCTTGCATACTGCAAACATCAGGGATTCCAACCATCGATCCCAGTTTTTCGCATCGTCGTGTACAAACTTACGAATCATGTTTTTAATGGTTTGGTTACACCGTTCGACCAGCCCGTCCATTTGAGGGTTGTACACGCCGGTCCGAATCGATTTTATGCACAATAATTTGTACAGTTCGCATAAAGTGTGTGATATAAATGTTGCCCCTTGATCAGTGAGGATCTCTTTTGGAATCCCCACATGGGAGATAATACTCTTTGCCGAGATGTTGCGGAGAGCCACTGCTTCCGGATATCGCATAGTTGACCGTGACTAATGCAAAGCAATGCCCATGTGCTGATCGTTCTAATGGTCTGACGTGGTCCATGCCAATTCTTTTAAAGGGAACCTTGATTAATGGAAGTGGGCGCAATGTCGCTTTTGGAACGGCCAGGGGGTTTACTAACTGACATGCCCGACCAATAGAAACGGGACATGAGACGGCTGAGTGTTTTGTCTTGTCCTAAATGGTCGGCCATCTGATTATAATGGACCGCCTGGAAAAACATTTCCTTTTGGGATCAAAAGTTGGGTTATATCTTCTTTTGTCTGTGTGTCCTGCATGTCATACACAATATAACCGATCCCAGCAACCACAAAATGGGAGTACGAGAGGGCTCACATGGGGTTGACGAGGGAACTGTCAATAACGGTATTATAATGGTATATACAAGTTCTCCTCTGGCACGTAAAAAGCTTTAGCTTTAGGATTTAAATATTTATGTGGATTAGAACTACTGGTCCAGCTGAGTGAAAAGTCAAAGAAAGAGATAAGGGATGTGTCAACAAAGATGGAGCCATAATGTTAATGACAGAAAACTGAGGAAGGTTTCAACAGAGATGGCAGTAATGGCATTAAGTTACTGATTGCAGCTCTAACAGCAAACTGCTGTTACAAACAGAATATATGCTGATGTGAAGTTTAACTGAGGGGGAATTTTACACAAAAAAATGAACAGGCAATCGAGCAGATAAGCATTAAATAGACTGTGTCCATCATGTTTCCCAGTGCTTTGGCTGGCTATGGCTGTAGACATCGTTCTATGGCGCAAGGATGAGCACCTGACTGTACCGGAGCAGGGACAATTTTCAGGATGAACTGGAGCTTGGGTCTGGCAGTTGGATCTGAAGCTACCCTGGGACTGATATCCCGACATAAAAACCCAAAACAGAGAATAAGTTTTTATTTCTTTTAGGCAAAATGGAAAAACAAGTGAAGAGATGCATTATGAGAATGTCTGCCTAAAAAGATGTGTCTTTAATCTAGATTTGAACTGCGACAGCGTGTCTGAACCCCGAACAGCATTTATCGTATTTTAATGGTAACCAGCAGGTCAGTGAGAAAACCTGTAAATTCCTTCAGAAACTCGTAGGGCCCTGGAGGTCTTTACACGATAGCCAGCACAAAGGAGAGCGTAGTTTGTTTCCTTATGTCTGGTACAGTAACACAGAGCACCAGCAATTCAAAAGAAGTGAACCTGTGTCCTGTTGTTTGAGAAACCGTTAGAAAGATTCATTCAGGCTTATGAAATCATCTGTTTTAAGCCAGGTTTCTGTTAGGCACAGTACATCCAAATTGTGGTCTGCAATAATTTCATTGACGATAAGTTCTTTATTTGAATGCGACCTGATGTTAAGCAGGCCGAATTTTAATTTTTTCATACTATCAATTTGTAAGTTGTTTTCTAGTTTTATATTAATCAGATTTGTGTGTTTTGATTTAGAGCATGCTTCTCTATATGTTGATATTTAGGGGGGACAAACTATGTGCTGTAAATTATGTGACCTATGTGACATGTCAAGGCGGCTTGCAGGCGGATGGATAAGCCAATCGGACTGCTTCCTGACCTGGGCCCTGGAAAGTCAGATACTAGTACTTTTGAGACTATTGGTCTAATTTTTAGAGAGGACAGCAGCTCCTAGGGATAGAGGCCATCTGTCTTTAGCAGGTCAGGTCTCCTCCAGAAATAATTCCAATTGTCTATAAAGCCTATATTATTCTGCGGCACCACTTGGACATCCAGCCTAAGGGACAGTGATATGCTGTAAATCTCACTACTCCAGTAAGCGAGTAAGGGGCCAGAGCATGTTAGATTTTCTGACAAAGTATTTGCAAGTTCACACACCTCTTTAATGTTATCTTTGGTGATCTCCGATTGGCAGAGTGTCATGTCATTTGTGCCAACGTGAATAATAATCGTAGAGAATTTACATTTAGCATTAGCCAGCACTTTCAATTTTGATCTAATGTCAGACGCTCTGGCTCCTGGTATACATTCAACAATGGTGGCTGGTACCTCTATTTCAACGTTCCGTAAAATAGAATCGCCAATAACCAGGGCGCTTGATACCGGCGTCTCAGCAGGTGCGTTGCTGGGTGGGGAGAACCGGTTAGACAGTATAACAGGAGCGGGACATAGTAGCTTTTCTTTACAACTATGTCGCCTGACTGTCACCCAGCTTCCCTGCCATGATCATAGCATGTTATGCTAGGCGCATCCGAAATAGTGTCTGTTTAATGTACACCCTTACTAGTCTCAAGAATGGTTCGGATGCGTGATTCTAATTCTGCAAACTTCTCCGTCAGCCTTACTACAGCCTTACATTTATCACATGTATAACCTTCCTCGCTGATGGAAGAAGCTAAGCTATGCATGTGGCATGAGGCGCAGGTTATGAAAACAAGAGAGGGAAATGTTTTATTACCTGAGACTGAGAGACGGAGATTTCAGAGTCCAGTTGCGGGACGGGTGACGAAGTCATCGGCTGCCTGCGTCGCGCTGGGGCTCGGGTGATGTTCATCATGGCAGACTGGGACTGACGTGAACAGGCTCAGGCAAACTTCACCACCACCTCCCGCTCTGCACACACAAAGCCACACACACCGGATAGATCCGCCATTAGAACAGCTTGACAATAATCCTTTAGTGAAGCAGGTAAATAGGTAGGCACATGCAACTTCTGAAGCTGCTAGGAAATGCTAATGGGCTAAATGCTATAGCTATGTGCTGTGAACAAGAGGTTACGTATAGTTTAACTATAAAATATTATTGGAGGGATGTTTATATCAGTTCAGTATTTAAGATATAACTAAAGTGAGATATATTTAAGATATAACTAGAATAAACAAAATAATAAAGAAAGTTTGGAGGAGCTCCGAAAACAATCACACACTGTCCTCAGAACCGGCTAGTGAAATCACCATCAAATCCTGATGATCTGTCTCAGGGGTCGTTACCCATCATCTGGTCTCAAAGTTTGGATCCAGCTGACTACAGGACCTTGGGGAAATGAAAGACAGACAGATTTAGTGCGAAGCCAGTACATCTACCTATAGGGAGTGTCCCTGATTCCAGTTGACCTAATTAATGCAGCCTAATAATCCCTTAAGGGATTTAAGTAATAAATCCGTAGGACTATGTGTAGGCTAGATTAAAGAGGTGGGTCTTTAATCTAGATTTAAACTGTAGACCCTTATTGAGCAGATGTGTGCTATGACTTTTATAAGCGGTCAAGTGTACAGTGGTTAGGGGCGTACAAAAAAGTGGCCGAAAAATTCCTTAGACTTTACATTGGGCTGAATTTGTGATGTTATAGCTCTGCGTCAGAATGCCATAGAGACTTGGGGATGGGCTCATATTGCTCGGCTTAGCAAGCCAGACCAAATGGTGATATTACAACTTCATAGCCATGTCCTGGCAACCAGTTACAGTACCCTAGAAACCACCCCATTGACTTCCATTTATAAAGGTGAGAGGCATCAGAACATCACAGAGAAAATAGGTGGCCTCTTTTGACTCAGACTGGCAAGTAGTCTTTAATTATTACCATGGAAACTGTCCAGCCATGCCCTAGCAACCATTTAGAGCACCCTAGCAACCAACATAAAGTAGCTATATCTCAGCCCCAGAACATCATAAAAAAATGTGAGTTGGTTCTTTTCATTTACACACATCCATCTATTGGTTTTACCCTGTTAACAGTCTAGCTACACCCTTGAAACCAAGTACTGTACCCTAGCAACCATGTAATAAATTAATTAGCCACATCTTAGCATTAGAACATTGTAGAGACATGTGGGTGGGCTTATTTGACTTTAGGTATTGCCCTGGCAACTTTCTGACCACACCCTAGCAACCATTCAGATCACTCCAGTAACATCATGCTAAAGCATGTTTAAACTATTTTAGGCTTTCACAAGTCAGCTTAAACTATATGTCCTAAAGCTATACTATCTAGTTAATATTTGTTACTGTTTTGTATACATTATTATATTAATTATAATGCATTTTATTGACCACAGTATTGTTTATGATGAATATTAAGAGGTGGGCACATAATTAATTTTGGTGGGGTAGTGACAGGGGCTCGAGCTTCCAAAGCCTCTCCCCCATACGTGTCTGCTTGCATCCATTTTAAGTTTCTTTTTATTGTAATTGTAACACCTGTTTTTCAATATAATTTTCACTAATAAAAACATATTGAATCTCAAGGACAATTGATTTGATATTTTATTTATGATAAAATCTGATCGTGGTTGCATCCCCGTTACAGAGCTTCTTGACCTTAGTGCAGCCTTTGACACAATTGTCTACAGCATTCTCTTAAATAGGTTTGAAAATTATGTTGGCATAAATGGAATTGCATTGGCATGGCTTAAATCATATTTATCTGACCGATTCCATTTGTTGCTGTAAGTGAAAAAGTGTCATATAGATCACAAGTTCCATACAGAATATCCTAGAATACTGTCTTACTCTTGGTGTATGCTCTATAAAGCCTGCATAATCAGTTAAGACTCTGGGTGTTCTTTTTGATATCAATTTGTTCTTTTTAAAACCACATTTTGGCACAGAGAATAGAAGCAGATTTAGACTTGTCAACCCAGGAGGACCTGAGCGCCTGGAGTTGAGTTCAAGTCTATACTATAAAATGTAATAAATGTGTGCGGATAGGATCAGCCTGCAGCAGCACAAACATCACTTAGGGATGCTTCCCTAGACAGAGCCTTAGATGATGCTACACCCCAATGCCCAAAGGTGACACAAGATCACAGGCCTCAAAGGCAAAGGCAATAGCATCTGTGATCCAGTAAAATAGGCGTTGTTTTGTAACAACATTACCTCTGTTGCGGCCACCAAACAGACTAAGAGCTGAGAGGTCCTACACCACTGGCCTGTGCGGTGGACATAGTACAGGCTTACTATGGCTCTAACCATACTCTAACTGGACACAACAAATGAAGCCTCTCCTGCTCTGGCGAATCAAACAGCAAGGACAGAAAGCTTGAAGAACCACGGAGTGACCAGCCCTCTATTTCCCTCTAATATTCCCTTAATTTTTTTATAGTAATATAAGTGTATGTATCTTATTGGGTATAAAACTAACTGTTTTAGTTCTTTTGGTATTGCTGACCATTGCTCCAAGTCAAAATGCTGCAGTCACTGAAGTTGAAGAAGGTAACAATTGTGCTATACCCTAAATTATTTAAGAGGAAGTTATGCATTCATGACAAGTGTAGCTTCATTCAGATCAATTGTGGTCACAACTTTACCCATTAGATTCACATGACATGATTCATATGGAACAGAGATTGCAATAGATAAACTGTCAAAATAAAAAAAACACCTGAATAACAAAAGCATGTTGATATGTTGCAGATAAGGTCTCTATCTGTATGACCTCATTTAAAAATCTGTAGAGGTTTCACCTCATTTCATCCACATCCACAAAAAATCCGTAGTCATCAACATTGGCAATGTGTTTTTTTTCTTTCACAGACAGGTACCAGTATCCAAGCATTACCAGCATTAGATAGAGTATCCAGTTGTATCTACTTGCTGTTGGACTAAAGAGAAGTAGGATTCAGTCTTGGTTTATTGTAATTGACCAACATGCTCTACCCTCTAATTCACTGACCTGTGTTGAAAGTTCACTTTGTCTTTGGCATCTCATACTGTCAGGAATTGACGAGTCTGTATACCTTTCTGCAAACCACCATCTATGTCACAGATGTTGAAACCACTAAGGTGAATCCTAAAGTGGCTGAGTTGAGAGTTAGAATGCTCCAGTAAGCAAATGATTTTTTCATTTGTAAAAAGAGGCATGCTACTGCCAATACCCTTATAAGGCACTTTAAGTTAGTTCATGGCTTTTGTCCAGAAAGTCATTAAGTTAAAAATGCGCTCAGAGGTTGTTCAGGTTTACCATAGTTTTTCCAGATTCTTAAACATTTCACAAAGTGTTGTGCAATTGACAGTTCATGCCTTGATTCTGATGAAAGCTTATCCACCCCCAACTCCATTTCATTAGGGAAAGTAGGTGTTTTACCAAACCAAAATTCTGTACTCCTAAAAACAAATATAGTAAACAGTTGCGCAACAGTGGTAGCTGAACTTAAAGTTGCTTGTGTCACAGAGACAACTAATAAATATGTTGTTAGAGCTCTTGAAGAAGTGATTGGAGACATTCATAGTGAAACATCTTTAGAGGAGCCCATAAAAAGTGTTGAGTCTCAAATTGATCAGTGTTTTGAAAAAATGAAAAATGCTTTTGTGGTATTAAACACTGAGAGCAAGAAAATGCATTTATTTTCAGAGAAATGGGGAAAAATATATCCTACTGAATATGTTCTTGGAACAAGATTTGCTGTAACAGAACAAAGGGTGCTTTTGCCCAAACTATTGATAAGGATATATTTGTATATATACCAATTCTTGACATGCTACAGTTCATTTATAAGCATTTATTCATTTATATGAATTTGAATGCTTAACCACCCTTGGATCAAAACAGGAAATACATAAGTTAGGAGCTATCTATTTTTCCCTTAGAAATATTTCCTCTGTATACAACTCGAGTTTACTAAACATTCATTTAGATGTTTTATTTTATGCACAAGACATCAAAACATATGGGTTTGATAAAATACTAGAGCTGCTTGGAAACAAATGGAATTCAGATTCCTTTATATTACCATACAGTTTATGGAACCACAAGTTACTGGTGACAACCTTTGCTGTCCATTCCTTATTTGGTTTTGTGGAATCATTTAGTGCTAGGCACTGTTGCCGCTTTTGCCTACTAGAGAAAGAAGACTTTCAGAGAAAGAAGACTTTGCAGCTGGGTTACATGCACTGTTTGCCAAATGTTTAGTGTAGCCTTCTCTGTCAGCGCTGGTGGTTTTACATGTAATAAATGTAGGGAAGTAGTTAGGCTGACAGAGAAGATTTCAGAATTAGAGACATGCATCCAGACTTTACTAGAGGATAGTAAGAGTGACAGGGCTTTAGAGCAGACTTTAGATGTGACTAGGTCTATATATTGTTCGGTTCTGGTTGTAGATGCCCCACAGCAGGGAAACTTTGTGACTGTGAGACTGCATAGCCGCAGGACAAAACACCTTCCGATGTAACCATTCCAATTACAGTTTTAAACAAGTTCTCCCCACTCAGTGACACGCCCACTGAGTCACCTGTTGAAAGTGCCCTAATTAACGGAGATTTTATTGTACGGTACATGAAAATAGAGGCACCAGCCACCATAGTTAAATGTTTAACCAGGAACCAGAGTGCCCAACATCAAAGCAAATGTTGAGTCATGGCAAAAAAACATGCTGACTAAAGCTAAACATAAATTTAGTATGATTATTATACACATCAGCACAAATGATGTTCATCTCCGTCAGTCTGCGATCACTAAAGATAATATTAAAGAGGTGTGTGAACTTGCTAGTACGATGTCAGACACAGTAATACTCTCTATCGTGGTGCCGAATACATAGCAGACTGTCATCACTAAACAGCTGGATGTCTAAGTGGTGTTCACAGAATAATATAAGTTTCATAGATAATTGGAAACATTTTAGGGGAAAACCTGACCTGTTAAAAAGAGATGGCCTACATCCCTCAAGGGCTGGTGCTGCTTATTTATCTAGAAATTTGGCACCAAGACTTTTTAATTCTACTAATACTTAAATAACTGGGGCCCAGGTCAGGAAGCAGACTGGCTAAATTAACCATCTGCTAAAAAAACCTCGATTTTTTCAGAACGCTTGACCAATTCACAATTTAGGTTTTTTTTTAATGTTTTACAAACCAACATAAAACATAACTAAACGATTGAAATAATAATCTCTTTATTTGTAACTTTGAATAACCATCTGGTTAAGAAAAGTTGTATTTTTGTATTGCAATGTTATGAATTGCAATGTAAACCACTGTATCCCACTGACACAAGCCGCATAGCCAGAGTTTGGTGACCTCTGTGTGGAAAGTGGATAACTCCACATTTTCCACCTTACCTTTGATTTTAACTTCAGCTGAAGAGGTCGAAATACGCTAAGTCAAGGTAAACAAGCAGCTGCAGAATACGTACTCTTGCAGCCCAGACTGTACTACCTATAGAGATTACCATTGCCAATCAGTTTATAACCACCTCAGCCTTAGTCGATTCAGGAGCAGCAGGGAATTTCATATCTTACGGACGCCCTCTCGGGATGGTTGCATCCAACAGATGATGGAAGAAATTAAATTACGTATAGGAATGCTCCATTCAGAGATCATCCAATTTTTTACATTCTCCCATCACCCAACTACGTAGTGATTCTGGGTCTCCCATGGCTTTGTACACATAATCCAGTAATCTTTTGGAGGAACAGACAGATTCTTCAATGGTAATTTGACCATTCAAACATCCTTCCTCTCTTCAGAACACCCCTTCTTCAGCTTCAACCATTCCTGCAGTACTCCTGAGTACTCAGATTTGCATGAAGCCTTCAGCAAGAAGAAAGCGTCTCAGTTACCTCCTCACCGGTCCATAGACTGTGCCATTTATCTCATGCCTGGTGCAACACCCCCGAAGGGCAGAATATTTCCCCTATCACAACCTGAATCTGAGGCCTACATTAGGGAGAAATTAACCAAAGGCTTCATCAGACCCTCTAATTCTCCCACTACAGCTGGGTTCTTCTTCGTAAAAAAGAAAGATGGAGGAATATGACCCTGCATCGATTCTGTGGCCTGAATGAAGTCACCATTAAGTTCCGTTACCCTTTTCGTTTGGTACCAGCGGCTCTGGAGCAACTTTGACATGCCAGGTTTTATACCAAGCTAGATCTTCACAATGCCTATATTCTCATACGTATAAGAAAGGGAGATGAATGGAAGACAACCTTCTCCACTTCAAGCGGACACTACAAATACTTGGTATTGCCATTTTCCAAGACATGTTGGATAAATGGGTAATACTTTATATTGACAATATCTTAATATACTTATAATGATGGGTCAAACTCTCGAGGATCCATTTGCAATCATAAACCAGACAGACAGGGTTGATAACAGCAAACAGGAACAACGGAGACAAGGCAGAAGAGTAAATGTGGTACAGGCGTGGGTCAAGGCAGGCAGCAAACAATCATACATGTGAGACAGTCCAATAATCAGGGCAGGCAGAAAACAATCCAAAACCAGGTAACAATCCATTAAACAGGGCAGGCAACAAACAATCCAAAACCAAATAACATCTAAACCAATAATGGGTAATCCAACAAACAGGTAATAAATGCTCAGTTATGTCGCCGGGGCAAAACAAGACTTTGCAAAGGGTACACAGAATTAGGAGTTTATATACACAGAGCCAATTGGAAACAGGTGAGAGTGCAATCAGGAAACACAAAGTGATCAAACCCAGGTATGGTGCATTATGGAAAATGTAGTCCAAAATGGCACTAGTATTCAGGAAAAGGCTCCCACTGGTCATGAGGAGGAGGTGGAGCAGGGACCTCCTCTGTAACAATACTCAAAAACTTTTGAAGAACACATTAATCATGTCAGATCGGTACTCGAGTACCGGTACCTCATTTCTTGGACCAGTACCTCATTTCTTGGTTATGTGATTAGGAGGGTGTTTTTATGGATGACAGAAAGGTCCAAGCTGTCTCAGAGTGGCCCCAACCATGTACTGTTAAGCAGCTGCAGGAATTTCTAGGTTTCTCTAATTTTTACAGAAGATTCATCCGTGACTTCAGTTCTGTTGCTGCACCCCTAATGGCCCTAACCAAGCAACAATCCTCCAAGCTCATCTGGACCACGAAAGCACAACAAGCCCACACAACCTCAAGATCCGCTTCACTTCTGCACCCATACTCAAGCACCCACCAGATCCAGGTTAACCTTAACCACTTAAACAGCCAAGATCTACCACCTCTCAAATGTCCTGCTAACCTTATCTTTGTTCCTGTTTCCCTTCGTAAATGTCTACTCACTCAGGTTCAAGAAACTCTCAGGTCACCCTGGTTTAACTGCAACCATACAACTACTCCGTAACTGTTTCTGATGGCCATCTTTAACAAGGATACCATCCAACACATTCACAATTGTACCAATTGCCAACTACCAAAACATTTAAACAGTTGCCAGCTGGTATATTGCAGCCGTTACCGACTCCACAAAGACCTTGGTCACACATCGCTATTGGTTTTTCAAGACCTGTAGATAAATCCCTTTGCCTAAACTCCCTACTTCCCTTGAGACTGAGTCATTTGTTTCGATTTTATGGATTACCAGAGGACATTGTCTCTGATCGTGGACCGCAATTCACTTCACGTGAATATAAGCCTTACCTCCGGTTACCACCCTTAATCCAATGGACAGACAGAATGACTCAATCAAAAGATTATTATATTCCTCCATTCATATTGCCATCAGTGACAATCTGACTGGAGTCGTTTCCTTATGTGGGCCGAATATGCACAAAACTCCCTGATAAAACCATCCACTGCCATGACTGCTTTCAAGTGCATTCTGGGTTTTCAACCACCACTGTTTTCATGGTCTGGAGAGCCTACCAATCTACCTTCTGTAATTGACTGACTACAACGGCGTGAGGAGGTATGGGACCGAGCACACATTCACCTTCTTCAAGCTATGAGACGACAAACTCATCAGGCCAACCAACATCTCCTTTCTGGACCCGTCTATGCTCCAGGCCAATGGGTATGGCTCTCAACAGGAGACCTTCGCCTCAAGCTGCCCTGCAGCTTTTTTAGACAAATTACCCAAGTATCTTTTCGTCTGGACTTACCTGCTAATTATCTAATTACCGTATCTGTCCTACCTTTCATGTATCACTCTAGTCTTGATTTGCCATGGCTATAATTTCTGAGCATTTACCTTGTGTCTGGATTACCTGTTGTTACTGTTTGGATTGTCTGTCATTTTGGATTGTTTGCTGCCTGCCCTGACCCCTTTTGGATTGTTACTCTGGATTGTGATTGTTTGCCGCCTGTCTTGACCCTTGCCTGTTTTGATATTGATTTGCCTTGCCCCTGTTATACCTGTTCGCTGGTGTTTAACCCTGCCTGTTTGTTGTCCTCTAATAAAGTGATGCAAATGGATCCTACCGTCTCCGACCCTTCGTTATGTAAACATTCTGTTATCTCAGTCAACTCAACATGTCAAGCAAATTCTAAATTTCTGAAAGTAACAGCGGTAGTGTTATTAGCTGCAAATGTTTGCAAAACAAAAAATGACTAATAGCACTTTGCAGACCATTGTGAAAACATGATGAACACGTAGTAGGATTGGCTTTCAAAGACATTTTGAACTCTGTCGTTGTCTCACAACACGTCAGAACCCACTCATTGTCGTAATCATACCTTAGACTTAATATTGTCCTATGGTGTAAATGTTGATGACATTAATATTCTGAAGCAGAGAGAAGAGATTTCTGATCATTATTTGGTTTCCTGTATAATACATTTACTTATGTTTACAAAATCAGCTTCTTGCTTCAAATACAGTAAAGTAATAACTTCTGCCACTAAAGATTGTTTTATCAACAATCTACCTGAACTGTCTAAATTCCTTAGTGTAACAGATAGCTTTGAAAACCTTGATAGCACAACAGAAAATGTTAACTCCCTCTGTTCTAACACCTTAGACAAGTTGCTCCTCCTTTTCAAATCTCCTAGAAGAAAATAAACAACCCTAGATATTTATTTGACACAGTGGCTAAATTAACCAAAGATAATGCGTCTGCTTCTGACCGCTGTCAATGTCATAGTAGTGATGATTTTATGAATTTCTTAATAAAATTTTATGAATAACATAATAGATACTGCCAGAGAAAAAAATCATGCAATTGCCTGCAGGCTTCCTGAAATTATAGATCATCCACATAGTATTAATTAATTAATTCATCATTGGTGTTAGTGTTGCGGTGTATTATCTGCGTTGGGTTGTGTGATAAATTCTATACACTGAAATGCTTGCCATCACGTCCTCATTTATTGGATCTGGATAACACAAATGTATATGATGACTTGTGCAGCATATAAAACAGCGTGCGGCGGCGGCGGCGGGGGCAACGCACAACGCGATGTGAAAAGAGAATTTCAGACGTTACAAAAAATATGCTTAGGTAACGAAAAATATTTAACGAAGTATCTACGAGTACCTCACATAGGGTCTTTAGATCACAGCCATACAGATACTTTATGTAAATTCATCCATTACATGAAACTAAAGCCCTAATTGAATTACTGCAAAAACTTGTACGACCTACCGCTGTGACATCTCGGATCTGCATACTCTGAAGCAGCCAGGTGCGCCACACCCCGAAGTCAGCATGGCGGCAGGAAAACCCAAATAAGGTCATAGCAAGTGGAATCACAAAATCATTACCTAAATAAGCACCTGCTACATTAGGACATCTCCATGTTAGCTGGAATGGCATATCTTGTTTTGTAACATTCCTCAGTGCCTGACATTTGTCACAAAATCAGACCTAACAGTTTTTAAATAAATTTAAAACAATAAATCAGTGTTATCAGCTCTCAGTTTTTATCCAAGAAATTACGAATTGCAGCTTTAATGTATCAGAGATTTAATTACATCATTTGAGTTTTGGTTCCTTCCCACTGTTACCCTGTTGGCTTGCTTACTGGGAAACTGCTGACATTTAACTTGGCTTAGCGTTTTGTAAATTGTTAATATTGTTAACAACGTAACTACAGTCCTAAATACTTTTTCACTACTTAATCGATATTTTGTGCTATTATTGCAAATCCCTTATACCCTTGTTCTAAAAATGTTATTTTCTTTCTAAGCGCCATCTCTGTGTAAGCTGGAGGGACATATCTTGTTTAATATATGATACCTGTCATCTATCATGTTATTTGACTACAAGTCTCAGAAGTACATACTGTTTTAGTGGGCAGTCTAAATACGTTACCCTGTCATAGACCACAGAGAGAGGTATGAGCCTGCACACACAGTGACAGGTATTTCTGATGCACGTCCGTTTATTCAAATGGTCCGTGTTGTAGTTATCATCAGTTCAGTCAACTATATATTTAGAATCCAACTACATTCTAAGTATCATTAAGTTTCACTATTTTCATTAATATAAATCTTAGAATGAACAATAATAATTTGCAATAATATCATTTATTCTGTTTTCCGTGTTGTACATGTTGACAGATTTTCTCTTTTCTGTGCTTTATTTTTCATTATATGTAAAGCTGCTTCGAAGCAATGCAACCTTGTAAAAAGCGCTATATAAATAAATTGAATTGAATTCAAATGACGGAAATCATTAATAAATGTGCATGCAGTTCAATCCTGACTGATATAATAACACTTATTGTTATAAAGTATCAGTCATATTTGTTCATTCGTTTCGTGACAAATATCGTTATGTCTGTTTTCATAATTCTTGACTACAGTGTTCCGAAATACTAAATATATCGACGATTTACCAATGATAAATTATTATCAAATGTAAAGCTTCAAATTAAAATCTTTATTTAAAAATAACCGTATTGCCTGTACAATTAAATCATTTATATATCAGTGTATATTGAATTGACTTAATGTATAAACATGTTGCTATAACTTACTGAACTGAACATCATTTGATACAGTGTATGCGGTTCAGGCACATTACATATTGTAATATTATTTATAGCTGAAATGTGTCTAAATATGGTAACACCGAAAGTGAAACTAATCACGGGCAAAGTATTATCGGTGATTCGGATCATTTTTAATTAAAATAATGATGTGTACAGGTGGGATTGTCTGCTAGCGTTAAGCTTCTCTAGTCTTAACTACGCACGTAATGAATTGTGACAGCTATAATGAGTACATGCTGTATACAGGAAACCGAAAGTATTTTATTTTATACTTTTACTTTCGCTTTTAAAGCTCAATGTCTCATCTCAATACACGAGAATATTCTACTGTGAGTTAATCTGAGGTTTCATTTTTATGTCCTTTTCTTTAATGTCCTAAAGGGAACGTTTTGCAATCGTTTTTCTTTAACTGGGCTGTTGTGTGGATTTGATGGCGTTGTTTAGACAGATGGAGGACAGATCGAGGCACATGCGACTGAGAGAATGGCTCATAGCGCAGATAGACAGCGGAAAATACGCCGGACTGAGCTGGGAAAACCAGGAGAAAACCATGTTCAGGATTCCCTGGAAACACGCTGCCAAACAGGACTACAGACAGAACCAGGACGCTGCTCTCTTTAAAGTGGGTGAAATCCTAAATGGCAGGCGTTTGAAAGATAAGCATACATTTAAAGCAGTAAGGAGGCACAACTAAAAGATACTGATAGTGGATTAATTTCAAATCAATATCTGACCAAAAAAACTGATTTTGACCTGATCAAATATGGGGACCATTTAGACCAACAGATGTTTAGTTATAGACTGATATGCACGCCAGTCTTAATGTGCAGCATTTCAACTTCTTCATTTGAAAGTGTGTGTCATTGTATTTCATAGGCATGGGCCATGTACAAAGGTAAATTTCAGGAGGGCAGGGACAAAGCAGATCCATCCACATGGAAAACACGTCTGCGTTGTGCCTTGAACAAGAGTACAGACTTTCAGGAGGTTCCAGAACGTAGTCAGCTGGACATCTCTGAGCCTTACAAGGTATACCGTATCCTGGATGACACAGGACGAGTCTCAGGTATTACAAAGGTCTCCACTTCTGTTCCTTAGCCTCACCTATTGGGTGGATAGACACATTTCAGTTCCTCATTCATAATAAATTCATATTTAAGCCTTTAAATTCATATTTAAGCCTCTCTATTGCATAATAATAAACCTTTTTTATTTTGCAAGCATTTAATGCAGTAGCTTGGTCATGTTCTAACATGGAAAAAAAACCCAAAAAATTAACAACAACAAAAAAAATCTATCAAAACAAGGTTAAATCATGGTGGAATCAGTATTTTTGACTTGGAGATCTGCTCTCAGAAAAGCAACTTCTATTGACTTCTGTTTAATAATAAATAAAACAATTATTTGTTATTAAATAAAAGTATAATAAAGGTTAGTAAATTTAGGTTATGAGGTCAATGTTATACAAGAATACTCCTTCAACCTTTAAGCAGTGCTTTTTCTATAACTGTATGTCACATAGAGCTAAAATATAAACTTGCTCTTTCTTTTCTGAAGAAATGTCTGGAAATCAAGTAATATTACAGGACAATGACAGCATTCGAACACTGCAGGGGACGCATCTGCCTATGCAGGCACGTCACAAAATCACACACACTCATTTGTAATTAATTTTTGCTGTCACCTAATGGACATATTTCAAAAGTTGACATTTGATCGTTCTTTGTATTTTATATACCTAATTATTTATATACCTTCAACAGGTCAATCTATCTGGTGACTCAAAGAGAGGATGGAACGGTTAGTGTTTGTTATAGGACACATAACAATTAAAGATAAAGTGTAGATACACAGGGTAAAGGTTTCAGTTTCAGTTTGTGTGTGTGCAGGGAGAGCTCCCAGACCAGGCGTGGAGGCCTGTGGTAACGCCGCCCAACCATCTGTACCTTTATATTTATCTCAAGTGCCCTTGTCTGGTAGGATATTTATGATTTATTCACATTTCTGTTTAGTCCATAGAGTACAACTTGACCTAGGCTTTATTATGATTCCGAAAGAATTTTGTCAAATTACTGAAAAAATAAATGTGATTGCATTAGACAAAATATGAAAGCAAGTGGTCTCTTTCTACAATAATACTAGAGCTTTGCAATAACCACTGTCAACAGGATTCATTTTATCAGATCAAGTCACTTCCCCTTAAGATAAAAGATGTCCCTGCAGATTGACCACAGGCATAGTCACATTAACTATGAAAATCTTCCACCAATGTTTGACAACCACAAACGTCTCTAGAATTTTTTGTTGTCGTAATTTTGAACAATTATACTATATCTATTGATTTATAACCAACAACCACAAATTTCATCTCAGCGTTAAAATGGTGTGCTCTTTTTTCAAAAAAAAAAGCTAATTGGGTACTGCACCAAACTATTTTGCTATCTAATAGAATGGCTTTCTGACATTAAGTGTGGCATCTAAATGTGTTCCTGTAGCTCAGTTGGCAGAACATTGTGTTAGCAGCATAAAGGTTGTGGGTTTGATTCCCAGGGAGCACATGTACTGACAAAATGTGTAACTTGAATGTACTGTAAGTCACTTTGGGTAAAACGTGTCTGCTAAATGTAATGTTTGTAATTGAAAGCTGTGTTTGATGATTGTTGAATGTGTGTTTGTAGACTGCCGTCTGGAGGTGCGTTTGTTCTATCATGGTAACCTGGTGCAAACCGCTGTGACAGCATCTTCAGATGGTTGCTTCATCCTTCAGGGCTGTGCTCCGGTTGGAAACGAGCGCATCTATGGGCCCTGTGAAGCAAAGAAGATCTTCTTCCCCCATCCAGACATTGTACCCCTGCCCCAGGGCATCACTGAGGCCATGAGCCGTCTGCTGCCACACCTGGAGAAGGGTGTGCTAGTGTGGGTGGCTCCAGATGGTGTGTTCATCAAACGCTTCTGCCAGGGCCGCGTGTACTGGGATGGTCCACTGGCTGAACACAGAGGTAAACCCAACAAACTGGAGAGAGAGAGGACCTGCAAGCTGCTGGATATGACCATCTTTCTAAAAGGTGAAGAAGAGGGAGGGCTAAATCCTGGAAATCTGCATGTTACTGTTTTATCATAAAAATCTTTCTTTAATATGTACTTTATTAGTTTAATAAAGTAATTGTACTTTATGCATTATTTTTTGCATTCCTTACAGAGTTACAAAGTCACCAGCAGGGCACAGGTCCTGAGCCCCGGTACACAGTGGACCTGTGCTTTGGAGAAGAATTCCCTGACCCCAGCCAACCAAAGAGCAAGAAACTCATCACTGCACAGGTAAGTATTCATGTGGTACTAAGCCTCAAGTTTTTATACTCACAGTTCTATCGCAACAGTAATTGAGTCCTGAATTTATATCCCCACTCTAAATTTTATTTTTATGAAATCCAGTTCTTTGT
This sequence comes from Chromobotia macracanthus, assembly GCA_036877525.1. Lineage (NCBI taxonomy): Eukaryota > Metazoa > Chordata > Actinopteri > Cypriniformes > Botiidae > Chromobotia > Chromobotia macracanthus. The sequence goes on from JAZGTH010000011.1 coordinate 12,936,637, forward strand.
ATAGGTCATCACAAGCATGACCTGAGGGTACTTGCTACTGTTCCTAGTACTTCCTAGTGTAACTGTACATAGGATATTATTATAAGCCTACTAGATGAGTGACCCACTATTATGGAAGGCTACTAGGCTGCTGTGTAGCAAAGATAATAATTCTTGATATCAACAATTCAGTTTCCATCAACACCATGCTTTTACCTTTATCTTAGTTTGGTACTGCTAATAATAAGTTTTAACAGCAGTGAATGTGTTATTTTAAATGACTACTATTTCTAATGATTGTTATCGGACAGTCTTTCACCCCCACAGCAACGCTTGACACCTAAGAAAAGTGTATGGTCTAATAGTGTAAAAAAAATTGATATCTCTATATAACTTTACCTGTCCAGTCAGCAGAGCCCACATGTTTAATAATTAATTTCTAACCTAATCATGACAAATTATATATTGTTGGAAAGGTTTAAACACATACAGTGTTTTATGACAAATTGTAGGAACAGTAATTGATTAACGTGTGCCAAAAGCGTGACCACCACTGTGCGTGGCTGTCCCCTAGTGGACAGTTGTACAGCAGCTAAAAAGTTTCACAAAATAAATTTTTTTGTTATATCAGTTGTCACTTTTTCATATTTATATATTTTAAAATGGTTCCAGTTCTAAGCAATAATGATTCCAAGCAATAATCTGCCAAGTGTTCTTTTTCAGAAGAGACCAACCATAGGTTTGCACTTAAAAGCGTTTATGAATTATAACCATTTTAGTTCAGATTGTCATTTTCATGTCTATACTTAAAAAGGGGCTTGACAGGTATGGAATTATTATTCATTAAATACATGCTTATTATGCACATATCCGAAATGACATGTGCACAATATGACGTGCACATAGTACACAATGCTAAGTTTAGAGCAGAAGTGAGAAGTAGAAAAGAGAACTGAAAAGTATAAGTGACTTTCGTTTTTATTTAAACCCAAAATATAGTATAAATATATAGTATAAATAAAAATTGCTTATAGTAATTGGTTATGGTCAAAAGTTTTGACACACTTTCTCATTCATTATTAATAGTATTTCCATATTTTAGAATAATAGAAAATTCATCCAAACTTTAAAATTATACAAATGTAACTTAATTATAAATTGTTATATTATGAATTATGAAGAATTGTGTTATAACTAAAGAACATTTAAAATAAATGTAACTAGGTTATATTCTTGCATGTTCAAAGAAGTCACCTATTGTCTAAAATGAACAAAAATCTTTTCTTGACATTCACCCAATTTCTTAAGGAATCATACTGATAAGCTTTTTAAAAGAGTTTTGAAGGTGAAGGCTGGCCAAAGAGAATTGCAGTAATTTAGTCCTGAGATGACAAGAGCATGGAAGCAAGAAGCTGCATAGTATACCGAGACAGAAAAGTCTAATTCCTGATGGAAAGTACCCCCATGACAGAGCTGACAGTGGTCATCAAACACTACCCCAAGTTTTTTTAAGCCTAGTTGGTAATATTGTAGAACCCAGTTGAACAGTGAAGTTGTGGACAATGGACAGGTTGAGTTTTCAGCAACAGAAAGTAGAGCAGTCTCTGTGGAATGTTCTCTTTTAAAGTCACATTGATGACTGAGACTGAGTTGCTCTTCTGTGAGAGATACGCAAATAATGAGTTAAACCATTATCCATTATCTCAACTATTTAGAGTTTTTCAAAGTGCTTAGTGCTTGCTTAAACATGGTGGGAACATGGTAGGAACAACTGGCATTGGCAGTCAGGTAGTGGGGGGAAGTTGGTGGAGGAAAATGGAGACAATTTGCAGGTTTAAAGTATTGTTGATCTTATTTTGAAAGCATGTAATCTTGGGTCTGGAAATGTTAGCAGAAAAAGAATGGAGATTAATATTTGTCACATTTTAATCTTGCACCACATGCTCTCTTGAGCCTTTACATTCATTTGGTGGTCACAACAACCACCAAAGAAGTGCCAGGAGACAGGAGAATGACTGGACATAAGAATACAGGCATTGTCAAGGTGTTAAAAATTGAACAAAGAACATCTGTGGTTTCATCATCTTTGAGTGATGAGAACTGGGTTGTGAGGGGAAAGAAAAGCAGAAACCATGGATGAGAAGTGAGTGATCCAATCGGGATGTAACTATTTAAAACTGAACCAATAAACCGAGGCACAGATACAAATGGTACATACCAGGGTACTGTCATGGTGTACCAAACACCTCCCACCTCCCACCTCCTGCCTCTCCTGACCCAGCCGTGGACCATTATTGAGTTTGACCTTACTTTATCTTCACAAAAACATTGTCTTTGTTTTGTCACAAAACAAAATTTTCCTTGACATTTGATTAAACAATCAAAAATGTCAAAAAAGTGTAAATAATTAGTACACTTAACACTAAATAAGACTTTCTCTGTGCGTGTGTGCAGGGATCTGCATGTAAAGAAGCATCATACATGTAAAGAAGCGTCATCTGCAAGGAAGACGTAGTACAGTAAATGTTCAGCTGTCTCTAGGGTTGAACATCATAGTTGTGTTCGGCTAGGGAAAGCTTTTTTAAAATAGAATGCACAGGGGTAGAGTTTGGCTAATAATCCCTGGCATTGAGAGAGTATAGCCTCAATTCCTTGTTGGATACGTCAATAATGGTTTATCAGGGCCTGGATGATGCAAAATGGGAACAGAGAAGAAGCATGATTTGAGGTCATCAAAAGCTTGGGGGGTTAAATGGGTCCAACTGAGCTTGATGGTACCTTCTCTTAGTATGGAAGTCAAGGGTACAGCAATGACGTTCTTACACTGTTCTAGGTGTAGGCCACTTAAGTACCTCCATCACCTTGCTGTCATCCATGGCCACTCCTTGAGCATTGATGTAACCTTGGAAAGCCACAGGAGTCTGGTGAAATTTCTCTGCTTTGGCATACAGGCCATCTGTAGATGATCTATGAGTCAACGAAGGACAGAGTGGACATGTTTGACATGTTCCTTCAGAGAGATGATATTATGATCTACTCCAACTATATAGACAATTACCCACCAGTTCAGCATATTTCTGAAGACATACATTTAACATAAATTTAATAAATAACTGAAAGACTGAGTGACTGTTGACCAACCAAAGGGCATTACCAAATATTCATAGTGCCCTGTGCTTGTGGAGAAGGCCGTCTTTTTCATCTCCCTCTCTGATGTGGACAAGATTATAGGCATAACTGTTTAAATGCTGCTGGACCAGTGGACAAGGGTAACAAAACTTGACAGTTATCTCATGGAGTCTACGGTAGTGAAAACAAGGTCGATAGTCTTGGTCTCGGGTTTTGATAGGGGAAAAATTCAAACTCTGGGTGGTGTAGTCCCTGGTAAGAGCTTGATAGTGCAGTCATAGTCACGGTGTGGTGGAAGATGAGATGCCTTGGACATACTTAAAGCCTCAATGAGATCGACATAATCAGTAGGTAAGTTAGGCACGTTAGGAGTGTCATTCTGGATAGTGGTTCACCTCAGTGTGAAGGTAAGTGGTGTGATACAGTTTTGTAAGCATGCTCTGCCCCATCAATTAATTTGTATATCCTGCAGCCAAGGAAGACCCATAATAATAAGGTTATGAGGGGTTTGGATGATGCTGGTCAAGGAAATCCTTTTGGAGTGTAATGCTCACCACTGAGCTGAAGCTTCATGTGGAAGAAATCCAGACACCAGGGGTAAATAGACAGGATTAGTGGTATTTTATAAGCCCTCATCAATGAAATTGCCACCAGCACCAGATTCTAAGGCCGTACACTGAAAATTCCTCCCCTTGAAAATGTACCATTACTGAAACTTTCAAACAGGAAATGGGAAAGTTTATGGAATGGCAGAACTCACAGTTGAAGAGATGAATGCAGTATTTCTTGTGTTGATGTGCAGCTTGGCCACAGTACAGGGAAGGACCCACCATTTTCTTTCAGTTGGTGTAATAGGCATGTACCCTATTTGCATAGGTTCATCATCAACAGCTGTGGCGTTAGACGGAGGTGTTGGATGGTGGTTTTTGAGATCTTCTTAAATGAATTAGGTTGTCTACCCTAATGGCCAAATCAATAAACTGATTTAGGTCTTTCCCCTTGTCATGACAAGTGTTGCAAGAGAGGGGAAAAATAGTAGAAGTGGCTGCTAGTAGTAGAACGCTGTCTACGGGGGTTGTAGTCCACCGCAAAGTGTATTGGGGGATTGTAGTTAAAAAAACATGTGCTGATGTGATGTGCGCTCACTGTGTGCTGTGCAGGCGAGATTGGGGAAAAGTTCATTCTGGCTCTGTTTAAAACAAGTTAAGTACGTCCACCCGGGAGCTGTTTGCACTGTAAACCTGACGACAAGAATATGAGTAAAAGAACGACATGCAACGGTAACTTTGTCCGGCTCATCCTTCCCACGAACATGAATTAACAAGTGGTTATGCTGCCGCCGAGAATAACTAAGCGGGGAAGTAACACAAGCTAGTTCCGACTACAGCTTGTGACTCAGACCTCTGTGGAAAAGAAGCTTTAGTGTATTATCAACACACATGGCTTGGGCTGCCAGAGTGCAAAAAGTGAGAGCATGTGTTGCTGTGTTTCTGCCCTGACATAGTCTCTGACACAGAGTCAAAAGCTGTTCCCCAGCACTTTTGCTTCCCTCAGATGTTCAAAGAACTTCTAAAAAAGTTGCAAAAAATTATCAAAAGTTTTAAACAGGGTATTCCATGGTGACCAGATGGCGGTGGCCCAACTCTGCCCTTGAACACACAAAGGAGAACCAGCTGGAGAACATATAAAATGGTTTGCTAGATGACAAACATAGTAAATTGCATTAGGAACCCTTTTTCATTTAGCAGGAGTACTGTTGAATGTTTCAGGAAGGGCTAGGCAAGGGCTGCCACTGGAAACAGACTGAACAGCGAAATCCACAGGAGGTGGAAAGGGTGCTGGACCTGACGATACTTGTGGTACAATGTTTAGATTTTGCAATGTCTTAATCAGCTCCTCTGTAAGAGCTGTGATGGAATAGGCAAAAGGGTAGACAAAGCAATTCCCTGAACATAAACTTTGGCTGTTACTTGTTATAGAGCCGTTGGACCTGTAGTTGATGAAGTATTCTGTAATGAAGGATCCGAAACAACTGGGTTGCGATCCAAGAGCAGCTTTATTACAACAATGTCCATAAACAGGAAGCTAAAACAAATAAAATAGGCAGGAGATCAGGGCAGGTAGCGAACATACAAAATCAAATATACAAGCAGTAATCAGGATAGGCAGAAAGCAATCAATAAATGAGAGAACAGTCCAAAGATCGGAGCAGACAGCAAACAAGAATCAAAATCAGAAAATAGTCCAAGGTCAAAACACAGAATGAATCCAGGATACAAGGAGAGGGGAGAGAGGTGCTTAGGTAGGGAATGGAATGGGAAATGGGTGCAGGCCTAATAAGTCTGAGAAAGAAATTGTGGGAAATGCAGTCTAAAACAGGGCTAGTACTCAGATGATGAAGCCCTCTGCTGGTGGTCAGAGGAGGTAGCATACACCGTATTCATAACAGAAAAAGTTAAGACATTAATTGTATTCAGTATTGAAATAAGTGAGGTTAATAATAAAACATTTTTAATATACAATTTACAATAATATCATAAAGGCAACTAAAAGTAACAAGGAATTAAAACTCCAGTGGTGTGAATGTGGAGAGAAACCCTGGCAGAAACCAGACTTAACCAGGAAGGCCAGTTTTCCTCCATCACATTGACATACCAATGCTGCAACTAGAAAGAAAATTGAATATTGTTTGGTTTTATGAGGTTTACCAAGATGTAGAAATATACAGATAGCAGTCGATTCAGGCTGTAAAGCACTCAGTAAAAATATTAAAAGGCTGTTAAAGAACTCTCATGTTGTTTGCTGTCAAGTGACATACTGTATCCATTGTTCCTTTATGTGCAGTGATTATGACTACTGGAAAAGAATAAGGTCTACCAATGTCCTGGGACATAGGTGGACTACCTCACTTTTACAGCTGATCTCATCTACTTTATTGACAGCTCAAAAAAGTGTAAAGTAAAACTCAAGATAGTTCAACACAAGCAACTAAAAATTAAATCTTACCTTGCAAAACCCCCAACGTTATATTAACATATAAAATATTTATTTAGTTATCAGTGTTAATATTTATCTACATATTTAGATTCTGTATATATGTAATATATATGTGATAAAATTCTGTAGTGTTTTGCTTAAGCCTAATAGACATGGAAATGTATGTATAATTTTTTATTCCTGTGGTCACCCAATTGTGTTACTTCTGCGTAAATGCAACTGCAGCTGCATAATCTGTACCATCTTTAGACCTGTAAAATTCTAAATTAATTTCTAACAAAATGCTAAAAATGTAAAACTTTCATTTTATGTAAAACCGCTTTGAAATTTATTTGTATTGTGTAAAGCGCTATAGAAATAAATTTGAATTGAATTGTGACTACAGGGAACCTGATTGTGGGTAATTATTGGTTAAAAGGAAAATGTTCTAGGCCCTCGCCCTATGAGTAGACAAATACCCCCAAATGGCCAAGTCACCAGACCCTTAGATCCTTTAACTCCTAACCCTAACTCAGTAAATGTTACAATTCAATGACCAAGTTTACCCATAAAATATGAAATGATATATGTAGATTTGATGTTCCAGACCCTAAGCCTGAAATCTAAAGGCAGTGACTGGTTGATGGGAATGTTCCAGAAACATGTCCTGCTAGTGTAAATTGATTGTTTTTTTAAACAAATGCAGTTTGTTTACTTACCAATGGAGGGCATCATGGAATAATGATACAGTAAATCTTTTTTTCTGTCTCTGTGTGTAGGTGATTCCTCTGTTTGCTGTCGAGTGTCTGCAGAGACATGATCCATCTAATAAGGTGGAGATGAAGTGTTTATCCTCACACAAGAGCAAATGGATGCATAGACACACCTTATAAGAAAAGCACACAAACCTTTCAGCATCAAAAAGAGCATAAAAATAGGGTATTTCTGTGATTCTAAATAAATCATTAACTAAAAATCATATAACAATCTTATATAAATCTAAACAACCTTATAAATTGTGATGTAAATCATCATTCTAATCGCAATGCATTGTGCCCGGTTGCATGAAAACCCTTAAGTGTATCCTTAAGGGAAAAAAAATCCTTAAGGGAAGGGTTTACTTTAGGAGCGTTGCAACAAACAGGTTAACCGTCACCCTTACCTAAGTGTTTTTATAAAGGATTAAACTATATAAGCTATATATATAAGCTTCGTAACTATATTAGCTGCTTAATATAGTTACGAAATTTGCCCACAGTAAATGGAAAATACCTCACTGAGGCATACAATAACATGCGATTTGCGAAAACACTGGATAATGTCACAAACACCCAAATGATCACAAATACTATGATAAATGTTTACACTAGTGATCACTGACACCGTTTTCCTCTATTGAACACAATAGGCTGCAAAGTGACAGCTCATCTTTACACAAAAACTTTGAACCATAAACAGGGCACTTACTGACACTTATTATTAGCATAGATTATTGACACTGCTACAACAAAAAGAACTAAATAACCATTAAAAAGGAAAACCAGTGTTACTGTAAAGTGATTTAGAAACTAAATAAACTAAACTAAAGCTAAAATAAACTAAATTAGCTAAACTGATTTATGTGACTGCTTGGATATACTGTAACACAGCGCACATGGTTTGATGCAATTTAACAAGTATTTTATTTAGATCTTTTAAAGGTGAAACTGTTGATAGGACTTTGTAGCAACGCATAACAGAACTTAAGGGAACACTTAAGAAGTTAATGGGAAATATTTTGTGACAGCCTTAAGTGGATCCTTTAAGTGGAGGTTTCTCTTGCAACCCAACCTTTAACCTTATAATTAGGGGTTTTCTTAAGGGTTTTCATGCAGCGGGCCCTTATTAATAATAATGATGCTTACTAAATAACATTGTGATTTCTTGGTTGTTGTATGTTGTTGTTGTTTTTTTTGCTAGGCTAACAAAAAGTACTTCTTTTACTACTTGGTTAAATTATTTCAGAGGGGAAATTTGACTAATGTATGTGTAAAAATGATGCCTTGAAACCTTTGTTATTCTACTTTTTGTAAATGCATTGCTTGTATGTGGCAGATTTTTGTACTAATTGATAATACCATAAATTAGAATGCATTAATCATGCATTTCCTTATTTAATCATGCATTGTCTTTCATTTGTAGTTTTTTAAGATGCTAAAAATTGAGTTATACTCTTCCCATATAAATCTAGAAAGCCTTTAATTTCTAGCGAACATTGTATTACAGTCTCACAACTTTAAAAATATACAATTTTAGAGCTGTAACATTTATAAAGAAAGCGCAGCAACTATTATTTAATAAAAAACAACAACAAAACAAAACAAAGAAAAACAAAGTGATAGAGTGTGCTTGATCAAGAGGAGATATACCCGTATCTGAATTCAAAACACTAGATTTCCATAATTTTTCACAGCTTTCAACCACACAGAAACATCAAAGGCAAAACCACAGATAAGCAGGGGACCTTTCTGATGTGTCATTAGCACCATCACTCTGTATAAGACACCACCCGGGCGGTTCATTTAATCATTAGTGTCTTTTCCCTTGGTAAGAATAGAATAGACTGGAGTGCAATTTAACGTGAACTGTTACTAATATTGACCCCACACTGAAAGCTTGGCTGAAGGCTGCTAATACATTCAGCTTGCCTGCAGTTATAAGCACGAAACATATCACAGAACACTTATATAGCATATTCACAGAACACTTGTAATGAGATACATTCATAATAATTGTGTTTTCATTTTCATTCAATATTATCTGTTGTTATAATACTTATTGAAAAGATGTACCCTGCAGAAAAAGGCTTCAGATTAGCAAAACTAAAAGGTGCGTGGTATCACAAATAAGTGATTTTTTGATTGTCTCTTTGTGCATTTTGGGCTTTCCTAGCATGTCATTCAACTTAAGTTTAACAGTAAGCAACACAGAAGAAACAATTTACTGGTGATTTCTTGGTGTTCATTAGGTTACCAATAATCAGTCTGCTGCTTCTTATGGTAACTGAAGGTCACCAAGAACTTCACTGCCTTTTGTGCTTAGAGCATTGAGGTAAATTGGAGCTAGTCTTGCTTCCTGAATGGAGCTCAGGGACAGACAAGCGTCTTTTGTGGGTGAACGGGCGCTCCCTCTGTGGACCAGGAGAAGGCTGGGCCACAGGGAAAGGAGGAGGTGCTGGGGGAGGAGGCATCCGATCTGCTGTGTCTGTGCAAGTAACTGTTTCTGAATGGCTGAGCGAATGTTGAGCTTGGCTGCTGAGGTGCGCAAGGGTGGTTGAGTGGAGCGAAGTGGGTGTAGGAGTCAGTGCCAGACACACATCGCCAGTGCTGAGCTGACGACACTGCAGGCCATACAGCTGGGCACTTCGCTGAGGACTGCAAGAAGACCAGCCATGATCCCGTACAAAGAATGGATACTCGGCTAAGACTGTGAGTAGCTCCTGTCAGTACAAAAATGTAATCATAGTATGATGACTCCCAAGACAACACTTCACAGTCAAATCACTTACAAAATAACAGAAAATCCTAATTCTCTCTAATTAAAGTGAATAGGAAAATATTTTAAATATATAGTGTTTTATAAATTAAAAAATTCTGCATTTTTATGTTTTAATTGGTTCATCTGTTGGTACAGCCAATGTATTTCACTTATGGATAAAATGGTAATCGTTCATTGACAGTCTGGTCTGAACCCACAGCATGGTTTGAACCTACATCCTTTCAGTTATCAGCTCAGATCTTTTACCACTAGGCTACAGCACAACATTAACTGTAGAATAAATCAGGACCTTTACCATTTCTATATTTATGTAATCATGCTACAAACACTTCACAAAATAGAAGTTTAACTATTGAATCAAGCTTGCAAATGATCTTCTCAATAAGCAGTTAAAAGGGATGGTTCACCATGGTCAACATTCATTTATGTTGTTCCAAATCTGTGCACTATTAATAAATGCATTGTTAAAAATGTCTTCCCTTGTATTCCATGGAAAGAAAGTCATGAGTTTGGAATTGTGTGAGCCGTGATTTGTTCACAGGGTTTTAATTTTTGGGTGAACTATCCCCTTAGGCTTTGATGAAAGAGGAAAAATGGGTTGACAGCGCCCTAAAACTCAGATGCAACCAGCAAAGAGAGAAAAACATTCTTATTTTAACTTTTGTACATAGTTATTCAGCTGAACTCACTTGAGTATTGCGGTCTGTGAGCAGAACCTGCAGGTGGTTGAAGCCATGTGTGGGTCCAGGTGAGATTAACAGAACAGTGCAGCTGCTCAGGTGAAACTCAGGCAAGGTGTCAGCACTGCACAAGAAATCCTCCACCTTTAACTCCTCTACCCTCTTTAGATGGCCACTGGCCAGCTTAATCAGGGAACCTTTGACAAAATGAGGTAGGACTGCAAAAGGAGGTGGGTCAGGGCCAGTGAGCACTTCGACAGCAGGGTGGTAGAACCCTGCAGAGGTATCCCATTTGATCTCAGCTCCATGGCTGTTTTGTTGGCTGTGTGGGGAGGGCTGAAAATTCCTCAGGGGGCAGGAAGGAGGGTTTGAAGGGGGAAGTTGTGGGTGTGCCTGAGGGTTTTGCTGAGCAAATGGGCAGAGGGATCCTAGGGCATAGTAAATCTGGGCTTCAGTCTGGGAGGCACTTGCACTGTAATGGTCCTGAGAAGCAATTGCCTTTTCTGTTTTTGCATCTAATGAGGGGGGTATTGGAGCTTTGGGTGTTCCCTGGGGGTCCCTTTCCTGTTGTGAGGAATGTATACTTATGCTCTCTTGTGGCTTAAGACCTTTCCCTGTGGTTTGTGCTGTTGTATCCCCTTGTCGTTTTCTGCCATTGGCATAGGAACCATCCAACCTGGTCATGCTTTCGTTCCTATAGTCATTGCCAAAGGCAATTCTGCTAGACCCAGACCTACTGTCTGGGCCATCTACACCATTGGGCCACCTGCCTTGGTACCTGAGCCTGCTGTCAGGGAAGGAGTCATGGGGATATAATGTTGGCTGAGGAAAAAGAGTAGAGGAAAAGAAGGACGAGCTGTAATCTTGTCGACTGTGGCTGTAGGCCCACATTTCTCTGGACTCACCCATGTAGATTCTCTTGAATGTGGGCACAGAGATGAATGGCTGCAGATTCAAGGGTGGGATGTCACTATGGATCCAGCGGGAATGATGGGAGATGGGATGTTCTGGTCCTCTGTCCATTCCCTGTTCACACACATCCATGTCTCTCCAGGAGGAAGAAACTGTCCCTCGCCTCTCACCCACCTGGAAAGGCAGGTATGAGTGATGCATTGAAGTGGCATAGGACACAGACCAAGGCAACGACATAGAAAGGGGTGTTAGCATGGGTAGAGGAGGTTGAAGAGCACCACTTTCTCTATGACATTTGGTGGTAGAGTAATGATGTCTTCGGCTCCGGAGAGGGGCAGGGGGTTTGAAGTCATCCTCTGGAGCCTGCTGATCCGACAAGCCCTGACGGGACTCGCGCTTCTTGGGGGGAAGACACTCTTTGCTGCGGTCTGAGTTTGGATTCATGGGGCAATCCCCCGGGCCTGCTGGGCCACACTAGGTTATATGGGCAGCTGGGGAGAATGAGGGGCCAGGAGAGAGACAAGTTCTTCTGTTGATCAGCATCACGCACACCACGTGTCACACACAGCCACGCTTGGACACACGCTACCACCCCTGAGATGAGAGAGCAAACATTACTGATCTCCTATTGAATATACTATTAGTATTTCATTAAAGTTTTAGTCTATAAATTTCCTAAAGGCCCAAATAATTATACAGCAACAGAAAGGCTGTTGATCTGAATGATCTGAATCACTATGAAATGCTTGTGGAGAGATTGCAGCAAAAGTAGCTGCATGCATGGAAATTTATATCAGGGATGGGACATATTTGGCTACATTTTACTATGTGGTGTGACTGGAATAAAGTACTATTATTTAACAGAGTGCATTTAACACAATCCCAGTTTTAAGAGTGGGTAGCATGTGCAACTATAAACACCTACAATTATATAAAGTTAAATATCTGAAATTTGTGCAAACAAGTTTTATTTATTTTGAGTCATTTATTTTATTTAAGCAGCTGGTCATTTTTAGTGGACATTTCATGCAGTTAAGGCAGACATTAACTATCAGCAAAGATACTTTATGTCTTCATTGTAATCAATTGTTTTAATATTAAAAACCATTTGAAAAAGTGCATTTCAAGACTTTTATTTCTCATTATCTAATGCAATGACAATTGAACCTTTTAAAATATTTACTTACCCTTGTATAACAATTATGATTATAATAACAGGACAAAGAATTCTGTTCTTTGGTTTTGTAACTGCAACATCTAGGGGGCTTTCAGCAAGTGCCATAAAGCCGTAAAACTCTGAACTGATCTAAATATAACTAACATATGATTATCACCATACTGCTGATGTGCCAGCAGCAAACATAAAATAAAGTGACACTCAAAAACTTAGACATACATTTCTCAACCACACAAACATGACATGGTGGAATGGCAGTTGTCAGAAGAAAGGCTGCCATTGTTTATTAAGCTGTGACTTGTCTCAGAACCTCTTGATCACTGTTTTACTGTAGGGGCCCATAAGTTAACTGTAGGTTGTGCAGAGACGAACAACAAATGTAATTCAGACGAGCTGTTCAGACAAGATGGTTTCATTCAGACAATCATGTGGAGGAGTTTCTTTGGTATCTCTAAATTAGACACTTAAATTTGACTGCACAGTGCTGCTAGCACATCTGGTCTTCTTTTCAACGCCTCTGTCTATCACACTGTCTGCACAAACTGAACCTGATACCCTGCTGTTGTCACCATGGAAACTAAGTCCATACATCTAAAGTGACCGAAGACGGTTGAGCTTGGGAAATGTATTTTGCAATACACCTAATATAAGACAGAAATAGTTTATAAAACAGTTGGGTTAGTTTGTCCACTCTCAACCTCACAAGTGAGATGATGTACAGTCAAAGAATTAAATCACAGGATGTAGAAAGTTCATGAAATCACATGAAATCAAGAATGTGAAATCAAATTCTGGTAACAATTTGCACAATACATGTTTACATGAGCATGTTACATGTCCATGACTTGAACATCATCAAGGTTCTTCCTAAGACAAAATCTTTGTGTTTATTTAGAGTATGTGTGTATCACTATATATGTCTATATTTGTAGTATACATCCTACATTGAACTGCTCATAACATTTGTTTTATCTCAGAGTGCTTCATATAAGCATATTTGCTTGACATATCACATGATCCAAACATGGACATCCTTAAAGTCAGCATGAAACAGGAGTTGTGATGATCTTTATTTTGTGACACATTTAAGTAAAAAGGATTCTGAAATTAGAAAAAATGTTGAATTGGATCATTGGAATTTGGAGGGGTAGAAACTGCCCCCGTCAGTTGGACAGTCAATATAGTCCCTCCCTTGTGCTGCGACATGTCATCAAGAGAAGAGATGTAATTTGTGAGGGGAGATTAATTTTTTGATAAAGATTTTGACTTCATGTGACTTCAAACATAAGCATGTTACACCAGCATACAACAGTACACAATGCAATACAAATGCACAGATGATTTTGTCCCATTGCCTGCCATACATTTTCCAATTTTTTTACATGTTAACACTCTGGATATGTGTTAGTTAAAAATAGAACAACTAGACAGTAGTTGTTGCAGTGATTTGTTTGCACAGGAAACATTCTATGAATTGGTATTTTATGAATTGGAGTGGACACTCCCTCTGTGATTAGAGAAAAGGAAACATTACAGCACATCCCTAAACACCACTATACATTCTGTTTGTGAAAGACTGTTACAAATATATTCTATGGCATTAAGGCTTTGTTTTACCACAAAAGTGTTTGAAATCCTTGTTTGCTGTAAATGTCTTTGTTGTCTTCTACATTATGTTTCTAGACCATATATGATAAGGACCTTTACACTGAAATTCACAGTAGACAACAAGAGAAACACTGTCTGATTGGTAAATGGACAGAAGCAGTATCAAAGAAGACAAATTACTGTGTTGGCTGTCAAACTTACTACCTGTAAAACACTGTATTATATTATAATATAGCCTTCAGAAAGAGCATTTATAGGGTGCTTCACTTACTTTACGTGGAGAAAAAATAGCATTGATACAAACTATACAGAAAACACAGCATATCAATGTGTTTATTTGTGCACTGCAGCCAAAGCTGAATTTTATTGCATTGTTAAAGGAGAGTGTGGTCTTTGTAAACTATGAGAAGTTTACAAAGGAGCTAGTAAGTGTCCTTGCCCATAGCTCCTACACAATGGAAATTCAGTTGCCCCATTCCTTCCGACAGCTCTGTCTAAGAGACACTTTTCATTCATGTTGAATGAAAGGTCTAACACCTCCTTAAGAGGTGAGTCTGACTGCTTACAAAACATAGCAGCCTGTAAGTGCCACCTACACCCTACAAAACTATTGCAAATGCCATTAACCCATGATCCTGGATGACTAAGAACGGCCAAAGAAATACCACATAACTACAGAGTAAACCACAAACGTTTAAACATAGCTGAATGCACATGCACAGTTTTTACAAAAATATTTACTTTCTAATCCAGAAGCATGTCTTGAACATGCAATTTAGCCGAATGCAGCAGATGATATTTCCGAAGCGGTACTGACCCGATGTGACTGACCTTGCTAGGGTGTGATGAGCAGATCTCTGTGTGACGACACTTACTCCTGCAGTCCTTTACTCCTGCATCTCCTCAACAGACATACAAACACAGACATGACTGCAGACATGCAGTCAACAGTATGGGGAAATACAGTGAACAAACTATAGAGCCACAACATGTCAAAGGGCTACGAGGCTAACTGTGAAAAAGTGTAAGAGTTTGTGCGTGTGTGTGTGCATGTACACAGGGCTGAGGAAATGAGTAATATCGTGCAGTGTGAGGCATGTCTGCTATGCAACAACACAGGCAGACGAGTTGCTGTTGCCGCCCACTCGCCTTGCTCACTGTGAAAAGGATAAACACACGCACATGCAATGATAGACAGCTAATCACACACAAACTACACATTGCTCCTGTTCAGCAGTTGCATTGTCAACGTTCTCTTTGAAAACAAGTATCTGAGGGAGAATAATGGCACACTCTTTTCAATAGACTCATGTTTGGAGGAGATTGGATTGAATTGCAAATCACTGAAAAAAAACTGTTAAAGTGCTTTTCTGTACATTTCTGATAGTTCCAGCTGGGCATGATGTATTTAAGCAAACTGTGAGGACTGATTTAATTTACCCTATATAATTGTTATTTATAACAGAACTCATTTAGAATGAGCTTTATCAAGATCATTTTACATCAAAAGACATTTGGACATTTTAACATTTTTCTTGTAATTTTAAAATCTTCACAGAAATCATTAACCAAGAAACCAAAAGTCCAAGAAATAATGAACAGCAAACAATTTTACCAGCTAACAATTTTAGGTTATAAAAACATTTCTCTTATGTTTGAATTAAGTAGCAAAAAATGTAAAAACGTTATTTTGAAAGTTCTATGTAAATGTAAAATTTATTTTTGCTTGGTTATAGTTATTCAAACTTCTTTTAAATTCTGTAGCTTTTTACAACTTTCCACTAACAACTTAAGAAAAATATTTTTGCTGTATTAACAAAAATAACATTCTGAGAACAATCCATGTTAGCTGTGAATGCGTTCATT